>SJYO01048061.1:39390021-40094774 GCA_006410555.1 Capra ibex | reverse complement strand
CCACCCTCCCACCCCCTCGTCTTATCCCTGGACACTCGTCGGTGTAGAGGTTTGGGACGTCGGGGTTCCAACGGAAGTGTGGTCGGGGAGGGTTTGACGGAAGAGACACTTGGTAGGTCTGGAGGGAGGGTCGGGCCCTACTTCGGGGCGGCGGTCGGGAGAGACCTGTGTTAAGGCAATGGAGTCGGTACAAACGTGTAGGCTGAGGGGGGTCGCACCGATCAAGGGGAACTTGGTCGCGGTTCCAGTGGGGTCCTCCTTCGTCGGAATGTGTGGTACGGCGAGGTACACCTAGTCCGGGACTTGACGTCGAGGACCCCTTTGCGCCCAAGCCTCGGACAAAGAGATGAGTAGTGTACGAACAGTTTGTTGGTTGTGTGTCGGGACGAAACAAGACAGAGGTAAATTCAATTATAGCACCTAAACAGTCGACACCTGAGTCCCGTCACTGAGTCCTGCCGACTCTGAGGACACTCCGGGCACAAAGGAGACACTGTGTGCGGGTCTGAGGGCGTAAACCCTGTGCGTGTCGTAGAGTCGTGATCCGGGGTCCCCGTAAGACTAGTCTCTTTGGTAGGACCTTTTCGTGTTTTTGTACTCTGGGTCCGTGATTTGTATACGTCCTCTCCGACGAGTGAGTCGTCCTCGATTTCCGTGTTCCGGCGTGCCGGAGTGTCCCGGGACCGGTCGTCATCGAAGACGACGATGAGAACCGTCCAAACACTCAGTGTGGTAAGGTCCCAGTATGTTAACCCATGTATTTGAGGTCGACCACCTGTTTGCACGTTCGTGCACCGGACGTCAGTGCTCCCAGTTGACAAGAGGTCGTGGATGTTTTCACGACCGGACACACGCGTTACTGTGGCGGTTTGGGACATCCCAATACTTTTGCTCACTCACACGTGAGCGCGCAACCGCGCACACCGTCCCTCACACGTGTCGACGGGGAGTCGTAGTCACGTTCCTTGTGCCCCTATGTCTCTGACTTCTCTTAGTCTTCCAGTACAGGGGGTGTAGATTCGGGGTCCGGTCCGGGGTGGACAAGATGTTTCTCTACGCTACACCGCCCGTCCCCCACCCCCACCCCCTTAGTCTCGTGACTGAGTCCTTCGAAGACACGACTCTAGGACCTCGGATTTCCTTCGGGCGGGGATTCGTGCTTGGGGTCAGGGTCCGGTAGGAAGAGAAAGGGAGAGGCACGTGTACCCACGTGACTCGGGTCAGGTACCCGGATTGCTACTTTTGGTCCAGGGACCATCGAGTCTGCTATCTAGCAGACGGAGGTTACGTCCTATGGACCCAAACTAGGGACCCAGTCCTTCTAAGGGACCTCCTCCTTTACCGTTGGGTGAGGTCATAAGAACGGACCTCTTAGGGCACCTGTCTCCTCGGACCGCCCGGTGTCAGGTACCCGAGTGTTTCTCAGTCTGTGCTGAATCGCTGAAGTGAAAAGTCTCGGACACTACGGAGGGGTGGACACTGGGGACGGTGGCGAATGGACGGTCCAATCGGTGTGTCCGGAGTCTGGTAGTCCCCTCAGTCGAACGACGAATTGTTGTCTTTGAACTGATGTCAATGTATTTCTTCTTCTATTTAAAAAAATATTTTCTACTAAAAGGTGATTAATTGTCGGTCCTCATATCTACGATTCCTTTGTTTACTTGGTGATTCATTTTTGATCCGACGACCTTCCTTTGTTAACAAAGTTTTAGTACAGGGACTTCCTGTCTGATCTGGGACGAGACTATTTTCCCAATAAAGACCCCCCCCTTTTTTATATATATATATATATATGTATATAAAAAAAAATTAAGTGTTTTTGTCTACCGGTGAGAATACACATAGCTTGTTCTAATTAAGTGGACGTAAGTTTGGTTGAGGAAGGAATGGGAGACACACTGGAACTCAGGCAGTGATTCGGTGGTTGGGGGTAGAGGAGTGGAGGTCGTGTTTCTACGAGATGATCGATTTGACCGATTATGTCATCCTTACCAGAGGGCTCTACGACGGGAGGAAGTGTTTCTTGACGGTACATCAGGAGACTGTCGGTCGTTGGACGCGTATCCTACCCTCCGGCCCGAGGTAGTGAGCCACAGACGAATTTCGGTGGACGAACGTCTCGGGCGGACGGGGTCCCTCCGGTGTTGTGTCTTCTGAGAACGGTAAAGGGGACGTCCTTACTGTGGGGAGTCTGAGTCGTAGGTCCTGGGAGACCGTACCGGCGACGGCCTCAACAGAGTTGACTGTGTCGTGTGTCTGTTTGGCGACTCAGGTCGTCCCTGACCGGTGGTCCGTGCCACAGGACAAGGTGTTCGTGTGCGAGTAAGACGTACACGGGTGTGACGAGTGTGTCCGCGACGTCTACGGAGTGCCTCTGGTGTCCCTGGTGGGGGGTAGGGTCGTGCAAAGGTATCGACGTGTAGGGTCTTTCTATTTCCGATTAGGTCCCCGTTGTTCGAAGGACGTCCTCGTAGTAGAGCCTGAAAAGTAGAGGGTTTTTCATTTCCTTAGGAAAATTCCGGTGAGTTTTGGGAGGACTCCGGACGGATATCGGTGTCTACCAACGGGTTCCTACACAGACATAGACTGCAGTGGAAGTCGCGATTCGTCGTTTTGGGAGTGGTGACCTTGAATATCCTTCTCTTTGCTGTAGGAACCTGACAGGCACACCGGGTCCACTGTGGACCGAAGGGTCGTTAAGTGGGTCCTCCGGTACCCTCCTCCGGTGGTGGGGGGTTGGAGTCATCGGGACCCCTGTCCATACGACGCGTACTTCGACATAGAGTCGGGGTGAGTCCATCGAAGTGGGTAGTGTAGTCTGGGGTGGGTGGCGAGGTCTCAGGTCGGTAAGGTGCCAGGTCCCACTTAAAATTATATGTATACCGAACGCAACGTCAGCGGTTTCCTCGTGTCTCATAGATACAAACATGTATGAGTTAATTTTGTTTTTATTAAATTCCGTTTACCCCAAAACCCTACACTCTATAAAACGGCAAAGGAGAATGGTCCCACCTGTATTTGGAAGTAGGACCCTACCCACCAGGAACTTCGGGGGGTTGGTGACGGGGGGAGGCACCTTTGTGGCGTGCTCCCTGTCGAGACCAAGTGTGTCCGGGTCGGTCACACCTGTCCGTGGGGTGCACTACAAGACCCGAAATTTCAAAGATGCGTCACCTTTGTGTCAGACTTAGGTCGTGTGGGACCAATGACTAATGTGTCTGAGTGTACCTGGGTCGGCCCACGTGGACACAGAGACCTTTACATTGTTGATTGGTTGCCAGGTGTCCACGGACACACTGGTCGCAGAGACCGTCCACCACCGGTCCGAGGGCACGAGGTCGTGACCGGACTCAGGAACGAAACAGGGTTTTCGAGACCGGGTCCTCGTTCAATGGGGTGGAGAAGAGAATGTCGGAATTGTCGATTCGTTCCAGGGTGGTCGTCTTTTGGCCCCACCGGGTCCACCTTTGGGTCCTGTCACCTCCACCTGTTACTGCCAAGCCCAGTGCGATAGATGCACACTGTATGATGTGTCCACGTCCGCACTGGCCGGTTTACCGACCCCACTGCTGGGATGTACGGTTGTCGTACGCTGTGTGTGTCGCCCCGGAAGTCCTCTGTCTCTGGCCGAGGATTCTCGGTTTAAGTCACCCTTTCTGGTTGCTCTTACTTTTGAGGTCTTTCTTTTGTCGTCCACGACTTTCCCTATGTTAGTCCCCAGACAGTAGGAGGAGTAGTGCAGAAGTCCAGGGTACGAGGGGAAAGGACGTGGTAATGTCAAAATCTCTAACACGACGGAGAAAAATTACTTTTACAGTTGTTGAGAGTAATTTCCGTCCGAAGAACTTTGTCTAATTAACAAAAGTTCCGTAAGAAAAAATTTCTCCATAAATAATGTCACTTAATAAGAACTGTGAAACTTCATTGGACTACTACGAGTCTACTAAATCCAATTCTGGGATCTCCATTGCTTCCGAATGCAGATGAGAGACAGTACTCTTGTTTTCACTTTTTACATTTGATTATAAGATTGTAAAATTAAGAGACGGGTTCATATGTGAGCACACACACACACACACATACACACACTCTCTCTCTCTCTCTCTCTCTCTCTCTAGATTTCTCTCTCTCTCTCTAGATTATGGGAAGGATTTAGAGTGGGTCCGTCCCATCAGATTAGAAATGTAAACTTTTTAATGTGTGGCAAGGAAAATACGGAGGGAAAAAACTCTGAGGATATGTAGGGAGTTTTGGGTCACTTTACGACGGTGGGTTAAAGGGGTCCGTTAATGAATCTGTGAGAAGACCTAAGAGTCCTATAAACACTAAGGAGATTGTACCACGTCAAGTGTGACTTGACTTAATAAATATCCAGATAAAGAGGGTGGTCTCAGACTCTATGAACGACACAACAGTACGTGAATCGTGTTACGACCCGTGTATAATTCATATTTACAAACTTCTTTACTCGTCTACTTACCTGTAGATCCCTACTTAAGTTTTGTCCTAATGTTATTAGTTTGAGGTAGGGTCTTTGTCTTACCGAGTCTAGAAGGAATTTAGTGTAGTATCATATGTAGTCGTTATCTCAAAAAGGACAGAGGTGTCATACTGTCCCACACACGTACGATTCAGTGAAGTCAACACAAACTGAGAAACGTTGGGATACCTGGTATTGGACGGTCCGAGGAGACAGGTACCCCTAAGAGGTCCGTTCTTATGACCTCACCCGTCGGTAAGGGAAGAGGTCCCCTAGAAGGGTTGGGTCCCTGTCTTGGGTGTAGAGAATACAGAGGACGTGACCGTCAACCCAAGAAATACTGATCGCGGTAGACCCTTCGGGAGACTGTCCCAAGTCTTATGATATATAAAAAGACTTCATAATAGGGTAAGTGGAGACTGGAAAATCTAGATTATGATTATATCAGAACCTTCGTTTTCTTGGTGTATTTACTTTTCTCTTTTTTGTTAGGATTTATGTGAAATGTAATTGAAAACGACGTGAATGTGTACGTATCTGAAATATTTTCACTACCGATTAAGGGGTTTAGAGGACAAGTGGAAGAAAGGGTTACTCTAGTCAGAAAGGTTCCAAAGGAGTTACAAATCTTTGTGTGGAAGAGGTGAGGTGACTCGAAGTGTGTTGAAGTATATCCATTTGAAGAGTCGATGCCAAAGACCGCGTGATTATTGTCTTAGCGACGGACGAAGAGAGAGGAAGAGAACCAGAGAAACCCTACCTCTCCCCTACACGCCCAGTGGGGTAAGAGTGACGGTGTGTTCCCACTACTGTTGGTGTCACGTCACACCGAGACCGGAGGTTCCTCTACCTGAGGGAGTGTAGACACACTCCACACGTGTGTCCGTTTGGTCCGTCCGTGGTACCTTCTCCGTCAGGACGACACATTGTAGTACCCGTGTCTCTCTTGTAGTTTCCTGTCCGTCCCTTCTACCCTTACTTCGGGTCAGTCGGGTTCCGTACTTTCCGGGTCTGGGTCTCGTCTCCTCGGCACTCCGGCGGACTCAGATCGGGGACAGACCTGTCCTCCTCGTCCGCCCCCGCGGACCGTAGGGTTACCGGTGGTGGGAGGGGCCTGTGGTAGGAGAGGTCGGAGACGAGGAGGGGGTCCCTACTTGCGATCCTGTTGTGCAGTGTCGCGCCGAGTCGTACCCCTGTCGTCTCTCCCTGTAAGGGAGGTCGTCCCGGGTTCCCTGTGTGACTGGTGTGTCCGTCTCTGTCGGTCCGACGTGGAGCTCCCAGTCCTTCGGTACTTATTTGGTGTCACAAGTTAGGTGACGTTGGGTTGCTCCTGGGAGCGGTCACGTCCGGGTCCGATACACGTCTCGTTGTGACTTTCCTTTGAACATCGGGGGTGGAGTTGTGTGATCCCTTGTGCCTGGGTGTTGTTTGTCTCTGTGTTGGTGTAGCCTTCAGATGTAAGGACCTCACCTGTGTATTGTTTGTACCTGTGTTGGTTGTACCTGTGTGTTGGTTGTATCTGTGTGTTGGTTGTGTCTGTTTGTTGGTGTGGTCTTCAGATACAAGGAGGTCTCCTGTGTATTGGTTGTACTTGTGTGTCGGTTGTATCTGTGTATTAGTGTGGTCTTCAGATGTAAGGAGTCCACTCCTACTTTTGTATTTCTTCCGCGACGGCCTCGGGTCTCCTGTGTGTGCGTGTGTGCTCTACGACTGGGCTTGAGTCCGAGGTCACCCATCCCTTCCAAAACGTCTTCTCCGTCATAACAGTGGCTTAGGATTTCTTTTTTTCGACGGAGGACTCCGTGTCCCTCCTCCCCTACCGTCCCGCCCCACCCCTTGTGCTGGGGTGCCGGGTAGTCTACTGTTCACTGGTCTCTTCTCGTCCCTCCGTCTGAACTCCGTGTACTCTGTCCCTGTCCTCTGCCGGATCGTCTCGTCTGGACCCGTCGTTCCAAACCGCCCCGCTCACCTACCTTCGTCCACCGGTGGCGGAAGTCTCGTCCTCGAGTTCGTCAGACTCGCCCTTCGCCGCCACAGCCCCCGATTCCTTGGGAGACAACCACCCTGGTCCCACCCGTGTCCCCTCCGACCTCCGACTCCTTCCTTTACTCCCCCACCCGTTTACGCCCGGACTAGTCGACAGGTGGTTCGTCCCGGGGTTGGACTCCTGTGGAGGTCCGCTCGTTCCTGTGTCTCCCGTTCCCCCGACAGGGTGGAGACGACCCGTGGAGTCCGAGACTTGGTCCGTCGCCCGGAGTGTTCGGGGCTCAGTCCGGAGGGGCGGTGGGGTACCAGTGGTCTAGAGACGGGGTCCCCCCGAGTTGGCCCCTGTGCACCTTTCCCACCCCCGTTCCTTCTTCCGTCTGTACCGGGGTGTTACCCGGTGTCGGAGCTCCTGTGTCCAGGTAGACGACACCTGTCTTGCACCGGAGACTGACGGGTGATCAGGTAGGGACGTAAGTCTCGTGAAGTGGAATTACGTACGACGTATTTTGTGTGTTTTGTTGTATTGCATATACCCGATGTGAAATACATGTGTTGAAAATTTGTTAAACTGTACTCCGTGACTCTAGATGCGAGTCTTTTGAGACTTCTGGTGTTAAGGTCCACGGGCCGGTCGACGTCACTCACGAGAGACGGAGGTGTCCCTCGAAGGTTGGGTGACCTCTATCCTTCCTTCTGTATTATCTTTTCTTTGAGTATTATGAATGTTTATTAATAATATAAAAAGATAAGGAAAAGCGGATGTTCTTATAGACTGTCATTAAAGGTAGAGGGAACAGAGATGTATTACTTTTAGAATACATCGAGTCTTTTTCCCGACTATGAGTGACGTACCAGATAAAGATCCAAATTAATGTTACGAACGGTTTCGACCCCTCTCTAGTAAAGTTAAGTAAAGTTTTTATTGACGGTAAGTTATGGTCTTCTACCCTAAAAAGTGTCAAAACTTAAAAAATAAATGACCCATTACTTTTACCGAGTCGTATATTTATTTCGCAAACGAAATCTTTGAAACCAGATCACTTCTAAGTCCCGACTGTAGATAAGTATTGTTACTTCACCAAAAGAAGTTTTTTCACTTTTGGATGTGAGGGGAAGGGTGGTGGTGGTCAAAGTAAAGATAAATATTGGAGTTCTTTCTCACCAAGGGTCGTTTGCACTCAGTCCCTCCGACCGCTCCACCGGGCGACGTGAATGGCTAGGTATATCGAGGGGGAAGAGTAAGTACGGCTCCATCTCAGGTGACAGGTGCGGTGCCTACGACTGGTCTGGGTGCCGATATGACTACTTAAGGTCCTAGGGACGTTCTGGTTCTGTCTCCCTGTGTCCAGTCCCGGACCTCGTGACGGGAGGTGTGTAGGTGTTCGGGCCTCGTGACTTCTCCTCGTGAATGAGTCCTTAGTAGAAGAGAATTTTGGTGACGGGGTTTCTTGACTAAAAAGGTGATCTAGAATCGAAGATCAATACTCTGTTTTTGTGAATAGTTGTACTGTGTATTGTTTTTTTTTTACAAAAATTTATTTTTCGATCGTAAATAAAAGAGAAAATTTGAAAAATAAAATAAAATATAACCTCATATCGACTAACCGTTACAAAACTATCGAAGTCCACCTGTCGTTTCCCTAAGTCGGTATGTATATGTACGTAGGTAAGAGGGGATGTGAGGGGAGTGTAGGTCCGACGATGTATTGTGACTCGTCTCAAGGGACACGACATGTCCTCCAGGGACAATCAATAGGTACAATTGATGTCGGCGCACCTGTACAGGTAGGGGTTGAGGGGGGTTGATAGGGAAGGGGGATTAAAAGGGGGGTTGGAAGGGGGTAGGAGTATTGGTATTCAAGTAAGAGAATTCTTTTTTAGACCATAAATGTATCTACACCATTCTTTACTGTCCAGTCTATTCGGTCACCTGTACAAAATTCAATATGCTCATATTACATTCTCTTTTCAATGAAGATGAAATTTTGACACTTTACTTCATAGGCACATACCCGTACCTAACCTTTTTTCAAGATAAGTCTCTCTTCAGATACAGAGAAGTCATTCTTACCTCTACGGTTGGTTTCTGAACAGACCAAATGTAGCTTTTAATAGGCCGAGAGAGATAGGTCATATTGACATAATACGAGGTAGACCTTTTGATTTTCCGGATGTAGGGTTTATAAAGACGAATTTGTTTCATAACTAAAAAGAGACACGAATAGATTCGGCGTTTCTCTATCAATTCGTTAATTCTATTGTGTTATAAACCTCCTTTTTTTTTACGAGTAAGGTTTTTTTACGAGAACTAAATTTTATCCGTACCTAATGATATTGGGTTTTAGTTTAGTTGTATTGTTAGAATAAAGGAAGAAAGGAGAACGAATGGAGTGATTCTTATTGTAACGGATTTGACCCGTATTTAGGTCTTAAAATATCAGTGTGTTGTCGTCGAGATCCAAGGTATTGTTATCACAACAAAATTGTACTAATAGGTTGCCGTAAAACCCTGTTATCATTCTGTGAGTGCGAGTCGGTAAAAGAGGTGTAAAACATAATTTCACGATGTGAGACACATTTGGAACGTAATTGTGTATGGTTTATGACTCGACAAAATCTTTATAGACGTTTATAATTTCATTAAATGAATGTAAATTTTTCAAATCTTTTTTTATCCCTATTGACGCGATGTCAGTCAGAGGACACTGAACATTTTTTCGTGAATGTACCTAAAAATTTGTTAATTAAAACGTTGAGAGTGTTTTGTCTGACACGTCGTTAGTATCGTTCTGTACCTCATGTATTTAGATTATTTTGTTTCCAAGGTTCCACTACCTGTCTCTCTCTCTGACGAATATTTTCCCACAAGGATCAGGACAATATTCGTGTTTTACATTGTGTAAGAAACTCGAATCAAATGTCCGACAGGTAGACTTGTACGTTTTTTTTTTTTTTGTTTGGTTGTTGATACATAAAATTGTCTTACACTTTATTACACACCCTTTTATACTACTCTTTAACGGAAGACTTAGACTATTAGCCACTCAGAACTTACTTTTTGTGTAGACTTTATTCAAGTAATTAGTCGGTAAGGGATGGAGTGTTTCGTTTACCTTTCTGTTTATTCCGTTATAAAGGTACTCTCAGTCAAGTACACTCTACGTGCGGGAATAACTACTTAGTAAAATAAAGTAATACGGTGTAGGTTGAGAATCCTAATTTTTATTGAATGTGACACCGTAAAATAATGATTTCCTCAGTGTATGATGTCACACAGAGAAGAATCGATGGACTTTTGTGTGTGACATTTAGTATCATTAGGACTTTATCCTATTCCTTAAGTAATTCCAGGTTAAAAGTGACATTTTACCTTTGTAAGACGGGGTAACGTCGACTTGTTAAATTATGTCATACAGTTGACTTTCAGTATTTTGATTTTCTATGAACGTGCAAGATTCTCCCATAAACTACTAGAAACGAAAGGGATTGTACTCCGTCGAGACTCTCTTGATTATGGGCGATAGTTGGTTGTAACGGGTAGTCGGGGTTGTTTTGGATTCATGTACTCGAGACTGTTTCGGTACACGGACCGACCAGATGTCCTGTAGTCTTCGTGGTCAGAGCAGTCACTGTTGGGTTTGTCGGTCCCAGGAGGTCGTAGATCACACACGGGACACTCTCCGGACTGTGAGCCCGGTGTATTGTCGGGTTCCGCAGTAGTGTACGCTCGGAAGTCTACTGTATACCCCTGTGATCCGAATTCCTGTTGGAGGGGCCCTCGTTAGTCTGAGGTTCCGGATCCAGGAATGACTGGTGCGTGTAGAAGGGTAGTCGAAATGGAAAGGAGTTTTCAGACCCTAAAGACATGATGAAAAAAAAATTAATTAAATTAACCTCTGATTAATGTTATAACATCGTCAAAAACGATATGTAACTGTACTTAGTCGGTACTCATATGTACACAAGGGGTAGGGCTTGGGTGAGGGTGGAGGGAGGGGTAGGGTAGGGAGTCCCAGTAGGGTCATGTGGTCGGGACTCGTGGGACAGAGTACGTAACTTGGACCTGACCACTAGATAAAGGGCATACTATTATATGTACAAAGTTACGACAAGAGAGTTTAGTAGGGTAGGAGCGGAAGAGAGTGTCTCAGGTTTTCAGCAAGAAATATACACAGAGAAAACGACAGAGTGTATGTCCTAATAGAATGGTAGAAAGATTTAAAGTACACATACGCAATTATATGATATAACCACAAAAAGAAAGACTGAAGGAAGTGAGACATATTGTCCGAGGTCAAAGTAGGTGGAGTAATCTTGACTAAGTTTACGTAAGAAAAATTGTCGACTCATTATAAGGTAACACATATACATGGTGTCGAAAGAATAGGTAAGTAGACGACTATATATACCAGTAAGCGATTGATCCCTTTACCTTCTACAACAGCTCTACTCCGAACCGGCTCGGTCGCGAGTCCTGTTCGTCGTCGTCTCCTTTACTTCTCGTCCACACGAGGACACAGACGTGAGAGAAGGGTGTCCTACACCCTTCCACCCGTCGAGCCGTACAATTGTATGACTAAAACACGTGTGTGTTGCATTCAAGACTTTACTAATAATGTGTAAAACCTTTACTTTCACCAATTCTCTAGTTAGAACAATAGAGGACCGTAGTTATTCTGTACATGAGTAAGTAATTTAGTTGTTTGATTCCTCATTCGGTTACCCGTACGGGCCACCAAGTCGTCATTTCTTAGACAGACGGTTCTGTTCTCTACACCCAAATTTGGGACCCAGACCTTCTAGGGACCTCTTCTTTTATCGTTGGGTGAGGTCACAAGAACGGACCCTTTAAGGTACCTGTCTCCTTAGACCTCCCGATGTCAGGTACCCCAGTGTTTCCTCAGTCTGTGGTCACTCGTTGACTTGTTGTTGTTTAACATTCGGTTCGTGGTGTCGTTCCTGATCTGATACTGGAGTTTCTCGAAGGGTAGATCACCCGTCTTCCTGTCTGTTGGTCCATTCACATTATTGTTACCCCCTCTACGTTACTCTCCACCCATAAAGACCATCCGTCCGTCGAGTGAGTCCGACCCTTTCCCCTCAGACCCCACGAAGGTTCCCAATTCTAGTCTCTGTTCAGAAGTTCCTCTCTCTGAGGTCTACTCTTCCTCGATGTAGATCCCTGGGGTCTACTTTTCCTACAGTAGTGGAGTTTGATCGTAGGAATCGAGACGTCGGGGAATTCTACGTCTCTGGAGTTTTTTTGTCGGGTCGAAAAGTACTCCAGTAGAGCACTAGACTCCCGTTTATCTTAGATCTTGTAGACTCAGTGTCGACGAGGGGGTGTACGTCTCGAGTAGTCTCGATGTTCCGGTCCTTCTGGACCGTTGTACCGTTGTTCGGGGACGGGGTGGGTCTGATCTTAGGAACTGTAAGGACCATGATAGGACAGGTGGTCTTGAGGTCTTGGAGGTCGTCCATCCGATAGGAGAGAGACCCGGGTTCGGTCACGGTTCGTAGACGAAGTCTGACGTGAATAGACTCGCCCCTACGGGGGAGGTACCGACAAAGGTGGTCGTACTCTGTGTCCCACCCCACACCGACAACCGAGTCCTTCTTGGACCCCTCTTTCGAAGACACATCTGTGTCTTCCCGTTCTTCCTTTCTTGATCCTTCTCATCTTTCCTCCCTCTCTCCCTCACCGGGCAGAGAGAATCCGTCACGTCCTCCCGGTGTCGGTATCCGTGGCTACCTCACTGGACCGTCGGCTCGAGGCACTACCACCGTAGATCGACCCGGGAAGGTGTCGTCCGTTCGTGAGGGTACTCCTACGTCAGGGGCCCGGGTCCTCCGGACCACCCCAGACTGTCCCGGGTGACAGTAGACACCAGGTGTTCTTCGGTCCAGTCAAGGACTTGGGGAAGTCCTTTTACTGGAGCCGTGTCATAGGGGGACTGGGGTCTGAGTGGTCCATTCAGCACAAACCGGGGTCCGAGACAAGTGTACCTGGTGATGGGGTTTCGACCGGAACGAGGGTCCTCCGGGAGTCGGGACCCGGCGTGGAGGTGACCGGGACCCTTCACGCACCCGGTACACTTTGTTGGGAGGTCGGATTTTCGGGGGTTGTGAATTGTCTGGACGTAAGAAGTCCCCTGTTCTTACACACGTCCGACACCTCTCTCCGTGGTCCCGTCCGAAAGATTTTATCTAATTGGAGGGGGGAGGTCGGGGGACGAACCCCTCTTGCCGTGTGGTCCCGACGGTCTAGTCAGTAGAGTCTCGGACTCCGGAACTCGTTTCGGGTCCCAAGTAAACGCTTTACTGATCGACTTGCCCTCGGTGGTGGAGTGGCTAAAAAGGTCTTAGACCCGGATAGGACTCTTGTCGTAGGAAAGGGACTGACTATGACTTCTTGTCTATGTGTCTTGATTCAGCAAAGTTCGCTCTGGGAACCTTTAACCTAACAAATTGGACAGAAAAATTTCGAGTCGATAACTAGTATAAAGAGGGGAGACCGTGATGATGATGTGGACTGGGGCCCTGGCCGGCGGGGTTCCGGGGCCGCTCCTGGTCGGCCGAGGCGTGGTCCGACCCAGTGGGCCGAGCCGAAGGCGCACTGTTCAGTTTATCGCCTAGTCCGGGGTCCGAGGGACAAAAATAATAGGCGTAATGGTAAAGGAGGTGACTAAAAAGACGAGTGAAAAAGGCAGGTCGTGATAATCCCTTGCTTGGCAGACCAAGGGGACCCGGATAGTGGGGTCTACCCTAGGGCCCAGGGGAGGAGGCCGCCCGGATCGGAGGCGTGGTTCGATCGCAGGGGGGTGGGCCCCTTTTGTTTCCCGGGGGGCGCCCGGGCGCGGGCGCAGCGCCTGCATGTCGAGGGCGTCCGTGTCGACGTTCCGAGGGGCGGGGGGCGGGCGTGACGGCTACGACACAGTGGCGGCGTCGGCGTCAGTGGACGCACCCCCGCGCCCCCCCGCAGAGAGGGCGAAGGAGACGGTAAAGGGCACCGTCCACCTTTTGCGTGGAAGACAAAATTGGCTCCACGTTCGGGGGAACCGGGGGATGGGTGTCGAGGAGAGGAGATCTCCGAGCCTTCTCTTTGGCCCCCACGTGAGCTCCAGGGGTCCCGCGCCGACCCCCCCACGCGCGCCCCCTCGCTCCCCCAGGATCCACGACGCCCGCCCCGCTCCACCCGCGGTCCACACGACCGGCGCGGGGGGGGGGCGCGTCCCAGGATCGCGGGTGCGCGGGGGCCCGCCCCGGGCCTCGGTCCCACCCGCCGGCCGCGGCGCGACGACTGTAACGACTGTGACTTGGACGGCGCCGCCCTCCGGCGCCGCGACTGCCTAGGACACCCCCGAAGAGGCGCGGCGGGGGCCTACCTTCGGCGTTCTTCGGCCGGCGGCGCGGGAGGGAGGGGCGGGGGTGGCGCGCGCGTCGGGAGAGGCGGCGTAGGCTTGGGCCTCGCCCGCACGGGGAGGGGGCGGCGGGCGACGCCGGCTGGGGTCGGGGGCCGGGGGTGGGACGGGTCGGGGCCCGGGCCCGAAGGCGACGGGCCGGGGGGTCGGTCGCGGCGGGGGTCGACGGGCGGCCGGCGCGCCCGCCTGCCCCTCTCCTGCGCAGTGGAGGCCCTTACCCCCGCCCCCACGGCTCCGGCGCAAAACAAAATGCCAGAGGCACGTCGGCGGCCCGGGCGCAGGAACAGCCGACTGGGGCCTCGCGCGGAGAGCCGGCGGTGGGGGGGGTAGGCCGGGGGCCAGGGGAGACAGGTGGGGCCAGGGAGCGACAGGGGCTCCGTCTCCGTGACCTAAGGATTACTGGCCCAACGCACATCGCTTGCAGGATGGGCTTTCCACTGACGCAAATTTTTTGTTTGTTTGTTTTTTCGCGTGCCTCTCCTCCTCTTCGGGGTTCGCCTCGGAGGGCCAGAGGGGCCCGCCCGAGCCGACGAGGCGTGGCCTCCAGCGGCCGGCGTTCGCCCTCGGGTACCGCCCGAGGGGTCCGCCTCTCCCCGCCGCCCAGGCGTTGTTACCGTGCGCCGGGGGACGGATACGGCGGGAAACAGGGGAGAGAGAGGGGGCGCCGGGGCCGGGACGGCCGGCCGGGCTGGGTGGAGGCCACGGCGCTCGGGTGGCGAGGCCCTGGGCCGACACGCGAGGCTTCCTGCCTCTCCCCAGGCTCTGTCCTGTCCTGAGGCCCCGGAGCCGGGACGGCGCGCGCGGAGGCCGCCGAGGGCGGGGTGCGCGCCGGTGCGACGAGGGCCGCCGCCGGGCTAGGCGACCTGGACGCAAGAGTGCGGCGCTCGCGCTTCACTGCGCCGGGGCCCGAGTTCCTCGGGCTAGGGATTTACGCCGGCCTCGCGCGGGCCCGGGCCGCGGGCCCTGAGCCGCCAGGGTCGTCGGGTCCCTCGCGCCCCGCCCCCGCTCGGCGGCTTGGGCTCGCGCAGATCCTGGCGCGCCTCGTCCGGCCGCCGTCGGCTCACGCGCGCCCCGGGCCCGTCGGCTCACCGTGGACGGCCGGCCGCGCGCCCCCGGGCCCGACCCGCGCTGCAGGGGCGTGGGCCGGCGGGCGGGACCAGGCCTCGCGCCGCGCTCGCGACCGCCGGACCCCCGCCGGCTCCACTCGCGAACACGCTTCAAAGCAGGAGCAAGGCGTCGCCGGCCTCGGCGGAGGTGAAGAGCTCGAAGGAGACCCATTGACCTTTGACGTTTCGCCTGCCCCCGCGCCCTCGACCCGCCCCCCCTGGGACTCGGCAGAGGGACCACCCAGGGAGGCCCGGCTCCGAGCCTCTCCCTCCTGTCTCCGTCCTTTGGGGCCCCGGCCGGGTAGAGTCCGGGCCCGGCCGGAGTGGAGCCGGTAGCAGACGTCGGGTGCTCGATGTGCCTGTCAAGTCTGGCACGAGTCGTAGACCGCACTTCGAACTGCTTGTCTTTCGTGGTATCCTGAAACGAAAATGCTGGATCAAATTCAACAGTCTCCCCAAGCGAGTTATTCAATTGAGGAAGGTTGTCAGGCCAACGGGTTTGTGGCGGTGGAGGGGGTGGGGTGGGGGTCGAAATAAAACATTCATACCCCCCTTTTTTGTCTTCGGGGAGGTGGGTGGTGGGGGCCCCGCGACGGCAGCCCGGGCCGCCGAGTCGCCCGTGCACAGACGTCAGTGATCTCGCCTGCCAGAGGTCGGAGGCCCCAGACGTCGGGAGCACGACTCAGTGTCTGTGGGAGGAGGCCTCTACTTCGGGATCCTTACGGGAAATTTTAATCGAGCGGCGAAAACGTACGCGCGTGTGTACGTGTGGGCGTGTGGTCTTCGTGGGTCCTTAGGATGTGTCCCGACGCGCGCCACCCTTGATCTGTCTCGTGGGCCGTATTCAGCTACCGACCTTCCTGTTTGCTGGGACCCGTCCCGGGACGGGGACGGGCTCAGGCAGGGGGTTGGGGGGACGCGGGACGGGGACGTCGGGGCCTCAGACTTTATGCTGAAGTCAGAGAGGAGGGTGCCTTGTTAGACGTTGGAAGCGGATTTCGCGGGGTCAGGGAGAGCCACCCTTAGTCGTTATGCGAAGTAAATGTTAAATTCGTCCTGTGAAAAACCTCCTTATTTCCCTTCCCCGTTTTTGAAGTAAACCGTGCTCTACCATTCGTAACGGAACTCGTTTTACGTAAAATTCAAGAGGCATCAATTACTAATTTCGGACTTTGAGCACCTTAGTGAGGTAAGTTTTCTTTGAAGGATTTGGGCTAGAACGGCCGGATATACTACGTTTTCTTGATCCCCATACACAATATAAATATTTAGTACGGGAGGAAATTTTTTTTTTTTTTTTCGGAAGGTCACATCTGGGCGTAGTCACGGTCGTCGTCCAGACGTTAAGGCCTCCGAAAAAAGAGGGGACCTCAATTACTCTGGATTAGTCAGGCTCTGGTTCCCTCCGTCTGGGGAAGGGCGTAGGGGGCGGGCGCGGGCCGGCGGAAGACCCATCGACGCCAGCCTCGGACGGTCGAGCCCGGGAGTTCCCAATTGCCACGTGGATGGCTTGGCCGACACCAGGAAGGACCAAGGGACCTATCATGGCAACCCCTTCTAAAGATTCACTTTAGGTCAGGACGTCATGTCGACGGAGGCGGACTCTTAGGGGAAATTCACTAGGTTCAGGCACTGGCGCCCAGGGGACCCTTCGGGGGGACGAAGCCTGACTGGGTCCACCAGTGAATCGTTCTGGCCCGACAGGTGGCCGTTGTGGCCGGGCAAGGGCTTGCCGTGGCGTAGGACGTGCGGCTTTATCAAGGGTTGAAGTGGGTCCCCTCGGTAGCCGTCTCAGCCGTCCGCAAGGCTCGTGTCGCTATTTGTTACTACTACCACGGTTGGGTCCTCCATGAGCCGCTCCATTTAGGTTGAGGGCAGGGAGTGACGTCAACGTCTCTCTTCTTTTCTTTTTCTTTTTTCCAGGAAAAGAAGTTAGGTACTTTACGTAGTTATTTTCATTGGACGGCAAAGCGACCGAGTCCAAGTTCCAGTTTGGCGCCTATCAGATTCGTTCGTGGTGAAATATGAGCGTGTGACTGTATAACTATTTTGCATAGATACATAGAGATGTGTGTCTAGGGGTCGAGAGCCGTCCGTGCGTCCAGAAGTAGAGTAGGCTGGCATCCCTCCCTTTTTTTAGGCCTCAAAGAGGTAATCCGAACGCTGGTCTTACTGGTATCGTTGAATTTACGGATCCGCAATAATATCCCCAAAAATTCTACGTGCCCGATGCAGTCTTAAATGCCTAGGACTGAGGTCCTTCCGTACGCGACAAAAATGAGATTGGCTGAGACGTCTGTAGTCGTCCTTAGGAAGTTCCCTCCTTTTTTTTTTTAGAGTGCAACCACCGCCGCTGCTTAGACGTCGGGGCAGGGGAGGAGGTTTTTACTCTTCCTACTATTATTTTGTTTTTCTTCCCTTTTGAAATCCGCAGGTTCCGACCATAGGTCTCAGGAGGCCCCCGAGCCGACCGCAGGTAGCCGGCCCGCGCCCGCCGCCCGCCGCCGCCGCCGCCCTCGCTCCCCGCGGCGCCGTCCTGGGCGCACGGCGGCCGCCGGCGCTTGTCCACAGCGGCCCCGCGCCCCGCTCCACCGGCCTCGCGAGGAGGACGCGTCGGGGCGCCGCGCGTCTCACCGCGTCCGCCGCCGTAACCCGGCCCAAATTCCATCGCGGCGCGGCGGGCGCGAGGGGCGCCAGGATCGCGGGCGGAGCGGGAGGCGCGACGCCGTCCGGGGCGCGCCGCGCGGCCTCGCGCCCCTGGTCCCCGGCGGGGCTCGGGGGCCAGCGTGTTTCCTCCGCGCTCTGGCGCCCGGGGACCCGGAGACGCCGGCGCAGCGAGTGCGCCTCAGCGTCGGCGCTTCGATTGGGGAGCAAGCGACGCCGCCGCCTCCACGTCTGACTTAACCCTCTTGATCAAAAGGGTGAACCCCGAGCCCCCGACGAAACTCAATTTATTTTGAATCGATTCTCAACCTCACTTCCCCCGACTAAATTACTCGAACTTGCCTGGGGTGTCAAGGCGAGAGTAGAGAGGACGTCTGTCCTCGTTCGCCGCGCCGTCCACCCTGGCCACTCCGCCTCCGCCCCCTGACACGCGGGTCGGGGGAGGGTGCGCGCGTGTGGCCGGCGTCACCGGCGAGGACCGGCCCAAGCCCCGAGAGGGCCGCAGAGTGTTCGGCCGCGACGCAAATCCAGGGCGGGGCGCCGCGCCGCCCGAACCCACTCCCCCGCGGGCTCGTGGCGGAGCGAGGCGCTCGAGCGGACGCAGACGCCTCTCAGGCCCACGTCCTCGCGCGCGGCCCCCGAGGGGGATGGGATCTTGGGACCTGGCGCGAGGCTCCCCGCTCGACCTGGGCGGGAGCCCCCTACTCTTTCGGCTCCCGGGGCCCAGGGAGCGCCGGGGCTTCGGCGTCGGCTCGACTCCCTCGGGCCACGCCCCTCGCGGGTTCCCAGCGCCTGCGACGAAGGACGAGATTCGGGCGCCCTGCGTGCACCTTCAGCCTCGGGGCTCGGGCCCCGAGCCAAGACGAGCGCCGGCCGCCGGGAGCGCGGGTTGGGGCCCGAGCCCTGTTTCTTTAGGCCGCGGGCTCGCCGGCCCCTCGGCGCGCCGCGCAGGACGCGGGCTAGGGGCGCCCCGGCCAACCTCGCGCCGTGGGGGTGCGGGTGGGGGTCGGGCGGTCTCGCGGGGCGAGCGGGGACGAGGAGAAACAAGTGTAACAGAATCTTTGCCGGTCTGAGCGCCCCGGTCTGCCACTTTCAACGGCTCTGACTCGTGGCGAGGTCCGGCGCCCTGCACGGTCCCTCTTCGTTCCACCCTGCGTCTGGCGCCGGGGCCGTGACCCTCTTCATTGACGTCGCAAAAATACCCCTCTTCAGCCCAGGCGGAGACGCCGGCCGAGTGCCGACCGCCGCTTCCTGGCCCGACCGGGATGAGCCGTGCCTCCCGACAGCGGCCTTCTGCTTTCCCTCGTTACTTAGACGTCTAAAGAGCCCGCGGCCTCCACGGCCGCTGGGCCCCGCTGGACGGGGACGGGGGGTCCGACCTTCCGCACGAGCCGGACGGCGCCCCTCCCTCCCCCGCGCCGCAGGACGGGGAGGCACGGGTGTGGGCGGCGGCGTCAGGGCCCAGTGACGCGCAGGCCCCGACGGAGCACGCAGAGCGAATGCACACGCGCCTCGAGGCCTCGGGACGGGGCGCCGGAAATGTCGTCAGTGCAGCTGCCACCCGAACTTGGACTTGACGGGCCGCCGTCTGTGGTCTCCGCCCCCTCCTTCACAGGGAAGAGTCTTTGGTGGGCTCGACGAGCGTAGGTGGTGCCTCCGCCGGTCGCCGCGACCCGATCCGCCCCCGCAATGACCTGGTGAACCCATGTTACGCGGCCCAACGAATGAAAAAAAAAAAAAAAAACCATTTTGGATTACTTCTTTCTGTCCGTCCGCCCGTCTGCCTTCCTCGCTACGTCTCTCTCCCTCGGCGGGCTGAGCCGTCCGGCTCGCCGTGCACCCGTGCCCGGGACTCCGGCCCGACCCCTGCGAAGGGTGGGCGGCCGGCGCTCGCGTAAGAAAGCCAGACCTAAACCTGGGCGTCGGTTACTCGGCTCTCGTAAAGGCGAAGGCTTGGGGCGTCGGCGCACTGCCGATGTCATTTTCGCGACGCCGCCGCCCGCTCGGGGGCGCTCGGCCACCTCGTGGAAGGGGCGGCGGCCCGCGGGGAGAGGCGGCGTCAGAGAGGCGGGCGCGAGGAGACGCCGAGGTGGGGGCCGACGTCCGACACATGCGCCGAGGGAGCGGGTGGCCGATCGAGGGGGACGGGGAGAACGTCCTTGCCTGCGGCGCAGGAAGGAGAGCGGGTAGTGTAGGGCAAAGACGCCTGGAGTGGGTGGGGGGCCCCGCCTGCGGGACGTCTGGAAGGGCCGAGGCGGCACCACGTGCTGAGGGGACGGGACCGGACACGCACACGACGTGCCCATAAGAAGTCAATCACGTGTCTCCGAGTCGAGGCTCTCCTGGGTCCGGAACGAAAGAATCTCCGTGCGCCACAGTGGCGGAGCCTTCTGACAACAATCCTTATTTTCTCTTTTACGGGTACCTTGTCCGTCGTGTGTTATCTTCGAATTCTGCACCACCGACATTGGTGTGAGAAGGATTGTGTCGAGGCACCGAAGTAGACGCGCGCCCCATAAGTCGTTTGTAACAATGACTAAACTTGGGTTTCGGGGGCAATCCGATGGAGAAGGGTCATGCAAGTAGGAAGACCAAAGGGGCGGAAGGTCAAACGGGGGGCAGAAAGGACGACTATTAAATCAGGAGCCTGGGTTTGTCCTCTGAACTGTTCCCTTCACTTCTCTAAGCCTCCCCTCACGCGTGATCCTGCCCCACCGTACGGACGTGGGCCGAAACGGTGGGGTGGGCGAGGGACGCTGAAGGCCAAGGAGGGAGCGTCAGGACGACTCGCCTACGTTTCTACCCCGATCCTATGGACACACATTTCACCGGACTTCGATAACTGAGCGATGTTTGGATTCCTCCGTAACCTTTATCACGAGACAGGTGGGGGCGACGAATGAGGTAGGCGCACACAGAGGAACCTGGGGGTTTGCGTCTGGTAGGTCTTGGGAAAGTAAGAAAAGGATGTTGTTGGTCCATCCCCAGAGACAGGAAGGTAGAGGTAGGGGGGTAGGGGGGTGGGTTATCGGGAAGGAGATGACCACCCGAAGAACACTCTTGACCCTCCTCCCCGTCACCAAGGGCGTCCAACTTCAGTCAAAGGTGAGGCTGGGGGTACCTGATCTAAACTCGAAATAACTACTTCTGTCTTGGTGTCATCGGTTGTAACTAGGCACCGAAGGACACGAGGTCTCTGAGATGATTCCCGAAAGGACGAAATAGAAAAATTGGGAGTCTGATGGAATACTCCATCCATGACAACGATAGGGTAACATGTGGTCTCCTTTAACCGAATATTTTCAATTCATTGTCATGGGTCACGGTACCACGAGGATTCAGCACCTCGGTTCAGGTGTCTGGAGTCTGGGGATACCACGTCTGGGGTCGACGGGAGACAAAATGACTTGTATACGAACATTTGTAAATCTTTATCGTACAAAGGCATTTTATTTGTATATGTGTATTTTTGTTGGTCAATTTTATACATTCCTTCTTTATTTCCGGTGTAAATTTTATCCTTTTTCTAATCTAAGTGTCCTTTTTTGAATTGTCTTTACGTGTTCTAAATATACTTATTTACACAAATTTCGAGAGATCCCTGTATTTTCTTTTGCACTTGTTTACCTTACGGTGTGTTACAAGAATTTACCTTTTTGATTTAAAGTATTTATACGTTATTAAGGATTTAATTAGATTTTTGTCGTAGTATTATTATGATAGTCGACAAAAATAATCTTCTTGACTACGATTTTAATTATATGTTTAAAATTTAACTGTTTTTTACAAACTTTAACTGTAATTTTTACTTTTTCATTGATTGTCGGTATTTATAAAATTTCGACATGATTAATTTTGTCTCATTGTAGTAGGATATTGTAAGTAAAATCGTACACTTATTTCTCTATTTCGTTATTATGTCTTATCCTTAGTGTCTTTATCTGTGTTTACGTATAACCTTAAATTATGTATTATCAGTTACCCCCTTTTTACACTTGATAACTCATTTACTAAAACTTTGTTGATCTCTCATCTATAGATTTATCATATATCACCACAGATATGAAGTGTAAGATGTACTTCTACTTTGGATTTACCTCGTTTATAAATTTGTATTTTATATTTTGGTATTGTTCATGATCTTCCTTATTGCCTTCTCAAGGAAATATTAGACTCAATACTTCCGGAATGATTAACATAGTGTCTTAATTTTACAGATTTTCTCTCATTATTATTTAAGTTGTGTGTGTTCTGTAAACAAATTGACGTACCCCTCTTTTGTGTTTAAATTTTATATTTCCTGTTTTACCCCCTTTTTACCAGTAGAATATAGTTCTGTTTCCTGCCTAAAAAGGATTATACGTTTCTCGAGGATGTTTAGTTATTCCGTTTATACTGAAGACCAGAGTCAGACCTGTACGTCTCGAACCTTCAGAGAGAAGTGTCTTTCTTTTTCCAACTTGTTTCACTTTCAGTTGTCGAGAAGAATCTAGGTAGTCTCTTAACTCCAGTGTCCTGTTTGACGAACAGACTTTGACCTCTCTGTCTGTCTACGTCTCTTAAGAATCGACCTCGGGTGTCGACCTTGGTCCTAGTCATCCTTGTAAAATTTGATATTAACTACTTAAAGACCCCCGAGTCACACCTGTTCAAACTGTTAATTTTTGAGTCTTCTCGGGGTCAGAATCTTCCCCGAGGTGTCAAAGGACTCTAAACGGAGGTCTTTAGGATGATCCAAGAGTGACTCCTCTAGACTTTTTTTAAGGAAGGACGAAGGAAGTCCTTCTCCTTTTTATCATTGGTAAAACTTAGTACAGGTCTAGAGAGACAAAAGGAATTGTGTCGAACGGAAGTTCCTCTTGATAGATGGTCGTGGATTGTGTGCCTCTTCCGTTACCGTGGGGCGAGGTCATGAGAACGGACCTTTTAGGGTACCTGCCTCCTCGGACCATCCGACGTCAGGTACCCCAGTGATACTCAGTTTGTGCTGACTCACTGAAGTGAAAGTGAAAAGTGAAAGTACGTAACTCTTCCTTTACCGTTGGGTGAGGTCACAAGAACGGACCTCTTAGGGTCCCTACCCCCTCGGAGCACCCGACGGCAGATACCCCAACTTGTCTCAGCCTGTACTGACTCCGCTGAATCGTCGAATCGTCGTTGTGTGGACGTCCCTTCCCTTATGTGTTCAGGTCGGGGAGGTCGGAAGTTGTACCCCCTCCCCTTTAGGGTCTGAGTTCGAGGGACTTTCTGACTCTGGATCAGTACCCTAGTGTCTTATGAGGGGACGGGTGTGTGGAGTGACCGATGTAGGTGTCCCGAAGACACCCTATTGTCCCTAATCTCGATTTTCTTGATGTACCCGAGTCTGGGATAAATTCCTCAGAGGTCCCTTTGGGTTTCTGTTGTCCCCTCCGTTTTTGTTCCTGTGGTCTTCTTTAAAATCGGGGACTGTGGCATTGATGATGTTTGTCATTTTCGTCGGATCGAGGGTCTGTCTATTTATATTTTGGAGTGTGATTCCCTGATAACTGGAGTCGTCAAAAATGGGTTATGTTGATCGAAAGTTGTTTTTTAAATGTTCCACACGATTTTTTATTAAAAAATTCGGACATTATACTTCTCTGTTTCCTGAGTAACCTTAGTCTGGGTTTGTCTCAGTCTGTACTATCTCTAAACTCTTAATAGTGTGGTCCTTAAACTATATTGGTACTATTTATACGATTCCCTAGATAAACCCCTTTTACCCGTTGTACACCCTTGTCTGTCTGTTACATTCGTCTCTCTAGTTCCGATTTCCTTTCTTAGACTTCCTTTACGATGTTCATTTTGGTGACATTGTCTTACTTTTTACGGAAACTACCTGAGTAAGTATCTGACCTGTGTCGGTTCCTTTCTTGTTCACTCAAATTATTATACAATTATCTCCAAAGAGTTCGTCTTTACGTTTCTACTTTGTTTACCTTGTCTTATAGGTTATTGACACCCTGTTAATACTTTCCACATTGTATATACATTACCCTTCTATTCTTCTTCTTCTTTATAAACTTTACTATTATCAACTCTTCAAAGGTTTTAATTACTGTCTAAGATTCGGTGTCTAGATTTTTCGAGTATCTATGGTTCATCCTATTTATGGTTTTTTTAGATACGACATAGGGTACAAGAAGTATAGTATAAGGTACAGATGTTACATCTGTTTGTTCCTGTTTCTCTTTTAGAACGTTCACCGGTCTCTCCCCTATTTTTTAGAACGGATATCTCCTTGTTCTCATTCTTAATGTAGTCTGAAGAGAAGCCTTTGATACGTTCGTTCTTTTCTCACCTTATTTTATAAAGTTCACGACTTTCTTTTTTCTTTTTATGATTGTTATCCTATTTTATCAAATATCTTTTCTTTTATATTTACCAAGAATTTGTAATCATTTATTCGAGTTACGGTAAGTATGGTTCTTCTTTATTTTTATTTCGGTGACTATATGGTAAAGAATGGATATTTAAACTGTTTATGATTTTTATTATACTTTACCACGATTTCAAACCTTTTAAGTCCATGAAAGTATGTAATGGTGCCTCCACTTTAACTGTGTCTGAAATACTTTTCTTCAAACCATTATAAATAATTTTAATGTTTACGTGTTGTTACAGAAACTACGTTGTTAGAGAGAAGACCTTTAAAGAGAATTTATGGACTTGTATGTACACGTTTTAGTACACGAATCCTCTGAGGAGTGACAACGTGAGAAGTACAATCGTCTTCTGACCTTCCTCGGGTAGTTCTTATAGGTAGTGCTTATTGATTGACCAGTACACTGAACATTATTTAGGTATTTCATTTTGGAACTCGTCAAACAATTTCCTTTTTTTTTCCTCCTCTCATTTCAAAAGAATATGTCGAGACTTGGTTAGAGGTTTCTTACACGAGTCTTCGAGTCAGTGTAACCTGAAGAACGCTGGGGGCACCTGATATCGGGGGTGGTCCGAGGAAGACAGGTACCCTGAAGGGTCGGTTCTTAGGACCTTGCCCAACGGTAAAGGAAGAGGTCTCTTAGAAGGGTTCAGTCCCTAGTTTGTGTTCATAGAACACGGAGTATACACCCGTTCATCCAATAAATGACGACTCGGGGGACCCTTCGGTGTTTTAGTCCCTCTGGAACTATTCTTTATTCTTTAGTAAGGTCCACACCACGTGTTGGTGACACTGACTACTGTTAAGGGAACGTTCCCAGACGGGTCACCGGAAGTGTAACGCGAACAAAGAGAAAAGTCTGTATTGTCTGTGTCTCGTCCCAAATTTTTGTGGTACCCACAGGAGACCTTAAAATAATTGAGTAATCTTAGCCAGGAATAGAAAGACCATGAAGGACACTGAGGTATAAGAAAGGGTTCTGATATAAAAGGGTCCAAAGGGGTGTAGGTGAAGAGGGGTTGACTTCGAATTAAACATCGGTCCGTGGGTGACGTAGTAGACAGGTACAGGGGGTGAGTATAAAGGACGGAGTCTTGGAATAGTAATTACTTTGTAGGTCGACGGAGCAAAGAGTGTCAGGATACGGAAAGTCGTTAAGTTACCCATTAATGGCTCAATAGCAAAAATATTGTTCATGGATTCTTGTATTCTGTATCTTTCTTCTCTTTTTGATATTTTCGTATTTAATATAATTCCTCTTTTTTATCAAAATCTTTAAAAAAATTAAAATTTTTAATTTTAAAAATTAAAAATTTAATTTTTAATTAAATTAAATTTTTAATTTTAATTTTTTAAAGATCTTCGGTATGTAGTTTACACCATTTCCTACTCACTATTTCCTTTCTTCCCATTTCTCTTTTAGTAATAAAAAATTTATGAAAATAATAAATAAATAAAAACCGGTACACCGTAAACCCTAGAATCAAGGAACTGGTCCCTACTTCGGACACAGGGGACGTCACCTTCGTACCTCAGGATTGGTGTCTGGTGGTCCCTTAAGATTTCTCTTATAATTGTTTCTTTTATTCCCGTAGATTAAGGATAATAGAGAGGATCGTTTTTGAAATATTAAGTACTCTTCCCGGTCCTCCCCGAACAGGTTCCCGAAGTGACTGGATCGGTTCGACACAGAAGACGAAAGAGTATTCCGGTCGAACCATTCCGAGAGATCTCTCTATCCTTCCTATTTGTACAGAAGGAGAAGATACTATAGCTATAGTCTCCTTCTGTACAAATAGTAAGGACAGAGAGATCTCTCGGAATGGTTGGACCGGAATCCTCTTTCGTCTTCTGTGTCGTAGAAATTCGTGGAAGAACACCTGTCGAACCGGTCCAGTCGCTTCGGGAACGGGATCCCGTGTCACCGGTGAGAGACCGGGTCGACCAGGAGTCGTACCGTCAGTCGTCCCGAAGACGTGAGTGGAGACCTTCGCTAGGTCTTTCAGAGGGACTGGTCTTGAAGTGGGGAACCTGATTACGTTAATTTTAGCTTGTTATAAGTACGACTACATACCGTCTTTGATCGTGCTATAACATTTCGTTAATAGGATGTTATCTTCTAATTTTGTTGTTTGTTTGTTGTTCTCGTTTAGTCTTCCCCTTCCCGACACCGGAATAAGTGTTTGACCAGTCTGAGACTCCTGTGGTAATTATAGTCACACCCTCGTAAATGTCCCGAAGGGAGTATCGAGTCAGTCATTTCTTTGACGGACGTTATGTCCTCTGGGCCCAAGCTAAGGACCCAACCCTTCTAGGGGACTTCTTCCTCTACCGTTGGGTGAGGACATAAGAACGGACCTCTTACGGTACCTGTCTCCTCGGACCGCCCGATGTCAAGTGCCCCAGGGTTCTCAGTCTGTGTTTATTCACTGATTTCTCTCTCTCTCACTCGTAAATGAGTCCTTATTAATTTATCGTACTCGAGTCTCTTTTCCTCCTTTTGCGTCGGCGTGGGTCGTGTGACGTAGCGTCACTCACCAATTACAACCACTCCGTAAGAAGAAACGTTATATGTCCTCACTGAATCGTTTCCTCCACCTGCGTACGAGATTTGTGGTCGTCACGACTGTGAGGGAGAAGGTGTCCCGACACAAAATTAGGTAGTGGGTAGTCGCTAGTTACGTTTCTTTATCTCCTTTTCTTGTTTTACCCTTTCTGATCTCTAGAGAAGTTCTTTTAATCTCTATGGTTCTCTTGTAAAGTACGTTTCTACCCGAGCTATTTCCTGTCTTTACCATACCGGGATTGTCTTCGTCTTCTATAATTCTTCTCCACCGTTCTTACGTGTCTCCTTGACATGTTTTTTCTAGAAGTACTGGTTCTATTAGTGCTACCACACTAGTGAGTGGATCTCGGTCTGTAGGACCTTACACTTCAGTTCACCCGGAATCTTTCGTAGTGATACTTGTTTCGATCACCTCCACTACCTTAAGGTCACCTCGATAAAGTTTAGGACTTTCTACTACGACACTTTCACGACGTAAGTTATCCGGTCGTTTAAACCTTTTGACTCGTCACCGGTGTCTTGACCTTTTCCAGTCAAAAATAAGGTTAGGGTTTCTTTCCGTTACGGTTTCTTACGAGCTTGATGGCGTGTTAACGTGAGTAGAGTGTACGATCATTTCATTACGAGTTTTAAGAGGTTCGGTCCGAAGTCGTTATGCACTTGGTACTTGAAGGACTATAAGTTCGACCAAAATCTTTTCCGTCTCCTTGGTCTCTAGTTTAACGGTTGTAGACGACCTAGTACCTTTTTCGTTCTCTCAAGGTCTTTTTGTAGATAAAGACGAAATAACTGATACAGTTTCGGAAACTGACACACCTAGTGTTCTTTGACACCTTTTAAGACTTTCTCTACCCTTATGGTCTGGTGGACTGGACGGAGAACTCTTTAGACATACGTCCAGTCCNCTGTACCTTGTTGTCTGACCAAGGTTTATCCTTTTCCTCATGCAGTTCCGACATATAACAGTGGGACGAATAAATTGAATATACGTCTCATGTAGTACTCTTTGCGACCTGACCTTCTTTGTGTTCGACCTCAGTTCTGACGGCCCTCTTTAGAGTTATTGGAGTCTATATGTCTACTGTGGTGGGAAGACCGTCTTTCACTTCTCCTCGATTTTTCGGAGAACTACTTTCACTTTCTCCTTTCACTTTTTCAACCGAATTTCGAGTTGTAAGTCTTTTGCTTCTAGTACCGTAGACCAGGGTAGTGAAGTACCCTTTATCTACCCCTTTGTCACAGTCTGAAATAAAACTCCCCGAGGTTTTAGTGACGTCTACCACTGACGTCGGTACTTTAACTTTCTGTGAATGAGGAACCTTCTTTTCAATACTGGTTGGATCTATTGTATAAGTTTTCGTCTCTGTACTGAAACGGCTGATTCCAGGTAGATCAGTTCCGATACCAAAAAGGACACCAGTACATACCTACACTCTCAACCTGACACTTCTTCCGACTCGTGGTTTCTTAACTACGAAAACTTGACACCACAACCTCTTCTGAGAACTCTCAGGGAACCTGACGTTCCTCTAGGTTGGTCNTCCTCTAGTCGGGACCCTAAAGAAACCTTCCTTACTACGATTTCGACTTTGAGGTCATGAAACCGGTGGAGTACGCTTCTCAACTGAATAACCCTTTCTGAGACTACGACCCTCCCTAACCCCCGTCCTCCTCTTCCCCTGCTCTCTCCTACTCTACCGACCTACCGTAGTGACTGAGTTACCCGCACTCAGACTCACTTGAGACCCTCAACCACTACCTGTCCCTCCGGACCGCACGACGCTAAGTACCCCAGTGTTTCTCAGCCTGTGCTGACTCTCTGACTTGACTTGACTTGACTACAAACTCCGACAAATCCTACCGTACCAAATGGAGTTATCCAATATATGTGTCACTTTCCTGTTACTTCTTAAGAATCACAAAGATTCGTATGGGGTTGCAACTCTCTTACGATGTAAAACTTAGTCAAGAGTCACTTTTCCATGTTACTCTAGGTAAACTGCCACGGGTAATCATCAGAAACTTACAAAGAAATTCCTGTCGACCTAAAAAGAATCACACGAAAGGTAGGAAGGTTTTCCCAACCCACAGGTACCTTCCCCAAAGTTCATACATCGACTGATACACCTAAAGTTTACCCTATCAATTGGTCACTACTTGGGTTTGGATTTTTGATACCGAAAAAGGAGACGTTTTTTTACTAACCTTACACTTGATTTAAACTTTTGTATTTAACTTCGGTTCGTGGTTATAAGTATGTGAATTTCTTTTTTCCGCACAAGGGGAAACGACTCAACATCTTTTGGTAAATGTGATATTGTATTTTATGTCCCGGTCTAGGACTCAGAGACTGTATAAGAAAAGGTGTCTTGTTCTACGTTTCCCTACAAGGGGTGTCAAGTATTGAGGACCTAGGTGTCTACTAGTCCACTTTATTCGTTTTGTACTGTTGTATCGTTCCATCTTTCTCCTGTCAGAAGTCTTGGGACGGTGGACCGTTTGACCTGTCAGACCTGTTCGAGTACTTACCAGGACTCTGGTTAAAGGAGCAGCCTACCATAAACGGTACATGAACAAAACTCTTATTTTTGTCTCTCTGGTACCTTTTACGGACCATGGATTTTCTCTGAGTCATTTTCAATAAATACTCGTATTTAATTACAATACATGTGTCATTTCGATAAAAGTTGTTTCCTTGTTATTTCTCCTTTACTATAAATACTTCTGATAAGTATTGTTTCCCTTTTCGTTGTTTTGTTCTTTGGAGAACTCTGTCATACTGGGGGTGGTGTGTCTGCGTGTAAACGGACCCCACCCTCCCGTCCTCCCTTGGGACCGCCTGGACGCCCTACGGGCCGGGACGACCAGTGGCGGCACTTGAGAGGCGTACAAACACGGGATCAAGTGTCTGAAAGTTACCACCCGACTTACAATGAATGTATTACTTTTTGTGACAAAAACTTAAAACTTTCGATTTGCTACGGGAAAAGGTATTTTTAGTGGAGGAAGGATCGTCTCTGTAAGTTTTATAACAAAAGATATGAGGTCTCGACAAACGTATTAACGAGTATTATTAAAGTAAGTCAAGTAGTAAATAACTCGCGGGCACACGGTCCCAGGTCCTCCTTTGTTTTATTTACTCTATCCCAGGACAGGAGTAATACAGGGAACTGTTATTGTTACCACCACCAAGAGGATAACATTTAGTCAAACAAGTAATCCGAAGGTCCCTTTGTCTCTTCCCCCCTCCCCACCCTACAACTAACTTTCCGTGACACCCCCGACCGAACCGTTTAAGGTTCAACCCGTCCGAACGTCCGACCTTGCGACCTCGTGTCGTCTTTAAAGGACGTGAAGTCCCTTTGGAGTGGAGACGACGACGAAGAAAAAATCTTACTCGTAAGAAAGAAAGAAAGAAAGAAAGAAAGAAAGAAAGAAAGAAAGAAAGAAAGAAAGAAAAAATGAATAAAAAAGATAAAAAACTGGTACGACTCGTCGTACACCGTAGAATTAAGGGTCTGGCCCCTAGCTCGAACGTGGGAGACGTTACCTTCGTGCCTCAGAATTGATGACTTGGAGGTCTCTTCAGGGGAGTGAAGACGAAAATTCCAATTTAACTAACCTAGTCCGGCCGGTCCAATAGATCCTAGTAGAGAGGACGAAGTTCGGTACACCAGACCTGTAATTCCTGTAGTGTGAATGACCTCTTGTTCGGACCACCTACCAAACTGACCCATTATCCCTCGACGTCGGAGAGGTCCACCTGTGAAGTGTGACTGGTGGGCCCGTGGGTTGAAAGGAGAGGGAGTAGAAGAGGATGAAGGAGGAAACGAATTTCGGTGAGTATAGAGTCGAGTAAAGTCTTTGTCCCGAGAGTCGTTTGTTGTAAGAACGACTAGGAGCCAGAAGGGAGGATCCTGGCCGTCCTGTGTGCGAACCACCAACACCTTGAAAGGTACCTTGACTTGGTAGCAATGAGTTTGTGTCACAGTAATGATGTCCCACATTCTCGAGAGAGTGATCTGCCACAAGAATGAGACCCATCCGACGTCGGAACTAGTACCGCTTTGATCCCACCTCTCCCTGGTCCCTTCAGTGTGTGTCGTTTTGGGGAAGGAGAATCGGTGTACAGTTCACACTCCTCGGTTGTGACGTCCGAGGTTTACAAGGCTCTAAGGAACACGTACCAGTCAACGAGTCAGCACAGACTGAGCAACGTTGGGTACCTTACATCGGGTTGGTCCGAAGAGACAGGTACCCTAAGAGGTCCGTTCTTATGACCTCACCCAATGGTAAAGGAAGAGGTCCCCTAGAAAGGGTGGGTCCCTAAACCGTCGACCGAAGAAATGGTGACTCGGTGGTCCCTCCGGTTCCCTAAGTAATTGAAAATGGAAAGATAGTTCGTCCGAGGACAAACTTGAATGAACTCCGACGCCAGGGAGTGAATCAGTGTACGGACCGGAACGAGTGCCGGAGACACAGATGTGCCGTCAGTAAGAGAGGGGTCCCTGAGGTCCGGTGACGACCTCTAGACAAACCAACGGTGGTTACCCCCTCGTCCTCATGGCGACCGTGGATGTCCCTTCTCCACGCGATGTGTCTACCCGTCCTGGGGGCTACTTCGTAATAGGTTGGTCCACGTGGCTACGACTCCAATTCTTTGGGACCAGATCGCACTCAAGACGGTGTTTAAGGTTAGTTCATGGAGTTTTTGATTTCGATATGTCTTTTTATTGAACAATTTTAAAGAATTGAAAATCAAAGGTCTGTAACGACTTTAACGGGAAGTTATAATACAATCTCAAAAATCCCTAAAACTTTCGCTTTCTACTTCTTTTATGTAGACGAAAATTTGATCGACTTTTATGATTACAAGACTCACTTTCATTGACTAACACCATTCTCAAAATTTACACTAGTACACATACTCTACAGATGGTGTGACAACAATCAAAAAGTACTCCGTCAAAGGCAATAACTACATTGTACAAAGTTCACTACATAAGTTAAAAGTAAATAAGAAATTGACTTGGATGTAATTCAGTAAACGAGGAAAGTTTTACGTAAAGTAGAGTTTACACCTTCCTCTCCTTCAAAAGGTCTAGTGTTCACATCGTAGGAGTACGGGTCACCAAGACTGACTGTTTGTTGTGTAAATGAAAAGACGATTGTTAGACTATACAAATAGTAACTCCTTTTTTTATTTCCGATTTTTATGTACTTTATGACACTTGAAAAGTAAGGGGTAACATAATTAGTCTCAAGAGAGTCAGGTCAAGTCAGTGAGTCAGTACAGACCGAGAAACACTGGGGTACCTGACGTCGTGTGGTCCGAAGGGACAGGTAGTGGTTGAGGGTCTCGAACGAGTTCGAGTACAGGTAGCTCAACCACTACGGTAGGTTGGTAGAGTAGGAGACAGTAGGGGAAGAGGAGGGTGGAAGTTAGAAAGGGTCGTAGTCCCAGAAAAGGTGACTTAGTCAAGAAGGGTAGTCCACCGGTTTCATGACCTCGAAGTCGAAGTCAGAAAGGTTACTTATGAGTCCTGACTAGAGGAAATCCTAACTGACCAAACTATAGGAACATCAGGTTCCCTGAGAGTTCTCAGAAGAGGTTGTACGAAGAGGTTTCGTAGTTAAGAAGCCACGAGTCGAAAGAAATATCAGGTTGAGAGTGTAGGTATGTACTGATGACCTCTTTGGTTTCGAAACTGATCTACCTGGAAACAGTCGGTTCGTTACAGAGATGAAAAATTATACGACAGATCTAACCAGTATCGAAAAGGAGGTTCCTCGGTCGCAGAAAATTAAAGTAACGTATCTCTTGGTCCCAACAGATGTCTTTATATTAGTTATACTGTATACACACGTACATATATATACATCCCCGAAGGGCCCACCGTAATCACCATTCCTTTGGTGGACGGTTACATCCTCTGTGCCAAGCTAGGGACTAGGCCCTTTTAGGGTGTTCAGCGTCTTGTTAATTTGGGCAAGGAGTGTTGACGACTCGGACACGAGGTCTCGGGCCCTCGGTGACGTCACTCTTCGGACGTGGAGAGTTGATCTCTCATCGGGGACGAGTGGTGTCGACCTTTTCTTGGGAGCGTCGTTGCTTCTAGGTCGTGTCGGTTTTTTATTTAAATTTTTTTTTAAAAATTCCCTCTTCTCCCTCTCGTCTCCGCCCCCCGTTGCCCGAGGCTCCTGGGACACTGGGACGTTTGGAGGCGATTGGTGCGGGGGTCCGGGGTCGACGGGGGTCGTTTGGAGGAGACTGGTGCAAGGGGACCCGAGTTGGAGAGGTCCCCACTTTAGCAGGTTCACGCAGGGTAGGTCAAGAGGAGACCGTCTACAACCGACATGTACGAGTTACTCTTTCCTTTATTCGAGTATTTATCTGTGGTGTCTTTGGACGTGACTCTAGCCTCCACCCGTGTGTCTGTCGCGTGGACCTTCACACTGGGTCGGGGGGCGTGCGCCTACCACGCCTGAGGAATGGAGAGACCTTCTTGTTCAGGGAAGGCCGTTCGCGTAGGAGTGGACGCTCAGTCTGTGCTTCGCACGAGATTGGACGTCTCGACACGGACCAAGTGCAAGGCACAAAGAGAGAGATTCTGCTAGGCAATGACTCGGTGCAAGTCATGTAATCCCGACCTAGTCCACGGTAACTAGAGGAACAAAAAGGAGGTGACCGAGGCATAGGGGAGGAACGTGGAGGAACTTAAGTCTAAAGAGAGGATCAACTGAAGGGAGACGAAACAGGAGTCTCAGTAACAGCAGAGGTCTACTGTTAAGAAGGATTATACTTATGGTGGGATTCAGAGGAGAGGTGGCTAAGACAGTAGGGTGAAAGTAACAGGAGTAAAGACTGGAATGAGACACAGAACCCAAAAGAGGCGTGGAGGGTATCTTCTCCTACACGAGGGTTGTGGTGGGTCCCCCCTCGGGACGTCAGTGGGCGTGTAAGTCCAGGGGTCTTCTCCGACGGGATAGCGTCCCCGAGTCGTTTCTCCTAGACGGTGGAAGGTCCAGACTAAGGTGCACTGTTCACTTGAGACGTGGTCTTTTTAAGTCAAAGGGAGAGGACTGTGTTATCGTGACCTCGGTCCCACAAACTACTGTGGCGTGTTCTCCTCTGGGACCTCTTCCTTTACCGTTGGGCGAGGTCATAAGAACGGACCTATTAGGGTACCTGTCTCTTCAGACCGTCCGACGCCACATACCCCAGTGTTTCTCAGTCGTGCTGACTTCGTCGATTTGTTGTTGTTGTGTTCTCCTCTACAAGAGTTCAAGATACTCGATCATGGACACTGAAGAAAGGTCTCACAAGGAAAACGTGAGTTCGACAGAATACGTGTAGTCGGAACTCCAACATCGCGATTGAAACGGAGATTGTACAAAGTAAGGAACAAAGGTCTTTCTTGTCGCCACTCCAAAGTACGGTTCGGGGTCGAAATGGGAACGAAGACCCAGTCGTACGGGAGACCGAACTACCTTGTCTCTGACAACTGTGACCCAGTCTTCGGTCAAAACTTGTTTCCGACTACGATTGTAGAAGGAGAAGGACACACTCACCAATAGAGGAGGAGCGCAATCGAGGCCTCGTGTCACTGAAGGCCTTCTTCCAGAGGCCGAACCTTTTGACCCCCGTCCAACGGGGAATCCCCTTGATCCTCGAGCTGGGAGGAGAGGGAGGTACGTCCCTGTAAACGACAACAAGGAGTCGGATACGCCCTTCCTCTCCTTTGGGAGGTCCTCCTTGGACTCGTCGGGACTGCCGAGGTAATCTGGGACCGTTTCCGGGTTTCTCTGGTGGTTCGAGCGAGTATTTACGTGCCACAGATTATTTGTACACCACTACTAAAGATACTATGTAAATAACTCGTCTTCTTTACGCGATGTAAATTTTTACGTACATGAGACGAAAAGTATGGAGGACTACCCACACATCTTTGACGATCGGCATACAGAAGGGGTCATTGACGTAGAACGAGAGGACCGGACTCCCGACGGGTTCCGGTGGTAAGACGAGTACACGACCCCCAAGACGTACCTGACTCCCGACTGGCGGTAGGGTGCAGTCCTGGTGAATTGACCCCGCTCGAAGGCACATGTCTAACGTAGTTCCTACAAATGACTGGGGTAACCTAAAAAACAAGATAAAGAGGTCCCCTTTCGTAAGTAAACTCGAAAGTCTCACTCCCTAAACGAAGAAGTGGGGTTTTGATGTGTGTGTGTTTACGGTAGAGCATGGGACTTAGGTCAAGGTTATATCTTTGGCGACGTCCTTTGGTCCTGGGAGCGTCGGAGAAGACAAACCTCTTGTCGTTCTTTAACCAAGGAGTCCCTTAAAGGGGGTTGTTGGTACTACAATGTTCGTGAAATAGTTGAGTCCGTTTCACAGAATTTGTCGTGCACAAATTGTTCACCCTTTGGCGTTCCAACACAAAGTTTGGTCTTTAACCACGAGACACGAGTGAAAGAGATTTGAGACGTTTCTTTTCTTATTTGGGTCAGTTATCTTTTGAGAAATTTAGTCCATTTCAGACAAAAAGAAGGAAGGTGAGGAATTTTCGATCTTCAGTCGTTTTACTGAGTTGGTTCCGTCTCTTCCGCGTAAAGTCCTGGATCGTGTCCTTCCGGTCATGAGTTTTATTGACGGGGGGTAAAAACGTGGACGTTGATAAAAGTCCGAGTTATTATCTTCATTTTAACCAGTGAACACTCGACTTGAGTCGCGACCGAGGAATAAAACTGACGTAGTCTTAGTAGAAGATCACTTTAATATAAAATGTTGGTTAAAAACATAGACGTACATTCCCGACTTTACTTGATGACGTGTTTGTTGTCGTTGACGAGAGGAATTTTGAATCATTTTGTGTTTTGCACAAACAGTAAAAGAGGGGAGGAACGAAAAGATTCTACTATTTAATTGTGCGGTATGTGCGTTTTAATTTTTGTCGATTTTATTTAAGTTTCAGAGTGTACAAAACAAAAGGTTTTTTTTTTTCCAGACCCAAATTCAGATAGTCAATACGAATTCTTTTTAAGGACACTACTTTTACTGGGTCGAATAGAGGTTTAGGTGAGTCATTTTCATAACAGGATAAAAAAAGACTCAAAAACACAAATTTTTATCAGACATTAAGGGCGTTGAGGACAGAAAGACGTGTCTCCTTCACCATATACACAGGTACAATGACTTTCGAATGGTTCCAGAATTCACTTTATTTCTATTTACTTACTTGAGTACATTCTCTTTCGTGGGTACTGATCTTGGGTTCCCCGAGCAGACCCCTCCTTGACCCCACCCGTGTACTCCATGGGTCCTACGTCTCAAATCCCCTCGAAACCCCTCGACCGGGACGGGACCTCCCTGGGGTTCGTCCTCCGATCGAAGGAGGGAGGGGACTCAGACCCAGTGAGCCCTCGGGAGTTCCTACTCCCCTGGTCCGTCCCGACCAGGGAGAGTGTCTGCCGTCGGGAGTGTCGGTCTCGACCTTCGGGGGCACGTGAGGGAGGACGACAAATTGGACACTACGACTCGACCCGCTCAGGAAACTCATCCTCGGGAGGGAGGGACAGGTGACAAGGTCCCTTTACATCCACCTCCACCCCCTGAGACACGACCAACCTCCACGTCTCTACAGAAACGTGAAACATCCGTCTTGAGCCCTCAGTACATGTACCACCGTCTGTTCGACCCAGACCTGGGGTCGAGAGTCCCCCTGGGGTCGGGGGACCCGAGTGGCCGCGAGGTCGGGCCACCGTAACAACGCAAGTCGCCCCGTCGCCACCCGCCACCGCTCTTGACGGGACCGTCGCCCCGGTCCGGGCGAGTACACCTTCCCGCCGGCGCGAGTAAGGGTCCGGGGACCGGTAATCCCTCGGTTCGTCGAGTAATCTCAAGGAGGGGAGAGTTGCGGTTAATGGGGGTCTATTACTGACGGGCCGGTACGAGACGGACGGACAGGAGAGCCGGTCGCGTAGGAGTGGGTCCGGGCCGGAGGGGGGTGGTCGGACCCTTGAGCCGGGGGTCGCACCCAGAGACAGGTCACGACCAGGCTTCACCCAACCCACGGGGGGGGTCTCGGCCGGCCACCTCCGTGGGGTCAGCAGGAGAAGGTCCCCTCGTCCGACACTCACCGTCTCCAACGGCACAGAGAAGCAACGTCTTTTATGATGTCTTCTTTTTCGGTCGGACTCGGGGAGGGGTACCGTATAATCAAATCCTCATTTTCCTTACTGACCTTTTCCTTCACCACTGGGGAAGGTCACAAGAACGGGCCCTTTGGGGTACCTGTCTCCGGTGCGATGTCAGGGGTCCCAGCGTTCTCACCCTGTACTGAATCACTGACTTGGCTGTGATGGTTTTCCTCGCCGTCCCTTCGGTCCTTGCTCTCTCCCTTCGTGAAGGGTCCTTTCGTCTTTTGTCGGGCTTAGACAAGTCTTCGACGGAGAAGCGGTCCCTGACGTACAACTCGGAGACCTGACTCCGGGACCCGAGCCCGTGACGATACGTGTATGAAAATAGACGACAGTAGTTCGAATTGAACGAGGAGCGAGAGACTGGACGCATGAAGTGATAGACACGACGTTTAAGTGTAACTCAAGCTTTCGGTGTTGAAAAAACAAACGACACAACAACAAGTTAACGAGTCAGTACAGGTCGAGAAACGTTGGGGTACTTGAAGTCGTGTGGTCCGAGGGGACAGGAGGTGATAGAGAACCTCGAACGACTTCTGGGTTACTACGGTAGGTTGGTAGAGTAGGAGACAGTAGGGGACGAGGAGGACGGGAGTTAGAAAGGGTCGTAGTCCCAGAAAAGGTTACTCAGTCGAAAAGTGTAGTCCACTGGTTTCAACAACAAACAAAAGATTAAATAAATAAAAATTAACCTCCTGTTGACGAAATGTTATAACACAACCAAAGACGTGTGTGTAGTTCTACTTAGTCGGTATTCACATGTATACAGGGGAGGGAGAACTTGGAGAGAGGGTGGAGGGTGGGGTAGGGTGGGGAGGTCCAACAGTGTCTCGTGGTCCAAACTCGTAGAACGTAGTATATCGTTTAAGGGTGACCGCCAGATGAAACGTATACATAACATATACAAAGGTACGATGAGAGAGTCAAGTAGGGTCCGACAGGAAGGGGACGACACAGGTGTGTAGAGAAGAGATAACAGAGACAGAGGTAACGATAGGACGTCTATCTAAGTAGTCATGGTAGAAAGATCTAAGGTATATATACGTAATTATATGTTATAAACAAAAAGAGAAAGACTGAATGAAGTTAGACATATTATCCGAGAACCAAGTAGGTGGAGTAATCCTGACTGAGTTTACACAAGAAAAAATACGGGTTCATTATAAGGTAACATATATACATGGTATTGAAGGAATAGGTAAGTAGACAGTTATCTGTGGACCTACTTTCGGTGTTAGAAATTAAAGGTCGAAAGACCGGTGCAATTCGTTAAACACAGACTAGTAGACACGGGAGTGGACTTCGAGGACGGAATATAGACCACGGTGACTCTTTACAGTGTACTGAGTGTAGATTGGGATAATTCCGTTACAGAGGTCCCAACAGTGACAGTACTCTTTTACCTAGTAGGGTAACAAAGTGATAGAATTTACTTGGGTGAACAAAGGAGACAGTACAGTTATGAGAAAGTTTCTACGTTGTCGTGTAAAACCTTTGACAATAAATTACCCATCTAGACCAAGTGCCCTTGACTACTTCCCCCACGGAAGTTTCTAGTAGGTTTGTCGTGCCTCAGGTAGGAAATCTCCCTGTGACTTGTTGGATCTATCGTATAAGTTTTCGTCTCTGTAACGAAACGGTTGTTTCCAGGCAGATCAGTTCCGATACGAAAAAGGTCAGCAGTACATATCTACACTCTCAACCTGACACTTCTTCCGATTCGCGGCTTCTTAACTATGAAAACTTGACACCACAACCTCTTCTGAGAACTCTCAAGAAACTTGACGTTCCTCTAGGTTGGTCAGGTAAGACTTCCTCTAGTCGGGACCCTAAAGAAACCTTCCTTACTACGATTTCGACTTTGAGGTCATGAAACCGGTGGAGAACGTTTCTCAACTGAGTAACCTTTTGTGAAACTACGACCCTCCCTAACCCCCGTCCTCCTCTTCTCCTACTGTCTCCTACTCTACCGACCTACCGTAGTGCCTGAGTTACCTGTACTTAGACTCACTTGAGGCCCTCAACCACTACCTGTCCCTCCGGACCGCACGACGCTAAGTACCCCAGCGTTTCTCAGTCTGTACTGACTCACTGACTTGACTTGACTTGACTGCCAGTCCTCTCCGTCTCGGGTACGAAGGACTTCAGGATTTGATTATGGGGTCTCAGGGTCACCTTTTTTCAGTGTTGACAAACATTTCATTGTCTTGATGGCTTTCGCTCTGTTTTAGTCGACGCGTTTGTCGGTTTCGATTCTGAGAGAAGCCAAATAAGACGTTGTCCCACTCCTACATTTACCACCAAAGGTCCACCTTTTACTTTGGTTTCTTACATCCGCGGGGGAACACCTGTCTCGGTAGTGACGGTAAGTCCACGGAGCAAATGTAGTGACTCACACACCCAAGTCAGCACAGACTCGCTGGGCCATCAGACATCGGACTGTCCGAGGAGACAGGGACTCTAAGAGGTCCGTTCTTGTGACCTCACGGTACGGGAGGAAGTTCCCTAGAAGGTCTGGGTCCCCAACTTGGGTACATAGAATGCAGAGGACGTAACGTCTACCCAAGAAATGGTGACTCGGACGCCCCTTCGGGGTAAATGTAATCGTCACAATCAACGAGTCAGTACAGGCTGAGAAACACTAAGGGAAGAAGTCCCCTAGAAGGGTTGGGTCCCTAACTTGGGCCCAAAGGACATAACGTCCGTCTAAGAAATGGCAGACTCCGTGGTCCTTACGGATCCCGGATTTACCGTCCATCCAAAAGGTTCTAGAAGTGGAAGCATTAATGACGAGTCTACTTGTACGTGGGAGATCCGTTCTTGTAGTCTCGAAGCACACGATACATTAGTCCCAGGAACTGGGGTTTTCAGAGGGATCGTATGGGTGACACCCAGAGGGCTCGGGGTTCACGATCACCGAGACACCGACAGGGGGAGAGTCCCGTGGGTCCCGAAGGGACCACCGAGTCACCAATTCTTGGACGGGTCGTCACGTCCCCTGTGACCAAGGTAGGGACCAGGCTCTTCTAGGGTGTGCGGTGTCCCGTTGATTCGCACACGTGGTGTTGATGATTCGGACACGAGATCTCGGGTCCTCGACGTAGACACTTCGGTCACCCGGGATCTCGGGTACGAGTTGTTGCTCTCTTCGGGGGTGTTACTCTTCGGGTGCCTGGCGTCGATCTCTCATCCGGGGAGAGAGACGTTGATCTCTTTCGTGTTGTTACTTCTGGGTCACGTCTGTTTATATTTTTTTAAAATTGTTTATTTATTTTACTCTCAAACACTATTTACTTTTTATGTGAAAGAATTTTTTTAGGTGGGTTCAGTTTACGTGAACCTGCCTCCGTACTCCTCCACTGTCTCCAATCGTCACTGTGGACCTGACTTTCCCTTCGTCCCAGGGAGTCACCGTCGACCCGGGTGTCGCCGGACCACCCGTCCGTCCTCACCCCCGGTCCTGTGTGGACCGGAGAGGAAGGACAGGTACCCTAGGTTGGACTCCTGGACGGATGACGTGTCGGGCCTTTTTACCTAAAAATAGTAGGCAGTTCCGTCCTCTGTGTAGATACTGGTGGCAGGTAAATCTCTTCGACACACGTACAACATGTTCTTAGGTAGGTAATTCTGTCTATTCTTTTGTTCTTCTCAACTTCCATCCCTTCTTCCTTTCTCCTGAAGTCAGTAATTGTGGGATTGTGTTGTCCGAAACGCAAACGATCTTACACACACCTTACGTGTTCATAATTTCGGACCATTGTGGTACCACAAGCCAAAAAAAAAGAAAAGAAAAAAAAATTCACTTGAAAAATAGATCTCCCTTCAGGGATTACTCCTCAGCCATTCAGACCTGATCACGTTCTCGTCATATCTTTGTAGGTTAGAGACCCGAATATAATGAAGGAAACATTTTAATCTCCCAATTAAATCTTAAAAGGTTCCGAAGAAGGTTTAGATTTTAATATATGACGGAGATTGGTGAGTTGTTCTTAAAAGTTAAAGGTAGAAAATGAAAAGAATTTAGATCAAAACATATAGGTTATAAGGCGGAGTAAAAATACCGCACATGTGCTCACTCGGTAATAGGATGGTTTTTACTGAGTCAACCCCCTCTCAGTCGAGACTTTTCTGTCATTTAGTCATTGCACCAAGGAGTTGGAAGAGGGTCCAACCCCCCTCGTGTCGGGGTCCCAGTCCCTCCTGTTGACCTAGTCTGAGGTGATCCGAGGATCGGAGCCGGGACGACGTGGGTCAAATTGCTACACATGAGGAGGTCCGCGACCCCACGTACTTTCCAGAGTGTGGGTCTGGTTGGGTGGTCGACACACTTCGGTGAATATAGCCGGTAATGATGGGTGTGATCAAGATTCCTTTTCGAAAAAGAAGAAGAATCATGTGTCCCGAAGGGTCCACCGAGTCACCATTCTTACACAGAACGGACGGTTACTTTCTCTGTGTCCTTTTGCACCCAAGTCAGGGACCCACCCTTTCCAGGGGACCTCCTCCTTTACCGTAGAGTGAGGTCATAAGAACGGACCTCTTGGGGTACCTGTCTCCCCGGACCACCTGATGTCAGGTACTCCAGTATTTGCCAGTCTGTACTGAATCGTTGACTCGTGGGCTTGTGTCAGTCGTATATTCTTTAAACGTATTGTTTTAAATAACACTTTTTTCAAAAATTTTAAAAGACGAGTTTCTCAGTAAGTCTTTATTTTAATTGAAGGTCTTTTAAGTTTGTAAAGGTAGTAATGTGTATTTCCTGTTTACCCAGAAAAGAGTACAGTAATCATATTTATAATCTTCTTACTTTTATGGAAAAGGAGATAAGTCTATCGTAGAGAAAAGGGTTCCTCAAGCTACACAAAGAGTTTTCATAAAAGAAATTTATAGAACTGATATCCTTTATTAGAGTCAATGTATGAGAAACAGTAGAGGTCATAGTAAAAATTTTCGTAGTGTAAAATTCTATCTGAAATGATAATTAATAATGATAATTGTTATTATTACGATTAATACTAGTAATCGGGAACCGTCGACGAGTGTGTCTCTTTGATTTCTGAGTTACTCGAAGAAGCTCAAATCGTAAAGGCACTTTGTATATTAAAACTTTATGACTTTTATCTAAATTTGCGATCATTAAGACATAAATACAGGAATTATCACTGCATTATCTAAAGAAAGGATGAATCAAAAAAGGTCGACGTATGTATCGTTAATGGGTTTTGAGACATTAAGTGTAATCTGAATCTAGGTCTCTCGGGTTATTTAGAAAGACCTCAAACCTCATTTTATATAGTTAACCGTAACAATTTGGACTGTACTAAATAATACGTAGAAGTAATTCGAATAAAATCTCGGATCTCTGTTTAGATATACACACACATATATACACACACATACATACATATACGTAAAAATACATATATACATACATACACATTCATACATATATAGATATATACACACACATATATATACACACACGTAAGAGTCAGTGAGTCAGTACATGCTAAGGAACGGTGGGATACCTGACATTTTAAGAGGTCCATTCCGAAGTTGTCATGCACTTGGTTCTTGAAAGTCTACAAGTTCGACCTAAATCTTTTCCGTCTTCTTGGTCTTTAGTTTAACGGTTGTAGGCAACCTAGTATCTCTATCGTTCTTTCAAGGTCCTTTTGTAGATGAAGACGAAATAACTGATACAGTTTCGGAAACTGACACACCTAGTGTTGGAGGACGCCTTTTAAGACGTTCTCTACCCTTATAGTCTGGTAAAATGGAAGGAGAACTCTTTAGACATACGTCCAGTTCTTCGTTGTCAATCTTGTCCTGTACCTTGTTGTCTGATTAAGGTTTAACCCTTTCCTCATGTAATTCCGACACATAACAGTGGGACGAATAATTGAATATACGTCTCACCACCACCACCACCAAATCAGGGATTCAACACAGACTGAGAAAGTTAGGGCACCTGACATCGGGTAGTCCGAGGAGACAGGTACCCTAAGAGGTCCGTTCTTATGACCTCACCCAACGGTAAAGGAAGAGGTCTCCTAGAAGGACTGGGTCCTTAGCTTGAGCCCAGAGGACGTAACGTCCGTCTATTAAATGATTGACTCGATACTCCCTTCGGGGGTATACTTCTCATCTAGTACACTTTACGACCCGACCTACTTCACGTTCGACCTTAGTTCTGACGACCCTCTTTATAGTTATTGTAGTCTATACGTCTACTGTGGTGGGAATATCGTCTTTCATTTCTCCTTAACTTCTCGGAGAACTACTTTCACTTTCTTATCTTACTTTTTCAACCGAATTTTGAGTTGTAAGTCTTTTGATTCTAGTACCGTAGACCAAGGGAGTGAAGGACCGTTTATCTACCCCTTTGTTACCTTTGTCACTGTCTAAAATAAAAGAATCAGAGATTTTAGTGACGTCTACCACTGACGTCGGTACTTTAATTTTCTGCGAACGAGGAACCTTCTTTTCGATACCGGTTGGATCTGTCGTATAATTTTTCGTCTCTGTAATGAAATGGTTGTTTCCAGGCAGATCAGTTTCGATACCAAAAAGGTCATCAGTACATACCTATACTCTCAACCCGATATTTCTTTCGACTCGGGGCTTCTTAACGACGAAAACTTGACACCACAACCTCTTCTGAGAACTCTCAGGGAACCTGTTGTTCCTCTAGGTTGGTCAGATAGGATTTCCTTTAGTCAGGACTTATGAGTAACCTTCCTGACTACGATTTCGACTTTGAGGTTATGAAACCGGTGGACTACCCTTCTCGATTGAGGAATCTTTTCTGGGACTACGACCCTTTCTAACTTCTGTCCTCCTCTTCCCCTGTTGTCACCTACTCTACCAACCCTACCGTAGTGGCTGAGTTACCTGTACTCAAACTGGTTCGAGACCCTCAATCACTACTTGTCCCTTCGGACCGCACAACGTCAGGTACTCCAGCGTTTCTCAGTCTATGACTCGCTGACTTGACTTGACTTGACCTGACATCGGGTGGTCCAAGGAGACAGGTACCCTAAGAGGTCCGTTCTTATGACCTCACCCATCCGTAAAAGATGAGGTCCTTTAGAAGGGCTGGGTCCCAAGCTTGGGTACAGAGGATGAAAAGGAAGTAACCGTCCTTCTAAGAAATGGTGACTCAGTGCATCTTTAGGGTCATAATTATGGTTGTTTAATGAGGTTAAAGTTTTGAATATGGTGAGTTTTACATTTTTCGTTTATAACGGTCTTAAGGTCCTTCTTTCATTTTGGTGGTAGCGTGCTACATATACGTTTGACCTCTCTAAAGTTGTATAGGAAGAGTTTGTTCTGTACAGTTCATTTGTTTTTATTTTCGTTATCGTTGATATTGATACATTCTTAAACCTGTGTTGTTTGTTCGTACTGAATAAGCTATCTACATCCTACCTAAATTATTAAATTTTTACTTGTAAGAGGAGTTCGTGTTTACCTCGTAAATGTTTTTCATCATATTTCGTTCGGAAATGTAAAATTTCTTTATTGTGTATTCAGTGTAAACGATTTCTTCTGTTACTCAATTGTTTTCTTTTTTTTTGAGGGAGATAAACCTTTAATTTCTGAAGACTTTTACCCAGTTTCTTCTATGGTATCACCTTAAAAAAATTACAAATATTTATTTATTATCTTTATGGTATAAACTCTTGGACGACCCTATATCGTTTCCGTCATTAAGTACTTTTAAATTTCTGAATTTACGAATAAAATCTTTTCTTACTTCTGACTTTAAATTCACATGTGAAGTCAATCATTTTTCCTTTTTTGTCTTTACTTTGTTTCATCTTTCTTCCTTTTTATTTTCTCGTTTTATTTATAATTGAATTATCCTTTTGTGTCTTCTATTGTTTCTTTAACAGGAGAATAGGTTAATAGATTTAGTCACCGAAAGTTTGAAGTTATACGTTCTCTAGTACACCTCCCGAACAATTTTACACCCGACAAGTCTTAGTAGGGGTGTCAAACTCAGTCATGCAGGTCCTCCCCGGGTTCTGAGGTGTAAAGATTGTCTGAGGGTCCACCACCACCACGACGAACAGGCCCCTGGTTCGAAATTCTTAGTGTCTAGACTCAATTACAAAAATTTAGGATTGGTTTTATTGACATTTTCGTGAAAATTAAGGTCAATAACTTCTGTCTGACGTGTATGTGTATATAGAAGAGAGGGAAGACTCTGAGACGATTTTCCATTTGGGTACATTTCCGTTTTCTAAATATGCTAGACTTTTCTTTGACCCACTCTACATACCTTTCTCATTATGTCTTTCAATGTAAGTCAAGTCAAGTCAGCGAGTCAGCACAGACTGAGAAACGCTGGGGTACTTAGCGTCGTGCGGTCCGGAGGGACAGGTAGTGGTTGAGGGCCTCAAGTGAGTCTGAGTGCAGGTAGCTCAGTCACTACGGTAGGTCGGTAGAGTAGGAGCCGGCAGGGGAAAAGGAGGACGGGAGTCCGGGAGGGTCGTAGTCTCAGAAAAGGTTACTCAGTTGAGAAGAGTACTCTACAGGTTTCATGACCTCAAAGTCGAAATCGTAATAAGGAAGGTTTCTTTAGGGTCCCAACTAGAGGAAGTCTTACCTGACCAACCTAGAGGAACGTCAGGTTCCCTGAGAGTTCTCAGAAGAGGTTGTGGTGTCAAGTTTTCGTAGTTAAGAAAGTCGCGAGTCGAAAGAAGTGTCAGGTTGAAAGTGTAGGTATGGACTGGTGTACTTTTTGGTATCGGAACTGATCTGCCTGGAAACAACCGTTTCATTACAGAGACGAAAACTTATACGATAGATCCAACCAGTATTGAAAAGAAGGTTCCTCATTCGCAGAAAATTAAAGTACCGACGTCAGTGGTAGACGTCACTAAGACCTCGGGTTTCTTTATTTCAGACTGTGACAAAGGTGACAAAGGGGTAGATAAAGGGTACTTCACTATCCTGGTCTACGGTACTAGAAGCAAAAAAGTTACAACTCGAAATCCGGTTGAAAAAGCGAGAGACGAAAGTGAAAGTAGTTCTCCGAAAAATCGAGGAGAAGTGAAAGACGGTATTCCCACTACAGTAGACGCATGGACTCCAATGACTATAAAGAGGGTCGTTAGAACTAAGGTCGAACACAAAGAAGGTCAGATCGTAAAGAGTACTACATGAGACGTATATTCAATTTATTCGTCCCACTGTTATATGTCGGAACTGCATAAGGAAAAGGATAAACCTTGGTCAGACAACAAGGTACAGGTCAAGATTGACAACGAAGGACTGGACGTATGTCTAAAGAGTTCTCCGTCCAGTCCACCAGACCATAAGGGTAGAGAAAGTCTTAAAAGGTGTCAAAGAACACTAGGTGTGTCAGTTTCCGAAACCGTATCAGTTATTTCGTCTTTATCAACAAAAAGACCTTGAGAGAACGAAAAAGGTACTAGGTCGTCTACAACCGTTAAACTGGAGACCAAGGAGATGGAAAAGATTTTGGTCGAACTTGTAGTCCCTCAATTGCCAAGTGCATAACGACTTCGGACCGAACCTCTTAAAACTCGTAATGAAATGATCGTACACTCTACTCACGTTAACACGTCATCACACTCGTAAGAAACCGTAACGGAAAGTAACCCTAACCTTACTTTTGACTGGAAAAGGTCAGGACACCGGTGACGAGTCAAAAGGTTTAGAAGACCGTATAACTCACGTCGTGAAAGTGTCGTAGTAGAAAATCCTAAACTTTGTCGAGTTAACCTTAAGGTAGTGGAGGTGATCGAAACAAGCATCACTACGAAAGATTCCGGGTGAACTGAAGTGTAAGGTCCTACAGACCAAGATCTAATCACTAGTGTAGTAGTACTGATAGACCCAGTACTTCTAGAAAAAACATGTCAAGAAGGTATATAAGAACGGTGGAGAAGAATTATAGAAGACGAAGACAATCCAGGTATGGTAAAGACAGGAAATAGTTCGGTTAGAAACGTACTTTATAAGGGAACCATAGAGATTAAAAGAACTTCCCTAGAGATCAGAAAAGGTTAGACAACAAAAGGAGATAAAGAAACGTAACTAGCGACTTCTTCCGAAAGAATAGAGAAGAACGATAAGAAACCTTGAGACGTAAATCTACGGATATAGAAAGGAAAAGAGGAAACGAAAAGTGGAGAGAAGAGAAGAGTCAATAAACATTCCGGAGGGGTCTGTCGGTAAAACGAAAGAACGTAAAGAAAAGGTACCTCTACCAGAACTAGGGACAGAGGACGTGTTACAGTGTTTGAAGTAAGGTATCAAGTAGTCCGTGAGATAGATAGTCTAGATCCGTGAATTTAGATGAAGAGTGAAGGTGACATATTAGTATTCCCTAAACTAAATCCAGTATGGACTTACCAGATCACCAAAAGGGATGAAAGAAGTTAAATTCAGACTTAAACCATTATTCCTCAAGTACTAGGAATGTGACTTTGGTATGAGTGTCTTTTGATCAGTTAGATTAGTGTGATCCTGGTGTCGGACCAGATTGAGTTACTTTGGTTCGGTACGGACACCCCGTTGGGTTCTGCCCACCCAGTACCACCTCTCCAGACTGTCTTGCACCAGGTGACCTCTTCCCTTACCGTTCGGTGAAGTCATAAGAACGGAACTCTTGGGGTACTTGTCATACTTTTCCTTTATACTATCTTATGGTTTTCTCCTTGAGGGGTCCAGTAATCCACGGGTTATACGATGACCTCTAGTCTCCTCTTTGTTGATGCCTTTCTTACTTCCCTACCTCGGTTTCGTTTTTGTTATGGGTTAACACCTACACTGACCACTATCTTCGTTCTAGGTTACGACATTTCTCGTTATAACGTATCCTTGTACCTTACAGTCCAGGTACTTAGTCCCGTTTAACCTTCACCAGTTTGTTCTCTACCGTTCCCATTTGCAACTGTAAGATCCTTAGTCACTTTATTTTACCTGACCTTACCCACTTAAATTGAGTCTACTGGTAATATAGATGATGACGCCCGTCCTTAGGGAATCTTTTTTACCTCATCGGTAGTACCAGTTGTTTTCTTAGGCTTTACGTCATGAACCTACGTCACAGTTTTTACTGTCTTACTAGAGACGAGTAGAGGTTCCGTTTGGTAAGTTATAGTGTCAATAGGTTCAGATACGGGGTTGGTCATTACGACTTCTTCGACTTCAACTTGTCAAAATACTTCTGGATGTTCTGGAAAATCTTGATTGTGGGTTTTTTCTACAGGAAAAGTAATATCCCCAGACCTTACGTTTTCATCCTTCAGTTCTTTGTGGACCTCATCGTCCGTTTAAACCGGAACCTTACGTCTTACTTCGTCCCGTTTCTGATTATCTCAAAACGGTTCTTTTACGTGACCAGTATCATTTGTGGGAGAAGGTTGTTGTATTCTCTTCTGAGATGTGTACCTGTAGTGGTCTACCAGTTGTGGCTTTAGTCTAACTAATATAAGATACGTCGGTTTCTACCTCTTCGAGATATGTCAGTTGTTTTTGTTCTAGTCCTCGACTGACACCGAGTCTAATACTTGAGACCTTTCAATGTAATGGTATACATTTTATCTATCGGTTGCCCTTAAACGACATACCGTGTCCTTTGAGTTTGCCCCAATAGTTGGATGTTCCCACCCTACCCCTCCCTCTACCCTCCCTCCAAGTTTTCCTTCTCCTATATACATATGGTTACCGACTAAGTACTACTCTAAACTGTCTTTTGTTACTTAAAAACGTTTCGTTAAGTCAAGTCAAGTCAAGTCAGCGAGTCAGCACAGACTGAGAAACGCTGGGGTACTTGACGTCGTGTGGTCCGGATGGATAGGTAGTGGTTGACGGTCTCAGATGGGTTTGGGTACAGGTAACTCAACCATTACGGTAGGTCGATAGAGTAGGAGACAGGAGAGGAGGACGGGGATTAAGGAGGGAAGTAGTCCCAGAAAAGGTTACTCAGTTGAGAAGCGTACTCCACCGGTTTATAACCTCAAAGTCGAAGTCGTAGTCAATCAGGAAGGTTACTTGTGGGTCCTGACTAGAGGAAATCCTACCTGACCAACCTAGAGGAACGTCAGGTTCCCTGAGAGTTCTCAGAAGAGGTTGTGGTGTCAAGTTTTCGTCGTTAAGAAACCGTGAGTCGAAAGAAATATCAGGTTGAGAGTGTAGGTATGTACTGATGACCTTTTTGGTATCGGAACTGATCTGCCTGGAAACAACTGTTTCATTACAGAGACGAAAACTTATACGGTAGATCCAATCAGTATTGAAAGAAAGGTTCCTCATTCGCAGAAAATTAAAGTACCGACGTCAGTGGTAGACGTCACTAAAACCTCGGGTTCTTTTACTTCAGTCGATGACAAAGGCAAAGGGGTAGATAAATGGTACTTCTCTACCCTGGTCTACGGTACTAGAATCAAAAGACTTACAACTCAAAATTCGGTTGAAAAAGTAAGAGGAGAAAGTGAAAATAGTTCTCGGAAGTTATTTTTTATTTAATTTTTTTTTTTTCCATTTGGGTCTATTGTTACTCTCAGTTGTCTATTCTTTCATTTTGTTTCGAGACCTTCTTCCACTATCTCTCTCACCACAGTTTCGGCCTCACTTCTTTCGGTACGGGAGGCATTTCTGATCTGATCTGTCAGACACACTGAGGGTCGTCCTGAGGCTCCCCTAGGCCTAGTTCGACCCAACCCACTCTAGTCTGTTTATCCTCGACGTCCCACCCCCTGCCAACACCCCCTCTCCTCTCTCTTTTCTGTCTTTTTGTCTTAATCACTCTCTGTGTTCTTTTATGTCATAAGGGAATTGTAAGTCTACTCAAGACAAAGTTCTCTTGAAAGAGTTCAGGTTAAACAAACAATTCAGGTTGTTTCTATCGGGTCCATAGGTTCGTATTTCAACCTGGTATTTCTTCCGACTCAAGGTTTTTTGACTACGAAAAATTGATACCACAACCTCTTGAGAATTCTTAGAGAACCTGTCACTCCTCTAGTTTGGTCAGGTAGGATTTCCTCTAGTTGGGACTTATAAGTGACCTAAAAAGGTCATCAGTACATACCTACACTCTCAACTTGATATTTCTTTTGACTCGTGGCTTCTTAACTACGAAAACTTGACACCACAACCTCTTCTGAGAACTCTCAGAGAAGCTGACGTTCCTCTAGTTTCGTCAGTTATGATTTCCTTTAGTCAGAACTTATAAGTAACCTACCTGACGACGATTTTGACTTCGAGATTATGAAACCGATGGACTACCCTTCTTGACTGAGTAAACGTTTCTGGGACTGAGACCTTTTCTAACTTCTGTCCTCCTCTTCCCCTGTTGTCTCCTACTCTACCGTAGTGGTTGAGTTACCTGTAGTCAAACTCGTTTGAGGTCCCTTGGACCACACGACGTCAAGTATCCCAGTGTTTCTAGGTCTGTACTGAATCGTTGACTTGTTGTTCCATGGTTTGATTATGTTAACTGACATGAATTCTCCAAATATTATCAAAAGTGTGTTTATTATGTAATTTTTTTTGTGGTACTTTGTTTCTTTTGTAAAAATTAGAATACGATGTCATGGGACTTTTCATGTCATCAGGGCTTGTTGTCTACCATGTGTCCCCGGTCATAACTCACCTGTCCGTTCTTCTCACTGACTGACCTCCTCCACCCTCTACCGTCTCGACTTCTCGACAAATGTCATTCTCTGTTTCCCGTTTGACGTCAGAGTGAGTGTACACTACGACTACCGTTCCAGACCAAGGAACGACCTTGGTCTACCTGTAAGGGTAGAAACTTTCAAATGTTGAACCTCCAAGTGTACATTCCCGAAATTATATTAAACCGAAGTTCACGGAATACTGCATCAACCTGTCTATGTCCATGTTTACTTCTACAACTAATGTTTCGGTAGTTCGACCCATTGTTCATTGTGTTGTATTTCTTTCTAAGATCTTTTCTTCATCTTTGACTGGTTCAGGAATTGACGGATACAATGTACCCATCGTTCTCAAAACAAAAACAAAAAAAGGTAAAACTCATGGTCAAAATAACTCTACATTGAGTGTCTCGTATGTTAAGTAAGTAAATTTCATATGTTCAGTCACCAAGAAATTACGAAGTGAAAGATTTCATCAGATGTAGTAGCTACCCACAGGGTTCCGTCCGACGTTTTACATAGTTTACTAATTTGTCTACTGAAGGGACCACCGAGTTCCCATTCCTTAGACGGACGTTAAGTCCAAAGGTAGAGCCCCAGTCCTTCTAGGGGATCTCTTCCTTTACCGTTGGGTGAGGTCATAAGAACGGATCCCTTAGTATACCTGTCTCCTCGGACCGTCCGATGTCAGATGTCCCAACGTTTTGTGTGCTGATTCTTTGGTTTATTCTTGTTGTAAACTATTTTTGATATTAGGACCTCTTTAATAATTCCTCTTAACGATTAGAATTTATAAACTCCGTTCGTCCTTTTCATGTATTATCTTTATAAAATACTCGTGTTCCAGAAGTTTATTACATTTATTATTTATATAAGTTTCGTTATATAAAAATAAGGTTTCTGGCACCTTTAAGTCTTTGTTAATTTCATGTGGTATATGGAATCAAGAAACTGTAATCCTATCTAAGTTTTACTCAAACACTTGAATATTGATCTCCCCCTTTTACCTTTTCTAATTTAAATTTTGAAATTACAATTTATGAATCAACATGGAACCCAGAAGTGTAAAGAAATTTAGAACGGGATTCAGTATAGTGAGAATACACATTATAGTATCTTGTCTCGTCCTTATAATTTTTAATAACTCGGTCATGTGTAATGGAATGTAAAATATATTCCTTTTCTTCTAGGTTTACATAAGTTATTCAGGTAATTAACAATAAGAGAATTGTAATTTTTTTAGTTCTAAAATCAAATTTCTTTTTGGAATAGTCGTCAATCAAAAAATACACCACCATATCTTAAATCAAGTCAGCGAGTCAGTACAGACTGAGAAACGTTGGGGTACCTGACGTCGTGCGGTCCGAAGGGTCAGGTAGTAAGGGCCTCGAACGAGTTCGAGTACAGGTAGCTCAGTTACTATGATAGGTTGACAGAGTAGGAGATAGTAAGGGAAGGAGAGGACGGAAGTTAGAACGGGTCGTAGTCCCAGAAAAGGTTACTCAGTCAAGAAGGGTAGTCCATCGGTTTCATAACCTCAAAGTCGAAGTCGTAGTCAGGTAGGTTACTTATAAGTTCTGACTAAAGGAAATCATAACTGACGAAACCAGAAGAACATCAGGTTCCCTGAGAGTGCACAGAAGAGGTTGTGATGTCAAGTTTTCGTACTTAAGAAGCCACGAGTCGAAAGAAATATCGGGTTGAGAGTGTTGGTATGTACCGATGACCTTTTTGGTATCGAAACTGATCTACCTGGAAACAACCGTTTCATTAGAGACGAAAAGTTATACGACAGATCCAACCAGTATCGAAAAGAAGGTTCCTCGTTCACAGAAAATTAAAGTACCGACGTCAGTGGTAGACGTCACTAAAACCTCTGGTTCTTTTATTTCAGAGAGTGACAAAGGTAACAAAGGGGTAGATAAACGGTACTTCACTACCCTGGTCTACGGTACTAGAATCAAAAAACTTACAACTCAAAATTCGGTCGAAAAAGTGAGAGGAGAAAATGAAGGTAGTTCTCCAAGAAATCAAGGAGAAGTGAAAGACGGTATTCCTATATCTTAATTTGAATCGAATAAATGTCTCTGTGGAAACAAACTGTCACCAACTGTGGTCAGACCCTGTTTGTGGGTAACGTCACGAAAAATTGACTGTACATTATTTACTTCGAAATACTCAGATCGAATCGTTTACCTTTTGTTATTTCCCTGATGTTTGTAGAATATCGTTTATTCCAACTAAAAAGTAGAAGTACCCAAAAAAAGAGGGGTGTCCTGTAAAAGGACCTGTAGATACACTAGTAGTGTGACAACTTATGAAAAATCCTTCTCTACCCGTCTTTGCCATACCTGGATTGTCTTCGTCTACTATAATCCTTCTCCACCGTTCTTATGTGTCTTGATATGTTTTCTCTAGAAGTACTGGGTTTATTAGTACCACCATACTAGTGAGTGGATCTCGGTCTTAGAACCTTAGACTTCAGTTCACCCGGAATCCTTCGTAGTGATACTTGTTTCGATCACCTCCACTACCTTAAGGTCGACTCAATAAAGTTTAGGATTTTCTACTACGACACTTTCACGAGGTGAGTTATACGGTCGTTTAAACCTTTTGAGTCGTCACGACACCGTCCTGACCTTTTCCAGTCTAAAGTAAGGTCAGGGTTTCTTACAAGTTCGATGCCGTGTTAACGAAAGTACAGTGTGTGACCGTTTCATTAGGAGTTTTAAGAGGTTCGGTCCGAAGTTGTCATACACTTGGTTCTTAAAGGTCTACAAGTTCGACCTAAATCTTTTCTGTCTCCTTGGTTTCTAGTTCACGGTTATAGGTAACTAAGTATCTTTTTCGTTCTCTCAAAGTCTTTTTGTAGATGAAGATGAAGACGAAATAACTGATATGGTTTCGGAAACTGACACACCTAGTGTTGTTTGACACCTTTTAAGAAGTTCTCTACCCTTATGGTGTGGTGGAATGGACGGAGGACTCTTTAGATATACGTCCAGTTCTTCGTTGTCATTCTTGGTCTGTCCCTTGTTGCCTTACCAAGGTTTAACCCTTTCCTCATACAGTTCCGATACATAACGGTGGGACGAATAAATTGAGTATACGTCTCATGTAGTACACTTTACGGTCCGACCTACTTCATGTTCGACCTTAGTTCTAAAGACCCTCTTTATAGTTATTAGAGTATATTCGTCTACTGTGGTGGAAATATCTTCTTTCACTTCTCCTTGATTTCTCGGAGAACTACCTTCGCTTTCTCCTCTCACTTTTTCGACCGAATTTTGAGTTGTAAGTCTTTTGATTCCAGTACCGTAGACCAGGGTAGTGAAGTACCGTTTATCTACCCCTTTGTTACCTTTGTCACTCTCTGAAATAAAAGAACCAGAGGTTTTAGTGACGTCTACCACTGAAATCGGTACTTTAATTCTGCGAACGAGGAACCTTCTTTTCGATACTGGTTGGATCTGTCGTATAACTTTTCGTCTCTGTAATGAAACGGTTGTTTCCAGGTAGACCAGTTACCAAAAAGGTCACTAGTACATACCTACACTCTCAACCTGATATTTCTTTCGACTCGTGACTTCTTAACTACGAAAACTTGACATCACAACCTCTTCTGCGAACTTTCAGGGAACCTGACGTTCCTCTAGTTTCATCAGTTATAATTTCCTTTAGTCAGGACTTATAAGTGACCTTCCTGACTGCAACTTTGAGGTTATGAAACCGGTGGACTACCCTTCTTGACTGAGTAACCTTTTCTGGGACTACGACCCTTTCTAACTTCCGCCCTCCTCTTCCCCTACTGTCTTCTACTCTACCAACCTACCGTAGTGGATGAGCTACTTGAACTCAAGCTCATTCGAGGCCCTCAATCACTACCTGTCCCTTCGGACAGTACGACACCAGGTACCCCAGCGTTTCTCAGTCTATGCTGACTTGTTAACTTTACGGACTGACCCGTCTTCATGTGTCGTGGAAAAATTCAGAGTCCATGAATCCCAATGTTACTAGTAAGACAAGGATTTCAAGAGAAACAGGGAAGTGGTTTGAGAGATATAGAAGATAGAGTTGGTCACAACGACTCCATATACGTTTATGTCACGAGGTAGTAAATCTTACCTGGTCTTCCTTTACCGTTGGGTGAGGTCACAAGAACGGACCTCTTAGGGTCTCTGCCTCCTCGGACCACCAGACGGTAGATACCCCAACGTGTACCGACTTCGTTGAACCGTCGTCGTCGTCTAATGGAGTATGTAACACCATATATACAAGTACGAAGTTTTCGTAGAAGGTCGAATTCTCGACGAGGATGGGTGTACCAAGTAGTCTTAACTAAGGACCAGGAGTCCGTAGAACTTGTAGAATATGAAGGGAGGGTGTATAATTATAACGATCACCCAACTTATACCTACTCTACCAACACACGACCACCGTGGTTAACAACTTTTTGTGTGTAATCTTGTTGAACGACTACTCGAGTCTGTAACCTAAGTAAAACCGAAATTCTAATGGTTCACTGTGATACGGTATAAATTTTGTCTATTGGTGTTGGATGACATGTCGAGTACCTTGAGACGAGTCACAGTATACCGTCGGACCTACCCTCTCATCAAACCCCCTTTTATCACCAAATCAGTGATTCATTACAGACTGAGGAGTTAGGGTACCTGATATCGGACGGTCCGAGGAGACAGGTACCCTAAGAGGTCCGTTCTTATAACCTCACTCAACGGTACGGGAGGAGGTTCCCTAGAAGGACTGGGTCCCTAACTTGGGCCCAGAGGACGTAACGTTCACCTAAGAAATGGTAGACTCGGTGGTCCCTTCGGAACCCCATTTATCTATGTACATATACGTGCCGACTCAGGGAAGTGACACGTGTACTTTGGTAGTGTTGTCAATTAACCGATGTGAGGTTATGTTTTATTTTTCGATTTTTTTTTTAATGTCTGTCTGGTGTTAGAATAGAAATTAGATAATGTTTTTGTAATGACGTCACCCTCTTCTAAGATTTAGCGACATAAAATAAAAACAAAAATAAACTGTAAGTGGAAAAAAATTAAACTCTAAATAGTATAAGTTGACCTGATTAAGACATTATTACCATTCGTTTCTTGTATAAGGTTCATATCTTTCCTCTAATACTAAGTTCACTTTTTTCTTCAATTCACTACTTGACTTGGTGAACACATATCTGTTTTACCAGTCACAATGTCAGTTAAGTCTGTACATTCCAGAAAACATGACAATGGTTGAGAAGTGTATAATATCGTATTTATATCAAACTATTAAAAAGGTAGTTTTGAGTTTTCTCAACCGAACCCTATTTTACGATTTCTATATTAAGTTTTTATTTCGTAGAAACATCGACGGAAGTTTTAAGTTTGTTTCGTTTTGTAGGTAATTTCGTATAAGGGTCGGAATAAGAGGTGTGGGTCATTGACTTTTATAATTTTCCCAACCTGTTAGTCTCAAAGCTCCTTTCTACTTACCGTGATTCCAATAAAGGTCAGAGGACACTCGGAAAGTTGTGTGTACAAGGACCCACCTCCGGCCCCAGTTGGAGATTGTCACGTCGGTAGGTTGGTCTGGAAGTTTGAGGACTTGGTGCCCCACGTGGCTCTCGAACCTGTCGGAGTCCCACTGACCGTACTTCGGTTGAAGGGTGGGTTTATTTTGGGGAGTCTTTGTTACAGTTGTCGTAAAAAGATCTAGGGTGTACATACGCAATTATATGCTATAAACAAAAAGAGAAAGACTGAATGAAGGAAGACATATTGTCCGACATCCAAGTAGGAGGAGTGATCTTGACTGAGTTTAAGGAAGAGGCGGATAAACGTCCCTTCCCTACCTCTACAGTCATATATCTTACCTGTGAACACCTACGTCGCCCCCTTCCTTTCTCACCCTGTTTCTTTCTTTCATCGTAGCTGTATACGTGTGACGGTTCACATTTTGTCTCTCGACCACTCTTCAACCACACATTGTGCCCCTCGGGTCGAGTCGTGAGACACTACTGGATCTCCCGATGTCGTCACCCTACCCGCTCTCTCTTATGTCCATATTAACACCGACTAAGTGTAACAACATACTGTCTTTGGTTGTGTTGTAACATTTCGTTTTCATTATTCGAAGGTTAATTTAATTAATTAATTAAAAATTTTATTTAATTAATTTTTATTTTTAATTTCTTATTTTATAAAAAGTTTTTCTTTCAGTCGTCCTCCGGTCAGGACGAAAGGGTTTTGTGAATGTCTCACCCTTTAAATTCCGGCGAGCTTCCAACTTAATGTATTTTGATCTTTAAAGAACCACAAAAATCTTGGTTTACAAAAACAAGAGTAACCAATCTTCCTGAATCCTTAACGTCCGTCTTAGGAAAGGGTCCAGTACCCGACGGACGTGTCGAAAGATGGGGTCCCGGGGTAGTTTTGGGATTCCAATACTATGAAAATACGTGTACATAAAGATGTTGGTAAGTCCCCAGGTGATATTTTGTATTTGGGTCGTTGGTTAATATATTAGTTTTTATATTTTAGTTATTGTTCCGAAGGTAGTTGGTTGTTTATTGAGAAGTTTGATCCGGGACCGCTCATTTAGAAGAGAATAGTGTAGTCACAAAAAGATAAAATACAAAGGGAGAGATCTGTGTCAACACAAATCATTCATTATTACGAGATCCATAAGAAGACTGTCCTATTTGACTGAGAGTCAAGTCAAGTCAAGTCAGTGAGTCAGTACAGACTGAGAAACGCTGGGGTACTCGACGTCGTGCGGTCCGGAGGGACAGGTAGTGGTTGAGGGTCTCGGATGGGTTTGAGTACAGGTAACTCAGTCACTACGGTAGGTTTTTAGAGTAGGAGACAACAGGGGAAGAGGAGGACCGGAGTTAGAAAGGGTCGTAGTCCCAGAAGAGTTTACTCAGTCGAGAAGTAGTCCACCGGTTTGATAACCTCAAAGTCGAAATCGCAGTCAGGAAGGTTACTTGTGGGTCCTGACTAGAGGAAATCCTACCGGACCAACCTAGAGGAACGTCAGGTTCCCTGAGAGTTCTCAAAAGAGGTTGTGGTGTCAAGTTTTCGTCGTTAAGAAGTCGCGAGTCGAAAGAAATATCAGGTTGAGAGTGTAGGTATGTACTGATGCCCTTTTTGGTATCGGAACTGATCTGCCTGGAAACAACCGTTTCATTACAGAGACGAAAACTTATACGATAAATCCAACCAGTATTGGAAGGAAGGTTCTTCATTCGCAGAAAATTAAAGTACCGACGTTAGTGGTAGACGTCACTAAAACCTCGGAGGGGTTTTTATTTCAGACTGTGACAAAGGTGACAAAGGGGTAGATAAACGGTACTTCACTACCCTGGTCTACGGTACTTGAATCACAAGACTTACAACTCAAAATTCGGTTGAAAAAGAGAGAGGAGAAAGTGAAGGTAGTTCTCCGAGAAATCAAGAAGTGAAAGACGGTATTCCCACCACAGTAGACGTATAGACACCAATAACTAAGAGGGCCGTTAAAACTAAGGTCGAACACGAAAAGGTCGGGTCATAAAGAGTACTACATGAGACGTATATTCAATTTATTCGTCCCACTGTTATATGTCGGAACTGTATGAGGAAAAGGATAAACCTTGGTCAGACAACAAGGTACAGGTCAAGCTTGACAACGAAGGACTGGACGTATGTCTAAAGAGTTCTCCGTCCAGTCCACCAGACCATAAGGGTAGAGAGAGTCTTAGAAGGTGTCATATAACACTAGATGTGTCAGTTTCCGAAACCGTATCAGTTATTTCGTCTTTATCTACAAAAAGACCTTGAGAGAAGGAAAAAACTACTAGGTCGTCTACAACCGTGATTCGTACCTATTATGTTATAAGGACGTCATTTCCCGAGTCATAGGTGAAACAGACATCAAGGCAAGAAATCAACTATTGGAGGTAGGAACTCGAGACTGACGAGAAGTACTGAGGTTTGTCCGTAGAAAGAAAAGGGGACCTGAAGGGATGTAGTAACAAAGTTCTTATGGTCTTCGGGTGCACCTGAGAGGTACGGGTCGAGTGGCAAGGACGTGCTCCCAGGACGGCTTGCAGTCCACAGAGGTACCACGACGGTCCTGAGGCAGGAGGAGTAGTTGCCGGTGCAAGAGGACCCAGACACAGACGAAACAGAAACGAAGGGGACAAGAGTACAGGAGGAGGGGTAGGATCCGGTCTAGAAGTATGGATATGCAACACGAGTCAACGAGTCAGTACCGACTGAGAAAACGCTGGGGTACCTGACATCGGGCGGTCCGAGGAGACAGACACCCTAAGAGGTCCGTTCTTATGACCTCACCCGACGGTAAAAGAGGAAGTATGGACTGAGCCTCGGTGAAGTCGTCGAAGGGTCGACTAGAAGACCAGGAGGTCACTCTGTGAAACGATAGAGAGGTACGTTGTACGTTACTTTAGGATTGTGAAGGTAGACCTTAAGTTTCTTTTGGGAAGAGAAATCTTAGTAAGCCCGAAAAAGGTCGGGATAAAGGTACGGTACAAGTAGATTGAGAAACCAACGGTGGAAGGGGTCCTGGACGGGATGAGACAGGTCTAGTCTTGGAAATGGGGACACAAGTCTCCCGGCGTAGGAAGTTCCTTGGGTACGACCAACTGTGGAAGAGGAAGCACTTAAGGACCTCGTTTCGGGACTGGAGAAGGTTCTAGGGGGGTCAATAGTAGTCGGGAGGAAGAGGTTTGTAGACTTGGACCTGACGTCGTAAACAGGATAGAATGAAATATGGTATCAATAAATAAAATATAGACTCAGAAAGAGGGTAGTTTGACCTTTGAAGGACTTTCGTCTCTGATACAGGATAAATAAAGACGTAGCTGGTGTTTAAGATCGTTTTAAGGAACAAATATCACCCACGAAAAATTCATAAACACTATTCTTACCTGTTTTCAGAGTACTTTAAGTCTTATCTGATTGGATATTCTACTTAGTCGAAAAATCCTTTACAATTCTTTTCTACAGAACAAAAGGAAAAAATACAAAAATTCAGATATATAACTAATTGCTCTACAACATGTAACGATGACACACGACACCTTTAATTATTCTGTCCTCTTTTCTCTTTTGACCACCTCTTCTAGTCAAGGTGGTTTTGAACCAACTACTGTTTGCATTTTTTTTAAATGTTTCGAAGGGATAATCGAAAGGGTTTTACGACCTAAACCCAACAAAGGGAACATTTTCTTTTTTAAAGCATTTATGAATCTTGGATTACCCCTTATACATTCTCAGGGAGTCTTTAAGAAGTCAGTGTATTATATAAAGAATAAACGAAAACCTGAGTTTCATTTCCCTACTGTCTCTCTGACTTTCCTTTTCCTTCCTCCCCTCCTTTCTCCACCCGACCCCTTCTCACCACCCTCTCTTACTTTCCTGGTCTTCACTAAATGTTGGGCCGACCACAGGTCACCCGAGTCGCGAGACGGGAGACCAGGGGCCGACCGAAACTAGAAGGATCGTCGAGTAGGGTAGACGAGAGACCTCTTCGACCTCCCTGGTTCCCAGTCTCGTTACAATCAAGAAGGGACCGGCTTGGAGTCGAGAGGGGCCTCAGGACGAAGGAACGACGAAAATGACCCCGATTTTAGTTGTTGGACGTGCAACAACACCTCACTTAAAACAAACACACACGAGTGAGCACAGGTCGAGAAAACGCAACCTGACATCGGGTAGACCGAGGAGACAGGTACCCTAGAGGGTCCGTTCTTATGACCTCACCAAACGGTAAAGGAGGAGGTCCCCTAGAAAGGCTGGGTCCCTACCTGACTTGGACGCAGATGGACACAGACGACGTGACGTCCACCTAAGAAATGGGTGACTCGGTGGTCCTTCTCGGAAACACTAGAGGTTGTTCTCCGAGGTCAGGACCGTTGGTACTGGAACAAACCTTTATCAGGAACTCCACATTAGTCCAGTGTCCTACTCCAATGTCACCTGACTTTACCTGGGCTTCGGTCACCAATGACGGAAACATTCTCTTTTCTCTTCCAAACCTATGTCTGTGTGACTACGTGTCTCCGGTCTGTTGAGCGCTACTACCTCCGTCTCCAACCTCCTACGCCGAAAATCGGGTCCTAAGGGTCCACCCTTCTCCGTCCTTCCTGAGGAGGGACTTCGAAATCTCTCTGGTGTCGGGACGGTTGTGGACTGAAGTCTGGAGACCGGGGGTTCTCACACTCCTTGTACGAGAACTACAAGTTTCGGGGGGTCAAGTACCATGAAACATACCGTCGGGGTTCTTTGGTCATGTCCGTGACTCCTGCGGCTCGTCAACCTCCCTTAGAGTCTGGGTTCTTCCGACAGTTTCAGCAGAGGAGGACTCTAGTTTCAATTGGGTAAATGGGTCTGCCGATTTCTTACACCAAACGAGATGAATCTTTTATGAGACATTATGATTCAAGATCGACCCGTTAAAGTAACATAATGACAAATTTTAGAGGTCGGTTTCTTTCTTCGACATGCCCTTCTTCTCTTCTTTCTTAATTGTTTACGGACCGTGGATCATCCATAAATAATTCGTGAGTAGTTCACTTACTCACTTCGCTTACCTTTATCTTAATAGTCTTCTGTAGCATTCTGTATTTCAGTCTCGGAGACTAGACGGTCGTATTTTTCGAAAGTGTTCGACTCGACTCGATGTGTTCTCGTGTCCGAATTCTGATCTCTAGGTGGTTCAGTTCTCGACAAACATATTGTATTTTATACGTATTCCATTGTGTACTGTCACGACGTCTTTCGTGATATGCTAGTTCCTTTAATTTACAAAAGGATTCACCTACCAAAGACCCTGTCTAGACATCACACATGAGGGACGAGTCCTCTTTTTTTACGTTTTTCAGTTTTAACTACCTGGATATCTAAGAACATGACTCACTTCATTCTGTATGGTTCTTTCTGTTTATGGTATACTATAACGAATATATACCTTAAAAAAATTTTCGGACATTTACTTGAATAAATGTTTTGACTTCATATGAATGTCTACATCTTTTATTTGTACACCAATGACCCCTAAATTTAACCCTCTAACTCTAACTGTATATATGTGATGATGTGTATTTTATCTATTGACTCCTGGATAAGAGATTGAGTCCCTTGGGATAAGTCATGGGACATTACTGTCCATACCCTTTTCTAAGACTTTTCGTCACGTAAGTACATATACACATTGCCTTAGTGAAACAACATGTCGTCTTTGATTGTAACATGTAGTTGACATGAGGTTATTTTTTAAAATTTTATTTTTTTAATTTTCAGTTTTATGGAATAATACTATACTCGTTGATTAAAATAGGGAGGAGAGGGAAGGGGGGTTTAATTTGGACGGGGTAAAGTAATGGGACGAGAGTCGACTTTACCACAGTAGTCGTTAGACAGATCAACTTGTAAAAAAGTTATTGAAGGGCGGTGGTGTACTTAACTCGAAGGTAAGGAAAAAACGGGGAACCCAGGTTGTCTTGGAAGACCCTACTACTTTTACAGGACATAGACGTGGCGATTGACCCACCTTAGGTGACTGGTGTACTTGGACTTTGTATGAGTCACATTGACGTCTTGACTTAAATGTAAAAAGTAAATTACGATTAATTTGTCGGTGTTGACCCCTGAAGGGACCACCAGGTACCAATTCTAAAACGGAAGGTTACGTCCCCCATGCTTTATGCCCAAGTTAAGGATGAACCCCTCGATTCTAAGGGTCTACGGAGTCCCGGCTTTTTGGTTTTGTATTTTGTCTTCGTTATAACATTGTTTTAAGTTATTTCTGAAATGTTTACTGGGTGTAGTTTTTTTTTTTTTTTTTTAGTCGACGTTCACCAGTCACGGAGGACATGTCCTGTCGTGTCGAGACCTGATAAAAACTCTCTTACGGCCCGGACAAGTGTCGAAAGTAGAGGGCGAAGGAGTGGGAGTTCGAGACCGGACTGGTCCTCTGTCACTTGTCGGTAGGCAGACGCGTGTGAGACAACAGGTGGTCGGAGCTTTGGACGTCTTGTAGGGGATCGTCACTTCCCCGCTCAGACCCCCTCAACTACTTCAACGTCTCTTTGGGTGGTAAGTCGGTAAGCCTATTAGGTAATGACTTTCCTTAAAATAGTGCTCTGACCTACTAGGCCAAGGAGGACCTTAAAGGTAGACCATAAACGTTACTGGACACTACTGTCCCTCAACCGTAAAGAATTGTCGATGATGGATGTCTCCCTAAAAGATCTGTAAGATATTTTTCACTTTTTCCTCGACCGGTCCTCCCCACAGGTCTCCTTCTATATAGTAAGTCTTTCTTTATTGTATGTAAAAAATTTTTAGTCTACTTAAACACACACGCACGAGTCAGGTTGAGAAACTTTGGGGTTCCTGATATCGGGCGGTTCGAGGAGACAGGCACCCTAAGAGGTCCGTTCTTATGACCTCACCCAAAGGTACGAGAGGAGATCTCCTAGTAAACATTTTTCGAGTATTTAACTGATTAATTAGTAATAAAATAATAACTGTACATCAATTAAATGTTGCAACATAATCAAAGTCCATATGTCTTCTTACTAAGTCGATATGTATGTACATTTATCTATAAAAGGACAAAAATGTAAGAGAAGGTAATATCTAATAATGTTCTATAACTCATCTCGAGGGACACGACATGTCATCCTGGAATGACAAATAGATAAAACATATATCATCATACATAGACGATTAGGGTTTGAGGATTAAATAGGTGGGAGAGGGGGCTGGAAAGGGGGAACCTATTGGTTTCAAACAAAGGATACTGATACTCAGACAAAGACAAAACATTTATTCAAATAAACATAGTATAAAAATCTAAGGTGTATAGGCAAATTAACTAACGTCACATTTAAACTCCTCACCATATAACGACACCTTTCTCAAAAGGTGACCCTGACTTATCTTTTGGACTTAAAAGATAAGAACTACGGCGGTAATAGGACACGAGATTGAAACCCGGTCGGTAAGTAAAGTAATCTAAAGTCAATAAAATAGTGAAAAGTACATTCATGTATTTTACTTCCGAAAGATGTGTAGTGAGGATTTTGACCCTGAGTGTCCGAGAAATCTTAAAGTGTTTTCCCATTACTAGTCTGGGGTTTAATAGAAAACATGGACTGTTACCTCTGTGTGTAGATTCGGGTTCTCCCAGTGGGTCCTGAGTGCCGATGTTGTAGGAGTTCAGGGTCCAATTACAGTTCCGACCAGACTTCCGTCACTCAATAGAGTTGACTAACAAGTGTCGGTCTAATTACAGTTCTCGTTTCGACAGAGTCTGTGTCTTCTTTAAGACAATAAAATATTCTGAAGGCCTTAATGGTACCCCGACTGTAAATTGTCAGAGGTGACATTTTCTTGGATTTGGGAAGTAGGCATTCGACATCAAACTCGGACTAAGGAGTCTCAGCACCCCTAATCCCAGTCGTTCTGGGGGAGAGACTTGCCTCGGGAAGCGTCTAGGGAGGGAGCCTAATCGACCGGTAGTCTCCCTGTCCGGGAGTCCCTGTCCGCGAGTACCCCCACCCCCTGAGTGTCTTCCTCTTACCTCCTCTGTTTTTGCGACACGTGACGAAGTGGCCCTACGGGTTCCAGTTTCCGAAAAGTTCAGCTTCTGTTTGTGCTCCGACCTGGGTCGGGACAACATGGTTGAGACACCGGACAGGAATAAAGGACCCGAAATGGTACTTGACCTTCGGACAAAACCCCCCTGCCCCCTCCCCCGTCCTCCCAGGTCGAAGTCACTAAAGCATGTCAGTGACGAAACATGTTAACTTTCGTCTAGACAGGGGTCATCCCTGTGGACTTTTACAAGGTTTGGGAGTTACAAAACCCCTGAACCTCGGCATGAATCTGTGGGGTGACGTAAAGTCTCTTTTACACCAAAAGGAACTTCCAAACAGTGTATAGGGGTGAATTTTGTTTGTAAGAAAGTTCAATTCCTTTCGAGATGGACGTCTCCGACACTTAGACCGATATTAATTTTCCCCCTTTTGTAAGATGGGTTCTTTTACACAATAAACCAATTTTGTATTTATGTTTTTGTCATTCTATAGTAAACATGACGACCAAAGATAAATGACTTGTTCTACGACCTTCTTTTAACAAAATTGATAATTGAATGATAAAAGAGTATGTAAAAATTACAAAGTGTATCTTTGACGTCACCTCGGACATTTTTATTGAAGTTTAAGGTTACAGTTCACGTCGCACTTCTAAGCCAAAGTAAAAGTTTTGACGAGACAACTCTTTATGCGGGATTTTTCGTTAAGAGTGAAATGAGGCAATATCGAGGCTGTCGACGTCCTGCTTAATATTTTACATAAATTGGGTTAGACTTTACATCTTAAGACTAGAGAGTCCTTTCATAAAAACTTCTTAGAGTGTGTACGATCCTTTTCCTAAATCTTGAGACTATTCCGAAGGGTTTCTTTCTTCGTGACACTTTAAAATTGTTTCCCATGGAAGAAAAAAGAGGGGGTTCTTACGGAGTCTAGATATGATAGGTCAAATGACGAAATATAAGACACCATATATGCCTATTCATTAGGAAATAAGGACTTAAGCTGTGGGAGATCAGTGCAATATAATAGTGTATGTTTTTCTATGAAATGTGTTTGTTTAAGTTTGTACAAATAAGTGTGAGTACGCACGTGTATGTGTTGGCGTGTGTGTGTATGTATGACGTGCCAGTATATATGAACAAAAGACCGTTAAGTTTTTCGGTACGAAAGTTTGTACCACATAGAAAGACTTCGACGTCCGTCGAGAAATTCCTGAATCGTCAATTGTCCCTGGGTCTCGTAACTATTGAAAAGTCACGGACGGGGTCCCCTGTAGTGCTGGTAGGCCCCTTACTTTCTTCACAGACGTCACGGAGGACAGACAGACAGGACCGCCGGGACTGAGATCTACTCGCGCCGATGGACTCGTATCTGCCAGTCTATACCGATGACAGTCTAGTGTAAAAGTGAGTAATACGGTACTTTGAGTAGGAACGACAGTGGAAAAAACTTTTTTTAGTGTTAAAGTCATAGACGAAGACACCTCGGTAATTCTAAAACTACAAACGTGATTCCTTTTTTGTATGAATTAAGAATCTAATCATTTTTTACAGGGTACCCGATGGAGTTTTGAAGAGAAAAATGAAGTATTTTTTCTATGAATTACTTTAGACATTTGTGATACAAAGACGGATTTATGCAATAATACGAAGAGTTGTAAGATTCAAACTCACTCTTTGTTTTATAAAGAATGTTTTTCTAACGTTATGTGTGACTCTAGTAAACTTGATTTTATATCTTTTCGCATATATATTGTTTTATGTACACGTGGGATTTATTATATGAATGTCAAACACAGACCAGAAGTAAATCACAATATTAAAGGGAAAGGGATTGAAGATAAGGTAAAAGGGTAGCCTAAGGTAAAATTTAAATTGTAAAAATTTAGTTGTCATTTTTGTTATGACCGTAGAAATAAGGAGTTGGTTCTTTACCAATAATCTATAATGGTCTATAATGGTCTATAATGGTCTTTTGGATCTTTTGGATAGTTTTGAGATCAAAATATAGGATTGATTTTTGATACTGTCTATTGTCATTTTCAGAGATATAAAAATTTATACAAGTATAGTCTAGGAAATAGGTTTTCATAAACTCCATAAATTTCTTTGTAAATTTTTCACTAAATAAAAATTATAAAAATCGTTCTTCCATACCAAGGGACCGAGAGTTCACGGAACCGAGTCTCACCAGTGCTTGGTCGAGAGGACTGTGTCGTAGCCGGTCTGTGTGTCCGGACTGGTGTAGAGTAACGGGCTTACGGGGTCGCTCCCTGTCTGCACCCTAAACCACCGAGACATTCCAACAGAACCGGTGTCGACCCTTACGGTCCGATACTGTGACCTGGACGACATTGGTTCCTCTCACGGGTGTCGAGTCTGTTGTGTCCTCACACACACGACGAAATAAAGTTCGGTTGTCTTTCAACCCCTCAAGGTGTCAGGGTCCCCCTGCACCGAAGTGCGGTGGTCACGGGCACGGACCGGGACACTATTCTGACGGACGGGTAGCGACGTCGGACCCCAGTCGCGTGACCGGAAAACATGTACCGCTCACCTGGGCCGCCCGACCCACTTCCACCCCGCGACGACACAGTGTCACCCTGGACCCGTTCTACCGGTCTTCACGGTCAGTCGGTTCGAGGGACGGGGGGTAGAAGTAGATGGGGTCCGGGGTCGGTACCTTAGTGTCGAACAGGTGTACCCCGGCGTACATTCGGCGGGTCCCGTCGGTTGCCGAGGGTGCCTGTGGTGACCGGTCGCCGCGACGGTTCACAGACGGTCGGACCGGCAGTGGGGCTGACAGTAGGGTTGTTAGCCTTTATGTACCGTCGGAGGTTCGGAAGGGTGCACCGAGTCGTGAGTGTGGGAGTCAGCGGACGACAGAACCGAGTGAACGGAGAGATCGAGACCTGTCCCAAGGGTGGGGTCGGGGAGATGACTTCCGTTCGCAGGGGGCGGTTCAGGTGGGTCGCCCGGACAATCGGTTCTGAGTTGTTTGTAGAATCCGTGGGGTCCTCTGTCTGGGGGTTCCTCAGTGTCGTGTTTTCGGAGAACTCGGACCACAAAATCAAGTCTTCCGGGTCCCGCTTGGTCGTCCGGACCGGGGTGGGTACCAACAGAGGGACTCCTGTCCGAACGCCCCAGTGGGGATTGGGGTTCCTCGGGTCTTCGTCGGGGTAGGAGGGGGACCCGTCCGAGGAGATGTGGGGTGGTGGGGGTAGGACTACGGGTCGGGGTCTACTCGTCAACGAGACGTGAACTGGAGTATCTGGGTCCAATAGCCGAGTCTAAGACTTCTGCCGGGGTACCACACCGCCCCTCTGTAGGTTTCCAGAGGTGTCTTCCAGAGTGCTGACCGTCTCCAGTGGCACCACTACCGGTCCTTCCACACCGGTCGGTCCGCGTTAGTGAGTTCAGGTGGACACAACGGAGGGGTGGCCAGTTCCCCCAGGGCTGCACAGGTCGGTAGTCAGGTGACACGAGTTCCACTCAATGGCTCCCGGTGGACAGGGGGTCGAAGGGAGGAGGGATCGTCCAAGGGTTGTACAGAACTGGGGAACCTCAGTGACAGTATAGTCCCCTTCAGCGTCTTACGACTGGGGAGACACATAGAAAGACTCAGGGACTTCCTGTTTCCTTTGAGCCTTTTAGATTAGTCAGTCCCTTTCTTTGAAGACTTCCCTGGACGCTGAGGTGACGGTTCACTGGTGTGACCCAGGGCGGTTGAAGGTACCCTGTTCCGGTGCGCCAGTGTCTCGGCCTTCTGTCTCTTTGTTGTCTGGACGGGAACCCCCTACTCTTTCATATTACTTTGGCTTTAAAATAAATCAAACTTTGTTATTATCATCGCTTCGAAAACATCATTGTATTACGGAATCAAAAAACTTCTGTAGATACCAAAGACCCACTGAACTAGTGTGTTTATGTATAGTGTCTCAACCTTTAAAGACGACTTTAGAACCCCGGTTCCTTGTGTAGTAATTCAAAAAACAAGGGTAGGGACAGGAGGAGAACGAGTAGACACACCCGGACGGGAGAAAGAATCGAGAAGAGGTCAGTGGTAGAAACTGCACAAACTCTACATGTGAAATGTCCACTTTTCCCCGTCTCCTTTTTGTTCACAACCAAAAGAAAGAACCACCTTATATGTCTTGAAACTTCTGTAATATTGACTGAACTTTTGTTATAGGGCCTGTGTGTCAAATACCTGTCAGACAAGGTATTTGCATGAGAGATCTCTTTTGGGCCGAGCGTTGAAGTTTATGACGTGGCAGTGAGAGAGTAAGGACGTGAAGTAATGAACGTAAGCCGAGAGGGACCGGACACCTCGACCCTGTGTGCGAACGTGTTCTGAAAAATGAGTGAGAAGAAGAAAAGTAGTGGAACCCCAGGGGATTGAAGGATCGTAAAAAAGGAACCATTTCAAAAGACACAAGTAACCTAATGTTTGTCATAATTCTTTATGTTTTGTTTTTTTTTGACCATATACCCAAAGGAATACTCACAAGTAGAAAATTTTTATTTACTACTGCCTGAAGGGACCACCAGGTCACCGATTCTGAGACGTGAGGGTTACGTCCCCCGGGTCCAAGATAGGAACCTGTCCCTTGATCTAGGGTGTACGACCCTAGATCCTCAAGTGTACGGAGTCACCTTCTAGGACGTACGGTACTGCACCGTGTCGGTTTATTTATTTATGTATATAATTTTTTTTATTCTTATGTACTACTTAACACATGTTATATTAATACACTCGAACTCTTAATGAAGTTATATTGGATCAACCCCTTTACCTCCTCTATACCCACTTTGTTTTATTCAGTGCTCAACCATTGACAATTTCAGTCCAATATACATGTTCCTCCAGGTAATGAAATAAGATTAAAATATATATTTATAACTCAAAAAGTATTATTTTTGAACTTTCCTGTGTTCATAGTACTGAAGTAGGGAAAGTAATTATTCTGTGAGTGAAGAAGGTAAACTTGATTATAAAGAAAACACTCTATAGAAAAACTCGATACTGTCAGTAATTTCTGATTACAGACGTAATCGACTTTTCTTAGGGTCTGGAAACATAGAGTATCGAGTGTTTTGAATTTAGTTCTGAAAGATTCAATTACTTAGGCCAAGTTAGTATGACTAGAGTGATTTTATTATAATTGTCAAAATCTCTCTCGTTTTATAAGTGACGTAGAAATTATTGTTTTAATTTTAAAATATTCATGGTAAAGTACAAATCTACTAGTAAATGTAAAAATAATACACTTTGACAATTGCAAATCAACATTTATATATCTAAGTCCTTTGTTTGTATGTGTTTACCCCCCTTGTACGAAAGTGTTCAAGAGTCGTGTCCCCGCGTTTAGCCACACACCTCTGGGGACGGGCACTGTCCGTGGACCTCCCCGACACAGACGTACGGATCCCGTACCGTGAGACGAACCGTGCATAAGGTGTGGGTCATAATAAACGGTTTACTTTTTCGTTTCGGTGAGACCTCATCGTGTGCCACTCTTAAAATCTTGACCTTTTTATTTGCCTTTCATTAGAGGAGTAAAAGGTTGGTCCTCTGCCTCCAGATCCTTCCAATTCAACGTGCCGATTACCCTCATACCACTTTCTTTACAAACTCCTTCTGACCAGACTGTATCTAGATACCCTACGAAGTCTCCTCTTTTTCTCCTCTTCCTTGTCGGAGACCTCTCTGGGGCCACTCGTAGTTTCGGGGCGCCATTCCTCTCACGCTCGACCATTACCCCTCCCTTACTCTTCGTCTCCTCCTAGACTTTCTGCAACTTTTACGTTGAGAACCGTGGCGAAAAAGTGACAGTCTTTCTAAATTAGAACTGGATAAAGATGTGTACGACCATAGTTAGTGCTATGGGTCTATAAAAATGGGTGCCGGGGCTTGGCGTGTTTTTTCTGTATTAATCGCTAAGAAAACTGAGTAGCTCCGGGAGACTCCTACTAAGTACGGAAGACGATGTGTTAATAGATGGTATTTATATCTAATTGGAGACAGATAAGGTTCGTTAGCGAGAAATATTACAGGTAAGTTTACGACAAATGAGATAATGATATCCTGACTCAGGTTGGAGGAAGTAAATAGAAAACTCTGGGAGGTATAAAAAAAGAGGAGACGGATTCTATCAGTTAGAAACGTGGGTAATAAGATATTATATTGTTATTTGTTAGAAAGTCTTAGTCCTATCGTCAAAAACAAATAGAAGGGGTGTGTACGATCCTAATTTCTACGTAAACTCAATTATTGAAGTAGAAAATTTTACCTCTATACTATCTTGTTTACGGAAGTTATTCTTCTGGATCTACTAGAGAAAACAAGTTCCGGTCGTTGGGTCTCTTTTAGTTTTAGACCAACATCCGTCCTCCCTTCTATTAAATCTCTCCGGGTACCCTGTCACCCACTCTTTCCGGTCCTTCTTACACCTGTCCGTCTTCTATTAGAGGTCCGTCTCTCCCAGACTCGACGTCTCCTCTGGTCCACCATCCCTATGGTCTCTCCTCCGTACCTATGAGACTTCTGTTTGTACATCTCCCCAGTTCTCACGACTGGTGGCCAGATATATAACCACCTCTAATAAGGTACTGGGGAGTCGCCGGGAGTTCGGTGAGGTTCCGTCGGGATTGGTCGGGAACCCGGGGTTCGGTGGGTGACATAGATGGGGTGAGGGTCCGAAAGTTGGACCATGAGGAGGCTATAATCTCCTAAAGGGATGGGTTTGTGAGACCGAAGGGCTCAAGGTCTGACTCAGTGGATTGGATGAAGGGACCTGCGGAAGGAGCGACGAGTGTGGATGGTAGGAGAGGGAGGAGACGAGTCATGTTGTCAGGTGCCGGTGGGACGGGACAAATCTTTAAGTCCGAACCAGAGTAGTTACTTTCTTTGGTGGAACTCGCGTCAAAAAGACGGTATTTTGAACAAGGAGGATGGTTTATTCCTCGTGTCTCCTTCACTTAACTCTTATAAAACTCCTGAAGGGACCGTCAGGTCACCAATTCTGAGACACGAAGGTGACGGGCCCCACACCCGACCTAGGACCCAACCCCTCGATTCTAAGGTTCACGACGTATCGTGTAGGGGGGTGTTGGTGATGGTTTAAAAAAAATTTTCATACTATAAAACTTTGTCACAAATATGAGACAAAAAGAGGTTAAGGGTAAATTTTATCATATTTGGACTATTGAAATCGTCGTCCGAACATAAACCCCTAACCATATATTTGATGTACCAACTTTTATGTAGGGGCGGTTCCTGAAAGAGATGTCGACCACTTCTTCTTTACTTGTTTCGACCTCGGACTTTTCTGGTCATGTAAGTTACACAAGTCTGTTCACAGCCGTCGACGGTCCCTTCTGACGTATGAATCTTACCAATCAACCGATCTCTAGTCGAGATAATATTCTTACACAAAGGAGACGTCTTCTTTTCAAACTTATGTAATTCAGAATTACTCTCAAGATCTCCAGACCCCTGTATTATTAGTGTTTTGTCAAAAAGTTTATTCAACTTTCTAAAAGTCGTTTTCTTTTTAATTTTTACTCCAAAAACAGGACCTTTTATTTAATGTGTTTCCCTTGTTATATAAAGACATACAAACTGAGGGTTTCTTACCTTTAACCATGTTGTCTCGAGGTAAACGGGATAAGTGAGTAGTGAGTCAGGGTATAAGGTAGTGACTTACAGATTATACACGACCTGTAACACGAGACACGACTCCTATGTCTTTTTATTCTATAGGAGCGGGTACTCCTACAGTTTGATACCGTCTTTATGTTACAAAAATTTGTGTGGTTTACGAGATTATCCTTCTATTCTCGTGAATGAACCCCGAACCCCGGTACTGATACATTGTACGGTCGAAAGTAATTTACACATCTCCTTGGCACTTAATCCGTCGTGGAACCTCCGAGGGGACCACCGAGTCTACCATTTCTTAGGGGGACACTAAGTCCTCTGGGTCTAAACTAGGGTCCCAACCCTTCTAGGGGACCTCCTCCTTTACCGTTGTTGAGGTCAGAAGAACGGACCGCTTGAGGTACCTTTCTCCTCGGACCGTCCGGTGTCAGGTACTCCAACGTTCTCAGTCTGTACTGACTCACAGAAAGTGAGAGTATGTGTATTGATGTAAAACATTGACACCGAGGATCTTTAGTTCGTATTTGAAATCATATAAGTCCTACATGTTTATATAGGATCTTTAGTGTGTTAATGGTGACCTGTCTTTGCTCGATCTGTAGTTACTAAGCCTTTTCGTCCTGTATACCAAAAGACTCTCGATGGTCTTTCGATGGTCTTAAAAGTTCTCGATGGTCTTAATCGTCTCCACTTTTGGTCGGGTCTCCAGACCATCCTCAGTTCAGTCCATCCCTTCTCGTCTTTCTAGGGTCCAATCGGTCCGGTCGGTAGACCTGAGTACCTGTAAACCATTTCGAGTAAACACTAGTCTTCCGCCTTTACTCGGTTTAGAAGTTCTCCTAGTCGACTGTGTACCCCACTCAGACGTCCTGTAAACAGATCAGCGAGGGGACCTACCGAATGCGTTGTGGGGACGGGGTTGGGGTTTGGTACTCTGTCAACAAATGCCGACTCTTTTGACTCTAAGTCTCTCAAATCCATTAAGCAGGGTTTAGTGTCACTACTAGGGCCGTTTCCGTCCTTCGTTTGGGACATCAGACCGGGTGTGTCGACACGTGACGTTCCGGGAAGGTCACGGGCGGAACCCTTCCTGCGTCTTTCACCAAGGTCGTCGACCTTTTCACTTCTTCGAGGTTGACGTCTAGTTAACTCTGTTCGACCGTTTCCTTCTCCCTCGCTCTTGGTTCCCGCCTAGTGCTGTTCTCCTAGGTTCCTTAATTCACCAGTGTAATCTAAATCACACCGTGAACAAGAAACTAAAACCAAACCCCAAACAAAACGTATTGAAGTTCTACTGTTACTAATACGTTACTCCTTAGGACCGTGGAAACCGACACCCGACATTCAATGACGTGCGGGTTCATTTCGAAGACTACCGAGTCCCTGTAAAGTCTCCGACTTGGTTCAAATAAATCATTTAGATGAGGGTTTTCAGTTCTGGTTTCTTACCTCCTAGTCTCTGATGTTTTGTTTCGGTTCAGTAGACGGAGTCGATTTAGTAAAGAATGCTCGTCCCCTTGCCGGTCCTGACTCTACAACGGGATTCCGACGGGAACCTGGGTCCCTTTGTGGACCCACTCCCTGTGCACTCCACACGTCGCAGACTCAGCCCCGGTCTAGCCTATTATCTGTAGTAGTTTGTGAAATAAGCCTCTCAAATTTAGGTTGTGAGTCGTTTGTCACTAGCGGAGTTCAGTTCTCTTACTGAGACCCACAAGTAATTTTTGATGAAGTAGTTTCAATGTGACGACCCTACCCTGTATTAAATCGTTTTGGACTTCTCGTCCGTTCTTACATTCCTGTTCTTCCTACTTTTGTTCTGCAGTTCTGTGAAAAACCAAACAGTCAAAACGTTCTATTTTTTGCAAGACCTCTACTACCACCAGTCAACGTGTTGTACTTAACGAATTACGGTGGCTTGACACGCGATCTTTTTATCGAGTCTACCATCACCGTACGTATAAGGTGGTGTTGACTTTTTATGTAGAAAATTTTTCGCACGAACTGACGGTGTCTGTTGTCTTGTGTCACAAAGAATGTTCTTTGTTACAAAGACTCCGGGCCTCCGGACACGCCTACGGACGTCTCAAACCCGCCGAAGGGCTGAGTCCTCTAATCGCCGTCCGTCCTCTATCTCGGATGGGTCAGGGAGTGCGGGGAGGCGAGTGTCGTGGCGGAACTAGTGCGGGTGGCCCTTATCCGAGGCAGAGTGACGCTGGTGGCGGAGGCGCGGCCTGGTGTCGGAGGGTAGGGGCTGAGCGCTGGGGTCCGGGCCGACCCAGACGGGCCTGCGCATGCTGGGAGTGTGCGCAGGACGGCACGGGACAGGAACGGAGCCTCCGCACGGGTTAGATGGAGCCTGTGCGGGGGCAGGGGCGGCTGTTGTTCCGCGCGTCCGAGCCCCCGCCCCGCCTCTGGAGGAACCAGAGCGCTGTGGCACCGGTCCGCGCTCAAAAGCCCTGCGGCACTCTTCGCCGCGCTCGCGGCGGAGTCTCGCGAAGGCGTTTCTACCGCCGCCGCCCGCCACGCGCTGACCGCCGGACCCCGCTTTCCGACGCCGCCCCAAAGCGACGGCCGGCCGCCCGGACCGACCCGGGGCCCGGGCACCGCCGCCGTCACCGGCCGCACCGGCACCGTCCTCGTCCTCGCCGCACCATAGTGCCGGCGCACTTGCACCGCCGCGGGGTCCCGTCGGAGTGACAGGATCGAGTCCATGCCCTGCCCGGGTCAGGCCTCGGGGCGGCGCGGGGAGTCCGGAGCCCGCCGGCCTCCCACCCCTACTCGTCACCCGCAGACCCCGCCGGGACCCCGTCGGCAGATGGGCGACCCTGCACCCCCGCACAGGCCACGTCCGGAGGGGCAGGGCGTCCTGGCGGTCCACCAGCTCGACACGGTCGTCCTTGAGAAATTATTACTTTCGCACGTGGGATTTTCAGCCAGCCAAGTACTAAGGACCAAAGCACCAGTTGACAGTCGTTGTAACGACGTACAGTATTTAGACACACGAAGGTGCGCGAGCTTCATGGTTCGATTTCTGCAAAGAAGATTTTGACGCCATAAACTTTCATTTCACGTATAAGGGACCAAGGCGTAATTAAAAGGTGCATTTTGTAAACTTCGAAACTCTCATTTCAAACACATACTTATGAAAACTTTTAATTTTCGTCATTAGAAAAAGACACCAATCTGAATTGTAAAAAAGAAAGATTACCGGAACTCAAGACTGTCTGAGTCGTCAGTTCTAAGTTGTTCTCTCCTTTCTTTTGACCGGAACACTGAATTTTGATTTATAACTGTCGTAAAAATGAACATAATTTAATTTTACGGTGTTTCACTTATGCACGTTATTGAAGGGGGTAGGAGTATGGCAAAGACTAGGGTCCTCCTTCTTAGATTGTCGCAAAATATCGTAAAAACAAGTAGGACACAGTTCGTCAAGGCAAATGACAAGTAGACACCAAAGAGACGAAGACAAAGTAGGGAAATCAAGTAGGACAAATCAATTAGAAGGGTTCTCACAGTGAAATTGGTGTAGAACGTGGGAAGAAGTCTTTGGTAATCACGGAGTACGAGGATCCTATTTTGGGTGTAAAAATTGAAAACAATAAGTCTCGGGAGACATCAGTGTCAGACTGTAGCTCGAAGTGGACGGACAAAGGAGGCAGGAACCTTGTTCCCCGGACAGGTAGAGAGACGACGGGGTCGACGACGAGACGGTCGACGTCGTGGTGGTGGTGAAACCTCAGTGAACACGTGTCAGATCTTGATGACTCGATATACACGAAAACTGTGTCTTCATACATAATATATTAATAAAATGAATCATACCGTTCCACCATTTAGAATTGTACCAAAATTTTATTATCAGTACTACAGGAAGTAAAGATCAGTAGTGTGATTCACTAAAGAGGTTATTTTTGTCACTTAAATATAGGTAAACGAATACGTGAAAAGGCCAAAGGTAACACTGGGCACGAACGTTAACACTCCCAATCAGTCCTTAAGTCCGAACTTAAACTCCAGTACTTTATCGTCTATACCTTAAAGGGAAGAAAGGTGTCAAGACCTTCACGACGGAGACACGGTCCGTCTTACGTTCCTTGACCTTTAAGTTCTGTGTAAAGTTCACGAGTGTCAAATTACGTCCCCCCTGAAATTAGATCCCACTCCCCCACTATTTACGACTACGAGACCCCCGTAGACCTTTTCGGGCCGTGTGTTCGGACGACAGGACTTCACCACCGGACACCCTACTTGTCCCAAACGTCCCGTCCCTCTTCCCCCACTCGTAACGTCGCCAGACCTCTCTTCCTAACTTGACCATTCTGGACCCGACATCTTCTACTCCAAGTCTTGGTCACCGCCCCATAGTCCAGTCTTTTTTCAAAAATAGATCTCCTGTCGTCCGTCGGTAGGACTTCTAAGGATTGGAAGTACCAATCCTTACAAGGGGACTCTTATGTCCGGATCTTAAGTCCCTCAGACCCCGAAGGGACCACCGAGTCTGTAATTTCTTAGACGGGCGTTACGCCCTCTGTGTCCAAACTAGGCTCCCAGTCTTCTAGAAGACCTCTTCCTTTACTGTTGGGGAGGTCATAAGAATGGACCTTTTAGGGTACCTGTCTCTTCGGACCTCACGACGTCAGGAACCCCAGTGTTTCTCAGCCTGTGTTGATTTCGTTGAATCGTGTACTTGAATTTATGATTTCTACTGTAAAAACAAAAGTTACTGGATATTTGAATTTTAAAAGAATTTAACACTCACATCCGTTGATCGACTTCTTCACAATTGTTATCGACTGACAGTAGTCATCGCTAGAGTCTATAAAAGGATAAGACTATGGTAACAATGTCTATAGAGTTGTTGTGAAACTTTAATCTCACGAATAAGTCGGACGGTGACAGAATACAATAAATTACGTATTTAGTTCTTAATACGAATAACGTCTAAACCGAAAGTGGAAACCTTTTTCTCATACCTCTGAAAAAACTTCCCTCACCTAACTTTCGCTCAAGTCTTTGAACGTCATTAAGTCCTCTCTCAACCACTACCGAGTTAATCACCTACTGAACCTTTCTTCAAATTTCTATTTAAACGTCTTAGAACACATTTTACATTAACAAAGTCGTTTATTATGTCCAAGTGAGGGGTGGTGATAGGTTTTCATCTCGTAAGGAAACTTTGGAAAACATTCGACCTTACCACATTTTAGTTTCTCGTCAATGGAATCTGTGTAGAACGAGTACCTATGTACTTTATTTACCTCGACTCAGTGTCTACAAGTGTCTGCGTCAAACTCGAGACCGTAGACTACGACTCTACGACTCAAAATCAAGGTCCCTCCTTCGAACCGTCCTGGTGAGAACGACGGACCCTACATGTGACGGGGACACTGCCAAGTGGTTTTTTCCGACTCGTGATGAAAGCTAAAAACGGAAAAAAAACATTTGCGTTTTGAGGAGAAGTCTTACAAAAACCAATCGTCTATGTTCATGGTCACATCCAGAAACCACTTTCGCTTCACCGGACTTCGTCTCCTGAGGATGTCCTTAGGACATGGTCACTACTGTAGACCCGTTGTTGTATAATAACGGAGAAAGTCTCTAGGAGGTCTCGTACAGTAGGATGGTCAGTGTAAATACATTCGACGAAGGAGGCTTTGTGAAATCATATAAACTTTTGACAAGATCCAAAGATCTTTATGAGAGAAACTTTCATAACTACATAAACTAAGACCGTATCATTTTACTCTATTCTGTACTATCTTCCCTCTTCTGTTTTAATAAAATAATAAGGTTCGGTAAGACGAGATTTTCCTATCTTCAGGAATCATTCGGAACTATACAATTTTTTTTTATGTGTGGGGTATATATATATATATCAATGGAGTACCCCTTTTGTCAATCCTTGAGATCTCAAAAACTCAACATTACCGTTTTAATAAAAGAAGGACGTCCTTAAAGTTATTATATATTTTCAAAAATCAAAAATTACATAAAACAAAAACGTTTGATCTTTGTTATATAACTATTTGGTTTTGACTACTTTTGTTTAGAAGTATAGTGATTCATTTAGAGATCACTGTACATTCTAGTCTGAATCCCATCTTGAACAGGCTTAGTAAAACTATAATATATACGAACATTATTCCGGATTTTGACCTTCCCCCTCCTCTTTTTTATTTTTAAGTAATGTCAAGCTTCAACTGTTGTTAATGCAAAATAAACAAGATTGACTAAACAACTAACTTATAAAGTAAATAGGAGATTTAAAAATGTGAACCACCGGAATGTTAAAAGTTCAATATACATTATGACTTATACAAAGGGACTGAAGTATCATCCTAAAACCCCAAACGAAAAATTACTTTTTAAACAGGTGATACGAATTTCATTTTCATAACACATAACTCAGGTAACAACACGAATCAGAGAGTCAGGATAGGCTGAAAAACGTTAGGATACCTGACATCATCGGACGGTCCGAGGAGACAGGTACCTTAAGAGGTTCGTTCTTATGACCTCACCCAACGACACGGGAGGAGGTCCCCTAGAAGGGTCGGGTCCCTAGCTTGTGTCCAAAGGGGGTAACGTCCGCCTAAGAGATGGCAGACTCGGTTGTCCCTTCGGGATGGATCAGGCATTATGACATATTTACAAAAGATAAGATACATTTAGGTTTAAGGAATAAGATATCTAAGTATGCACAGTCTAAGGTAAACTATAACAAATAAACGTGAATATTTAATAACCTTCGAAAGGAATTGTAAATTAGACAATAAAATATCTTGAATAGCGAAGGACTTTAACAAAATAACAAAGAAAACAGACAGAATCTTTCTATCGGAGAATAGAAAAAGTAGAGACATAAGAACCACGTATTTTGTAAGTGGTAATGTATTACAAACAGGTTTCTCACTTATTTACTTGACATGAAACATTGTTTCACTGGAACAGACTGAAACCAAACTAATCGGAAACATCTTTATTATCTGTTCGTCACAGGTCTTATACAAGTATAAGTCGACTCAATGATTTACAGCACATATAAGTCAATGTGTGAATCCCAATATCTCTGTATACGGTACAAGGGTCATCCTTTGGATTCATGTATCCTTTGAAACGGGAAGACGGTTTAGGGTTTCCGGACCTTTTCTCAGAACACGTATCATCCACACGATTAATAAATAACTTAACCATTTACTCGACTACTTTAGACACTCTGTCATTACCTATAAGGAAACAGAGTCTTATAAGGTGGACAATGACACATACTCTAAATTAAAAATTAAGTACAACAATTATGAATTTGGACAGAAATATGTCGTTCGAAAACAGACCTCGGTAGTGTAATTTTATAGTTTTAATAAAATCTTATTTTATTTTACGTAAAAGTAAGGTTAATAACTCTAGGAAGTTGAACATTTGGAGTTCGGTTTATTTAAAAAATTTAGTTAAACAAAACTGACACAATCCAGAAACAACGAGGAGTGTCCGAAAGAGATCAACACCACTCGTCCCCGAAGAGTAACGTCACTGAAAAGAACAACTCCTCGGGACCGAGATCCTGTCCTCCCGAAGTCATCAACGCCCAGGGACCGAGATCCCGTGTCCGAGTCACCAACATCACGTGCCCGACTCAACAAGGTTCCGAAGATCTTAGAAGGGTCTGATCCCTATCTTGGGTACAAGGGACGTAACTGTCCACCGAAGAATTGATGACCTGGTGGTCCCTTCAGGATTTAATAAAAATTTAAACCTTTTATTGGGACTGGATCTGATTTGGGTTGACATAGTTATTTGATAAAACTACAATTTACACACCGTGTGTAAAAAAATATGACAACTAATGTGATTTCTAAGTGTATGTTGTTCTAGACATAGAATTGTTGGCTGAGTAAAGGAGAATCCCTCTCTTACCAAACCAAACGTACCAGTCACAAAGACTTTCTCAGTCGTAGGGTGCCTGGACCCAAACCGAACCCGAGGTGTCCACTCCCGGCCACCGACCGTATTCTCCGTGTATTCAGACCCGTGTCTTTGTCTTTCCCTCTACCCTCGACCTGACCTTCCCATTTATAGGAATGTTAGAAACTAGAGGGACGGAGGGTGGGCAGACCTCAGACCATCCAACAATGTCCGAGTTCGTCTCAGTGTGTGCCAAGGACACCGTCCCCGGTCACCTTCACTGCGGGTCTCTCCTCCGTCACTCTAACGTCAAGGAGGGTAAGGGTTCCATAATCGTCGTGAGGTCCTTCCCCGAAAAACGTAATAGGAAGTCAATATTACCTCCACATCAACTGTATTTTTAACATATTTAAATTCCACATGGTGAACTACAGAATGAACATATGTGACACTCTACCAGTCGTGACAGTTCGACTAATTGTAGGTAGTGGAGTGCTTCAATGGTAACAACACACACCCATACATCACTCTTGTGAATCTAGATGGGAGGATTATTTGGAGTTCGTGTACTATGTCATAAATACATGTCATATTACACACATAACAGTACGACAGGTAATCTGTAGGTCCTGAATCGGACGTATTGACTGTGAAGTATGGGAAACTGGTCGTAGAGGGGTAGGGGGGTCGGAGACCGTTGGTGGTAAGCGAAACAAGATACTCAAAGTGATAAAGTCAAAGTGTCTGTTCACTCGACACATCATAGACAGACAGACATAGACCGAATAAAGTGACTCGAATTACGGGAGGTCCAAGCAGGTATGACATTAGGAACCGTCCCAAGGAATAGGTTTCCGACTTCCCACAAACAGTTGAACACCATACCCATACATAGTCATAGAAGAAATAGGTAATAGACAACTACCTTTGAACCCAAGAAAAGTATGGAACCGAGAACACTTGTTACTCGTCACTGGAATCTTCGAGCCTAAAGATAATCTCTATGACTGAAATCTTCACTTTAACAAGTAAAAAACTCCTTGGCGGAATGAAAGAGGTGTCACCGGAGTGTCAAATGTCATTACCATATCCTCCCAAGGGCAAAGAAGTGTCAGAGTGGTCACGAATAGAGGACAGTAAAACTATTATCGGTAAGACTGTCCACCCTCTATCATGGAGTAACACCAAAACTAAACGTAAAGGGACTATTAATCACTAAAACTCGTGACGGAAAATATAGACAACCAGAAAACATCCATCCAACAGAAAAGTTTTTACAACTAGTCCAGGAAACGAACTAATTAGTCCTGAAACCACAACACCAAAAACGGTAGCTGGACTCAACGGAAACATACAACTTATGATTGAGTAGTCTACACACCAAACATTTATTAAAGAAGGGGAGGGTACCCAACTAACGAAGGAAACGACACATCTTCGAAAAATGAAACTACATCATAACTGTTAAAAACGAAAATAAGAGACGAAAACCACAGTATGGTTTTTTTAGTAACGGTTCTGGTTTCAGTTCTTCGAAAGGGAGACAAAAGTAGAGTATCAAAAGCTAAGAATGTGAATTCAGACATTGGGTAAAACTCAATTAAAAACATATTCCACGTCCTACTCCCGGGTTAAATGAGAAGACGTACACCGGTAGGTCAAAAGGGTTGTGACAAACAACTTCTCTGACAGGAACGGGGCAAAGTACAAGAACCGAAAGAATAACTTCTACTCAACTGACATTTACACACTTAAATGTAGAGAAAGACAAGGTCACCAAATATACGGACAAAAATACGGTCATGGTATGAAAAGTCGTGGACGGTGAAGACCAAAATAATGACATCACAACATTATCTAAAACTTTAGTCCTTCACATTACGGAGGTCCACACAAATAGAGGGAGTTCTAACGAAACTGAAAAAGTCCCAGAAGACACCAAGGTATCGTTAAAATCTTAAAAAAAAGAAAAGGATAAAGGTATTTCTTACAGTAACCCTAAAACGATCTCTCGAGAAACTTAGACATTTAGAGGATCCAGACAACGTTGACTTTCTCACTTCTGTCTGACAACTCGAAACCCGTACGACTATATCCCCTCAACAACGACTGGAACTTTTTTCCGTAAAGTCACTTTATGACCTCCGTCAAATTAACCTCACACAACTCCTCTCTGACTTCATTCCTTCGTTTCTTTCGTTTAGTCAAGTCAAGACAGTGAGTCAACACAGACTGAGAAAACGCTGGGGTACCTGACGTCGCGAGGTCCGGAGGGACAGGTAGTGGTTGAGGACCTCAAATGAGTCGAGCACAGGTAGCTCAGCCACTACGGTAGGTTGGTAGAGTAGGAAACAGCAGGGGAAGAGGAGGACGGAAGTTAGAAAGGGTCGTAGTCTCAGAAAAGGTTCCTCAGTCAAGAAACGTAGTCCACTATCTCTACGAAGAAAGATCTTCACAACGACTTTCTTATACTTTTCTTTGTGAACGACCCTCTCACTACATTAATCCTCCGTTTTGGACCAGGTCGAGACTAACACCTCCTTAATCTCCACCTGTAGAAATTCCTTCCTTTTTTCGGGGACCTCGGGTTCGGGTTCGGGTCCTTCTTTCCAGTCCGATACTCTTCTTATTCAAAAGGAGGAAGTAGGATTGTCCCTCCCCTTCGTCTCCCACACCGATTGGATCGTCGACCGATATCTGGACTACTTGACGAGACCTTTTAGTCCTCCATTTTAGTCCCTGTGACCCACCACCCAGTCTCATTACTGATGACGACCTCTCCGTCCGACACCTCCCGCCCCCTCTGCCCAAGTGCGTGAGTACTTCTTCTCTCGAACCGGGTCCCCGGTGCCTGAAGACTACCGAACGAAAACCACTAAAAGGGAACATCGATTTTTTATAATGGATTGTAATAAAAATTCTTCCGAACCATAATACTCAAATTACACCTATTATATAACGTAATACCGTAAATTTAAAATTTTAATTTAAGATTTTATCATTATCTTGTAGTTTCCACCAAAAAGAAACTATGATAAATTTAAGTGTAAAACTTGAGCACTCATGTCGGACTGACTTTGTTTACCAGTGTGTAAAATTTATTTTCGTTCCTCACACCTAGAAGTACAAGATTATCAGTCTTTATACAATTGAACCTTTCGTCGTCCACAATGATCTACGTCCTGAGGAAAAGACAACGTATAGTTACTTATAAAATTTTGAGTTTATTACATTAATACTCTACTTTGAATTATAAAATTAAACGACATTCTCGAGATTTGTTAAAATTTTTAATTTAACCGTGTAAATTTGATAGTGTCGTAATAATTAACCGACATGAGGTTATATTTTATTTTTCAATCTTTTTAATTTAACCGTGACGAAATAAAATGAAGTTCAACAGACTGATATAAACACCAGTAATAAAAACACTTCCCTTCTTTTCCTGTAATCATTCTAGAATCGTTCCATCTTGTTCTTATATAACCGCAGACGACCCTAACCCCACATAAACACGTGTCAGGGAACCTAAATTACTATCACGTAAATTTTGACCAATACGGTTCCCGTCACTTCACTATCGTCGTATGTCTCCAAATTATTGGCACTTTGTGACATTCGGATTACTTCTGTTTTCGAAAAAACGTTGTCATTTCGTTCTTACGTTTCAAAAATATGAAATAACGGAGTCCATTTTTACACAGACCTTTGTCTATTCACTACTGTTTCGAAACTACAATTATTTGGGTTTACCTTCAGTCTTTAGTTTCACACATTCACCGGTCTAATACCTTTCTCTCTACTGTTCTCAATATGGGACACTAATCTACATCAAACACGAAACCCGTTTCGATAAACAGGACGTACTTACTCTTCAACAGAAAGGAAGGAAGGAGCACCTGTGATAGAGATATAGGATGACATTGAGAAACCTCCACGAAAAGCCCCTCCACCCCTGTCTCCCCGTTCTTTCCTTCCTTTTGTTTAATATTTTCGTCTTCGTAAAAATTAGACAGTAAAACGTCAACACAAATAAATCGACTTGGACCTTCATTTTTTAATGATGAATGAGAGTAAGATACTTCGTACACAAGACCATCTATTACGCAAGTTTAATTACGAAAACGATGACATTCAAAACCTCGAAATAATTAATATGGTCACGTGTTTGTATAGGTTTCGGTAGTTAATATCGTCATATACTTGAATTTTCAATGTCAAATTTTTCATTATTTATAAACCATTGTATTTGTTATCGTTTATATAAGAGAATTATTAGACGAAAGGTAATTTTTGTGACAATTTACAAAGTCTAATATTTATTAAAGTTATATCTTTATTATGAATTACCTTGGGGACCTCCTTTTCACCGTCGGGTGAGGTCATAAGAACGGACCCTTTAGGACATCTGTCCCCCGGCGTCAGACACCCCAGTGTTTCTCGGTCTGTGTTGAACCGTTGACTTGTTGTTGTCGTTTAGGATACAAATTCGTATCGGACCACATATATCTGTAAAAAGTAACTGTAGACATCTTCAAAGTACTTGTACCCCCATAACGTCTTATTTTAAACACTAAAGACAAGTAATTCTTTATGCCAGAATGTTCTAGAAATCAAACAGACATACATATGACACACCAGGTTGGTCAGGTAGGACTTCCCCTAGTCAAGACCCACAAGAAACCTTCCTGACTACGATTTCGACTTTAAGGTTATGAAACCGGTGGAGTACCCTTCTCGACTGAGTAACCTTTTCTGGGACTACGACCCTCCCTAACCCCCGTCATCCTCTTCCCCTGCTGTCTCCCGACCTACCGTAGTGGCTGAGCTACCTGTACTCAAACCCACCTGAGGCCTTCAACCACTACCTGTTCCTCCGGACCACACGACACTAAGTACCCCAGCGTTTCTCAGTCTGTACTGACTCGCTGACTTGACTTGACTTGAGTTGACTATGACATCCCAACCACACAGGATATGATCGTCAACACATGGAAGTCACAAAGGACAGTGTAATTTGAAATTGTGTTGTATCAATTTAAAATTGTGTTGTATCAAGGTCCACAGAAGGAGGATCCAGAAGTAGTCCCCCGACGAGACACGGGCTTCACGTCTGGTAAAAATTTCAATCTGTCTTACTTGGAATTCATCCTTTCGTGTTACAAGAAAGATGTTTGACAACATCTATAAGGGTTCGTTTCATACTACCCGAATTGAAGAGGCGACAAACCCTTCCAGTCAGTACAAAGAGAAAACAACCACATGTGTTAATCTTCTAATACGTATTATTCTTTAATGTTTACTCAAACAAAGATACAAAGACTCACACACGTTACATATTTATAGTTCTCTACTTTAGTGTGATAATCACAAAATTTCTACCTTAGAAAAGGTCAAATATAAACAACGATTGACTGACTTAATCCCGGTCAAGTCTAGTCTTCGTTCAGGGACTATCCCAAAGACGAAGACAAGTCTGGGTGCCAGGACCCCTCAAGACCCCGGTTTTAGTCCAGACCTCGGAGAGACACCGACAAGGACGAGACCCACGGCCCGACCCTACCCGCGGGGACTCGACCGACGACTCCTTCTTCGTACTTCTCGACTGTGAAGGGTTACCGAGTGGGTCAACCGTCAGGACGGACACGACTTCACTTTTCGAATCGAGGAACATCACGGACGAAGTGTGAATGGTTCACTCCACGATATGACACCTCGGTCCGTCTTACCAAGATTCCCTTGTGACACGACATTGGTCCTTCCTCCTATATCCTCAATGGATGGGAGAGGGTTCGTGCCTGTGACAAAAGTGTATATTAAAGGTCCCCGGAACACGTCGTCCTTCGTACCAACGTCACATCCCATACTCGGAGGCGAGATTTACAAATCCAATGGACAAACAAGGAAGATCCAAGAATCATAAACAGGAAGAAATGTAGTGTCTTACGAAGCTCACAATGTAAATTTTAATGAAAGTTCACTTGACAAACTAGGACAGGGACGGAAGGAGAAACCAAAACCTACTAAGAGAGAAGTCTAGTCTATTAAACGTACAAACGAGATGAGACTTGTCAGGAAGTTTCACACGGCTGACATATAAGAGATCGGGTCGCATGACAGGCAACCGGGACAATACGACCAAGTAGACAACTGCAGAGACATTTGTGTGTCTACGGAGATAAAGGTGTAGGGAGAGGAAACTTGCTATTTCTGGGCAGTGGGCTCTCTCATAGAAGTGCAATTAAGAGAAATGGGAAGTCGTTCGTCCACTCCACCCAGTAAGTCCTTGAGTTTCGGATTTTTCAGGTGAAAACCAAAGTATCATTGTACAAATTATGACCATTATTATATTGATATATTTCAGTAATTATTTCCTCATTGATTTATCGTCGGTATTTATAAGTCTTTGACTAAAATCGTGATTTTCACTGTTTCAATAGGTTTAGAAGTCTATAAGTCTCGTTGAGAAACCTTGAAGTGATCGTTAAACCCAAACCGAGAATCCCAAAGGACTCAGAAAAGTCTTGAAGTCCGGTATAAAATCGGATATGCATATACAAGGAAGGAAAAGAGATGAGACAAGGGTGTAAATTGATCTTAATAAGAGGACTAATACTTCTCATGTCCTCATTCAACTGGACGTTTATTTACAATTTTCCCGTACTATTGGAAAAATTGATGGGTCCACGATCAAGAAAGGAACGGATGGGAATTTTATACATACACTGTTAAATGTTATTTGCCATCCAAAAGTAATCAAAACAAAGAGTACATTCTCGGACTTTCAGAATTCCCAGTTCTATTTCTAATAAGAAATTGTACGTGGGTTTCTCCTTGAAGGGACCACAAGGTCACGGATTCTGAGGTGTGAGGGTTAAGTCCCCCGGACCCAAGGTAGGAACCGGTCCCACGATCTAGCGTGTACGACGTCGATTCTCAAACGTACTTGCTTCTAGTCTCTAGAACGAACGATGTTGATTCTGGACCGCGTCGGTTTATTTATCTATTTACAAAAAAGTTTTTATTTATTACACAAGATATAAATATGAAGTGTTTCAAAATTACTTGTAATTTAATTAAACGTTTTGACACATTAGTGTAGACACGTAATGAAAAGGAAAAGTACAGTACATTAGATACATAACGAAGTAAACGACTAAATTGAATATTTGTAGTTGTCTTTATTCACTGTACACAGCATCATGAAAATAACAATTTCGTCATTGAAATGGACAAAACGGTCACGAACCATTTTACAAGTGGAGTAGGGGACGAGTAAACAATGTTTATGTAAAATTAGTTTTGAAAAAGAATCTGTGTAACATAATACAGGTGATTGAGGTTCACCTTCGACTTCTTTTAGGTAACGTCAGATTTGGTTTGTGCTGTATTTCGGATTTCAGGTGACCTAGTAAGTCTAAATACCTGTCTTTCACAAGCCGTCGACCACGTCGGGCCAAAGTCTCGGAGGTAAAGGCTCTAAGACACTGAAGATGTCGTCGTGTCTTCTTCTGTGTGAAACTCAGGTCAACGGTGACGGTGGTCGACAGGTCTCGAGACGGAGACACGAGGAGACTACTTCCGTAAAAATTTTAGACATCAGTGATCGTCATACGCTATTAAACACCAACATTATTTTCCTCTGTTTCCCAGAAATAAAGACAACACACGCGTGAATCCACGTCAACATGTACTATCTCGTGTATGGATCAATGGGTTCCTATCGAATTATTTAACAATTATGGTACTACGACCCTTTCTAACTTCCGTTTTCCTCTTCCCCCGCTGTCTCCTACTCTATCAATCGTAGTGACTAAGTCACCTGTACTTAAACTCGTTTGAGGTCCTCTGTCACTTCCTACCCTTTCGGACCGGACGACGTCAGGTACCCCAACGTTTCTCAGTCTGTCTTGTCGTTGACTTATTGTTATTGTTGTCCTAAATTTGATATAGTCGTGTTTTGGGAAAACGGACAACCAAGTTCCAGACTTTAGATAAAAAATTAATGAAAAACTTGTAGTGGGAACCTCACACCTTAACTAAGGGCAAGTATTTTCAAGTAAGTAAAGACCGTGTGAAAAAACTTGGTAAATTGTCATAATTGGTGTATCATCCGTGACCTTTGTGTCTTCTCTCTCTCGGACAGGAACTCCGTCCGTGAGTCCCCCGTCTGTGAGAGACAGGTGTCTCAATGGTCAGAAGTCACTTGCGATCGACTCAAGACGTGCGCGCGAGACTTTTTGTGGATTGGGTGTGTCCACGAGCCCCTTCCTCAGTCTCCTCTGTTGGGCTTGCGAATTGTTTACTCTCTCCCTGTTCTTCGTTGAGTGTACGAATGGAAACACTTCAAGGAATTAGTGTTAGTCTTCGGTTCACCAATGAAGTAGACAGAGGACCTTTCTCGACGTCAAATTTCCAAAAACTTCCAGTAGCCTCCCTGGGTCCATTGTCGACTTTGAGTCCTGCATGGTCGTCTGGGTCAGTCAAAGTCCTTTCACTACAACCGTTACTCGTTTTGATCCCAACTGCGAAATTTAATCACACCATAAACAAAACAAGTTCCGGTTAAGTATTTTTATTATTACAGTTACCTTAAAATTCTATCTTCACATTAAAAACTAAAATTATTCAACGTTTAGACGGGGAAACAATTTCGAAAGTAATAAAAAGGAAAATGGAACTTCCAAAAGTTTTTTGAGACAAGAAAAACAAACTCTATTTAAACATACGTTCGTTGTATAACGACAAACTCCCCATCACCACCCACAAAACATTAGGTAAAAAAATTATGGTTTAAAACACATCCCAGTCCCATACCCGAACTCCCTGCACCACCATCTTTTCGTTTGACGGTAGCACAACTGGGTGTTCGACATCTTTGGGTGGGAGTGACACGATGACACTCGACTCCTTCACACCTCGTTCTGTCAGAACGACCCCTAATCCCCACACCCTGAGACTCACACAGTCCCTCTTTCACCCCCGTACCACCTCCTCTGATGCTTACTGAGTGAAAGGAGGACTTTAGGTTTTGATATTTTACGAATCTCGATGTCTGGTGTCGATAAGAACACTTCCCTGCCCTCTCTCAGGAAATTAGGTAGGAGAAACGCGGTGTGACACACGACATCCTACGCCAGAGGAGTCACAACAGTGGGAGCACCAGCGGAGAGAAAGACTGAGTCGGGAGACTATTGTGGGACAGGTCTGAATGACTCTCAAGAGTCAAAACTCCTCTGGAAAAACGTACTCACACGTTCCAAGACCGTTAATCTAGTATCGAGTATAGTGTTTTCTAAGGAACAATGCACGATGAGATGAGGAGCCAACGGGTTTCTCTCCAGTGTCGGGTCTATTTAAATGACTATGGTCTGGTTGTATCATCAGAAGATAAATTTAAATTAATTTATTATTACTTTTTATAATGAGGCCACGTAGAGACAGAGAGAGGAAAAAAAAAAAACCAAGGGATACGATATAACATTTGGGAACACCTAATAGACAAAATATGTATCGTCACACACATAGACAATTAGGACATGAGGATTCAATAGGGATGGGAGAAAGGGGAAACCATTGATATTCAAACAAAAGACACAAACACTCAGACAAAATATTTATTCAAGGAAGCACAGTGAAAAATCTAGGGTGGATATTTCCTATCGTATACCATAAACAGAAAGAGACAGACTGAGTGAAGTGAGTCATACTGTCAGAGGTCCAGGTAGGTACAACGACGTTTATCGTAAAAAGTAAAAGTACAGACTCATTATAAGGTAATACACATGTATGGTGTAGAAATAGGTAAGGAGACAATCACCTGAGACCCAACGAAGGTAAAGAACTGACAAGACTTATGACGACGACACTTGTAACTTCATGTACGTGTAGAGAGAGTAAACTTTTCTTCAGCATTTCAGTACCGACTATTCATTGTGACCCTTTCATTGATAGCCTCTAACCCCAAACAGTAACACCCCGAAAGTGCAAACGATTTACGAGGGAAGTATGAAGTCAGGTCGAGAAGTCAAGTCAAGTCAAATCAGCGAGTCAGCACAGGCTGAGAAACGCTGGGGTACTTAGCGTCGTACGGTCCGGAGGGATAGGTAGTGGTTGAGGGCCTCAAGTGGGTCTGAGTGCAGGCAGCTCAGTCACTACGGTAGGTCGGTAGAGTAGGAGTCAGCAGGGGAAGAGGACGGGAGTTAGGGAGGGTCGTAGTCTCAGAAAAGGTTACTCAGTTGAGAAGCGTACTCCACCGGTTTCATGACCTCAAAGTCGAAATCGTAGTAAGGAAGGTTTCTGTAGGGTCCCGACTAGAGGAAGTCTTACCTGACCAACCTAGAGGAACGTCAGGTTCCTTGAGAGCTCGAGGTTGTGGTGTCAAGTTTTCGTAGTTAAGAAGTCACGGGTCGGAAGAAGTGTCAGGTTGAGAGTGTAGGTATGTACTGGTGTCCTTTTTGGTATCGGAACTGATCTGTCTGGAATCAGCCGTTTCATTACAGAGACGAAAACTTATACGATAGATCCAACCAGTATTGAAAAGAAGGTTCCTCATTCGCAGAAAATTAAAGTACCGACGTCAGTGGTAGACGTCACTAAAACCTCGGGGGTTTTTATTTCAGACTGTGACAAAGGTGACAAAGGGGTAGATAAAGGGTACTTCACTACCCTGGTCTACGGTACTAGAAGTAAAAGACTTACAACTCGATATTCGGTTGAAAAAGTGAGAGGAGAAAGTGAAAGTAGTTCTCCGAAAAATCAAGGAGAAGTGAAAGACGGTATTCCCACCACAGTAGACGTATAGACTCCAATAACTCTAAAGAGGGCCGTTAGAACTAAGGTCGAACACGAAGAAGGTCGTAAGGAGGACTACATGAGACACATCTTCAATTTATTCGTCCCACTGTTATATTTCGGAACTGCATGAGGAAAAGGATAAACCTTGGTCAGACAACAAGGTACAGGTCAAGATTGACAACGAAGGACTGGACGTATGTCTAAAGAGTTCTCCTTCCAGTCCACCAGACCATAAGGGTAGAGAAAGTCTTAAAAGGTGTCAAAGAACACTAGGTGTGTCAGTTTCTGAAACCGTATCAGTGATTCGTCGTTATCTACAAAAAGACCTTGAGAGAACGAAATTCCCCGACTAACAAGTACACAGTGAAATATGTAACGAACCAGTATCCTCTACACACTATGAATGATTCAACCACAACCTCCAAACATCCTTCTCACAAAGGGAGCACTCACCCCGTCACTCGACTTCGTTGCGACAGTAAAGAGTCCTTCACAGTGCAGCACCGACATGACTCACTGTGACTCCTTCGACATATAATTAGGGAACTTTGGATGAAGTGTGCAAAACAAATCTTATATCTGTTTTTACTACACGGAGGACTTTCCGTCAATACTTCCTTCCCTTGCACGAAAAGACGAGCCACTAGAGTAGTCCTCTCTCTTCCACGACCCTAAAAATAATAATGACAAACAAATAAACCGACTCAGTCCAGAATCAACGTCAGACACTTACGAATCAACACCGACACCGTAGATCAAGGGACTGGCCCTACTACCTTGGGCACAGGGAACCTAAACCTCACGATCAGAATCGGTGACCTGGTCCACCCTTCAGGGCCGCGAAGGAAGAAATGAGGAGTCGTAGGACTGTCGCCCGGGAGGAGAAGTCTGTCTAACGCTAGGATCCTCTATGAAGAAATTGAGTAAATAAATCCGTATACAGCAAAGTAAAGTGGCACGAGTAGATCCTTTTCGGTGTGATGGAAAGAAGAGTAGAGGCCTTTTTTCAGATCTGATCCGGTAGTGATCTCCTTTGTCACCCGAAGGCTCTACTGAGTCGTCATTTCTTAGACTTACGGTCACGTCCTCTGTGTCTAAGCTAGGGACTTAGTCCTTCCAGGGGACCTCATCCTTTACCGTTGGGTGAGGTCATAAGAACTGACCCTTTAGGGTACCTGTCTCCTCGGACCACCCGATGTTAGGTACTCCAGAGTTTACCAGTCTGTGTTGATTTGTGTGTCTCTTTTGTTATAGGTCTCGGGTGTCTCTTATCAACGGTCTTGAACGTCCAAACGGTCCTTACTGGCAGTAGAGGGAGTGATTATGAGACAATAAAACATCTTAAATAGCACTTCGTATCGAATGTATCACTCATAAAAATTAAATCAGGTCATCATAAAACAAAGTACATGTTATTTTAGAGGGACTAAGTCTTGCTTTACCTTTTCAAGACAGATTACTGATTTTCAAAGGTCAACATTTCAAAAGAGATTCTTCTTTTCTATAAGAAATTAATATGGCGTCTTTCAAGTTTCTGTCGTTTTGTCAATGTAAAATAGGTCTAATAACGTTTAAGGTTTTATTTCTGGGGGTTTACTTACCCAAAACCCAGACTACGTCACACATATATAACCTGTATAACTTTCGTAACATTTCTTCCGGACAAGAAAAGGGTGGAAGAAGGACTCTTTACGGCTTTGGTTTCTTACAAGTTGTTTCTTGTCTCGCGAAAAAGGTTAAACAGTGAAGTACCTATTTTTCATCTCTGTCTCACGACTTCGTGGACAACGAAATTTCCGTTATTTGAGCACTTTACAAAATTGTCTTCAGTAGTCGAAAGTTTCTAGAGAAAATAGGTCAGGTGTAGTGAGTAACGAGAATTAAGGAAACAGTGTAAAAAATGACGTAATGTTCATTAGGAACTTTCGGTACCTCGCAAAATCCAAATTGGTCTTGGTACACCTGCCGTGAGAGCCCGACTCCGACCGGGGTGGGGACGAAGAGGGGGAGAGGGAAGGGCGTGTGAACCGAAGACTACGTCCGACCTCTTCGCGTAGGGTCGAGACAGTGAGAGGTCGGACCGGGTCACCTGGACCTCCCGACGAGAAACTAGAGGTCGTCGTGTAAGGCGAGTGAGAACAGAAGGGTTCTCTGGCGACGGACGGTCCGAGAGACAATAAATACGCAGTTGTCAGACGTAACCGGTTGTCCCAACTGAGGACCACAAATCCTTTAAAGTAAGTCTACTTACAGTCCTAACCATGGTAAATCAGACTGGATGACCTCATCAACAGACTTTGACGTCATTTAATCAACTCCCACTTCTACCCGTCTTTTTAAGAGAAGTCGCAGAACCCAACTCATCGAACTGGTACAAAGAAGGAAAGAGAAGGAGCGTCTCATGTAGGTGTTCGAACTACACACAGAAGTTCTTAATGACGTCCTTACACAGAACGGATTAGGAAGTGTCGCAGTGAAACACACACTGGAAGAGACTCTTGTCGAAAATTCTCCAAGTAGGGTCGTTATTCCCGTAGGACCAAGATCGGAATAAATCCAAAGGACTTTCTAGGTCTTCACTGGTCAGAGGACACGCCAGGAGTACGTCCGGCACCGTCTATCGTAGGATTTAAGATTTAGGCGCCCAAACGCACTCCAAAGGTGAGACCAAAACTACATCCGCGGGCTAAACAAGCAAAAGAGGAACTTCGTGTCGCAAAAGTACAACTCGGGACCCACAGACAGTGTGCACACCTACAAGAAAAGGGATTAAGGAAAGGAGACGAAAAGAGGACGGAAGACACACTAATAGGGGGGTAGCAATCAAACATATAAAAGACGTCACAACTAAGATCAGAAATGACGAAAAATTTTAAAAATCAAAGCAAGGTGGTAAAAAGAGGACACGACGAAAAGAAACAATTCTCGACCCGCCGAGGGAAGTCCACAGACAGTAGAAGTAGAAGCGAGAGGTCATAAAATTTCAGGTAGTACAAAACAAAAGAGACTAAAAGGGGACGAAAGAAAGGCTTAAACTAAAAATAACATCAAAGGATGACACCCAGTCAATCGCCGGGCTCCCTAACCTCCTCTTCGTCCCGGTACAGGTCGAGAGGAGACCCGTGGGACGGAAGGACAGGACGACCCCGAATGGGGTGGGGGACCCCACCGGAAACCTAAAGGGAGACAGGGGGTAACCCCATGGACGGGAAATCTCTTTATGGGAGTCTGTCCCAACGACCGTAAAACCAGTCACACCAACACCTGTGTCACAAAAGGAAAGGGTTGGTACGGGCGGAGACGACGGCGTCCTACCCTCCTTCAGGTCACTGTCCGGACATCACTGACGTCGTTCACTGCCCCAAAGTACCAATTCAAACGATGTCCTCTGTCCTACCGTACTTTCGGTCGTCTTTGTATTGGTAGGTAGGACAATTACTCTGGCGATCTCCTCCTCCTATTTGCTCATTAATCGGGGAAGTCAACCGACCGCAAACCTTTCTTCCTAAACAAATACATTTTTCCTAATGGTCAGTCAGGATTTCCTTTAGTTGGGACGTATAAGTGACCTTCCTGACTACGATTTCGGTTTCAAGGTTGTGAGACCGGTCGACTACGTTTCTCGGTTGAGTACTTTTCTGGGACTACGACCCTTTCTAACTTCCGTACTCCTTTTCCCCTGTTCTCCTACTCTACCAACCTACCGTAGTGGTTAAGTTACCTGTACTTGAACTCGTTTGACGTCCTCTACTACTCCCTGTCCCTCCGGACCGTAAGACGTCAGGTACCCCAGTATTTCTCAGTCTGTGCTGAACCGTTGACTTGTTGTCGTTCTTTCTCCTGATTCAACAACCATTTTCCACAAAAAAAATTAAGTAATATTTGTTGAAGCCACAATCTATCATATTTTCTCGACCGTAAATAAATTTCTAAACCTTTATGTATATATATAAAGACTGTGTAATAAAAATTTTTAAGAGAATCATCTGACATATAATTGTAATTATATTATTTCCATTTATAAGAAAATCGATCATTACACACACAGGTGTACATTGAAGTCGAGAAGTCATACGGCACAACACAGAGTACAGAGTCTGAAGTGGTCACGACACCACAGATGACTGTTCTGAGAACGGGTGGGAGGGAAGACACAGGGTAGACATCTGTGAGACACTTAGTGAGATCATCCTTAATCACAAAGAGAACAAAGGATGGTCAAAGGATGTTTATGAGTGATAGGTGAACTATTATATAGTTTACTATTGCACAGACGGAGTGTATATTTCACAAGTCTTTCATACTACTTTAGGTTAAAAGACTACTGATCTCATTCTCATACCTGAACACACTAATTCTGTACGGAGAACTCCATAAAACTATCATCATTAAAGTCCCCCTTCCTTTCCTTTCTACTTGTCCGTCCAAGCGTACCTCGGTCCCGCGACAGTACGTCACAATGACTCACAGGACAGAAGACCGTCCGCGGCGGTACGATACGAATCAGCGAGTCAACACAGGTTGAGACGCTGAGGTGTCTGGAATCGGGTGTCCTGAAGAGATAGGTACCTCTAAGAGATCCGTTCTTATAACCTCACCCAACGATACGGGAGGAGGTCCCCTAGAAGGGTTGGGTCCTTAGCTTGGGTCCAGAGGGTGTAACGTCCGTTTAAGAAATGGTAGACTCGGTGGTCCCTTCGGGTCCTCACGACCTTATCCATCCGACAGGAAGAGGTCCCCTTGAAGGACTGGTCCTTAGCTTGGTCCCAGAGGACGTAACGTCCGCCTAAGAAATGGTCGACTCGATGGTCTCTTCGGGATTTCTTCGTATTTTGATCGACGAGTTCCTTTGGTCAACAGTGCAACATCCCTCTCTTAATTATGACCAGTCTCCTGACTCGAGTCGGTGCTCCTCGACAACTACCGAAACTTAGACCCCTCCAAATTCGCTTAGCGACAAAAAAGACAAGGTCAACGTCAGTCGTGAGTCACTCGTACTGAACACACACTCGCACTTCTCCTTCACTATACAGACCCTTCTGTGACACCAGGTCCAATCGCGAGACGGAAAACCTTCGTAGGTATACCGACACACGATAGAGTCAAGTGTCTGTTGCGTAGACTCTGTCCCAATGACAAAACTGGAACCGTATACGTGACACGAGCGACCAACAGTAGGAGAAGGTCAGACGGACCCCCCGGGGCACACCCATCCTCCCATCACACCACGACTTCTCTACGTTTGTGACAACTCGACCTGTGGACCAAAATGAATGGAGATGGTAAAACAGGTGTTAAAAGTACAGATGACACAGATGACAAGTCATTTACACTCCCAGTTTAATATAAACTGACATTAAGTACCTCTTATAAATTGTCAAGTCGCACTTCGTGTGTCGTTCACGAGTCACCGTCCAATCGTCGTCGACACAGGTATAACAGAGACACCGGATTCTATGACTGAGAAGGCCACTGTCATAAAATGGGCAAAGACAAGAACGTCGTGAAAGGTGCGTAACACACTTATGTGAGGACTTCGTCCCGGGGAATAGTCTGTCCGACACGAAACAGAAGCGGACTAGACAACGGAAAGACAGAGAGACTCGGAGGAGGTGGTATGCCAGGACCTCGTGTGGTGAGGACGAGGGTGGAGCCAAGGAAAAAGTGGAGGACGGACGTCTCACGAGGGAGGTGTCTCTCGGACTGAGGGTTCGACGGAGTGAAGTGGAGGACTTACAGCGGAAAGGGACAGGTAGGACACACTGCATAAGAGAAATGGTGAAGGAATAGGCCGAGACAAAGAAGTACCACGTAGAATGACGGAGTGTCTTAAAGAACGTAAACGGGAAACAACGAGAGGACAAACCCCGATACCCAAGGGAGCCCAAGTGACGTAGAGACGAAACAGAGGTCACGAGGTCATTTAGAGAGAAGTCATTTACTGAAGTTTCAAACTTCCAACACTCTGGATTTGTGATTTTAATGAGAAATTTCTAATAAGGTCGAGAAATTTCTAACAAGTACGGGTTGAGAACCGTTGAAGGATCTGATATCGGACGGTCCGAGGAGAAAGGTACCTTAAGAGGTCCGCTCTAATGACCTCACCCATTGACAAGGGAAGAGGTCCCCTAGAAGGGTTGGGTCCTTAGCTTGGGTCCAGTAAATAAGGTCTTCATCGATTCGACCCCTTATTACGACCCCTTTTTTTTGGATTTTAACGTTAAAGAAAAAGAAAATCTCTTCGCACTTGGGGCCTCTCTAATGTCCCTTCGGCAGAGGAGCATTTGTCGCGAAGTACGTCAAGAGCAGGAACCTCATACCACCCCTCATGATGTACTGTGGGGCCCTGAAGGAGAAGAGACAGTACAAGCTGGTGTAGGTCGCATTCACCAAACCAAAAACTTCAATTCCTTAGTTTATAATCCCGACTCTTTGGAGACCAAAAGTCTTAACCATTGTTGAAAAAGAAGTAAAATTAACAGTAGTAAAAAACATGGTACGCACACGAATTAATAAATCTGAAAAGGAGGGAACATCATGATTTGAATAAATAAATAAATAGATTCTTTATCAACGAACAAGTACCTAAAAAGATTTCTCTCTTTTTTATTCTAAAATTTACAGTCATTTATTTAATAATTATCCTATTGATTAAGAAGGTCCTACAATCCAAAATTTAGTTATTTTGTAAGAGAAAACCCCCGTTTTTTTTTTTTTTTTTGATCCGATTTCGTTAATCCTCCCAGTATATTACCTCAGTACTACGTTTTTTTAGGACTTTTTTATCTTAATTCGTTTTCAGGTTTTCGATATTAATTTATTAAAATAAAGTATTTGAGTTGAGAGTCGATAGGGTTTAACAGTCTTTAGGAATAAAAGTAAATAGATTTGTAACGTCTCTCATCTGTACTGTGGGGAAGACAGGGGGTATAACGGCTTCACAAGACAGTTTTCAAGAACCGAAGGACTGTGGAACGTCTTACCTGTGGTAGGTGTCACAACGGGACACCCATCGACGTGTACCTTGGTCGCCTCACCCGGTCCCGTCCCACTCGAAGCTCTGCACATCCAGCTTAACCCTCTGACTCTCCTAGACCCTTCCGTAACAACCATAACTGCCTACTGGACTTGTTCACGCACCAGTGCCGGACAAGAACCCTGTCACTCAAGTGGATATCGATCTGGTCTCGTACCACGACCCCTTTTCACTCTCCAGTTTACTCTTTGTCCCGGTTTACATCTCTAAGACCACTGGGAAAGTGGTCGGTGTCTGTACACAAAGACCACCCCTACCCCCAAGCAGAACTTGGACACTCCCTCTCACTTCACTTCCGAATGGTCTCCCTTTTATCACACCATTGTCACATAAATTTAATAAAACCATTCGAAGATAAGTAGATTTAATTAAATTTTTTTTCTTTTGTCGGTCAATACAATGGACGTCTTGTCAAATAAACCCTCCTCGTCTCTTAACGTCAAACCCTGTACGTAGTCACTATTTAGTGTTCGTTGGATTTCACTTCCTCTCTTTGACAGAGTGCCTTCTCTCCTGTCGAGACCCCCGGACAATAGTCATTTCTCAGGTCCCTTGAGGGACCACCAGGTCACCAATTCTTACGCGGAAGGTCGTGTGCCCTGTGTCTAAGTCAGAGACCAGGTCCTTGATCCTAAGGTATACACAGCCCGGTCGATTCGGGCGGACAGAGTTGTTTCTACGTCGTGTCGGTTTTTATACTCATTTGTCAGGCGACCTCCTTGCACCCCCAAACTTCACGGTACCGAAAAGTAACGGACCGGTCCTCTTTCACAAAGAAGAAGGACGACCCTAGACGCACCTGTACCCACACAACACACACACACTCGTGGGGTGGGGCCTGAGGGCTGAGTTTGAAGAAACCTCTTTTGAACTGTCATACATAGTCTTTGGAAACGTTGTAAATAATTATGAATGTACCTACATTATTCAAGTGAGGATCTTTTAATCACATTCATTCATCAACCTCTCTATTGCTTTAAAAGAAAATTTTTCATCAAATCGGAGAAGTTGTCCATTTCTGGCACCTACAGTAGTAAAGGACAAGAGTGTCGTTTTTTCTTTCTATCTTTTAGTCGTCGACAAGAATTCAGGTGTTCTCTTGACTCTGGTGTCCCGTATGTGTGGACTTGTGATTTCTTCTGTCTGCGTCTCTACGTCTCGGGTGGGTCCCACCTACGACGGACCTTCGGTGACGGTCTCGGTCGTAGACTGTCCTTACAAATTTCTCAACGATCTTAGACTCGTACCCGATGGTACTTTCTATCTTTAAACACTTTTAGGTCGGTACTCCCCGGGGTCGTTAGGAATGTCACTTCTAGATTTTTTTAGGAGAGGACCTAAAAAGTACTAAAGGAAAAAACACGTTTTCGATAATTCAAACTAATCCAGGGTAAAAATAAAAGTAATGAGATCCTAAGTTTAGGTTTTTCTATGACGACACTAAATACAGTCTTTCACGAGACAGTGGACATAAAAGGAGATCCTCAAAGTATCACAGTCAAAATGTAAATCCAGAAATTAGATAAAATTCAAATAAAAACATAAGTAGGACGAACCATAAGACACTCGAAGAACTTAGACACAACATACACGTTTGTGTGGTACTTGGTACTTGTCTTGTTTTTCCGTTGTATGTCTTACCCTCTTTTATAAACGTTTGTTACGTTGGTTGTTCCCTAATTAGAGGTTTTATGTATTTGTCGAGTTATAGTCCTTTTGTTGGGTTAGTTTTTTACCCGTCTAGATTTATCTGTAAAGAGATTTCTTCTGTATGTCTACCGGTTTTCCGTGTATTTTTCTACGGGTTATAGTGATTAATAATTTTTTTACGTTTAGTTTTGATGTTATTCCACAGTGGAGTGTGGTCGGTCTTTCCGGTAGTAGTTTTTTAGGTGTTTGTTATTTACGACCTCTCCCACACCTCTCTTCCCTTATGGGATGTGATAACCATCCTTACATTTAACCATATCGGTGATACCTGTTGTCATACCCCCGTGGAAATTTTTGATTTTGATCTCGGTGGTACACTGCGACGTTAGGGTGAGGACTCGCATATAGGTCTCTTTTTGTACTAGGCTTTCCTATGTACGTGGGATCATAAGTAACGTCGTGACGAATGATATCGGTCCTGTACCTTCGTTGGACTTACAGGTAGTTGTCTCCTTGCGTATTTCTTCGACACCATGTATATCTGCTACCTGACAATGTGTCGGCATTTTTCTTACTTCAGTACGGTAGACGTCGTTGTACCTACCTGGATCTCTGACAGTATGACTCACTTCATCAGTCTGTCCTTATAGTATACTGTAGGGAATATATACTTGAGATTTTTCTTTACTATGTTTACTTGAATGTTTTGTCTCTGAGTGTCTCTTACTTGAATGCCAACACCCCCTCCCTATTCAATCCCTCAAACCCTACCTGTACATGTGTGACGATATAAATTTTACCCATTGGTCATTCCTGCATGACACATCGTACGTCTTGAGACGAGTTGCAATACACCGTCAGACCTTCCCTCCCCTTAAACCTCCTCTTACCTATGTACACATACACACCGACTCAGGGAAGTGACAAGTGACTTTGATAGTGTTGTAACAATGAGTCGAGACTCACGTACGTATGAGTCAGTACAGGCTGAGAAACGGTGGGACACCTGATATCGGGTGGTCTGAGGAAACAGGTACCCTAAAAGGTCCGTTATTATGACCTCACCCAACGGTAAAGGGTGAGGTCTCCTAGAAGGGTTGGGTCCCTGGCTTGGGTATAGAGGATATACAGAACGTAATCGTTCGTCTAATAATTGGTAACTCGGTGGACCCTTCGGAATTAGGTGAATTAGTCGATATGGGGTCATATTTTATTTTTCAAATTTTTGTTTTCTTAAAAGGGTTCAAAATGAAATGGACCAAAATCAGTATCAGGTCCAACAAAATTACTTCAAATTTCAAATGTACAAAAAAAAAGAAAGAACAAAAAGACGTCGGAAACTAAGTTGGTTGAATCCAAAAATATTACAAAGGTGAAATAAAAAGTAACCTTACGTTAATTCGAGATAGTCTTCCGTAAATTGATCTAGTTCTTAACTCATTAAAACTTCCGACTTATTTTGTAGGAAATTCGTATACTACATGAAGTAGAAGTAAAAAGTAGCACCTATTCTTCCTCTTATTAGAGATAACGTAAGGACACCTAGTACCACTTGTCTTTTTGTTCCTTTGTGTCTCGGTTGGGTCACTGGGTACTAGGAGTACATATTTGTCTTTCTTTATGTGGTTAGACTTTAAATAATCGGGGATTTGAATAAAAATGGACCACAAATAGAAAGACCTGTGACATGTGAAACACGGAAGTGAATATGAAGTTGTATCTAAAATAACGTGTATTTATGTATTCCCATATTTATTAGGTTTAATTCTAATTGGGTAACCGTAATTGTCAAATGAGACTTTTCCCGACATTAATGCCGCTGGTATCTTAAATAACACAACGTACACGGTCTCAACGACCCACTCACACACAGAACCACCTAAATAGAATTCTGAAAACTTTAAGATGTTTACTTAGAATTTAAAATTTTAACAACGTCCATTTTCTCTAGGAAAAATAGAAACGGTGATAACTTCGATAAACTAAACCCCGACTCAAAGGTGTAGAGACTCCAACAAAGGGTGAGACATTAAAACCCATGGCAAAGTAAGAGAGATTAGTCTCTACTACTGTCTTAAGGGGTTCGAATGAACTATCATTTAAGTCTCTCTCGGAAAACGACTTTAAAGTTCAGGAAGGGCAGAGGGGAGTACTAAAACTAAATCTTCCAGACTCTATCCCGGCACCTTAGTCATTATGGGAGAGCAGGTATAGACCGATGGACAGGATATAAGGGTATAAAAATTGTTTGTGAGGGTCCACTAGTAAAACTAGTCGTTCAAACTCCTTATCAATTTCCTGTGGACACTTTCACGGCACTTTCTACAGTACAGGAATATCATCTCCGTTTCCCGCGACTCGTGACTCGGGTGAGAGAAGCTCCAGACGGACGACTGCGTGTGCCGTCGTGTACACTTGGAACTCGTCCAGTACGACCTACCCTCTCCGGTCAGAGTTTCTGGTGTGTACCGAACTAAGGGACACATACTTCACAGGCCTTGTCCGTTCAGATGTCTCTGTCCTTCATCCAATCACCAACGGGTCTTCATCCCCGTCCTCTCACTGACGATTACTCAAAAGTAAGAAAACCCCCGGACTACTTTTGTAAGACTTTAATCTACCACCACTACCAACATGGTGAGACTTATATGATATAAGATTATATTATATGAGACTTATATGATTTGTGGTGACTCGATATGTCAAAGTTATCTACCTAAGACACCATACATTTTACAGCGTCATTTCGTATTTTTATATATATATATTTTGATTAGGAACAACGGTCAAATTTAATAATTAAATTTTTAATAATATGACATGTTTTTTGCCTCTCTGATTTTATTATTTTTGCACTGAGAGATATACGAAAGGAGTACAACCAAGATTTGGTTTTGCAAAAGTGGATCACGTTAAGATAGTCTCTTTACTCGACTAAACATTCTCGGTTACGTCTTCAGAATTTATGTATTTCGAAGACTATTTAAGTGAAAGGTTTATCACCGAGAAACCAGAAGGTTCCGGAGTGACTCTTCAGAGGAAGGGATGGGACTTCACCTCGTCTCAGTCGTGCACCCGCTCTGACCCGGCACTCGCGACAGACGGGACCACCGTAGCTCGTGGTACGGTAGGTGGGTGCCTTTGTGCGAGAGGGGACGTCCGGAAGAACACCTGTGTGCACGTATGGACAGGGGGTCTACCCGGGCTCTTCGTACAGACATCGACAGTTCGACGTCCACCCGTTTTGAAAGTAGACAGGGGACCGTGTGCTGGTGGGGGTTGGGGTCGGACTGACCTTTCCTCCGTAAAAGGTCACACTCTTCTCGTCCAAAATTTCGGGTAGTTGGTACCACAAAAAAAAAAAAAAAAAAAAAAAGAAATTTCTGTCTAAAGAGGAGGAACCCTCTTATAAGTTCTTCCAGTCAAAGGGAGGTGGGAAATGTCAGAAATCTATGAGAATTCGAAAAGTAGTCGAAAGAATAACAAGAGACTTACTACATTTTTCCTTAGTAATTTTTCTTCTCTACTCACACTTTACTTTATTTACTTTACTTTAGAAATTTTGTACTGAAAAAAATATTAGATTCGGGTTTCGTGTAATGATAAGAAGACTACCGGAAACATTTTCGTAAGATTCATACTCTAAGACACTTTAACGTACGTTACGTTACTAAAGGTAGTAACGACCCTGACTTAAGTTCGTTCACAACCTCATTAGTAGAGAATTGCGGTTAGGACTATAACTACGGTCTCGAGAAGGTATATGAATACGTTTTTCATACTTTGTTACATTCACAGAGATAACAGACTAAAAATACACAGCTCTCAGACGACTAGAGATCGTTTTACTTCAACTTAATCCATGGTAATCGTTACAAAAATATCAATACCGATAGTTTATTGAAATAAAACCGTTTCTAAATAAACTGGACATTGACACGAATTATACATCATTACGTCAAAATGAATAAAATTCATACTTTTACCGACAAACGGACATTGTACCACACGAACAAGGACCAAAAGTTGAAGTCTTCAGGAGACATTTGTCACTTTTGGTGCACGACCTTAGAGGTCTCATCCACCTCCGAAAATCTTGTAAGACGAAGAACTCGGTTTTAAGGTAACATCACGAACTTCTAAATAGGGAGGGACGGGTCTTTTCGGTGGCACCTGAAAGGTAGGAAAGTGTGACCATGGTGTTTCGTGCTGTCGGAGTGGAGACTTAGACAGAAAAACCGACAACAAAATATACTCTTGTACTTATACATACTTTATCGATACTTTTGTCATTCTTACTTAAAGTATACACACACTTTTATAATTGTTTATTATACTGACTAATCCCCAATTATAGTTTTTATATATTTATCGAGTAAGTCGAGTTAGAGTTCCCTTTTTCCTTTTTCCCTGTCCTCTGGATTTATCTGTAAAAAGGTCTTTTCTGTACGTCTACCGGTTGTCCGTATACCTTTCTACGAGTTGTAACGAGTAGTAGTGTCTTTACGTTTAGTTTTGGTGTTAATCCATAGTGGAGGGTGGTTAGTCTCACCGGTGGGAGTTTTTCTTGTGTTTATTGCTTACGACAGTTCCTTTCCCTTGGGAGTATGCGACAACCACCCTTACATTTAACTACGTCTGTGACACCTTTTGTCATCTCTGAGGAGTTTTTTTTTATTTTTATCTTGACGGTATACTAGGTCGTTGGGGTGAGGAGGACCCGTACATAGGTTTCTTCTTTCTTTGATTAAACTTTTCTAGACACGTGTACATCGTCGTGATAAATGTTATCGGTCCTGTACCTTCGTTGGGCTCACAGGTAATCATCTACTTTCCTGCTTCTATACCGTATATGTATGTCACTTCATGATGAGTCGATATTTTTTGCTACTTGAAAACGGAAAGCGTTATCATAACTACCTGGACCTCCCATAACACGAATCACTTTATTTAGTCTCTTTCTGTTTATGACAATACAGTAGTGAATATACTTCTAGATTTTTTATTTCGTTACATTGTTTTTTCCTTGTCTGAGTGTCCGTGTCTCCTGTGTGATCACCAATGGTCACCCCGTTCCCGTCGCCCCTCCCCGTTCTACTCCCATCTCCCAATTCTCCAGGTTTCATGAGACACATTTTATTCGATGTTCTTGTATGTGACACGTCGTGTCCCTTATATCGGTTATAGAATACTTTTAATAATTAGTGACACCATATATAGACTTTGATTATAACATGTACTTGAGATGGAGGTAAAAATTTTTCACCACCTTCTCCTGACGGTCTTTTCCTTAGGAACATAGCGTGACTTAAAGGACACAGGGATACACCAACGACGACAGTCTACCTCTCACCAGTACGGGGAGTACATGTAGTCTGAAACGTAGAGAATGAGACTACGGGCCAGAGAGAGGACCTCCTCGGGTATTTATTTCCCACATTTTGGGTCGTCGGACCCACTCTCCGCGATTTCTTTGGGGTCGTCTCGTAGGACCCACATTTTGTGACGTCAGGGGAGAGACTGAGTCTCTTCACAAGTACTGAATTCTCTTTCCTTCACTCTGATGTACAAGATGATCCTCGAAACGGAAAAGAAAAATTGGACTTTTACTTAAAAAACATTGTCTTACATGGGGTTTGAAAAACAGTCGGTTCTATTAAAGAAATGGTAAAAGATTAATCACTATGGTAAAACTTTTTTAAAAACGTTCTCTGCAAGTAATTCATGTACCAAAGAGGTAAACTATTAGTTTATGGATATGTTCATGGTTCTTCTTGAACATCACTTGTACTTTATTGCCCCTCGTAAACACACAAACTACTAGAGTACAATATTATCTGGATCGTAATTTTAGACCAACAGTAACCTATTGTGAATGATCAAATAGTCGTCGTTTGTTAGTAAGGTTTTATCACCGAGGATTCGAATGGTTGGCCTCCTCCGTTACTGTGGGGTGGGGTGATGAGAACCGACCTTTTAGGGTACCTGCCTCCTCGGACCTTCCGACGTCAGGTACCCTAACGACTCCCAGCCTGTACTGACTCGCTGAAGTGAAAGTGAAAAGTGAAGATACGTAACCTCTTCCTTTACCGTTGGGTGAGGTCACGAGAACGGACCTCTTAGGGTGCCTGCCCCCTCGGACCACCTGACGACAGATACCCCAGTGTTAGCCTGTACTGACTTCGCTGAATCGTCGTCGTCGTCGTTCGAATGGTTGTACCAGTATCCACAAAGACTTTAAATATATCAGTATAAGTGTTGATCACAAAAAACCAATAATTACGTTTTTATTTTAGAACCATTAAATAATTGTTATCTATTATCTTAAACAGGGGTCATCTAAATATTAGGTTTACATTCGTAGGGTTTGACGTTTTCCCGTGCAGATTTCCATAATAACAAAAATTGGACAGAACACTTAAGAGTATGTGAACATTAACAGGACTTCCTGGAAATATCTATTCTATTAAAACTCTTGTTCTTTCCTTCAATCACTGCGTGTATCGAATGTCTTCTTTATTTTATTTGTTGCATGAAAAGTCACAAGACCTACACATTTTACCGAACTCCGACAGAAGTCTTTTTCAGAAGTTGGTTTGTTCGTTACACTAACGAAATCTTAAATGTCATTTACTCTCTTTTACTCCAGTCAGATTTCTTCTACCAATTTTCGGACTCAAAATTAGACAATGGATCATCCTTTGACAATTGTCATTGTAGTGTAATCTTACTTGTTGGCACAACCCGTCGGAAATCTAGACTGACCCCTCGACACTTGAACTCCTGAAAAGTTCCAAATTTTCCATCGTAAGACTTTGTACACACATATACAAATATTAGTTAATTTCGTTTTCCTCTGTCTAAAATTATTAGTACATTCCTTTCTTAAACACAAACCGTGTCTAAATAAAGAGAACCTGTCGATACTACCCAGTCTCCGTCAATCTTCTGGGGTACACAGACCTCGCATCACTGTCACTCCTACTCAGGGCTCAAGAGACAGAGCTCAAGAGACCGAACATTGAAGACAAATTTCTAGAATCGATTTTAACGGTCTGTATAAAAAATATTTAAACAAAACAGAAAGCTCGTCAAAAGAGAGAATTACCTCCGATTCAAAATGGTTCCATAATATTATATACCCGTGAGTTATTATAAAGGAGAAACGATATCCATTTTCAAGACAGTTCTCCGACTGTCTATTCCATTCGTTACCTCCCCTCTAGAGAGAAAAAAAAATTCTTCCTTTTATTTAAAAATATTTAATGAATTAAATACTTTCTAAATAATATACACATAAATTTCCTATAGCTCCTGTGTGATCGTCCTTAGTTTTTTCGACCAACACCTAGTTGAAAGAAATCTCTGGAGCCGCTATTTCCATTGAAACCAAACAACAATTTTAAGGTCAACGTAAAATGAATTGTAATAATTCCTCAATACTCCAAACGTGGATATTTAACCTCTTATACATAATCTCTTAGATGTCTCTCCTACAATATCGTGACACAATAAATTATCTAAAAAATTTTAGTATTATTTCATGAGTAATGTAACCTTCATTAAAAGTGTTTGAGAAACTCGTTAATGTCTTTTTCATAAATTTGCAGTCAAAATAATTCGAACCCCTTTCCTACTCCGTCTCGTAGAGTTCATACTTCTCTTCCGGAACCTCTCTTATACCTCCGGAACAGTCTCTTGGGCGGGTTCGATCTCGGTCCTTCCCAGCAGTGACTCTCGTCCGACCCGACACCAGGATCCCCCTCCCGCTCCCGTCCAGATCGCGACCCAACCTAGGACCTCCGTCTTGTGCCTCTTCCCGCAGACCACACTCCACTTTCGGGACCCCCTACCTCCCGTTCCCCCGGAACGAGACACAACTTATTTCCCTGACCTCCGGAGAGACCCACACACCCCAAGACACCTCACCCGCCCCCACCCCCCCGACCCGGGCGGTGACAGGAACCGCCTCCTGGTCAAGAGTCCACGTAGTCCCGAGTCGGCTTCCGCAAAGGACTCCTCCCCCTAAAGCCTCGTAGGTGTCGTCGCAAAACCACCTTCGTCCTGCACACCACCCAACTCAGTCCTTCTCCCTTCTTTCTGGTCGACGTCCGCATAATCGTCTCCTGTCTCCGACAAACCGTTCACCCGACACCAGCACTCCCGTCGACCCGTACTCGGTCTCACTCGCCTGGACTGGGTGAGGCCCCCACTCTCTCCCTCAGACCCGGATAGGACTCTCGTCACCCCACACCCACCCCACAACACTCTTTCGACAGACCCGCCTCCCTCGACTCCCCGAAATTTCCCACCCCCTCCGATCCACTGCCATCTTATCCTACTGTCGTGAGTGCAGTCTCACCCTCTCCTCCGCACGACCCGTCACCGACCTCCGTGTCTTTGGAGTGAAGGACGGTAGGTGCGCCCCCACAGGATTTTTGTCGGTTGTCATTCCTCATCTTGACCGACCGTTGTTCCTTCCATTCGTCTCGGCGTACCACTATTCCTTACCCTTCCTCGCACTTGTCCGGATCACTCTTGTTGACGGGAGCGGTTCACGACGGTGAAGAGGTCCTCACTCGCGGGAATGGGGTCCGAGACAACTGGCAACGGAAGGGACCACCGAGTCTGTCATTTCTTAGACGGGCGTCACGCCCTCTGGACCGAAGTTAGGGACCTAACCCTTATAGGAGACCTCTTCCCTTACCGGAGGGTGAGGTCGTAAGAACGGACCTCTTAAGGTACCTGTCTCCTCGGACCGTACGATGTCAGGTACCCCAGTGTTTCTCTGCCTGTACTGACTCGATGAAAGTGAGGACCGGTAATCACGAAGAGTGACCTTGGATCTTTGTCGAAACTCGAGAAAGAGAAACAGGAGGGTAGGAAGTATCCGTCAGTTTGTCTGTAGAAAGATTAAAACGAAGGATTTATAACTAACTTAAGTAGGAGAGGAGAGGGTAGAGAATCTCTTCGATTGTCCTTTGTCTTGTTCTTTTTCAGCACTCTCTTCCTGAAATTGGTCAAGAAAAACAACAACAAAAAGAGACTTTATGTACTCAACTTTACGTGTAAGGTTGAATTTTTCGCGACTTGCAAAATATCCTTTCTAAGTTGTCTATGTGGAAAAAGGTCTATATGGGGAAACAACTATGCTTACTTCAGTAAACTTTTAGTCTTACATTTTAAATCGATGTAAACCTCGTTAAATTTTATAAGATAAAATGGTGGATTTTTTTGATAGTTTTACAAATAATATGACATTGATCGTTTTCTATTACATGAAAACGATCACATGATGTCAAAAAACTTCATTCTTTTATCAGGTGGAGGTCCGTAATAATATTTCTTTTCATCTAATATTCAATATTAATAATACATAAAAAATTTTGACTCGTCTTAAGAATTGTATTACGGTAGGAGTCCCTATATGACTTATATTTAATATTCTATATAACATTCTATGCTTATACAAGGACACTAAGTGCATCATTAAAGAGAAACCCCTTGTCTCAAGAGTTTTAACGAAAGTCATCGTCCAGCATGAAAAGTTACTAAGGTTTAAATTTTACAAACATCTCTTCGTACCATTGATTATCTTGAATTAGTGGAGAACTCTGATCACCGAGAATTTCTAAGAAATTATTTAAAAAGTTACATTTAATAAATTTTAAAGATAAACTGTACGTCAAAACTTTGTAACGGTAAATTGTCGTAAATAAAATGGTAAGTCATATTGTTTGTATATAATTTGACAAAGAGGATATTTATAAGTCTTCACAGTCAAAAGGAATTTTCGTAAAAGTCTCCGTCGACGGATCTTACGACAACCTCTCGACACAACAGATATTAGACAGAACTCTCATATCCGACGATAAAAATGTGACAGAGTTGACACAAATAAGTTCGTAAAATAAATTCAGTCATAAAGTTTCTTTCTGAGACCTTCAAAGAAAAAGCTTTTCGGGGGAGGGGTGGTGTGTGTCCTGTGTATGGACACAGAGCTCTTTTCTTTCGACTCCAAGGGGAAACCGTGGTTCGGGTCGAGTCAGGTAGTCAGACCACCAAAAAAGTGTAACGACACAAGGAAACTTTTAGTCTTTCTTTTTTTTTTTTTTTTGAAGTGAAAAAAACTCCGACGGTTCCCTACCTTATGAAACTAGGAAGTTGATTCTAATCTCGTAAAGAGAGTCCATACTCTATACTGTTTTGTGTGAATTAAATAAGAGGTAAGTACATTTGTGACTTACAAAAATCCTTTTTTATGGATCTCTGAATGACACCCGAAAAAATAATTTCCCTTCATGTGGACGAAGTCTTATTTTTGTAGTCTTTTCAACCACTATATTTTTTCGGACATTCAGTAACTCTCGTAAATTTTATATATGGACTTCAACGGATACTCGACTTCGTCACCTGGTGGACTCACCAGTCTGGGAGTCGGTGGAACGAGACGTGCCGAGAGTGGGGCGCAGTCGACACGAGAGACCTCGGGAACCCCTGTCAGGGGGAAGTGTCGTCCTACACGGCGTGACAGTGGGAGTTGGGTTAGGGAAGGAGTAGAGGTTCGGTGGGCCGGCGGTGACGTGAAGGACCCCAGAGAAGTCGTCCGTGTGCGAACGTCTGTTCGGGAGTGAAGAGGACCGAGTGAAGTCGACGTAGAGGGGATACGTGTACGGAGGCGAAGGGGGTGGGACCGTACGTCCAGATGGGCAGTAAGTTTCCGGTGCTAATCTTGATGAAGAGACACTGAGACGGTAGTAGAGTTGAGACCTTTGCTGAAGTGGAAAACAAATTTGGGACATATTGAATGACAGACGCAGAGAACCACCGAAAATCATAAAGGACATTTGTAAACGGAAGACCGGAGGACCACTTTCATGTGTCGTGTCATATCTTAAGACGGTTTCTTAAAGACGGTTTGAACTTAGAGTCGAGTCGAGACCTAGACTTATGGTCAAACAGCTCTTATGTCTGGAATCTCCTTGTACACCTTACTGTGGTTTTTCTACGTCAAGTGTTTCAGAAGATCTATGAATTTGGAATGTCCTGTTTCCTGGTCCAAAGAAGTTGTCAATTCGACTTTGACTTCCCCTTTTTACCACTCCCTGCCGGATATCTACTTTTACTTCAATACCGATATCTCTAATCAAAGAAGTAAAATTTTTGTATCAAACTGAAGACCACATAACTTTAGAGACCGGTAAGAGGACTTAAACACTTAAACGAAGTGAACTTTACGATAATTATCATTTTCATCTTTAATGTGTTTCACTGTACGTCTACTTTGGAGGTCACCTCTATAAATGGACAACCGGTCGCTGGTAAGCGGAGTAAGGATCATTGTCACTGGATTATTTGGAGCCACCGCGTCTCCAATTTCGCAGACGGACGTCACGCTCTCTGGACCCAAACTAGGGACCCAACCCTTCTAGGGGACCTCTTCCTTTACCGTTGGGTGAGGTCATAAGAACGGACCTCTTAGGGTACCTCCCTTCTCGGACCACCCGATGTCAGGTGCCCCAGCGTTTCTCGACCTGTACTGATACGCTGAAGTGAAGTGATATAAACTGAGAGAATTCTTTTGAAAGGCGACATCCTTTCTCCATCAAATTTCATTTTTACACACAAAACTAGCCCACCTCCGAGGTTCTTCGTACACAAACCAATGAAGATTTGGTAGATTTCGACTAATAGACTACAACCACAAAAGAGGGAAAGTCCCGACTAGAGGATGTGACTCATAGAGAAGGACGAGTGCTAAGAGTGGTCATTCACGAGGTCAAAACGAATAGCTAGTATACTTAGGAGAGAGGACCACGCCCTCCAAACCTAAGTGAAAAGATAGTAATTCCTACAGCGACCACGGCGTCAAGGACACGGACGTTCCGCCGTGACGACACTCCAATAGGCGGGTGACGACAGAGTCTCAGTCTACGTCGGAAGAACATCCTTATACTTTGTACGGAGGAGACTGTAAGACGTCTTAGGGACTGGTCATTGAGAGGAGATTGACGGTTCCAGTACTTTTAGTTCCTTTATAATCCTTTGAAAGACTCGAGTCTCCTCTATTCCCCTGTATCGTCGATTGACGTTGTCCGAAAGAACACAAACTAGGATCTTATCTTTTTTGTACTTCAGGTTTATTTCAGACATCAAATCAAATTTTTACGATGTGGTCGTACTTAAAGAATCAAAAGTGTTTATAGGACACCAATGTATTCTACGATTGAAATCTCCTTCGACCCACTTCCCGGGGAATCTCGATGGACCTGGTCGAAACGTCATAAAGACATTCAGATTTCAATAAAGTTTTATCAAGAACGTTTTGGGAGGAGACTCTTTCCCTTTATTTCTCATCATTAGTTCTACACCCAAGCTAGGACCGAATCCTTCTAGGGGACCTCCTCCTTTACCGTTGGGTGAGGTCATATGAACGGAAATCTTAGGGTACCTGTCTCCTCGGACCGCCCGATGTCAGGTGTCCCAGCCTTTGTTATTATGGCTCTGTGTACCGTGTTTACAGTTAGTCACACTTTTATCGGTTCCATATATTCTTGTATCCTTTCGGAGATCGTCTCGACTTCTTTATTTACTTCAAGAGTTAACCTAAAACGAAAACTTCACGTCTTGTGAATTGTCGTCTCATCGCGTGGTACCTGTGCATGGTCGGAAACTCTTAACAGTAGGTAGGACTCTTCCCTAACAACAAATGAAATCCACGAATGAACACAACAAAGACCACCGAACAAAGTTCAAACTCCTGGACATCTAGAAGTCTATGAACGTAAGGTGGTTGTACATACATTACTGTACGAGTGAAATCGTCGTGTATGTAGTTGCAAATACACTACTAAGTAAAAAGTGAACGTCTTGGGGTAAGACCCAAAGTACAACGTAAATTTTACGACCTACGTCTACCACTACTCTACCAACTCTTTTTCCTTAAAAAATTCCATTCATCCAAGATCAATAAAAACCAAATAGTATTTTGTGGACTTCCGAACGCACCATTAAGATGTAAAGACAATTCTACTTTTAACATAGGTGACGGTTGTATACTTCACAGTTTTTTAAGATATATGTAAGTTTTTATGATTTTAAAGACATTAAAGGGAATTCCTTTGTCAATGTCTTGTCCCCTATTCTAAGACCTTCTCCTTTACTCGACTTCGCGGACGTAAAACATCTCAAAATAAAAAAACTAAAGTCGTTTACTATTATGTTGTCTTTCCCGAAGTATCTATTCATTTTTAAACAACAATGTAGAGTGGTCTTTTGTCATTCTTTTTATTTTGGAATTTGCAAGTACTTCTTATACTCCCTTTTACTTTTTCGGTGTTATCCATATTTAACCACACTTAAAAGATCCTTAAACACGTCCGAGTATTAACTTTTCGATTTTTATACGAATTTACCACAAAGAGTTATGTATTGAGACAATGTACCGTCGTCATTTAGAGTGAGGTAAGGTTCCTTCAACCGTCATTGCAAGTCTTCACGCAGTCACGTGCATTTGTCACCCCTCACACGGTCCGTCTCGAGCCACAAGTAGATCTCCTCGTGAAATACCTCTTTTACGGAGTCGAGAGAGTAGACACGAAAAGAAGGTCAGAGGTCACAGGATCCTTCTCTCTCTTGTTTCGAACAACTTTAATATATATTTTCACCCTCAGATATGAATTGAATGTAAGTCAATTCATCGGTCATCGTGTACCCTGACAATTTGGGAACTTTATTATTGACACTGATTCTTTGGACTCAAAGATTCAAAATCAAGTAAATTTTGAATGTAACTTTTTGACTGTAAGTGAAGTCCATAACCGTCTAAGAGTTGATACAAACTTTGTCGAACTCATACACTGAGATGAAAAATTAAAAATGGAAATAAATGAAAAATAAACGAAAATATACTTTGGATTTATGTCTAGTTCATGTCCATGTGGGACCTCTTTAACACCCAAAACCTCTTTAACACCCAACACCCGGTCTAGTAGAGTCATTTTATTTCGTTCAGTGTGTTTACAAAGTCAAAAAATCCCTTCCACCTTCAATATGACACCAGACAATTCACACCTTATCGTAATATAGAGGTTTTTTTTTTCGTGTATGGAATTAAATTTGTATAAAAAAACGATTATTTACGATTGATAGTAGGCTGTTACGTCCCAACGGTGTTTAGAAGTTAAACATTTTTCTGTGTTTTAGTTGTTTCGTGTTATTTTGTTCCACACGGCCATAAAGGATACTGATATAATGGACTTACAGAACATCACATTTTATGTGTGACCTAAAACTTCTTTTCTCTTTCCTTACATTTCATGGAAATAAAAATATACCTTATGCACTATTTCAGTATTAAGACTCTATAATTAAAGTGGACAAGAAGAAACATAAAAACGACGTGAAATTACTTTTACTTTGATTTTTGACGTCTACTATTTAATAGAAAATATATGTTCTTATTATTGTTAAAGTCAGTAACCGAAGTGAGACTTCTTTTCCAAGATTTTACCTACATCTATTCATTTTAAACGTGGTTAAAAATGGATAACACCAAAAAAGTAAAAGGGGGTATAAGAAGTACTCCGAATTCCAAAATAAAAAGAAATAAAACCACCCTACATTGTTGTTAAAAAATGAATAGATGAAAAAAACCAAGATTTTACCTACAATGAATGAATTCATAGACAATACAACCATAGGAATAAAAAAGTTTACTAACGGGTCAATTATCTGAAAAATTTTATTGACTCGTCGATGACTGTGACCGACGTACAAGTTGACTTTCTGTCCCGGTAAGTGGACACCGAAGTGACGGACGAGTGAGTGTACCAGAACCGTAAGTGAAATAAGTGGATGACATGTGGGAGAGGGTGTACCAAAGATTTTTACAATTTATCAACATTTAGATTAAAAATGTCCTAGGGTTGACTAAATAGTTACGTAAGGGACGAATTCTAGAAAGAACGATATAGGAAACAAAGATTAAAAACTCTCAAAGAATATGTATTTTAGTTAATAAAATCATTTAAACGTTTCGGACACCTACCCGAGAAGAATTGTCCCTAAAGGACTCCCTAGGGTAGACATGGACAAACTTCGTAGGTCAACGAACATAGTGGTATAGAGTAGAACTCCTGTGAGTGGAATTTTGAAAAGTTCATGACAAAAAATTGTATTATGAACTTGTGAGATTTAAATGTCTTGGTGAAAGACTTGTGACGTAAAAAAAGAATATACAAACCCTTTAAGAATCGTAAAGGCACTTAATTCTTTTATTCTTTTTCTTAATACAATCTTATGTAGTGACTAAAAAAAAAAAAAAAAGTCAAATATTTCGAGTCGGAAGATTCGGGCATTTTCCAAGAAACACGACTAGAGTCCTTATTTTGTGATTTGAACTATTGGGTACCTCGTACTATCAAACAACTGAATTTGTCCCATCTCCTCTTTTTTTGATACAAATGTAATTGATAAACTTAAAGGTACTAGTAATATAATCCTTCGGATCCATATATCGTAGAAGACGAACTTTAAAGTAATTTTCTTGGTTGTTGAGAAAGGTCCAGTCTTTTCGTCTCAAATTTTCCGTCCTAAAACACACAAACAAGGAAGAAGGTTGAATAGACTTACAAAGAGGTCACTTAAAATGAACAACGAGAAGGGTGGTATTCACGATCTTTTCATTACTTTTAATGAAATTATGGGATTTGTATTTATATTGTCTGACTGAACCTTGTCGTCTACCTTTCATTATCTAAACATATTTCAGAACACTTTTACAGGGTTTTATATTTTAAGAATCAAATACTGAAAACACACTACACCATGTGGGGACAGAATAATGGTAGGACTAGAGGACCGACACAACCAACCACATAACAAGTGTCGAAGTAGGGTTCTCACTCATTTTATCGGTGAGACACATATTCGGTCATATCGGTCATAGGTGAGACAGTCTATCATTGTTTGTGGTGGTGGTCACTAGTTTCGGCTATTATCATTTGGTTAAATCAGAAAACGGAACTATCTACCACGTAGACGAATAACCCTACTCACGGTCCTAAAATCACGTTAAAGAAATTTGTTATCCAACTACTGTTCAGACAAATGATCACACTTAAAAAGGAATCCACCAGGAGACTGAAGTGTAAAGAGGGTGTGACCACCCTTCCCGACACGAAAATTACGTCACTCCAATAGTAAAATCTTACGATGTATAAGGACGAGTTCTGTAATAATTTACGTTTCTGGAAGTCATCTTAAGTGAGAAGAACTAAGACCTTATCATAAGAATGAGGTCTTAAATTTAAGAGTACTAGGCAGGACTTTCGTTTTTATTCAATTTAACTGGATACACAATGTGAAAAGAAGTAAAAGTCGGACTTTAACTTTTATACCTAGTCATACTTCAACCAGTAAAACCGACATAAAAGAATCTGAAAGTCTTACACACAAACTTACACAGGAGGACCGAAAAAAGTGGTGATTACAATTCTTTTTTATGAAAAAAAAACCAGATTGTTTCGTGGCGACAAAGATGGTCTTTGAGAAGAAGGAGACGGATCTCCCGGAACGGGGTAAGGAAAGTATCGATCAATGAGTCTCGAGGTGGGTCTACGGGACAGGAGTATCTCTTGAGAAGTCTTCCTCGGTCAGAATTATCTTCGGGGACGGGTCATAGAGGCTAAAAAGACCAGTGTCGTGAACTGTGACAGACTTTAAGAGGACAAGCAAGCAATCGAACAACCAATGGAGATCGGGTAATCTTGAATTCGAGTCACTCTCGTCCCTGTGAGAGACAGGTACTGGTGACACAAGGTCGTGAATCTTGTCAGCAAACTCGTCGTGGATCAGGAGACCAGTACTGGGTGTAGTTTTTGTTTAGGTTACTGAGAGAGGCGAACTGAAATTCTATGAAGTCTCGTTGTCACTGTGGTTGTGATACTGTAACGGGTTTCTTACCTGTCCAACTATTACCTCGTATCTCAGGTGTGAATGTACTAGTGAACTAAAAGTCATTTCTGTGGTCTCGTCAATTACCCTTTTCGTTTCAGAAAAGTTGTCTACTGTCATTTTGTTTACCTATCCTATATCTGTACCTTTTGTAATCGGTGTTGGGGAGGGAGTGTGGCATGTGTTTTTACATAAACTCTATGTGTACATTCGTACTTTTGACTTTGGTCTTCGAAGACCCTTTCGCGGATTCTCTAATAGAAGTCCTACACCCCATCCCGTCCTCCACCCCATCCACCCCGTCCCTCACCTATCCTCTTCACGTCGACTTGGTCCTCACCGACCTACGTCGATTGACACTTCCGATGTATTACGTACATACAACCCAACAATGTCCTCAGAGACGACACAGACTTTAAGAGGTACTTTTTCACCTTCACTTACAACAAGGCAACACAGACTGAGAAACACTGGGGTATCTAATATATCAGGTACCCTATGAAGTCCGGTCTTTTGACCTCACCCACCGGAAAGGGAAGAGGTCCCCTACAAGGGTTGGGTCCCTAGCTTGGGTCCAGAGGGTGTAACGTCCTCCTAAGAAATGGTCGACTCGGTGTTCTCTTCGGGTTCTTATGACCTCACCCATCGGATAGGGAAAAGGTCCCCTAGAAGGGTTGGGTCTTTAGCTTGGTCCCAGAGGACGGAACGTCTACCTAAGAAGTGGTTAACTCGATAGTCCTTTCGGTATTACTTCTGGAATCCTCCACACCCTTTGTTTCGTTCTTTACAAACCCATAACTTGAACCGTCATACAGTCAACAGTTAAATTTTTATTTCCTATTTTACTTTCAAAAAGTCGAAATAAGGGACTTTATTCACCCCCCTCCCCCTCCTCCCCTCTTACAACTTTTCAAACTCCCGAAATCTCTTGATCTCTATGTGGTATACGGATTTTGTTTAGAGTATCTTCGTCGACGTAAACTCTATTAAACGTTAAATCACCGTCGTAAAAAGTTATGATTGTTTATCGGATCCTTTTTAACCCGTTTCCAAACAGAGGATTAACTAAACCTAGGTATCATACTCTAAAACAGATGCAAATTAAAAAAAAATTAAGAAAAAAAAAAATTAAACGCAAGGTACACTCTTAACCATGTTTACTAAGACTTTCCATCCATCCAAAAAAAAATTACATAAGTCAGAATTCCATGATAACTATCAAAGTATTAATCATCTTTCTACATCCGGAAATTTAACAAAATTACGAAATATTTACGTAATTCTCTGTTCCCCTCTTGTAAATATCCTATACTTATCGAAAAAATTCTCGACCCATGAACTTTACACAGGTACTTCGTAGTCTCTATCTTTTTCTTCTCTCCTCTATCTCTTTTCTATCTCCTCTATCTTTCTCTTCTCTTATTTTTAAGAGTACCTCTACTCCTATTAGTACTACAAAAGTATGGAATTACACTGCGAAAATCTGACTTAATTCACTCGGTCGAAAGAATCCTCTTTTCTACTAGGTTTAACATTATTTGCATCATTATAATTATGAACGTATAGGTAAAAGTAGAAACTAAGAACATACTAGATTCCCCTTTTTTGATAATCCTCAGTATTCCGTTTTTATTAAATAATAAATTGTTTATTGATCAAATGTAAAATATTATCTTTGAATCGTAGACAGAAAATCCAACAAAAATTTTTAGACCATCTGGACGTGGACTTAAGGACAAACGGGAGAAGGATCGACGTCTTCTAGTATTCATTTGTCCTACTGAACTTCTGTCGTTATTGGCTACTTTGCCTTACGGTCCATAAACGTTTATTTAACTCATAAAGGTTCGTCTACAACAATCTCATCGAAGAGGTAGGGTAAAAAAGTTTATTCCTAAGGGTCTATCAACACTTTTAAAAAGATTCATAAAATTTATCTAAACGGTATAAGTGTACTAAGTCTCGAGTCTTCTAAGTGGGTCGGATACACACGTCCCGTCTTGGGGGGAGGTCACTGGGACCAGATACAGGGGCGAAGTCCGAGAAGAGTCGTGGACGACGGTGAAGGGGACCCGGTTGGGACCCTCGGTTCTCGTGGACCGTCGGACGTAACACACCAGAGACGGTACCCCTGTCACGTAGGACCGGACCCTCTGTCCGGGTCACGAATGGACCGACTGAGAGACGGACCGCCTCGTAACCACTTGAACAGGAACACGGGAGGGACAGACTAGGGTCAATGGAAAGACCGAGACTCGACGTCCACACCCAAACACTGGGGACAGGACATCGTGAGCGACCTCCTGAGTCACGTCAGCGAGAGGACCCAAGGGTAAATTTCGGAATCTGGTGTCGGGGCAAGTGGGAGGTTCGTGTAAAAAAAGAGACCCAGGACTGATAGGGAGTCGACTTACCACGGGCTTCTATATTTCAGCACCCTCGACCGGGTAGGAGACGGAGTCGGGGGTGCGGTCGACGGACGGGGAGATGTCGGGTTCAAGACTGCTCAAGAGGGTGAGGGTGTGTTGTCAGTGGACGGACGGTGACTAAGACCCGCCACCCCCGTCCTCACCCCTTGTGGACTTAGGTCGGACAGAAAGAGATCGACAAGAAAAAGTCTATTAAACCAAATTTACATATGGGGGAAACAACAAATCAACGACGACTAGTAGAAAAGTCGGCAAGACTAAAAAAAACAAACAAAATAACTGTAACACTTCCTCCTTCAGAGACTTGGACGAAGAGTGACAGAACTTACCTGAGGAGTGGACCCCTGGAACATTAATCCTTTTCGATCACAAAAAGTCTAAAGATCGTAGGACGTTTTCCAAGGTCTGAAGGGACGAAATTAAGAGAGTCAGGACGAAGTAATCTTTCACGGAGCCCCCGTGCAAAACTTTATTGATTAGAATGACGACATTCGAGAGAACAACCGGACTAGGTCTCAGACAAGAGACACCTCTGGAGGACTCAGGAGAGTCACAAACCGGTACCCACAAGCGGAGGAGAACTCGTGTCCACTATGTCTTGTCACAATACATCTCACTACCTGTCTTCCCAACGTAGATAAAATACGTGAAACAACATCAACAACAATATCTTTAGAAAACATCCATAACAGGATCCTTAACAGGTCCGAGGTCCTAGGTAAAGACAAGAACCAATATTAAATGAAGTTTAATAAGATAGTAAAAAAATATCCTTGTTTGCCACGTTCTTGGACTTTAATTGTGTTGTGAAGTCTATGCAAAGAAACCTTTTTCTCCTCTTTCCTTTGAAGTAATATTTCTTAAAGCTTCCATTTACGTTTTGTATATATATACAAGTAAACCCCCTTAAAATATCGATTCTTCATTTCTTTGTTGACTTATGTACATAAATACAGGGTCTTGACGTATGGTATTCTGGTCTATGACACACACTCAGAGACATCATAGAGACTCTCGTCTTGGATACTTCACATTTGATTTCAATGATACAAGTTTTATGTAGTCAATTGGTCTATCTTTACCAAACGCGTCCCTCGCTGGTTCCCTGTCTCTTATCGTTCCTTCCTGTGTCTCCGTACTCTTGTACACGGAACACGTCCTTAGTCTCTCCGACCCAGACCATCTTTATTTTCCCTTCCCATCTCCACTCCCGCCTCCGGGACTCCGGACCCCGAACTCAATGCGGGTACTCCCTCCGGGACTTCCCCTGGCACCTTCCACGACCAGTCTACCCGAATGAGACCGTCCTGTTCCCCATTGTCGTTTCCTCCCTAGGACACTCTCTGTTCTGTGTCAATCCTCTATTTTAGCAACCCGCACCACTAACAAATTTCCCTTATTAAAGTGAATCTTAAGAAATTTGAAAAACTTAATCTCAAAGACATTCATTACCCGGGACACTTTAAACAATGTGGTAATACGTCAAAAATTTTTTCTACGTTACTTGTCTCTTACGAAATTTACGTCAAAAAGGCCTTGAACAGACAACCTACCTCATCCCATGGGATGTCAATTTTAATACCCACATGACTCAATCTTAAGTCATTAGAAATTTTAAAAAGTATTCAACATTTCATTATTGTCTTTTATCGAGGGTATGTACAAAATATATACACACACACATTATATTTGTATATTAAAAAATGGACGGGTTTAATTAGGATCTTTAAGGTGTTCTTCGAGAAGTACACTCACACCTCGAAAATCAAAACAAAGATATCCGGACACTACAAAGATATCTTGTAGAAATCTTTCTACAACGGAAAAGACGGGAAACAGAGTCAGAGGAGGAATGTCGGATAGTCTACTTCCTATGACAAACTATTTCTGTATGTCGAACATGCAGAGGTCCTTTCTGTTCCTTCTACTATGGTTCTCTGTGACAACACCATCGATTAATACCATAATCATATCTATAATTATAAGAATAAATTTCTGTGTCATAACATAAAACTTTTTCATAGACTAAATCTGTTTGGACCCAAGGTTGTGACTTAAACTGTCAAACGATTCACACTAGACTACCTGTTTGCCAACCTCTGGACGTCATATAACTTTGAGTACCCTATGACGAGTCCCACGGGTACGAGGACTCACCCGCGTGCGAATCAATGTCGTGATTCCACTTTGGTGTTCAGGACTGCAGGTAGAGCATAAGGTTGTAAATCCAAATACCTTTTGAATGTCCGCCTTCAGGTTCTTTACCTCAAGGAAGTCAAGAGTTTTCCAAACTCAAAGTACTCTTTTCTTCTGAAACGTCTCACCGAGGAAAAAAAGTGATTGTGACTTTTATTTCTACAAATAACCTTTTTACACTCTCTCTTCGATAGTCGTCCTCTCCAACCACACCGAAAAATATTACGAACACTACTTCTACTTTACTATTCAATCTGTAACTATCTTAAGTCATCGAAGGTTTAATTAGTTCTGACTCACTGCATTAATATACTACGTACTTTACTACTAACGGTTTGACGATCATTACTAATTACTTGTCACCATTCTAAAGTTCACTAAAAAAATTTTATAAATAAAAATAAATAAATAAACCGACACGGTCCAGAATCAGTGGCGTATACCTTAGAAATTAACGCCGTACACCTTGAATCAAGGGTCTGATCCCTAGTTAGGGTCCGGGGGACCAAACAAAAAAAAAAATGAAATAACAAGGTTTTTTTTAAAAAAAACTGTACCCCTACACAAAGATATATTAAAAAAATTTCGATAGAGACTACTCCCTTTTATATTACTTTATGTTACTTCCAAAGTAAATATTAATGTTATCTCTATGTATTGTTAATCTTTATATAAATTGTTTATATATCTTTTTTGAAATTTGGAACCTATATTCTTTATTGAGTAGATTGTCATCTCTGTAGGGGACGAAAACTTGTCTTGGAGAATCATAATGTTTGTACCGTCGCCAGGGAATTTATTGGGGATTCACATCACAGTCCAGTCAGACGTGCCGGAACTAAACGATGTGGTTGTGTAGTCGGGACCTGTGGGGCGTCGGCTGTGTCCTCTCGTTGGAAGAGTCAGTACGACGAGTAGGTACCACCCGGCCCCCATCTTGACGGGTGTAGGAACGAACCCCTGGTCTGAGAGGTTCCGAGATGGGGGTTCCTCGTGGTGGTAGACGATCTTTGGTAGGTCTTTTCTTTCCTCACCTGGTGCAAGGTCGTTTATTTACAAGTCCGGACCTCTACAGTGTGACTCGATCACCGACCTGACTACCGGACTTCCGGGATCGATTGACTTCCCTCCGTCTCGACACACCAGGACTCACGTGTCCCGAGTCTCCTCATGGTCCATGGCACTGGTGGTTGACTGTAGGTATTTTGTCAGAGCCTAAGAACCCTCCCTCGGTCTGTTCGGTGTTCAGACACTATGACGACCCCAAGGTTCCCTGTCCCTTTGGAGACGTGGAAGGGATATTAAAACGACACTTGGGTTTTGACGAGAATTTTTCTTAATTCAGAAAAATTTTTCTTTCGACTCTAATTATATGGCGTGGTTTGTAGTCTTGATTTTGTCACACTGACTGTTACTTAAACTGTTTAGTCAACTTGTCTTTTATTTTAGTCTCTATCTATGTTTATGTCTTTAAATCATACACATTTGAGTCTAATATTTAACCAACGTATTTTTTTGAATTATTTATCTTGACTCCATTAAGTGACCCATAGACTCCCTCTTTTACTTCCACTGGAGACGGAGGGAGTACTGAGTCTTTATTTGAACTCCACCTAGTTTCTTGATTTCAATTTCTCTTTTGACTCATTCATACCTTCTTTTGAACCTTTGTTAGAGACTCTCACCCAGATACATGATTCATTTTGGGTTTTCGGAAGACAACTTTAACTAATTTAATGACGTATTTTATATGTTTAGACAACGGCAGGAGTGAGGGGGGGGTCTAATAGTTTTAGTTTTCCTTTTTAATCGTTTTACCTCCTTAATGACCGTAGTGTTATTATCTGGTTAAAGAAATTAAATATGTTACTCCAGAAATTTTTAGTTCTGGCGTCTTCCCAGACTGTAAGATGGCATAAATTGCATCTTTTACCCTAGAGTCTATCGTCACACAATTAATGATTACCCCGGTTCTAAAACAGAGACGTTCAATCGAACATAGTGAAGGACCCACGGTTGTCTTCTGGGTTTGGACGGTCGAGTCTCGGTCTCTTCCAATAACAGACATTACACCTCCGACGGGTCCGTGGTGCAGACAGGGGGTCCCGGGTACTCCACCCAAACGTGGTGTCGGCTCCTCGGGTTTAGGAAGTACTCCATGTCATCCACGTCAGCAGGGATGAGACTCCCTCTGTTGATACAGATGAGGTTCGACAAGTGACACGTCTATAGGACCTTTCTGGGACCTCATCTTATCATCGACCCGGAGACAGATGCTCTGCACTCTTCGAGCCTTCTGGATGACTCTTAACGGGGGGTCGTAGTCCAGTGGACCGTCGGGGAGTCTGTGGTCTCGTCTCTGTCGTCCCTGTGCTCTTTAGGTGTTCACGGACTACCTTGTATCTACACGTCTCACAAATTAAGTGAGTCCCGAAACTCCCCTCTGTCGCCCGGACACTGTGTGCGGGGGTCGGAACGTGAGTACAAGTGTGGCACAAGTGAGACTTGTCCGTGTAGGTCCCGGGACGTGAATTAGACTCCCTAGGAGGATTAGAGATATTTCAGGTGTGTAAACACGAGTCAACCCAGGTAGGGTCTGAAGCTATCTGATGTAAGTATCTGAAGTAATATATTTTCTCCTGAGTATCAATATCAGTATTGTAACAACTTATTTAAATGTTTCAACATTATTTTTGAGTGAAACAACAAGAAAATCTTGTAATCAAATCTTCTCAAGTTCAGTAAAACAGTAAAACGTTGGGTGAACCTTCTGAAGTGATAACGGTACGTCTACAAATCAAATCGAGTAGCAGGACAGTCTGATCCATTCAATACACTCAGTGACTTAAAAACGATAGATACTTATGACAGTGGGACAAGAAATTGACTAACTATAGTCAGGTCCCTGGTGAATGGTCTTTTTGTTAACTAACCGGAAAATCAATTAGGTCACACCAATAAGATCTAAATGTTGGTAAACGGTTTGTTAAATAATTGTTAATTAAAACGAAAATGAAAGAATAAAAAGAGGGACTCTTCCTCCTTTGTAAATTTACATATAAGTTTTGTGACTAATCTAATTTTATCGGACGACTGCAAAGAGTCGGTCTAAATAATAAACTTGTGTAAGAATTACTCATAAACACAACAAAAAGAAGGGTTTACTATTTATATATCTCAACAAAAATGAAGAGTTTATTATTTTTAAATCTGAATCTGATAAAATACACCAACTACTCAAAAATATAAAAAAGGGAAGTCGCCTCAAGTTCTCTCGTCAGTTTCATCGTTGTCCTGTCCTCGATAGGTTGTTATAAGACCTGTGGCAGAAGTTCTAGAAACTAAATCTACCACTACTCACAGACTCAGTACTTCTCAAAGAACCCCACAATTTTTTGTCCTACGTAGCTCCAAATACCCATTGTCTAAAACTCAGAAATTTACATATACATCGAATATACAAATATACATCAATTCACTTACCTTGATTTGGATCTTAAACTAGATTGTATATCAGAATTTACCTCAAAAGTTGTAAAAATTTCTCTAATATTCGTTAATGTTGTTTTAATATTCATTAATGTTGTTTTCTAGAGGATGTCTACCCTAGGTGGTAAAAACAAAAGAAAAATTTTTTTTAGACTTAGTCCTTGGTGCTAAGGTTTAAAATTAAACCTACAACATCAATCTATGGTTCTGGGTTCGACATCGGGATAGTACATAATTGATAGTCTAGAACGTTTCGATGTATTAAAAAGACTGGAAGTCTAAGGAGTAGACATGTTGTTCCTTGGTTATGTTAGATGACCTCTCTTAATAATCCTATGAATTACATCACTGACTTTGTGAACTTCATTTACAAGTGATAATTGTACTAAGTGAGTCTAAGTGTATAATCAGATATTGACTCCCTGTCTAGTTTGAATCTTAAAACAAATCTAAACTTAGACGGTCTTTGTGAGCACTTTCGTGTAACTTTGCAGCCGTTCAACTTCTGTTCCCAGGTCCCCCACTCATCCTTAAATCAGGTCTCCTCCGTCCTCACTCTTGTCCTCTCCGGTACCACTTGAGTGTAGTTGTCACGACAAGTAAATGTTGACTCTTCTCGTATAACTAGAAGGACGACGTTTGTAATAAATATCTTTTATTTGTCTATACTAAAGATGATCACTAAATGTCCGTCGTGGAGTATCAATTATTAGTATGAGCATCTTTAATTTGGTCGGAAAGGTTAATTGAACATTGTATGGGGCCCCGGAGAAACGGTAAAGAGTTTTTGTATGACTTCTCTTCTCGAAGTTCAGTCACTCGTCTTTTCCGGTATTTATATTAGACTTTGGTTGACGGCGAAGGTCATCACCCAGAGGTCGTCACGACGTGAGACACCCGTGTTCCTCGGTTCACAAAAGAGTGGAAACGAAAGAGTAAATTGACTCTATTTATCATTGGTGTTTCATGAACACACTCAACAAAGAAGGATTCCGAAGAGTAATTCATATACCACTGGAGCCAAAGAAAGAAAAAATTAAAATCGGTTCCAATCCAAATAGCAAAAATAAGGTGCATCGATTCACTTCAAGTGGTCTTTTTGTCTTTATAATACTTCATAACACTTTTCTTTTGTAATACTTTACTAAAGTAAAATTTTGGTTGTATACTTTCAGTGGTCAGAAACAAGGGAAGAACCCCTCCTTTGAGGTAAGACACCAAGGGGACTCCGGTGGGAACGGAGTGAAGTGTAGAGTGGAAAAGGGAAACCGAAAGTGGACACGACGTCCGTGAAAGACACAGTAGTGAACGTCCGGAAAGACCTCCACCCACCCCTTGTCCGTGGTGTTCATGTACCTCTACTGCCCCGATTTCCAACGTCTGTGACTGGGACTCAAAAGTAAAACCAACTGTCCACGGTGTCTTAGAGCCGTATGTTCTTATGACCTTTACACACTTCTTTCTTTCGTAATTTCCTCACTTTCTTCAGACCTTTGTTCGTCCTTTTCTAGAAATTATCTTTTTTTCTCTCACACCCTTAAGACAACGAGACTCGTTAGTGTTAGCCCGTAAAGAATCTTACGATCTACAAATAGGAGGATTCAGAAGTGACTAAAACAAACATTATATTTCTACGGAACATAACGAAAGACTAAGTCAGTAAAGAATCATTCTAAAGTAACGTCTTGAAGCATTTTTCTTTTTTCATAAGAAATTGTTTTTCTCTGCAACCGTAGACAGTTTTCCGGATCCTAATTTCCGAAACTGAAACCATTCTACCTGTTGGACCAGTACGTCACAGATTTGACTGAGTTCCAGTCTAGTTGGACGCTCGGGGTTTCGAAGACCTCCATCTAATTCACTGTCGTAAAGTCCAAAAGATGGACAGGGGATACAGAGCCTAAGAACATATAAAATAAAGTTTACTCGACATTTAATCAACAGAAGTTTCATTATACATTTCAAGTCATAAGGTGGACCTTTGATATTTCATAAATATTTTTAATTTTTTTAATGACTCCACGTAAAATACAACAACTAACCAACCAGTCAGTGGTTCAACACAGACTGAGAAACACTGGGGCACCTGACATCGGGTGGTCCGAGGAGACAGGTACCCTAAGAGGTCCGTCCTTATGACCCCACCCGACGATAAAGGAAGAAGTCCCCTAGAAGGGTTGGGTCCCTACCTCCGACGCTGAGAATCCAGAGGACCGTCCTCCCAAGAAATGGTAGCGTGGTGGAAGTCGGGGCAAAACAAAATATACACACACAACAAAAAAAAAATTACATTTATGAAAATTTACATTTATGAGGATTCGGTTTCCATAAAGGGTGACTTAACATTACCAATACACCTAAAAATTTCTTTAAAGGGTCGAGAAGGACTCCTCCATGTGTCGTCTGTCGTTTCAGTGCCAAACTGCACTTCTCCTCTGTCTTCTGCTTCCGTTGGGTCCCATCTACTCCCCAGTCGACACACACATTCCCTTTGGAGAACAGGAGTCTTCCACCTCGTCTGGCTGTGGTCAGGTAGGGGGACGGATGTCTTGTACCCAGGTCTACTCGACGTCCCTTTTGAGGGGTCGAAGAAATTTAATTTTCGTGACGTCGCGCCTACGAGGTGTTCTACCGTGAGAGCGAAAAGGTTTTATGAAATAGAAGAAACGTGTGGTTCGTACTAGAAATTGTCTTTTTGGTTGTCTTTATGGGTCTTTTAGTGTCTTGTAAAGTTTTTACTGACTGAACAACTTCCTCGTTCCATCCTTAGAGACACGTCTGTATGGAATCAATTTGTAAATCGTCGAGGATCCCTTTACTTGTGTCCACGATCGTGCCATTGGCAGTTGAACGTCAGACACCAACACAGGTCACTACTTCCGTCAATTAAACGTCTTAGAGGTCCATTGTACATCAACCCACCCAATACAGGAGGTGTCGTAGTCCTGGTTTGGAGTCGGCTCGGACGCGACAGGGCGTGGGAGAGGGTCCGTGACCAGGAGGACACCCACTCGAACGAAAGATTCTCCTACTTTACCCTCGTCTATGAAACGAACACAACAACGAAACGAATACAACTATGAAACGAATACTACAGACCTAAATGTATATAAATCTGTAAGTCAGAACCCTCTTTACCACAAGTATTTATTGAGATACCAAATATCTTATAGTATATTCGAGAGGGGTTACTGTAAAAAGTTAGGTCTATCTTAACTTCCTTAAAAGTAACGTCGTAGTTAGTAAAGTTTAGTACGTTTAGACCTTCATCGAACTTGTACGGTGTGGTGTCTTCACCTATTTAGTCAACACGAGCTAACGTGGTACCTCAAGGTTATCGCGAATGGTAGTACTTACGTGGGCTAATTCAAGTCACTAAAACGATCAACGATTCGACAATGAAGACAAGGTCAAGGGGTGGTGTGTGCGCGCGTGTGTATGTGTGTCGTAACACTACGAGCAGGACGGTCACAGGGGTCTGGGGTCGGTCGTCGCACCGTTGGGAACCATGGTTAGAACACGACAAGACCGACAACACTTACAAGAGCACGAGGGTCTTGGTTGAGGAACTCAGGAGGACGTCTCGGTCGTGACGACCGGCCACGGGGAGGGACCCGTCGGGTCCGGAAAGGAAGTTCGAAGACCTGGGATTGTGGGACGGGGAGAAGAGACACACGGGGACGGAGTCCCTCCCTCGAGAAGGACGTTCACGAACGAGACACCCTGGAGTCAAGGACACCGGCAAGCTGAGATTGTGGACAAATGTACACAGGAACATAATACAAAAGTGAGCTATATAAATTTCACCGAGGACTGACTATTTTACTGACATACGGTCCTTGATATCTGTGTCTTCTGTTTGAATCTATTATAAGTGTGATCTAATAAATGTGTGTCCTATATTCAAGTACATATGTATGTTCATGTATAATGTATAAAAATGTATATGATGTAAATATGGACAGGTATGTGGATACATATATTTTACAGTAGATTGGGAGGGTGGTACTCTCTGTCTTCTTTGAACTCAGAGTCTCTTGAATCTCTTCAGGGTGTCATAATGAGTCGTTTTCACTCCTTCGACCCCAACATTAGGTGTTAGTGACTGTGGTGTTGGGTAGAAAAAGGGTGAGACGGGTTCAGTCAGATAGGAAGGATCACAAAGTACCAAGTTAGGGATCCGACCAGACGTGCAAAGAAGTACAGTATTATATTTATTCGAAATTGATGAGATTATTGTGATTCTGACAGTGACGACATATATCGTCAGACACGATATGGTCTCAATCTTCAAACTCTTTTGTCCTTTTGTACGCACGTACGAGTCAGTGAAGTCGGTACAGACTGACTGAAACGCTGGGGTTCCTGATATAGGGCGGTCCGAGACAGGTATCCTAAAGGGTCCGTTCTTATGATCTCTCCCAATGGTATGGAAGGAGGTAACCTAGAAGGGGTGGGTTCCTATCTTGGAAACAGAGGCACCTGTGGTGATTAAGGTCCAATGAACAGAAAGTTTATAAGTCACTTATACTAAGTCACGGAGAAGACACGGACGATACACGACCCAAGTGAACCTTCGTTTTCTTTGGATCAGGGCGGAAGTCTTTCAAGTATCAACTTACGCCCCGAGGAACCGTGTTCCGGAAAACACAGCGGGTGGGGAAACTAATAAGGACATTAGTTCCTCGGAAGTAAGTCGAAGGTACGGGAAAGGACTCAAGGTTCCCCGTCTGAATTCGTCAACAAGTAATCCCTTCCTTCCCCTACGTCTCTGGTCCGTCTTTGTCAGTTCTCGTCGGAACTCCGTTCCAGGATAAAGGGGTACTTGTCTATTGTACGTTGTCGTAGAAACTCGATAAGACGTCGATGACTTGGGTGAGGTCACAAGAACAGACCTCTTAGGGTCCCTGTCCCCTCGGACCACCCGACGGTAAATACCCCAGCGTATCTCAGCCTGTACTGACTTCGCTGAATCGTCGTCGTCGTCGTCGATGACTTTGGGTGAGGTCCACCCTCTTTAATTGTTAATTGGTACCATACGACGAGTGTATTTAGGGTCTGGTAGACCTGAACTTCCGACTAGGTAGTCTTCTGTCAGGTGTTCGACTAGTACGGGAGAAACTTTTTGACGGTATTCTGGAGAGAGATAGAAGAGGTGCAACCCTGTATACCAAAACTCCCGTCCTCAGACGACACCGGGAGAAACGAACCGTTTCGTTATTTCGGGAAGAAAAGATGAAGTAGGTTTTGAGACAGACTCTAAGGTAAACCGTGATCATATGTCTCTTCGACTCGAAAGTCGTAGTCGTCTGACCCCTTTGAGATTTATTAGGATGTCTCCTCTCCGGGACTCACATAATGTACCCCCAAATTGTATCCAAAGTACTGGAGGTCCCGTCAGAGTTCACGACTGGGGTGTGTGTATGAGAGTTCTCGAACCGTACACGGGGAGAGGACGGACCTTACCACACAGGTCAGACGGAAACAAATCGTCTTTGAACAGTCAAGAGTTAGTTTCGTAAGTGTCTCTCTAGTGTCGGTACCTCTGACATGTCGACACATTAAAAAGGATTTTTGGACGAGAAAAGACCACCCCTCAGTTAGTCACAAGGGTCACTGTCGTCGGTTTCGGGTCCGAAAGGGTTAAATTTACGTTAGTCATTGTGCAAGAACCTGACTAGGATCTTGGTCACCGGTCCTGTGAAAGACCCCTGTCTAAGGTCTACAGATTTGCGTCTAGATTGGTTTGGTCTTTGAGGACGTCAGTAGTCTCAGTCCTGAGACAGTAGGGTGGAACTGTCGATTTGGAGACTTGAGGGAAGAACCGACGTAGAGTAATCAGTTGTCTAGTAATCAGTTGATACGTCGTTTCTTTTGCCGGACCACGTCGGTTCCAGGTGACTATCTACGAGGTTAATCACCCTCTTTGAAGTCTCTTCGTCCTATAAACGTGTCGGAGTTTCCTGGAGGGGGTCCTCTGAATGATTTATGACATTACCAAACGTGTCTACATAGACTAAAAGAGTCAAGTCAAGTCAACGAGTCAGCACAGACTGAGAAACGTTGGGGTACTTAGCGTCGTACGGTCCGGACGGACAGGTAGTGGTTGAGGGCCGCAAGTGAGTCTAAGTGCAAGTGACTCAGTTACTACGGTAGGTCGGTAGAGTAGGAGTCAGCAGGAGAAGAGGAGGACGGGGGTCAGGGAGGGTCGTGGTTTCAGAAAAGGTTACTCAGTTGAGAAGTGTACTCCACCGGTTTCATGACCTCAAAGTAGAAATCGTAGTAAGGAAGGTTTCTTTAGGGTCCCGACTAGAGGAAGTCTTACCTGACCAACCTAGAGGAACGTCAGGTTCCCTGAGAGTTCTCAGAAGAGGTTGTGGTGTCAAGTTTTCCTAGTTAAGAAGCCACGAGTCGAAAGAAGTGTCAGGTTGAAAAGAGTCCAAAGGAGGTTGTGGTCCTATCTCCGCTTGTCTTATGGTCTTTCTTGTTTTCGACGTGTACCCGGTTTTCCAACAGAGACAAAGGGTCCGAGTCCTGTCTCGGACTGTGTCTCACTTATTTCGTTCCTTGATTGACGTCTACCTAATACCTTCCGGTACGGGCTCGCACCTCCCCTCCCCTCCCCTCTCGTCTGTCCTTCGTCCTCCCTGTTACGTCCGGGTCCTGAGTGGTCGGTACCACTTGGGTGTCCTGTCACTTGGTTCTTTCACCCGGAGGTCGGTGTCTACTCCCGAGACAATGGACTTTGTCGAGGGTCGGGGAGACGAGTGGACGGGAGAGTGTAGGTGGACCATTGGTAGTAAGATGGGAGACAGAGATGTTTAGACTAATGATACGTGTGAAGAATCTTCACATCAACATGTCATGTCAACTGGGAGGTTGTTGTCGACACTTAACGTGTACAGGTGAATATACACCTATAGACAGTCAACATTTAGAATGTCATGATGTCAGGTACCAACCAACTTAGGAGTCTACGTCTCCTGGGAACCTATACTTCAGTTACGAATAAATGAGTTAGTGTAGGTTGAAACACTGGACCACCTGACATTGAGAGGTCCGAGGAGACAGGTACCCTAAAAGGTCCGTTCTTATGACCTCACCGAACGGTAAAAGAAGAGGTCTAAAAGGACTGGGTCTCTAGTTTGAGAGTAGAACACAGAGGACGTAACGGGCGTCTACGAAATGGTGACTCGGTGACCCCTTCGGGACCTATACTTACCTACTGACATTGAATGTATACCTAATTGGGAGTATTGACAAAAACAGAAAATACTAACGGAATAAAATGACAGAAATTCTAAGTAGGTACAACATTTGACACTGTTCTAAAGGAAGGAGGAATGCCGACTTGTCATAAGGTGACATATATGTGTAGTGTAATACGAATAGGTAATAGACTGTTACCTGTTCACATAACGAAGGAAAACTGTCGACCCTTATTACGACGTCATTTGTACCTACATGTTTATGGACACCCTCAAGGACGAAAGTAAGGAAAACCTTACTTTATATGGTCTTTATCTTAACGACCTAGTACACTATTACGATACCAATTAAACGCCCCCCTGCCCCCCCCGCCGCCCTTGACGACATTAAAAGGTGTCGTCAGTGTGGTAAGATATAAGGATGGTCGTTGTGTACTCAAGGGTTAAAGAGGTATAGGAGTTATGAACAATAAAAGACGAAACACCAACAAGAACAAAACATCATCGGTAGGATTACCCCCACTACACAAGAGTAAAATGAAAACCGAACGTAAAGGAGCACCGAGTCTAACATTTCTTAGACGGACGTTACGCCCTCTGGACCACGGGTTAGAGACCCAACCCTTCTAAGGGACCTCTTCCCTTACCGTTAGGTGAGGTCATAAGGACGGACCTCTTAGGGTACCTGTCTCCTCGGACCGTCCGATGTCAGGTGTCCCAGTGTTTGTCAGTCTGTGTTGACTCGTTGAGTTGTGAAAGTGACGTGAAATTAGTCACTCGTAGAAAAGTACACCAATAACCAGTAAACGTACAAAAAACCCCTTTACAGATAAATTTAGGAAACGGGTAAAAATTTGTCTCAACAACCCACCACCACCACAACCCAACATCCCCAAGAAATGTGCAAGTCGTATCGTTAGGGAATATATATACTATACATTTAGAAAGAGGGTAAGGTAAACGGAAAAGTGAAACGGACATTTACTGGTAAAGAGACCGATATTTTAACTTCCTATAATGAAAGATAGTCGTGACTTTTATGATGAAACAACAGAATACCCTAGACAATAACCATTCTCCATCAGTGTCTCTCAACCTAGTATTTCTTTCGACTCGTGGTTTCTTAACTACAAAAAATTGATACCACAACCTCTTCTGAGAACTCTCAGAGAACCTGACGTTCCTCTAGGTTGGTCAGATAGGATTTCCTTTAGTCAGGACATATAAGTAATCTTCCTGACTACGACTTCGTGGTTATGAAACCGGTGGGTTACCCTTCTTGTCTGAGTAACTTTTTCTGGGACTACGACCTTTTCCAACTTCCGTCCTCCTCTTCCCCTACTGTCTCCTACTTTACCAACCTACCGTAGTGACTGAACTACCTGTACTCAATCTCGTTCGAGACCCTCAACCACTACCTGTCCCTCCGGACCTCACGATGTCAGGTGTCCCAGTCTCAGGCTGTGCTCACTTGACTCTCCTTCAGTCGACGGTCAGAATCACAAGAAAACCATTAAACTAAAGATAGAGACCTTAGACTTTTTGGGATCTAAAAAGAGAAATAAGATTTATAAACTATCAAAGTGATGAGATACAGATCCAAAGTTCCTGAATTCAGAAAGAAGTTAAGAAGTTGGGTCCTTCCTGGGACTCAGTCTCACTGACCGGTTTTTGATTACGTTTTTGATTAGGGTAGTGGTATTTTGGAATGTGACGTTCGGTCACCGTCTTGTCAGGAGGACCCAAGGGGATGGGAGGATATATTTCGGAGAACGAAACATTCGTGCACAGAAAGGAGGCTGTTAAGTTAAGGGTCACAATTCTGTTCTCGGGTGAAAGTCCGGGATCTTTCCCAGGAGGAAGGATGTTGAATACTCAAACACCCAAAAAAGAAGAAGTTAGAAAGTGTAAATGTCGAGGTACCGAAGGTGTCTGGGGAGATTATCAAAGTGTCGACGGAACTCGACGGGAATAAGAAGGGGTCGGGAGTCGAGTCTTGATCTTGGGTTTTACCGCAAAAAACCTCAACGATCGGTCGTTATCGTTGCGCCCCCCACCCCCCCTTGGAGACACCTACGCCAGGAGTCCGTCGACCGGGATTAGGTCCTACCCTTCGTCGGGCAACAGGTGGTCCGAGACGACCACCTGCTATAGGTCCCTTTCTCCTTAGTGTCCAACCCCATGGCCCCTCAGTAGAACCGACCCTGTACTAGACCGGCGAAATGGACGTGGTCTTGTACTCAGAGTCCCGTTTGTCCGCAACAGGTAGACGAACTTGGCGACTTCTTTCCCGACGCAATAGTCCCTCACTTCTTACAGGTGTGGAATCCACCCCTGCTCATGGAGGGGAGGGAGCCGCTATTCCGGGTAGGGGCCCGGTTCCAATACGGTTGAGTGAAGTCTTAGAACAGAGGAGGCTTTGGACGTTATTCACTATGGACATCCGCGCATATACAGGTGTCAATAACAAATCGTCATGAGCGGTCAATATTTATCCTTTAAAGTCCTCGGAAGCCCGCCACTCTCCCCCGATAGGGGGCCAAGTGTTGAGTTAGAATTTGGGCCCAAAGTTTAGTCTAACTGATGTGCCCCGGTGGGATTTAGTGTGCGTGGATGCTAAAGGCGAACTTTATGTTCGTTTAATGAAGTTTCGCGCCCCCAGGCCTTAGTTCTGCGTGCGCCCCAGGAACTCCGGCGTCAGACCTGCCTTCGGCAGGGCGACGTCGCTCGTAGGGGCGCGGGCGAGGGCGGGTCGAACGTCGGCCCTCCACTGAGCTCGCAGAAGGTGAGTGAAGGCGGCTACAACGGGGCGGGGAAGGCGGCGGGCGGGCTGTCTGGTGCGGGGCCGCCGCCCGCGCCTGCGTTACGCCCCGCCCCGCCCCGGCACGCGCTGCGCCGCGCCCCTCCCCAGCGCCGCCCCCGCCCCCGCCCCGCGGCTCGGCCCGCGGTTCGGCGGCCCTCGCGGGCTCATCGGTGGCGTCGGCTGCGGCAGCCCCCGGACCGCGCGGGGCGGTCGGGCCCGGCCACCCACGGTGCCGGCGGGCGCCTTGTACCGCGGGACATGCGAGACCGCGACGACGGTCGCGTGGCACCCGACCCACGGACACGACAAGTAGTGGAAGCAACAGCACACCAGGATGATGCGCATGCACCACCTCGACACGCACACACTCATAGCCCGCCCGTCGGAAGCCGGAGAGGAGTCGAAGGGGACCGCGCCGGAGCCGCGCGGGCGCACACGCAGGCGGGCTCGGGCCGGCGCCCCGGGTGAAGCCGGGCCCCCAGAGCCCTGTCACAGGCAGAAGACTCCACCTCCCTCGCCGCGGGGGCCGGGCCGGAGAGACGGGCCGACAAGCGCCTCAACGGCACGGGAGGCGGCCCCAAGGCTCCCGAGAAGAGCGGGCCCGGGACCCGCGCCCGCCTCGGCGGCGCCCACACCTGGGCTCCAGGACCGAGTCGGCGGCCGTCGAGGACGGCGAGGAAGGCCCTTTGAGCCCCGGCCGCCGCAGCGCGACGACCGGTGGAGCCAGGGCTCCAGGGGGTCTTGATGGGTGAGCCAGCGCTCGTGTGGCGACGGACTCCCGGGAGCCCCACGTGAAGCTCCCCTCGGGGCCGTGGCCCGACCCACGACCGCCGCTTTTGCCCCCCTGCGGCGCCGTGGGCGCCGCAGGAGGCGGGGCTTCGCGTCTACGTCTGGGCGCGCTCGCTCGAGCGCACTTTATTCACCCAATTTTGTCGTAAGGATGCTCCCTCTCTGGCGAAACCGAGTCTTCCAAACTTCCTTCCAAAACTTTGTTTGTACAGGTGAAAGTTCTTTCAACAAAACATGGACACTTTGTAATTTAAGGACGTTCATCTAGGTCTTATTTAATCGACACTTTATGTATAGTTTGTCATCACCTCAAGCAGACAACTTACATTAAACAAATCAAAACAGGAAAACCTATGGTTTTACAAACGGCATTTCCAACAAGCTTAGGTAATATTTTGACTGATCGAAATCCGTAAAGAATTTCGACGACGAAGGTCTTTCACTAGTACTAGTGTCCTAAGAGTAGTCGAACACCACTCTGAAAGGGAGTGAGTCACGAGACTCCATCCGTAAACCTGGTCAGAATGAGTCAAGACAGTCTTCTATTAAGGGAGGGAGAGGGGTAAGGTATCCCTAAAAATTCATTTCCAAGACTTTGAAATGAACTTTTACACGCAAATACAACTTTAACGTGTAAATTGGATATCAATATTTTTTATAGTTTTCCACTATAGTTTGTACTTTCCTTGTACTTACACATGACCATCCCTATTTCCCTTGAAAAGCAGAAAGAGAGGAAATCAGAATCACAGAGACTCGTATCCACAGGGATGGTTGTCTACCTCCTTTACTTTTACTCGTTATCCGGGAAACCAACCAGTGTACTTACAACTCATGAACGTCTTTTCACTGGGTGCAGAAAGGTGAGACGTACATTTGAATCACTCGATCGGTCCCGGGGACCTTGACACTAACAAACCAGGTATTACCCCTCAACCCCGCCCCGATTCGCGAACGGGAATATCCTCTAGTCATTCTGAAATCTGGGTGGGAAATCTCTAGTAGGCCCGAAGGGACTACCGAGGGTGCCATTTCGCAGACGGGCGTTACGCCCTCTGGGCCCAAGCTAAGGACCCAGCTCTTCTAGGGGACCTCTACCTTTACCGTTAGGTGAGGTCGTGAGAACGGACCTTTTAGGGTACCTACCTCCTCGGACTATCCGATGTCAGGAACCCCAGCGTTTCTCAGCCTGTGCTGACTCGTTGAAGTGAAGTGAATCTCTAGTGTGGGATCGTAAAGAAGTTCAATTTTGTAACACGTTGTTGACTCCGGGTCACGAACCGTCTTTAAAAGTTTATGAGTCACCCAATTTCCAGAATGTATCTCGGACGTAAATGATGATTCTATGGTCGGAACTTGATCCCCTCGAAACCCCTACAGACGTCACAGTGACCTGAAATACCCCCTCGTATTTGTGATAGTATAACTTGGACAGGAAATTTGGCGAACACATATAAGGCACAAAAGTATTCGTGTCTAACAGAATTGACTCTATATGGTTACAAATTGAAATATCTTCGAAATTTAGCTCACTCACACTCAAAATGAATTTTACGACAAAGTCATTAAAAATGTCCTAAAACAAAGACCACAAGAAATCGGTTGATGTACCCTCTCTTACTACTATTAACATAGAATTGTGTACAACTAAATAAATCAGGAGTATTATTGTTTTCACTAAACACGTCCCAGTATGTTGATCATTCACCGTATTGGTCTTGACCTTGAGTTCACCAAATCGAGGTCTCATGGACGAAAATATAAATTGATGATACGTTCTGATCACATGAACGAATAGGCCTAGATCTGTTAGCCATCTAAGGTAAGAATAGATTAATAAATATATTTCATCAAAAGAGGACTTTCCATCGTCGACTTCCAACGATTTATAGAGTCTACCATTTTTCCGCACCGGGTGACTTCCCGTAAACTTTTTTATTTAACAAATACTCTTCGGGAACAAGGTGGAGTAGAAGAGATAGAAGAGTTAAAACAGCAAGGTATGTGTGTGTGTGTCTTCATCACCATCCTTATTATAACGCCCATTTGAACTCTTTATTCACTACGTAGACTCTACCGGTAGTGTCCCCACTATTCGTCTCTTCATTGTTGACCCATCATTATAACCAGGAACTAAAATTTATTCGACTTTAAGAAACTAAAAGGGAGTTCCGATTATAAACTCGTAAACTCCAATCGACACGCACCTAACTGGTTGAAAAGGTCAAACCAGTTCGACCAATAAACGTCCCCTTCACGATTATGTGAAGGAGTCTGAAATAGTCCAACAAACCTCGACAATCGTCATCTACACATTGAGAACAAACCGCAAATCTCCTAGACTCTCAAATTTCTCTAAAATCTCTACTGGATTAAGTCAGAGAAATAAAATGAAGACTCTTTTGATAATCAACCTTCTCGATATACTAAACAGGCTGTCTATAAGGAAAAATGGAAAAAAGTCTATCTTATACATCCTATCTTGACATTGGAGACCCAGATGTATAGATTATTAAGGATACAGAGGACACATTAAAGAAGTCTCTGTTCTATTTATCGAATTTGTAATTGTAACTTGTGTGACAGAGGTGTGTCAACTAAGGTTGTACAAGATTGACTAAAGTTTTTTTGGTCGAAAACTAAAGTGAATAAAAAGACCAAAAAAAAAAGGGGGACAAAAGATAAAGTAACTAAAGAATAGACTATAAAGGGAAAGTGAAACCCAAATTGAAAAAGAAAAAGATCAAAAACTTAAATTTTTAACTTCACTAACTAACTCCACAAATGAGGGGACATGAATAAGGATTTATGACGAAATAAGTGTAGGGTACTTACAACTACATAACATAAAAGTAAAAGTAAGTGAATTTTAATAAAAGACCAAAGTCAAAAGTGAAGTATTCCTCATTTCAAACACATCAACCGTCAATGAACCCCTAAAAAAGAGAAAAAAAAAAAAAAAATGACTAAAGTTTGAATTAAGGTACACCAGTCTCTTGTATGGAACATGCTGAACAGGAAATTTTTATATAAGTCCGAACGAAATACCGGGTCTTACACCAGTCAGACCCTTCACAAAGTGCACGTAAAGTATTTTTACATAAGACATAAGTCGTCACAATTAAAACGACAAACACGATCCATAAGATAATACAGTATTACGAGGTATTTGCACTTAATTCCGTCCAACCAACTATCACACCAAGTTTAGAAGACATAAGGACGACTAAAAGATAAACAAGATTGCTAATTAATGAGTCTCTCCATATTTTATTATTAACCTAAACAGATAGAGAAGAGTATCAAGAGAGTCAAAACATAAATACATAAAACGTCGAGACATTAAATCGTGTCCACCATAAAACGTAACAACATAGGAGAAGTACTTAACTGAGAAACAATAATACTTTACTAATAAGGACCACTATCACAAACAAAACTTTAGATGAAACCGTCTATAATTGCACAGGTAACTACAAAGAAAACTAATCATAATCGTACCATACAGGAAAATGAAATTGGACAAATGACATTAGAAATATGAATTTTGCGCAAAGAATATTCGTGGTATAGCAACCGAGAACGAAAAAATTGGATCAGACTTTTATGGACGAGAAAACAAAAAAACTTAACTCTATATAAACTGTATATTGTAAGTAAAGTCCACAGTCGTATTACTAAAGTCTATGTATATATAACGTTTCACCAGTAGTGTTCTAATCAGTTGTAAGTAGTGAAATGTATCAATATTGACACAAAAGGGACACTACCCTTGAAAATTTTAAATGAGAGCCTCTGAAGACCGTCAGGTCACCAATTCTTAGACAGAACGTTAAGTCCCCTACACCCAAACTAGGGACCAGTCCCTTGATTCTAGAGTGTACGACACCTCGTTGATTCGGGTGCACGGTGTTGATCGTTCGGACACACCAGGTTGATGACTCGGGTGTACGAGTTGATCTCTCAGATACACGGTGTTACCTTCTACGGGGAACGGCATTGATTCTGGACTACACAAGTTTATTTATTATAAAAAATTTTTATTTTAAATGAGAGTATCGTTGAAAGTTTACATTGTCATGAGTGACACGACATGTTAGAGACGGAAAATTAACCGAACAAAACTGGTAAAATTACACCAACAACTACACTCATTGAAATTCAGAAAGACAAAAAATTTTATTCAGGATTTTATAAATTTATTCATTTATTTAGAATAGACAAATTGATACATCAATGGTAAAAATCATATGGAGTAAGAAAAAATATCTAGACATAAAGGTTCAGGAATAACGTGTTAAGTCTGAATGTCTTTCATCCCTTTTGGTGATTTAGTAAGTCCATACTGGATTTAGTTTAGGGAACGTCAGCAGTATGTCACCTTTACTGTCTATCTGAGTTCTCTAATCTAGACTATCTGTTCTCACGGACTTCTTGATACCTACTTCCAAGCACTATAACATGTTCAGTCCCTAGTTCTGGTCGGGGTTCTCTTTCTTTACGTTTTACCAACAGACTCCTCCGGAATGTTTATTGACTCTTCTCTTCGTTTTCCGTTTCCTCTCTTCCTTTCTATATGAGTAAAGTTACGTCTCAAGGTCTCTTATCGTTCCTCTTTATTCTTTCGGAAGGAGTCACTAGTTACGTTTCTTTATCTCCTTTTGTTATCTTACCCTTTCTGATCTCTAGAGAAGTTCTTTTCGTCTCTATGGTTCGTTTGTAAACTACGTTTCTACCCGTGTTATTTCCTGTCTTTATCATACTTGGATTGTCTTCGTCTTCTACAATTCTTCTCCACCGTCCTTATGTGTCTTGATATGTTTTTTCTAAAAGTACTGGGTCTATTGGTGCTACCACACTAGTGAGTGAATCTCGGTCTGTAGGACCTTACGTTTCAGTGTACCCGGAATCTTTCGTAGTGATACTCGTTTCGATCACCTCCACTACTTTAAGGTCAACTCGGCAAACTTTAGGATTTTCTATTACGACACTTTCACGACGTGAGTTATACCGTCGTGTAAACCTTTTGAGTCGTCACCGGTGTCCTGACCTTTTCCAGGCAAAAGTAACGTTAGGGTTTCTTTCCGTCACGGTTTCTTATAAGTTTGATGACGTGTTGACGCGAGTAGAGTGTACGATCGTTTCATTGTGAGTTTTAAGAGGTTCGGTCCGAAGTTGTTATGTACTTGGCACTTGTAGGTCTACAAGTTCGACCTAAATCTTTTCCCTCTCCTCGGTCTCTCGATTAACGGTTGTAGACAATCTAGTGACTAATGACAATCTAGGTCATTTTATAGATGAAGACACAGTAACTGATGATACGGTTTCGGAAACTGACACACTTAGTGTTGTTTGACCTTTTAAGTTCTCCACCCTTATGGTCTGGTGGAATGGACGGAGGACTCTTTAGACATACGTTCAGTTCTTCGTTGTCAATTGTTGTACTTTGTTGTCTGACCAAGGTTTAGCCCTTCCCTCATGTAATTCCGACATATGACAGTGGGACGAATAAATTGAATATACGTCTCATATAGTACGTGTCACGACCCGACCTACTTCGTGTTCGACCTTAGTTCTAACGGTCCTCTTTATAGTAATTAGAGTACTATGCGTCTACCGTGGTGGGAATACCGTCTTTCGCTTCTTGATGTCTCGGATGACTACTTTCAGTTTCTCCTCTCACCTTTTCAACCGAATTTTGAGTTGTAAGTCTTTTGATTCTAGTACCATAGGCCAGGGTACTAAAGTACTGTTTATCTACCCCTTCGTTACCTTTGTTACTCTCTGAAATAAACCCCCCTCCCCCCAAGGTTTTAGTGAGGTCTACCACTGACGTCGGTACTTTAATTTTCTACGAATGAGGAACCATCTTTTCGATACTGGTAGGATCTGTCGTATAATTTTTCGTCTCTGAAATGAAACGGTTGTTTCCAGGAAGACCAGTTTCGACACTAAAAAGGTCATCAGTATAAACCTACACTCTCAATCTGACATTTCTTTTGACTCGCGACTTCTTAACTACGAAAACTTGACACCACAACCTCTTCTGAGGACTCTCAGGGAACCTGACGTGCCTTTAGTTTGGTTAGGTAGGATTTCCTTTAGTCAGGACTTATAAGTAACCTTCCTGACTACGACTTCGAGGTTACGAAACCGGTGGACTACCCTTCTCGGTCGAGTAACCTTTTCTGGGACTACTACCCTTTCTAACTTCCGTCTTTCTCTTCCCCTCCTGTCTCCTACTTTTTACCAACCTACCGTAGTGACTGAGTTAGCTGTACTCAAACTCGTTCGAGACCCTCAACCACTATCTGTCCCTTCGGACCACACGACGTCAGGTGCCCCAGTGTTTCTCAGTCTGTACTGACCCGCTGGGTTGACCGACTAAAGGTTGACCACGGTAAAAGTGGACGGACTCCCGAAGGAAATTGTAAATAACATTAAGTTCAGTCAACCACTATTTAACAAAGTCGAAAGACACCAATTCTTAGATGGAAAGTTACGTGCCCTGTACCCAAGTTAGGGACCAGTCCCTTGACCTAGGGTATACAGAGTCCCGTTGACTCGGGTTCGTGTCGTTGATCTCTCTGGGAGTGACGTTACTTTCTAGGGAACACGGTGTTGATTCTGGGTTGTGTCGGTTTTTGTTTATGAAAATTTTACGGTTTTTATGAAATAAGTAAGTGTCACTAAAAAAAAAAACCTGTTGAATGGTTCAATACGAAGGGACTATCCAGTCAACTATTTCTTAGACGGACGTTACATCCTATGGGGACAAACTAAGGACCCAACCTTTCTAGGGGACCTCTTCCCTATCCGATGGGTGAGGTCATAAGAACCCGAAGGGAACACCGAGTCGACCATTTCTTAGGTGGACCTTACGTCCTCTGGACCCAAGTCAGGGATCCAACCCTTCTAGGGGACCTCTTCCCTTTCCGATTTTAAGGTACCTGACATATCAGGCACCCCAGTGTTTTTCAGTTTGTACTGACTCGTTAAGAGTGAAGTGATTTGGTTCAATACGTCAGTAATGTTAGTAGGTAAAAATAATGTAAAAAATAGTGGGGTCAGTCTCGGGAACACAGGTAACACCAATTAAAGACAAGCGTAGGTCAGGGTCCACTGGTGATTAGTGGAAAGGCAGAGACACACGAAAAAGACCTGTAGAGTATATTAACTTCAGTTTGTCATTTACCAGAAAACACAGGCCACAGATAATGTAAAAAACTCCAAGTAGACGTGACATCACATATAGTCATAAAGAGGGAAATAATGGATGAAGTGTAAGTTTAAACATAGAAAGAAAAAGATTTCAAGTCAAATGAATTTTTATATAAAGGTCATTCGGAGGTATTTAGTGAACACGTAACTTAATCTGATTTATTTTTGGTACGTGAAATAATGCAAATTCATATAATTTTTAGGATGAAAACTCTAAAGATCATACTAACCGAGGACAGGTACAAACATAGGTGATCTCTTAGATCAATGATCATCTGAAAGTTATTTATCACGAGTTGACTTACCTTAATATAAGAATTTTTCAATTTATACCTTCTCCATGACCTGTTGAATCTTTGGTCCAGTCTGACAAACCTTCTTGTTTCAATACGGGATCAGTACATCTATTTCGAAAGGAAGAGAAGACCAGTGAAGGCGAAACACCGTTTCTTCTGAAACACACGATTTGAGGTCGGAATTATAGACAGATGAACTGTAGAGACAACAATATAGAATAGCCGAATAGAAGGTTTTCTTTTGAATAGTCTGAATAGTTTGTTTTATTTTGAGGAAACTCAAAAAAGACAGAGGGACTGACAAGGAGTATAGAATCGAGTCATTTACCGTCAAAGTAGGAAACTCAAGGGACCAACTTTTCAGTAAGATGTAGGGTGACTAGTCGTTTACAACAGTAATGCACATAGTGTTGGGTCAACGAAGAGTGGTGATGGTGACGTCCACATAAGTTCGGTGGTACTAGAGTCAGAGCACTTTTTGTACCGGTGTCATTAAGAGTGAAGGAGGGTTCTTTACCTCGGATAAACGGGTGGTCACTCAGACCCGTCCGAAATATGAACGACACTGGTCATCTTGTACCACCTTCACTACCACTCTCGACCTCGGAGTTAGAGTCCACCAGGTACCCGAGAAGTCATAATCCCTACTTTAACAAGTAAGGGATGACCACCACGTTATTTCCCCTAGACCCTTCTTAAGTTTTACTGACATGACAAAATTTTTCACTTTTCGTGTCTATAGACTACCATTCTCAATTTCCTAAATTTATGTCTACTGGTCGTCTGTTTTTACGAGTTGTAACGATTAATAATTTCTTTACTTTTTAGTCTTGACACGAAGGGACCACCAAGTAACCATTTCTTAGACGGACGGTTACGTTCTCTACACCCAAGCTAGGGAGTGGAGTGTGACCAGTCTACCAGTAGTAGTTTTTCAGATGTTTGTTGTTTACGACCTCTCCCACACCTTTTTTTCCCTTGGAGGATGTACAACCACCCTTACATTTAACTATGTCGGTGACACCTCTTGTCATACCTCCAAGGAATTCTTTGATTTTTATCTAGATTGTACACTGGGTCGTTAGGGTGGTGATCCGTATGTGGGACTCTTTTGGTATTAAGTTTTCCTGTGCACATGGGGACACAAGTAACTTCGTGATAAATGTTATTTATCGGTCCTATGCATTGTCGGATTTACAGGTTACTGTCCACTTACCTATTTCTTTTACACCTTGCATATATGTCAGCTTGTAACAAGTCGGTGATTTTCCTTACTTTATTCCAGTAAACATCTACCACACCCAGCTGGATGTTAGATAGTATGTCTCACTTCATTCAGTCTTTCACAATCAGTGAGTCAACACAGGCTAAGAAACGCTGGGGTACCTGACACCGGGCGGTCCGAGGAGACAGATACCTTAAGAGGTCCGTCCTTACGACCTCACCCAACGGTACGGGAGGACGTCCCCTAGAAGGGCTGGGTCCCCAGATAGGGCTCAAAGAATGGAGGACATAACCGTCCGTGTAACAAATGGAGATCACGGTGGACCCTTCGTCGTGGGAAAATAGTACAGAGAGGGAGGAGTGAAGTAGGGATAGGAGAGTGGGACTTGCATAGGAGGTACTTCATCGGTCTTACTCGGGCAATTCTACCTATGGTCTGAGTAGTGAGGAGACTACTTTTAGCACCGACCGAAGGAGAGAGCGAGTCACTGTGAGGACTGGTACCGGAGAAGGGGTCACCGCATTGAAGGAGAGGTAAGAACGAAAGTCGACAAGAGGTCGACGGTCCGACCGGAGGAACGATGTGGTACAAGGAACAGCTCACTCGAGTCATGGAAGGAATGGATCGGAGAGACTCAAACGAGGACACGACATTCTACCCTCACCACAGGGAATTATGACAGTACCCTTCAGGAGTCGTCTCCTCCGAGAGTCTACAATGACCCCGATCCCTCTTCTGAATTTATCGGTGACCGTATGAAAAAGAACGGAAGGGAAAAGACGGTCCTTCAACAAAACAAAAAACAAAACGTTAAGAATCTCACTGTAAAGGGGAGTGGCGAGGGGGGGGGGCGGCGGGCGGCGGGGGGTGGTTCGGGTGTGTATCCGACTTATTCACTTCCTCGTGTAAGAGTGTCTAAAAAATTGACGACGTAAACTTCTACTATAACGTGTCATTCAAGGACAAAAGGAATCTCGACAACCAGTACAACCCTCGCACTCACACCCCCCACCAACAGACCCTCACCCCCGGACGTGTGACACGGTGGACCCTGAAGTACTCCTAATTGTGGACTCGGAAACGACATTCGGACAGTCGACGGGTCTAAATCTACACGACTGTGTGCGTCGTGTAGTAGAACTCGTCTACCCGCGGATGTGGATTTACTCACCTCTCAGTGCTCGTCACCACTGAGGTCAAAGTACTTCTGTCCTCTGTCTGGGTGCCCAGAACTCCTATTTTCAACAAAAATTTTGTACTAACGACAGACAAGAGAGTGAGAAGGGTCACGACGCAATGATGAGTGAGTACACTTGAAACCGAGTGAGTCAGTCTCAGTATCCTTTTTATCAAAAATAATTGTATGATCAACTTGTTTGTACTCGAATGATTTCCACTTCAGAAGTCCCGACGAAGAATTTGATTAACGTACCTTTCGGACAGTAGTCGTGGACTTCCTGGATCACGGCTGTGGGGTCCCACAATCGTCGCACGCAGACCACAGTCATAACTCTTTCCTCGCTCCCCGGTACTGACACCGGCCGCCCTGTATTGAACACACGTAACGGGAGGTATAACGTGTGAGAGGTTCTTCGGTGTCACTTAGAAGACTCACTCACTCACTTCAGCGAGTCAGTACAGACTGAGAAACACTGGGGTACCTGATATCGGATGGTCCGAGGAGACAAGTACCCTAAAAGGTCCGTTATCATGACCTCACCTAACGGTAAAGGAAGAGGTCCCCTAGAAGGGTTGGGTCCTTGACTTGGGCTCAGAGGGTATAACATCTGTCTACGAAATGGCAGACTCGGTGGCTTCGAACTCCGTTTTACGAGTGAGGAGACACGAGGTCACCGAAGTAGGGAGTGAGAATTACTTTAGGTCTCTAGAGACATCGGGCCCTCCGGGACCACGACGACTGAGTAGGGAAGGAAGCGAGGAAGACGGAGTCGTGACGTCGGAGAAACGTAGTTAGTCCGGAGCGTACCAGGGTGGACTCTTGAGACATGGCTGACAAGGAAGACGGAACTCACGACAGGAGGGGTAGGTGTAGGATTGAAGTACAACTAAAGACGAGTCTCTCGGGGATAGCTTTCGTACCTTAGTCATGAATAGAAAGTGAGAAGGGACTGGGACGACACAAACGAGTATCGTGAATAATTAGCAACTACACGTCAGTAAACACAAAGAGAGGACTCAGTACAAGACCTTGGCTTGTATCCGGGAGACATTACACATGAGATATCTACGTAACTTACTCACTTAACTGACACAACGACGATAAACGGAACGATCACGTTCTGCCTCTTGACCCTACATAAGTGTATCATCTACTGGGTGTTAAAGTTTATGTGTGTGAGAGGATTGGAATCTTTGTAGAGACACAATCAAGTCGTCACATTGTTTGTAGCTTACGAATGTCACAAGGGACATGACATAACTTCGATCTTTAATTTTTTACCCATTTACATGTACCAGTCTAGGTACACCTGAAATATGTTGTCAGTGACAGAAGTGATGGTGTCACGAGTGAACGTGTAATGAGTAAAATTCTTCAGGACGACATTGATTCATAGGTTGACAAATTAGGTCATAAAAAGATACAAGAAAAACGGAACCTTAAGAAAGTACCTTGTAGACAAAGTTAGGAAAATCTGAACCTGTCAACAACTGTAAGTCCTTTCGAGGGAATCACGACTACTCCCACCGCTCTCTACTTCTCACTTCTCCGTCCATGGAGACTTCCTTCACCACAATGGCCATCTAGACTTCCCATCAATAACTAAGGAAGATGACACAATTATTTAACATAATTATGTGAATCCTTCTTTTTAGTAATAAGATATCCACGGTTTTTCTATAAATTTTCAGGTGATAGGTAAGGACTTATCTTTGTGTGTGTGTGTGTGCCTTATCCTCATTTACCTATGAAAAGTTTGTCTTAACGTGTGTGTTCTTAGGAATTAGTCAAACGTGATTTTGTCGTCATTTATGAATAGTGACACAGGTAACGGCACATTGTGACATAACCGTTTTGGTCGATGGTGTAAGTTAGTTCTCTCTTATTAATCTTTGTCGTCTACGACCTTTCCTTCTCTCTTTCGATAACGATGGCGTTTGTCAACTGTCATATGTAACTTTTCGGTTCCCAGAGTCATTGTTGTCTTGTGGATTTATTTTCCTTAACTCATTTTACCGTTCCACACTTTAATCGTTTGTTATGAGTTATGAAACAAATATATGTGTTATTACTTATTAACTTTTATACCAGTTTCTTTTCAGACGTAAGGGTTTTTGTAGTTTTTCTAATTTATGAATTCTTATTAGAGTTCTTTTTACGGTCCAGATATCCTCCTTTTGTAAGGACTGTTTGTATTTTCATCCGAACTTGTTTACCTTTCTGAAAAGTATAAAGTGTAAGTACTTATCTCGTTGAACCGTAATGCCGCTGAAATCAAGAGGGGTTCAATTACAGATTTAAGGTCAGGGTTGTTTCAACAAAAAATTTTAAAAAGACCGTGATCTGTTTAACTAGGATTTCCAGTGTACCTTTTTACTTTATTCTTGTTGGTCCTTTGGGTACCTTCTCACTATTTCTCCGGTGTGGAATGGACTAACAATTCGGTGTTTACAGATATTAATTTTGACTCTCGTCCCCCACATTTACTCTTGAGAGAGATGAAAAACAAGTCAAAACGATACTTGGATTTTGCAGAGATTTTTTATTTCAGACAATATTTTTAACACAAGGTCAACATACCATACTACACACCTGTCTGTATGATCTGTTACCTTACTCATCTTTCAGGTCTTTATCAATTAATATCTTTAAATCTTACTTCGTAGAGGAGTTTAATGTCTTCTCTTCCACCCTGTTGACCTATCTATAAACTATTCTCTATTTTAGTCTAGACATACAGTGTGACATAAGGTTCTATTTGATGTTTACCTATTTTAGAATAAAAAAGAAAAAAATATAACATGTGAAAAATAAAATTTTATTAAAATCCGAACACTCTTTGTCATGTTTCTTATAAGGAAATAGGAAGTAGGTCTAAGGGATTTCCAATAGTAAACGACGTACGAAATAGTAAATAAATAAGACAGAGACTTTATAGACTCTCATTCAACGTCTGGAGTACAGGGAAACAAACATCTATGCAGTCACAATCCCCAGAGGGTCACCGAGTCCCCATTTCTTAGGTGGAAGTCACGTCCTCTGCTCCCAAGCTAGGGATCCAACCCTTCCAGGGGACCTACTCCCACGTCGTTGGGTGAGGTCATAAGAACGGACCTCTTAGGGTACCTGGCTCCTCGGATCACCCGACGTCCGGTATCCCAGCGTCTTAGCCTGTACTGACTTCACTGAATCGTGTGTGTGTATTTACGTACAGTCACATTACACGATTCTTGTTCTTACAGAACCAGACAAGTCCGGGGATATTGTCCTATGGTATCTGACCCGCGGACATTTGTAAGGAGTCCGAATACCTCCGACCTTCAGGACCTAGTTCCACGGTCGTCCCCAGACCATTCTTGCGTGAAGAACCAAACCGGTAGAAAAGTGACAAATAGTTATACTACCTTCCTCACTCCCTAGCGCGAGAGTCAACCTGTGTCTAGGGTAAGGACTCATTAGTGAAGGGCTTCCGGATTGAAAGTCTGTGGTAGTGTGACCCGTAGTTCTAAAGTGTATCCTTAAAACCCCTTGTGTCTGTACGTCAGAAATCGTTTCTTGTAAGAGAATGTATTAGTTCTCAATAGTCTTAGTCCTTTATTCGTACTGTTTTACGATGAGAAACTAGACATTCGGAGTGACCCTGAAGGGGTCACAGGGTACCTTGCGAACAAGACTGGGTGTCCGGTCCGGTCAATTGTGAAACGTCAGTCGACAGTTGAGAGACGTTGTAGGAAATTAGACGTCAGATCAAAATACAAAGTACTAGTACTGGAAAAAACTCATGTCCGAAGAACACATATTACAGGGAGTCTAATCCATCCAAACTGTAAAGGAGCACATATGCAAAAATCGTACTTATGGTGTTTTCCTTACGACACAGTAACCAACATGATAGAACGATACGATACGATTCAGCGAAGTCAGCACAGGCTCAGACACGCTGGGGTATCTGCCGTCGGGTGGTCCGAGAGGGCAGGGACCCTAAGAGGTCCGTTCTTGTGACCTCATCCAACGGTAAAGGAAGAGGTCACGTACTTTCACTTTTCACTTTCACTTCAGTGAGTCAGCACAGACTGAGAATCGCTGGGGTACCTGACATCGGGTGGTCCGAGGAGGTAGGTACCCTAAAAGATCCGTAACGAAAGAGGTACATGATAGAATCCCTGACAAACAAACCCAGTCGTGAATTCCACCATAGTGGTTCAAAGGGACATTTCCATATAAAAAAGGAACATTAATTGTTCATAAGACCCCTGAAGGGACCACCAGGTCACCAATTTCCAGGTGAGAAGTTAAGGTCCCTGGGTCCAAACTAGGGACAAGCCTCTTGATTCTAGGGTGTATGGCACCTTGTCGAACCGGGTGTGTGGTGTCGGACTCTTAGGGACACGGCGTTTCTTTCGGGTCCATGGCATTGTTTTCAGGACGTTTCTGGACCGATTCTGGGTTACGTCGGTTTACTCATTCGTAAGACCATCTGGGTCTGTTGGGGATGTGTAGGGAGGAACTCCTTTCTGAACCAGTCAACACCACCCGTGCCAGTCGAGAAACTGGTACTGAACCGAGTGGGTCCCAGTGTCGGTAGGACCCGGTACCTACTGTACTCTCGAGGGACGGGCACAGGTTCCGAACCTGTCCGGACGGGGAGTCCCTCTGGAGGGAGTACAGGAAAGTGTACACAACAAGGGAGTACTCAAAGAACGTGGGGTCTGTGACAAAGTCGTCGACTAAGACCTCTTGGGTCGGATTCTATCCATAGAGATGTTCGTATAGACAAGTGTTAATGAACCTGAATGAGAAAAAATAGTAGAGAACTCCTAAGAACGAACCTTGTTCAATGACACGACCAACGGTTTACCACCAAAAGAAAATTAAGATACTCAAGCAGCCGTAAATTATCCTAAGATGACTTTCCTTCTCGAAACGGAGGGGGAGTAAGTAAGTAAAGTGAGTAAATATAGTCGTACAAGAGTACCTAAGAAAATACCCAATATTCACTTTCACTTCAGTGAGTCAATACAGGCTGAGAAACGCTGGGGTAACTGACATCGGGTGGTCCGAGGAAGTAGGTACCCTATTAGACAGTAAATAAAACAACGAGTTTAACAGGGTTAAAATCGGTCATCCTTGGGAACGTCAAACCCAAGACACAGGAAAACTGTACAGGGGTAGTAAAAAAAAGGGAATAAAAGACCGTGGTTCTCTAAAAAAAGTTTGAATAAACTAGAAAAGGACGGGGACCTTGGACGGTAAAGTTTCAACTGGTTTAGACTTGTAATTTTTTATTCTCGGAAATTCATGATCCTTCTTTGCATCCACCTACTAGAATACGGGTCCCTCACTCCTTTTGGACAAATCCCCTTTTTTTTTTCCTACACTGTTTTTGTCAAATGTCCCGCCCCCTTTACTTTTACCGAATATTTATATACTCTTGTAAGAATGGGAGTATGTGATTTCCAAACTTTTAAGAATTAACATCTCTTTGTCCGTGGAGTACGTGACGACCATCCTCAAAATTTTACCATGTTGGGGTATTGTCCCTAAACCCCCTTTCGTCTGTCTAAACGAAAGCAGGTCATTAAGGTGACAGTCCTTAGATGCGACTTCTATTTGAAGGTGGTCATTTGTTGTGTACGTATCCCAATAAGTAACGACGTGACAAACATTGTCGTCTTCTAACCTCTGTTGGGTCTACCGATAGTTATCTCCGGAGGAACATATTGACCTTGTGGGTGTGTCACCTTATGGTACACCACGAGATTTTTCGTTTGTTACCAATAGAGACACATGGTCACACATTACTAAAGATCCCATATTCACTTTTGTCGTTCCTAACTTCTCGTTGTAAGATTTTTGATTCTAGTACCGTAGGCAAGACAGTGAAGTACCGTTTGTCTTCCCCCTTTTCACCTGTGTCACTGTCTAAAATAAAAACCCCCAAGGTGCTAGTGAGACCTACCACTGACGTCGGTACTTTAATCTGCGAATGAGGAACCTTCCTTTAGATACTGTTTGTATCTGTAGTATACTTTTTCGTCTCTGTAGAGAAACGACTGTTTTTAGGTATATCAGTTTCGACACCAAAAAGGTCATCACTCTTAACCTGACATTTCTTTCGACTCACGATTTCTTAACTACGAAAACTTAACACCAAGACCTCTCTTGAGAAATCTCAGGGAACCTGTCGTTCCTCCAATTCGGTCAGTTAGGATTTCCTTTAATTGGGACTTATAAGTGACCTTCCTGACTTCGACTTCGAAGTTATGAAACCGGTGGACTACCCTTCTCGGTTGAGTAACCTTTTCTCAGACTACGACCCTTTCTAACTTCCGTCTTCTTCTCCCACCGTCTCCTACTCTACCAACCTATCGTAGTGGTTGAATTACCTGTACTCAAACTCGTTTGAGACCCTCTATCACTTCCTGTCCCATCCGGCCGCACGACGTCAGGTTCCTCAGTGTCTCAGCCTGGGTTGAATCACTGACTTGTCGTTGTTGTTTGGCCCTATATCTCCTTTTTTAATCTTTATGCATGCATGAACGAATAAAACAACTTTCTTTACCACCTTCCTATTTTGTCATTATTTTTAATAATGGACCCTACTCCCTCACTCCTTACTTTCGGTCTGGAAAGAACTCATGGAAAAATATATTAGAATCGAAAATTTGTAATTGTAAACAATATATAGGTTTTATTTTGTTTCTCCTCTATTTTCGTTTGATTTTAAGTTTTAGTGTTTTGTTTACTTGAATTCAAAATTTTCAATCATAATATTGATGTGTCTTCTTTCTTAACAAAGTTCACTGAAAACTTGTATGACGAGGAATCAACCAACAGTAAATTTCGGTTTTGTCTTATTTTGTTTTGAAGATTCTTTAGAATTTGATCATACATCAAAAATTTGATAAAATACATATAAAATCCTATTTGAATTATTTATTTATTCAATCCCTGACTCTAAAAATGACACTTTCATTTTTCTATGTTTATATTACGGTTTTTTAATTCTTTTTGGTTACAAGACAAACTTGACCTTTATACTTATACTTATATTTACATATTGTGATGAAGTTTACATGTCATGATAAAGACATTAAGTTTCCCGGATTGCCGTCACTTTGTGGTCATCGATATTCGTGGTGATCTTAAGTTTCGAATCAGAGATTTACAGTAACTTTCCCCGAAGGGACCACCTAATCATCATTTATTAGGTTGACGGTCAGTCCTCTGTACCCAAACTAGGGACTAGGCCCTTCTAGGGTGTTCGGTGGTTCGCTGATTCGGACACACGATGTTGATAACTCGGAGACGAGATCTCGGGCCCTCGGTGTCGACGACTTCGGACTCACGGGGTCTCGGGAGCGAGACGTTGTTCTCTTCGGTGGTGTTACTCTTCGGGTGTCTGGTGCTAATCTCCCATCGGGGACGAACGATGTTGATCTCTTTTCGGCTGTATCGTTACTGGGTCCTGTCGGTTTTTATTTATTTTAATATAATTTACAGTAATTTTCCTTGGTCACGGGGAACCTCTTTACCGATTACAGTCCAGGTCCCCTCCTCCTACATGCCACTCGGATCTGTAGAACACGACATAATCCTTCACGAGTCTCTGGTTGTTCCTACTAAGTTCTTCGATTCGACTCTATTAAACTTGTATCCTTTACTCACACCAACTACTGTGTAACTCATTTATTTTAGATTTAAAGACATAACTATAAGTTTTTCCCCTTTTCATTTTAATAAACGATTGTTACCTCCACTTATAATATGGTTTTAGAACAAGACTTTTACCCATTAATTTCCCTTTATTTAAAAACATGACGGAAAAATCTTACTGAAATCAAGTAGAGGTCACTTCCTTTCGAATAACGTCTTCTTACGGTCGAATTTTCATACCTTTATTTATTATCCCCACAAATTACCACGAAAAGATTAAGATGTTTTATTATCCAAGTCCGGTCCGAATAACCACCTACGATTTTGGTAATACACCTTTCAAAATCCCTTCTTCTATAAGTGTATGGGAATTGCAAAATGGGATGTTTCGTTAAAGTACTAACAGTTTCACTCTTTACTTGGAAATGTTTCCTCTCAGAACTTCAGTGATCCAGTGGTTCACGGGGTCCACATCGTAGTGACTACCACTGTCTGACCTCATCACACGGGCGCCTCGGTCAAGGGACACGTCATGGAGTAGTCACGACAACAGGTGGGAGGAGTTACGAGAGTGGGTACCGTGAGTGCCTTTCAGGCACGGTTCTACGTATTGGTCTGAATTCTTGATTTCCGTCTCACAGTTTTTGTCACGGCTTTCATATGGATTGGAGACCCCCTTTCAATCTTGTCTTCCGCAAAGTAGTCCCTAACCACCTCCGGTCTTCCTTCACGGTACCGTAAAGAGTTCACAATCTCCTCTTGACAGTTGGGTCTTAGGGTGCAGGTCGTTTCCAACCGACAATCTCTATAGTCGTAGGAGAAGTAATGTTCATAGGTTTCGTTTTCGACCTACTTCCTTCATTATGCCGACAGAGGAGTGTGCAAGAGTGAACAGTTCCTTCTTTCGAAAAAAAAGGTGGTACTGAAGAGGAAATGGTTTCTGCATAAGTAGTCGGTACCGAGATAGAGTGTACCGGTCTCATCTCTGTCTCCTACCACCACTTCACTCTCATAGACCCTAAAAGTCAGAGTCAATTTCCCCCTCGATCCGTTCTCTTTCGTTACCGTGGGGTGAGGTCATGAGAACGGACCCTTTAGGGTACCTGCATCCTCGGACCATCCGACGTCAGGTACCCCAGTGGTTCTCAGCCTGTGCTGACTCGCTGAAGTGAAAGTGAAAAGTGAAAGTACGTAACCTCTTCCTTTACCGTTGGGTAAGGTCACAAGAACGGACCTCTTAGGGTCCCTGCCCCTTCGGACCACCCGACGGCAGACACACCAGCATCTCTCAGCCTGTACTGTCTTCGCTGAATCGTCGTCGTCGTCGTCGTCCGTTCTTTCCTACAATCAGTGAGTCGGTACAGACTGAGACGTTGGGGTACCTGATATCGGGCGGTCCGAGGAGACAGACACCCTAAGAGGTCCTCTCTTATGACCTCACCGATTTGTAAGGGAAGAAGGGTTGGGTCCCTAGCTTGAGCCGAGAGAACGTAATTTCCACTTAAGAAATAGTAGACTCGGTGGTGCCTTCGGCATCTACTCTTTCCCCCCGACAATTCACCTTTTCCCGTACACTGTCGAGAGTACAAGTGTTAGAATTCAAATCTAATTATAATAGACGTTTACTTTAATATACACCAGTGACTGTACTAACTCATTTTTTGTAAACTAATATGGAAATTTTCCGTGTACATTGGTAAATCCATATACATTACAAAAACATTAACACCTAAATAATAGTCTTCTTAAAAAAGTGGACATAACCCTAGGAACCTTTTACCTTGTACGGACACACTCCGATCTCCGAGACGTCTGTCGAAGACAGACACATTAGCCACCCGTCGATCGTCTATGACTCCCGACAGAGGTATGGTGGGACACGGTCCACGACCAGTGAGTCAGTACAGGAAAGGAGATTCTCTTTAGACCTTCCTCGACGTCTGATCTTTAACGCGTGGTCACAGTCACCATAATACTATTCCCTTAAAATCTCACGGTATCCTAACACACGGATCCTCTACACAAATCGGCCGAGAACCCCAGTTCTCTCGGGAGGCCCTCTTCATTCGAGACGAGTCAGACCCAAACAGGTCGAAACCCCACTCCGTCGAGAAAAGTCAGGACATCAACGTACAGACAGAGTCCCCCCTCAACCTACTCCGTCTGGTCTACGACAGTCGGTCTACGTCAATTTTGGTCTTGAGACGAAACTGTCACACTAGTGTTCATCCGACGGTCGAAAACTAAAAGTGATTACACTACTAATTTTTACAATAGGAGGACATCAAAATGAAACCTAAAGACAATACTTACTCCAACTGGTAGAAAAAATACAAACTCTACAGACATAAAGGAAAAGACACTTTTTCATCAAAACAAAAAAAAAATTTGTTTAAGAATGAGTAAACATCCATGAGAAAATTTATCTCTTTAATCAAAAATCAGATATCATTCTCAACACTGATAAAAAAGGAACGAAAAGTGACTAAAAAAAGTTCGTAAATGAAAATATTTTAGTTTACATAACTATAAAAGGACACCGAAGATACAAAGTACAGTATTTGACTTTGTGGATGAGTCGAGGTTTTCACATATATAAAAATCTAAAGAGGACAAAGTAGATCATATGGGTACTAAAACAAAATAAAAAACGTAAACAGAAACTATATGTAAACCCCAAATAGCACAACACTCAGAGTCACCATAAGGGTGTACCGATGGACATAGGACTACGATGAATAACCGAGATAAGTGTGACTAAACTTTAGGGTATAAATAGTATCATTTAGGAATGTACATAAACCCAGGTCGAGGTCCTCTATCACTTACTGTCCCTTCGGACCATACGACGCCAGGTACTCATACGTTTCTCAACCTGAATCCTTGACTTGTCGTTGGTAAAACCTCAAAAGACAAGACAAGATGACTATATAAATAAGCACTCGACCATGTTGACAAAAAATTATGAATCTCGTAAACATCATAAAAATATTATGACACGGGATAATAAATCGTACTGATGATGAATTAATAAGTAGAGAAGGTCTTAAAGGATGGAGTAATACATTCAAATAAAAAGGTGTTTACTTGAAACTCTAGATTGACCAATTTTTTTATTTTCATAAAAGTGACTCCACTGTGATTTAAATACTCTAATCGGAGTCCTCTTAACGGTACAATCACTACTGAGAAGACACATCTTATATTCGGGAACGTGAACAAGTCTAAAAATAGGCATAGGGAGTCTTTGTAGTCTAACATCTAGTGTCTCCCGTATTTACAAACGATGAGACTTCTGAAACCTGAAGAAAGATATTTCACTGGCCCCCACAACTTCGCATAAGCTAGAAATCTAAACGACCATCACTCCTACACAGTTTGAATGCCATTTCTCATCGAAATTCGGTAACGTAAACTCTTTCAGGACTTTCTTCCGTTATCCTCTTTACTCTCCCCCACCCCATAAACTTCTCTGACTTCATCATCTTAGATATCATGGGTCTCCGGAGACCTGACAGGTCTCTCCCCTTATTTATCGACAAGAGTCCCAAAGTTTTTGACCTTTCTCTTTTGTACGAATGGGGGACGTCCCCATTCAAGGAGACAAGGACTCACGGTATCTCCTTTTAGGAAAATACATCCGTCGTAATTCTTTTCTCGCTTTCTTTTGTATCGATATTAGTATAACTGTATGAATTTTGACTGTTACCAGACTTCTTTTTAAAATTAGACTAACGTCACAATTACTACTTCTTAGACTTAAAATCAAAAAGTCCCAAAAAAACTCACATGTTAAGACTTAAACGTAATCACAAATGTAGAATATTGATTTAAAATACAAATATTTTTACTATAATTCTACTTATCAGTTGAACTTTATTTCAAATATTTGTTCACAAATTTCATATAAATAAGGGACACAAAAGAAGATCAATGTGAAAGACCTTTACCTCTTTTGCCATTCCGTGAAAATTAAAAATCAGAGTTCATCTACTGTATCACAGAATTAACGTTGGGTATATGAACAATAAAATCACTACTGACAAACAAAACCAGAAGTCTTTCTTTTATATGTAAGAATTTCAAATTTAAAATAACCAAACAAAACAAACAAGAGAACAAAGAGGAAAACAAATTTTATCATGAAATGGTGAGTATCCGTACATTATTAATTTACTGGTCTGACTTAAACATTTAATTATCATGACGAAGTAAAACTTTCTCTTAATTTCAAAAATACTGATCAGTTCCTTTGTCACAGATCTCTCTTCTTAGTACTGAGTTTTAAAGTAACTTTATTTTCTTTCAAAATACAGGAAACTATAGTTTAAAGTTTTCATTTTAACCTAAACTCTATGTTTTTAGTTTCAAAGACTTTGTCTTATCAATCTTTAATAATAATAATTGTTTTTTACAAAAAACCGGAACGACACGTTATACTCCCTAGAATCAAGGGACTAGTCCTTAACTTGGGTACAGGAGGATGTCACCTTCGTCCCTCAGGATTGGTGACCTGGTGGTCCTTAAAGGATCTTTAATAATTATTTATAAGAATAACAACTTTTATCTTCTGGAATTCGTATATTCAGAGTTCAACTGAACCCCAGATCAAAGAGTCATTGTCTTATTCATCTCTGTTAGAGCTATCCGAACAAAAAGAACGAATTTTGATAAAGGAGATACAACTTTCGTGTCCATGTCTTTCATCTCTTAAAGACTTCAAGAATATTTTCTTGACAATGAACTTAGTAATAAAGTCCCCCGACAAAGGGGGCATAGAAAGTTTCTCAGAAAACCACTTCAAAAAAACGAACGAATAAACAAAAAAAATTGAGTCAATGTCCACTAAAAACTCAGTCTGAAAAAACTAAATATCTAAATCAAAAAAGAAAGTCGAAACTAAATTAAATTTGAAAATGAAATTCATAATGAATATTTGTTATAAATCGTATATATACCCTAATAATCATTAGGGTAATTAAACTGGAATAAATTTTTGTTATAAAGGACAATAATAAATATAATATTAAACTATCAATGGTAGATAATTCATGAATGATATAAGGTTCGTCATATGATTTTCTAAATAAATTCGAAAATAAAGAAATAGAGTTTCATTTCTAAAAAATTTCCCTTTTTGATAAACAAAAACAAGAATACCTCTCGTCTTTATAAGATTTCTTTATAATTTACAAATTGTCACAATTTCTCAAGATCGGAATCAACATTCATTGATTTACTAATTCTTCAAATTTCATTGGAGTTCCAATGGTAAATAGACTTTCGAGATGTTATTATATATCTACTCCTAACTATTTGAACTAACTTATACCCTCGGGCCGTTATTATATTTATTCACTTCACTCGATCCACTTCTATTTTAACGTCTGAACCATTTCTTTCCTGAAGGTACAAGCATATTATTATCCTCCGACTCTAGATCGTAAAACAGGGTTTCCCTTTTTTTTTCCTCCTTACTATAGTTTAGGTAACCAATCTGGTATCCCAAATCGGATCTCCCTCGACTTCACCATCTCTTACGTCTCAAAACTCCTTGGCCTCAAAAGTTACTCCTTCTGTTATAAACACTAATACTTTTCTTTCGCACAAACGTTTATCTTCCTTCAACACCAATCCTGAAGTACACCCTGAGTCGACAGAGACTTCATCCTCACTGAGATTCTATTATCAATCTCTTCACCTTTCCTATTAAAATCTATACTGTATCACCCTTTCTGGAACCTAAAAATAGTCCGTATATGTCCCAAACTTAAGACCGAAATAGTAAATCAGTCATTCACTGTGACCCCGTGCCATTCTTTAAGAGACTCGGAAACGAAAATGTAAACATTTGACTTTCCTATGGATGTTCTGGTAGCACTCCCAATATTCATTCCCCATGTCAACAGAGGAGCCTCTGAAAGTCGTACTCCTTCCCGACTAACTCCGCGAAGCCAATTTATGCCAATGATCCTTTGAGGTCTTAAAATCGTACGTAAACAATCAGTACATCCACCTCGAGAATCCTCAAAGTGTCGGTCACCCGTCTTCTTTGAGACTCGGTGTACAAGAAGTGACTGGCAACTCTACCTGGTCCTTGGTCTCACCTCCGCTCCTGTGGACGACCGAACACGTCACTGGGTCTGCTCTGCTCGTCGTCAGCTCCTTGACCCCGTGACCGTCACTCTTCTGACTCTACAAATGAAACTGTGTCTAGAACCCTCGATCTTTCATTTCATGCGTAAAACACTCTGATCGGTCGACACATGACTCCTCAGGAGCTCGGGACCGAAGGACAAAGCTAGTGGTCACACTGAATCCGAAGACAAGACAATTTGGTGGCACCTGGTCACATTAACGTCTTTCTTTACAACCCCAAGTCGTTCAACCCCAGTTAAAAAATAGTAAAATAAATTTTCGTAAAAAATTTTAGGTTTTTGAATTCCTTCTTATTGGAGTCCCGTTTTCTTCCTGTCAACAAGTTTAACTTATGCAATCGAAATAATTTTTGAAGTGACGTAACAAGAGTCACAAAGAGTAAATTGACGTCTGGTCACTTTTGAGCCTAGTCAGATATTTGAACCCTTTGTGATTTTATCCCTTACGTGTCTTTTTGTGTCTAAAACTCTTCTTCCTTAACTATACGAACCTATCGTCACTACTGCTATCGGTTATAAGTGACTTCTAAATAACGCACAGTCTGTGACAAGATTCACAAAAGGTAAATAAGTGAGTAGTCACAATCCGTCGATTTAATTTGAGTAAATTTCACGAAATTAACTTCAGTCTCATTTAGTAAACCCTTCTTATCATACTTCCCCCCTCTTTAAGACTTTTATTACCTTTTTCATTGTAAACTTTTTTCATGGAAAACCTTTTTCATTGTAAACTAGACTTGAGATAGGTTTGACTTTTTCCTAAATTCGTGAACTATCTATCAAGAACGAAGAAAGATAGAATGTCTATCTTTTTGATGTCTTGTGTCGTTTTTCAAAAATCAATATAGTCACTCAATTACTACAACCTTACAATGTGATTAGGTGAATCCTTTGTGCCCTTTTTAAGTTTCACCGATTTGAAAGAGTAATGGGACACAACTTTTCCTGTTAATTTAAATCCTATTGAAAGCACTTGTTAGGTCCTTAACTCAATAAAAGTCACAATATTAAGGAACCTAAATTACAAGTATCACTACCTTAGATAGAATTTATTAAAAATTAAGTGAATTTTATATTGAAAATCCTTCAGGAAAACTTCCTCTAAAGTTGAATTTGGAAGTCGTTGAATTATTTTAGTTTAGAAATGAATATTTGGTCCGGCTATTGGGAATTTACGTTCTTGTCTCACAAAAACGTATAGACATTATAATGTAGTACGTCTATTTTCTCACATATATAAACTACAAAAATCATACAAAATTAATTTAAAAAATAACCTAACTCGGAGGACTGAGATTTATGACACAAAATTATACACTACAAAAAAGGACAAAAGTGGACCTAAGTTACTTTACAACAAACAAAAATAAATGGTCCTTTCCGGCAACAAATGGAACACCGAAAGGTAGACAAGAAACAATACAAACATACCAGGATAACCTACTGTTAAAAGTGTAGAGGGCGAAGGGGGAGGTTTCTCCATTTAAATTACGACCATTTAATGGTTTACGAAAGTGACTACTACCTTAACAAAAGGGACACAATGGAAACAACTTTGAGATAATGTACTACGCAAACAAGACAAAGGTAAGTATTTGACGAGCCATTGATGTAACACTCAAACTCAGCAGTCGGAGAGTCTGTGTCGGGTGACTACAGGAAACATTTTCTAAACACTACCGTGATGCCAAATCGACACGGTACGACCCAAAAAAATTTCTGCATGAAATACAGTGACCTCACTTTTTAGAATTCCCTGCCTTAACTCAATCCTTTTATCTCAAATAAAAATCCTTGAGAGAATTGTGAATAAAAAAAAGAGTCCGGACTTGTTTATTCGACGTTCATTTATTTCACAAAACTAACACGACAACGAACACTGTGGATCACACCGATCACAAAAAAGATGAACCTCCAAAGTAAACCTTTATTGTGTTCATATGTACATACACCTTATTTCGACTTCTAACAACACAGGGAAAGTCGACTATGTCGGTTGACCTAAGAGAAGTCAAGTTCAAGTCGTATCGATCTATTTCGTCTTGTGTGATCTATCTCTTCCTGTGCGACCTACCTCTTCCTGTGTGAGAGGTGTCTCAATCTGAACAGACTCAAACTAGAAGACGAGATTGTGCAAAAAATTACTTAGGTTCCTTCCACCTCGGTCGTCAGTAAGGTAGGGGTATCCTACAAACACTCCTCATTTACTCTAAGTAAGTACCTTTCGAAAATTGTAACCCGGACGGAACACCAATCGTGAGTTTATAATCTACTGTATTATTATATCAAGGAAGGAAAAAATAATTTAAGTAGTTTTACGTAATTTTTAATGTCTGTATCCAAATTTCTGTAGTTGAAGGTAAATTGAAAGACATCTTCTTGTATATACGTCTTTGACATATGTGACATTTACATACTTACTCAAAAGTACTTGACTCGTGTACACTCATTGGTCGTGGGTCAAGGTCTTCGTCTTGCACGGACCGTAGGGTACTCGGAGGACGAACGCACGGAAAGTACTTGAAAGAGGAACACACACTAAGAAGGTACGACAACATACATCAACACCGAGTTAGGAGGTAACACGAATGCCCTGTGTCAAATGAATGGACCGGAGGACAACTACCCGTAAAACCCACATCTCAATGACAGGTATAAGATCGTGTGTGTTTGTACAATGAGAAACCCCGTCCACGGGCCCTCTTAACGACCCAAGACGGACATGTCAGTCGTCATTACCCACTACGGTTTACCAGTAATCGGGTAACACAGATAACCCGTGAAAACAAAATTCCCTATTACATTTGGTAATTAGTTCGAATGACAACGAAGTTTATATAAGAAGTCCGTAAACGATTATTAATCAACCGGGAATTTAAATTAATGTTTGACGGTAGGTATGGAATTAGAGAATTTAACTTTTTCTACTACATTACTACCGATAACCCTTGTATAGTACATATTTTGATTTATCAGAAATGTCCTTTGTCTTATTCCTCTTGTCAACCACAGTGAAAACTCTTCGTCCGATCACGTCTCCGCGTTCGAGGCAGACGGAGGAGGGAGACGAGAAGACCGACGCCCCGGGACCCCGACGCCGGGACCTGGAGACTCGTTAGGAGACATTTCAGTCCCACTGCCAGCGTGTGTGGAATAACCTAACAACATATCCAACTTATTTAACTAGTATGTGTGTGTACTAGCCAACACGAATATCGTATATTAATGACGATATACATTTCCCGAATCTTCTCACCGTTCGTATATCATTCACGGTAGATTAACGATGAAAAGGAAAAAAACCGACAACAAAAATGCTATAACGTGGGTCCATCGTAAATCGGGTCGTGGATTCGGAAAGGTAGGTGAGGGTGTAGCAACGGTCCCCAGACAAACGAAGTACCCATATCAGGGAGTCCTCGACTTCAGAGTGACTGAAATAGAGGTGATTAAGAAGGACCTTCAGACACAAGTTCATCGTACAACTGGAGTTATATGGTAAAAGCGGAGAAACACAAAAGGTATACGACGACGAAAACGGTTCTAAAAGAAAGGACACAATGGAAGGACCTGCTAAGGACAAATAGAAAGATTTGGTTAAATCCATGGAGAAGAAGGTTCTTTGTAAGTACCTGTCGGGGGTGGGGAGGACTCCCTCGAAACTAGTGTGGACCATTTCTTAACGATTAAACAGTAAACAAGAATTGTAAACATTGACCTGATATCCTTACATAAAAACTTCCGTTTCCGATATAAAAATAAGTAGAAACTTAGGGACCATAGGCCCTGTCATGGTTCGTATGTGAATTTAACTTTGTAGACTTGTGACACAAATTCTATTACTGTAAAGTATCAAACTTAAGACAAGTCATCATGAATTACTTTTTATCTGATTATTAAAGTTTCCAGATTTAAGTAAAATTCAAAATAGAACAAGGTAAGGAGTAGATTTTAGGACCACAGACAACTATAAAAGTAAACCAAATTCGAAAAGTATTAAGAATTGGTATCAAGGATTCCTTTTCATTACTAAAACTCCGGAAGGATCTTTATCCGGTCCCTTCAGACAAGTCTAAAATGTCCCTTTGACGTTTTAAACTAATCTCGTAGAAAAAAGGTTCATACACAAATCATAATATGGTATACTATAAAGGACCTCCTCCCTTGTCGTTGGGTTAGGTCATAAGACCGGACCTCTTAAGGTATCTGACATATCAGGTACCCCAACGTTTCTCAGCCTGTGCTGACTCGTTGAAAGTGAAGTGAAGTATACTAGAAATAAGAGATAAAACTCACAAAGTCTCTACATAGAACAGTCCCTTCTTGAAAGATCGTTCAGTCGAGAGAATTTCCTCTCGCCCGGTAGAATGTCTCATCCCTTCACAAGACATGGACTTTCACAAACCCTCCCCTACCTAGAGTCTTCACGGACCCACAAATCTATCCACTGGAGGTCTCAGTCGAAATTCTACCACCCATAAAAAAGACAGGTCAAACATGCAGGTTCAAGGAAGAACAGGAAGGATTCATTAACCCACTAACGAAAACGGTAACACCGAACCACCACCCTCGGTCCGATCCACTAGGTTTTCCTGAGAAGACAACGGAGTCGGTGACACAAAATCAGATCCAATCTCCTTGTTCAGACATTTTCCGTTTTTATAGAAAAGTATAATCGTCGTATCCCTCTTTGTAGTATCTCGTCTTGATTGAGTTCCCTGAAAACAAAAAGATAGTCGAGACGGTTATTAATACGTCAGAATCTTTTAAAGGGATTCTACGTACCCTAGTGTCCAAGGAATAGGGTTCCCGAGGGTTAGACACGACACGATAGGGTAAACATTTTCTTCTCCGTCACGGCAATGACTACTTCAGTAGCTCCCATCCGTCCAAAACAATGAACTCAATCGTCCATCTGGTTTATGAGTTTGAAATTTTCTACTTGGAGATCAATCCTGAGGAATCCGGAAAAGTTCGTTTTGGGACATTCATTTATTATCAACTCCTTGTTATAACACACTTTGTACTAGTTCTCGTACAGAGTCCGGTCAGAAACAAAAAATTTTCTTTAGATACTTTATTTGTGGTTCTCTTTACATCATTTTCGAGGACCAATGTACTTTATCTCAACACTTTGACTCCAGACACTCTATGTCCCTACTGTACCTTTCTTCGTTACTTTGTTCAGGAAACATCCTTTTACGACGGGTGGTATACCCTTAATTTTGAACTCTTTATCTTCGACCTTTGTCGGGATGTTTTCTTGACGAGGAATTCTTTTCCTCTGACACGAACGGTACTGTCAGGAATTATCAAGACCTCTTTCAAGGGACTAACCAATCACAAAATTTTTGTTTTTTTTTCCGTCATTTTCAACAGGAGTCCTCTTTGAACCGGTCTTTTATCGTCCTGGGGACGGACACTAAACGGGGGTTCGTTCACTCAGAAACTTGTAGAAGGGTTTCTAAGTTTTAGAGAACTGTGAAAGTTTGTCGTTTACAAAATGATCGCGTTTTACATATAATTCGAGAAAAACTACCCCTTTCAATTAAAAAAGACATTTTTTGTTTCTACGTCTTTATAAAAGTACAAGAAACGGTAGTAATCGTACCTCCCGTTTATAAAAGTGAGACAGTTTCCGTACATTTTCCACGAACTAATCGAAAGATTTGTTTAAACTTCTTTTTAAAACGGAAATATCTTCCTTTATAAACAGAAAAAGACAAGACCTATTTTGAACAAAAAGACTCGTACTACCAATTATTAGTGCCCTAACTTTTCTTAACTATCAATAAAGAGGAAGATATCAAGACGAACAGGTTAAGACTCTTCCTTGCAATGCTTTTCCTTAAGTCGGTTCTTTCTGTTGTTCTTTAAAACTCTTCTCGTCGTTCCCTGAATGGATAGATGTGGTGTAGCCGAAGTTTCTCATTCTTTTTGTTTCGAATGTGAAAAGGAGAGGTTTCTTAACACTCTTACACCAGTAAAAACGGTTTTATGGAAACGTACTAAACTGATGATTCACCCATAACACCAACAGTGTTTACCGTAGACCTCTTTGTTCTGAAGAGACACAAGACATAGAATGTGTCACAAAGTCTATGTCCACATATGGAAATACACTTTATGTCCAGAAATAGAGTCCATTTGGACAGAGTCCACAAACTCTATCTAAATGGACTCTATGTCCATAAAGTCTATGTTTCAGATGAAACTATGTCTGAAAAATACACCAAGTGAAATTACAACTAGAGAGAACAAGACGTAAAAAAAGATCGAGTAGGAAGTACCGATTTTTAAAGTAAATGTTAAAAATCATTTGACAGTAAACCTTTAGGACCAAACTTAAACTTATAAAACAGTAGGGACTCATTATAAATTTTTTCGTTCTTACACGATTGGATCTTACCCCTCTTTATTTTCGGTGTCTTCCCTTCTTCGAGCAATTCCAATATTTCGATGGGGAGTCTCCCGGCCTGAACCTTCAGGTGACAGACGAGGTTTCGGTACCCACGAAGACGAGAAGCGCGTGGTGACTGTGAACCCGGACACTCCCCCTACCCAGACACTTACCGGGTTGACCAATGAATTAACATCCTTCAACAAATTTTAATACATAAGATATAGAGTAATTAAGTAAGTCTATGTTCTATTACAACTGTCGACTGTCAGACTAGATTCAGGAAATGTGTATACTCGAGTAGACTCGAAGTGTGGTCGGGACACCCCTCAGCGACAGCACAGGTGAAATGTCTACTCCTTTGTCTCCACTTCATGTAACCATTTCCAGTGTGTCTGTCACACCCCTTTCCACAGGACGGAGACTTTGGGTGATACGACGAGTTGAGGTTCCCCTTTACCTCGAAAAAGGAAACATATCAAGACATGTATACGACTGAATTCTTTTAAACTTTAAGTACAATCTAAAATCCTCCCCTATAAACCGGTTGTAAATTCAAAAGTGCAAAAATTATGTCCGTGGGAAACCTCTTATGACACCCAAGTCAAGGTCTGTGACGTCATACCGTTCAGAACGTCATTGTACCCTGTGTACTTGACAAACCAACGGGTCACGCACACACTCAATACGAATGTGACATCCCGTCGGATAGTTCACACGTTAGTGTGTTACAGTCTTTTTGTGTATGTATGGAATTAAATTTTTATGGAATAACGATTTTTACGAATGGTAGTAGACACGGAAGTCGTTCAGCATCATCATTATAGTTTCCAGTAACTAGTGTCCAGTGGTATTGTTTATATTATTAGTACTTCAAACTTTATGATACTCTTTATGGTTTTACATTGTGTTTCTATGTTTCACTCGTTTACGACAACCCTTTTACCGTGGTCAGATCAACGAGTCACGTCCCAGGGGTTTCCGACAGTCAAACACTTCTTTGCGTCTCAGACACTACGTGTTACTTTGGTCCACACGGACCGGACAGGAAAACGTGTTGGTTATATAATGACACATCTTACTTTGGTACCTAAAGTCTAGTTTGGGGTCGAAAAATCAATGATCACAGTACTCTTAGTGAATCTGAAAGATTCGGACCAAAGGAGTAAAATTTTACTCTTACGATCGTGGATTTAGAGGCCTCTATGAGTATTTACTCTGTTCGTGACTCACGTCTAGAACCACATATCATTGTGTGAAAGTCATGTATTTTCGATTAAATTTTATTAGGAAGAATACAAATTGATATTTTACAGATCAAGTGTCGTCAACAATCATCAACATCAAGGTATCTAATCTGTAAAAAAAGAAAAACATGTACGACCCTCCGTATCGTCCTAGAATCAAGGTACTGGTCTCTAGTTTGGGCACAGGGGATGGTAGGACTTTATTTTCGAGTCTCAGGATTGGAGACCTGACGGTCCTTTAAGGGATCTACAAAAATTGGGGTTCTGGTTCTAAGATCTCCTAAATACTTCGAGACTCTAATATATGTCTTAAAATCCATGAAGAACTTCATCGGACAAGTATCGTTCTAGACTAAAAGTCTCGTCATTGAGGTTTCTCAACTTTCGGTGATTCCATTTTAGAAATGGGAATTTAGAAATAATGAGAAGTAAGTAATATTACCGAAAGATGATTAGACTTATTATGGGAAATAGGCAACTGATAATGTGGTCTTAATACGACCCGTGAAATACCACTAGTAAATGGGGAGTCTCGGTGGGACTCTGTCATGACGCGAACAGGGGTACAATCTCTACTTCCCCACTGTGTCCACTCCAGGGATTTCAGGGACTCACCGTTCCAGACCCTAGGTACGGAATGGAAGACTGACGTCTGTCAGAGACGGGAACTCGTGACAAAATATGACGTAAAGATGACGAATCTTAGGGTTTGTACCTCAAAAAGGAAAAATACCTTTATTATGGTATGTAGGAAATTTTTTGTTTTATATCTTGGTGTGTAATATACTTCACCTGGAAAGGATCTGGTCTCTATCACTTACACTACCACGACGGAAGTGTCGTCCCCACCGCTGAAAGTGATTTATGGAAGGACACGAAAAACTTGATACACGGATTGTCTTCGTCTTGGTACACCTACAGAATAGAGAATTCCTTTGTTTTTACTCAGAAGGATTTTGAGGGGACAGGTGTCAGACCTATACCGGTCACAAAGAGAGACCGAGTAGGACGTGGCAATGGACCAGTCGAGATGATTTTGAGAGGAAGGGGTGAAATAAAAGTGTAGAAAAACAGACGGAGTTTACTAACAAAAGAGGAGAGATTTAGACAGTCATGAAATTTTAAAATTAAGCGACAGATGAAGAAGTCGGTAAACAAGTGCACTTGTTTTTCACTAAAAATGTCAGAAGAGGTTTGAAGAGTCGAAGAATGGAACAACTAGGGTCGAACGACAGACCACCAACAGAGACAACAGGATGTTGGACTGAGCCAGGACGTCGAGACCGTCGACCTCGAGGCGGACAGCAGGATTGTGTCACTCGTGGAAGGGGTCCGTAAGTCATCCATAAACACCCCACTTCGACAAGGACCCACAAGAGACATTACGGACGAATATATATGTGAACTTTTTAGAGGGAAAAGAGGAGAAGTCATCAAAAGGGTAAGATCTTTTAGAGTACCTACCTCCTCGGACCATCCGACGTCAGGTACCCCAGCGACTCAGCCTGTGCTGACTCACTGAAGTGAAAGTGAAAAGTGAAAGTACGTAACCTCTTCCTTTACCGTTGGGTGAGGTCACAAGAACGGACCTCTTAGGGTCCCTGTCCCCTCGGACCACCCGACGGCAGACACCCCAGTGTCTCAGCCTGTGCTGACTTCACTGAATCGTTGTCGTCTCGAAGTGAAGTACAAAACAGTCTTTATTATAACAGTATTGTTATTATTAACGAAATGACTCTTAAACTATTCAAGATCTTCTAAAAAAAAATTTAAATGTGTTATCAGGTTATGTGAACTATAATAAACGTGAACTGTTTTCGTCTTTAACTCAGAAAATCGTTCATTCAATGATAGTTCCAGTGTTCCCTCATTCACCCTCTCTTGGTCACACTTAGTACCATCGACTCAGACCGACGGAGACCCGAACCCCGACGGGACGGGTACAAGTCGACAGGCGTCCGGAGAGGAAGACCACAGTAGTAAGAACAGAAGACACTCTGAACGTATCTCTAGAGACTGGAAACAGAAAGGAAGAGGGACAAACGACGCGTATTAGAACGACGAATTTGTAAAGGTCGACCAAAGAAGGAGGACGAACGTCCACATGAAGTCTCATGTAGAGGAGAATTTTTGTCGGTGTTTCCAATCCAATACTACACAAGGTTCACGCTGAGACAAAAGAGAAGGGGTACTAAGGTCCAGAGGAACATTGAACAGACGTGTGGCCGGAGAAAAGGAAAGGTCCTCCAAGGTCCGTCGACCGAAAGTAAGAAGGATTGGTTCGAATCACCGAAAAACAGTCAGATCGACGAATTTTGTGAAAGAAGAAACACGAAAAGACAAGATCAACAAAAACGTAAGAACTTACAAATAAGAAGGAGGATGTGAAAAATTGGGCCGGAGTGTTCCACGAAAACAAGATAAGTACATCAAGGAAGTCGACAAAAGTCGGTACCCTCAGACTGCGGTGTTATAACACCACAAATCAAATGACACAGAGTTTATTAAACAAAAGACTTAACAAAAGTCCTGACTCAATTTGGAAAAAAAAAGTATACTCAATCGTCTGAGTTCCGACACCAGTGGGATCGCGAGTGAACAATCCGCCGTCCCCTACTGTCGACGTGAACCCCGGTGTGTAAATGGTACAGATCCTCACTCCCAAAGTCTTCCCGTGACGGGTCGGGAGGGGGTCCCGGGGACCTCTGACAGTCCCGAAGCGTAAGTGGAATCGCACACACGGGTGAGCTCGAGGTAAGAACATGAAGGAGGTCGAAGGTTTCCTGTCACCAAGGACTCACTGGACAACAGGTTTAAGTTCGGTCTGTTTTGGATTGTGGAACGCCCGTCCTCCCTTCAGATAACACAAGTTGACATATAAGAGTCGTACTTCGTCACAAATAGAGTCTCATCTCTGAGACTTACGAACAACTTCTCGTTTTTTTCGTTGGATTGGGAGGAGGACATGAGTGGGGGAGTTGGGTAGTTCGAGTAAAGACAGTGGCCGTTGTAATAAGAAGACCGTTTGTGGGACCTTTGACGTCAAAAAGACTAACGACACAAATGAAGTCAAAAAGACAGATAAGGTAGTAGATTCTGAGAAGTTTTTAGAAAAGTTTTTCAGACAAATCAATAACCATAATAAAAAATTTAATAGTCAACAGTCAAAGGGTCTCAACTTGAACTAGAGTTTACACGACCTCCTCTTAGGTAAAGCCACAATTATTTTACTCTTGATTCTTGTCTACACGAGTTATTTAAATTACTATCAGTGTCTTTCTTTTTTTTTCGTTTAAAATATCAGCATAATTGAGATTTTGTATATAGGAAGTTGTTGAAGGAAAATTAAGAATTTACATCGGCAGTCTATAACACTTTCTACAGTCGACTAATTCGGACTGGCACGCGTAGTGACGAGTCGTACACTGTACATTCACGAGGAACAACCGACAGTAAGTTGGGTCCTGGCCTTGATCACACCCCTCCTGTCCCCCTCTTTGAACGGGTCCTGTGACGGAGCCGAGGACCATGACGAGACACACGTCTCGACTGTCCTCAGTGGAGTCTACTGTCAAGGACGTGGTGAATCTAGAAATTCATACACATGATGAAGACGAATATAAATTTACATTATAACTACTCGTTCATTCATGATGGAGGTACTCTTTCTATTTGAAATAAAGGACTCAATTTTTCTGGTACTGTCAAAAGAACGAAAATAATAATTACAACCATAATTTTGTATTGTTTGGTGTTTTTATAATGAAAGTCAATGGTGAACACTTCAATAAGGGGGATTTTACACTTTCTAAAATAGAGAATGTGAGAACACTCTTCCACCATACAACTTTCTTTTAGGGTCACTCAGGAACATGAAATCACTCCCTCCGGTAAACTAAAAATAACAGATTGAAATACGTTTATAGGTAGCGTATATGACTACCTCCCTGTTTACACCCCTAAAAAAAAGACTAATATTTTATGTCACCAAAAATATGTACCCTATCTTAACATTATTTAGACACCCTTCTACCTGATGGATGTTCGGGTAAGTAACTTGTGACAAAATAAAGGTTTCAACACAAAAATACTGAACGTGCACAATTTTTATTAAAAGGGAAAACAGAAGGAGTCGACTAAGACATTTGATGTAGATAGATGACAAGGTTCACGATATACGTAGAATAGACACATAATAATGTCACAACGAACTACATCAAGTTCCGTCGGTCGGTGCAAGTCGAGTTAAGAGTCATACTTTTTAGTGACGGAGAATGGATACACTTTATTGTCTTTAATAGAGATTGGATTAAGATGACCCAACCAAAAGCATTCTACACTTTCCCTTTATTCAGGTTTTTTGTGCTTTTAGTTTAATCTTAATCACCTTAAAAAATATACCTAAAAGAAGACGAGCAAACAAAGAATCCACATAAGAATTCTACCTGGTAGTGACAGGAACCATGCATATTTTGTGCCTCCTCTACTGTACTCCGCCCCTTCATCCTTCCTCCCATAAATAAAGCTCACTAACTAGAGTCACAAGGATTTAAAACTTCCAGTTAAATTAATGAGTATCTATAGTTCTAATTACATCAAAATACAAAGACAAATGTACAGAAAGAAATTTTTATATAAGACCACAATAATTGGGTTTTTTAACATGTTATTCTTAATTGTAACTTTAAGGTTTAAGAATGTCTTAATTAAATTTTGTGTGTAAGTGTTAATTCTGTAACGGGGAAAGAAGAGTCTACTTGGTAAATATCAATATTACGAAATTACCAAAAACTATACAGGATAAACAAAAGTAGTACTAAATTTTTTGTTGTTGTTATTTAAATGGTGGAACCGGTAAAAATTCACATGTTCAAGTCGTCACAATTCGTACAAGCGTAACAAAACGCTGATCACAGGTCTTGACAAGTAGAACGTTTTGACTATGAGACAGGGGTAATTTATCGAGGGATGAGGGGAGGGCTTTCAGGGACCGTCTGTGGTAAGATCAAAACAAAGAGATTCACACAGAACAAAAATGTCACACTAAAACAAATAAGAAGATCCCACTTATTGACACACCCTAAAAGATTAATGTTTAAGAAGGACGAAAAAAATAAGATGAGAGACAATATAACGGAAAAGCACCGATGTTGTCAAAATGTCATGAAGTATTTTAAAACCTGCCATTCAGAAAAAAGATTGAATTTGTACATAAATTCTAAAAATTCTACCATAAAGTACTTATTAAGGAAGTAAGACATAATATTCATCTGTTATGAATTAACATGATCAATCTTAAATATTACCGAGTCTTCTGTTTACCCCAATTTTCAAGGGAAGGATATATGTACAAATAAACACTTATTTACTCATAATGTGTCCTGTATCACTCAAAGAAAATCATTAAGTCTGACGAAAGTTGGTATGAGGATTGTTACCCGATAGTCAAAATCCCTTTCTCAAGGAAAGAAACTCAACTACTCTGAATCACTTCAAAAATGTCATTATTTTAACTTTGAGGGTCGGAGTCCATTGGTAATTAGACAAAGGACAGAGATATCTATAATTAGTAAAAGGATGACACTCACCGTTTACAAAAGGGTACAATTAACTACAGAATATTGAGGTAAAATAAAAATGATTTAGTCAAAATATAAAGATTTCATCATGAAAATTTAATACTAAAGACCGAAATAAAATCAGTGACATTTAAATATGTTTATAAGTAGGTTGAAAAGAAGATCGTAAAAAAAAAGGGAAGTAAATTCAGAAATTAAAACTTCCACCCCCAATAACACCAATTTTCCACGAAAACATAAATGAGAAGAATTTTTGGGATACTTCCATAAAATTTTACATCCAAAGTAAAAATAAGTCCACACCACTTTGACTGTCTAGTCCTCCACTATTGGAAACTTTTCTATCGAACAATGAGTCAAGGTTCCCTCCCAAGGGTGGTGTGAGGCGTCCGGGAGTACCCCTTCGTGGTCTCAGCGAGTCCTTCAGCTTCCGTGTTCCCGGTCTCGGAAGTGATCACAGGTACCCTCTCCGTGTCACTCCGTCCGATTCACGTGTATCCCAATCGATCAAACTCGTTGGAGTCACCAGAGACCCCGAGGTCCGTCAGGGAACAAACGACACTCATCCCGGCCCATCATAACGGGTGACCTGACACGCTCGGTTCATTGGCCTCCACAAAACCTCACACCCGAGACCTGGTTAATCAAACATATATCAAACTCTTCATGTAAGGAACGACAGAGAAAATTCTTTGTCTATCGGGACCCTCTCCGTGAGAGAGGGGTCAGTCGATCCTAGGTCTACGAGCCTCGTAACTCCGACTTCTCTTCTTCTTTTATATCAATTACGTCTTCCTCGAGAATAAACAGGTCGAAAGTCTCAACATTTGACTCCAACCTCTTCAATCCATTTATTTCACTTCCAACTTAGTCACGGTCTACTTACTTCAGGTTTAATGTCTCACAGTGTAAAGAAACAGTCTTTGAAGTCGTCACAAACGTACATTACTAAACAATTACTTTTTCATTTATAACAGTTTGAAAAATTCTAAGTACTACTCATCCCTTTCTGATTATTGAATTCAGACGAAAAGAGAAGTAAGAAGTTGTCAATGATACACGGTTCGTGTATACAAGATCCGTGAAACCAATATAGTTACATGTTTCGTCTGTTTCTTAAGACAGAAGCATCTTGAATGAAAACTCTCCCTGATTTGTGTGTCATTGGTATCATTTATTCCTTTAACACAATATATGACCTTTGATTTACGATACCCTTTTTTCATCTAGTCCCATTTCCTGAATCGATCACACACCCCGTCCACCCATATTACCCGTTCAATATCATGATTTTTCTAACTAGTGCCGTCTGGAGTTATTCTTCTAATCTAAACTCACTCTGAACTTCCTTCAATCACCTATAGGCTCTCTTCTAATAAATACGTGGGTTGTTTACTCGTACATTTATATATTTCATTTATAATTGTCTTCATTTCCCTCTTTATTCTCGTTCTGTCATCTGTCTTTATTTCCCACTTTCATTTCCCTCTTTATCGTTCTAGTGTCATTCCCGGAAACTAGTTACCTACCTAGTAATCTGTTTTTACTTTATTTCTTCATAATCTGAATTTACTTCGAAATCAGGTCTCCCTGGACTACCTGTCTCGTGAGACAGGTGTTCGTCGTCTTATGTACAAGAAGAGTTCACGTGTACCCTGTAGGAGACACTATCCAGTGTTTTACACAGAACAGTAAAATCCTTATAACTTTACTATCGTTCGTAGAAAAGATTGGTGTTACCATACTTTGACCTTTAGTTAAAATTCTTTTTATTTGACCTTTTAAGTGTCTATATAAATCTAACTTGTTGTACGTCGACTTGTTGGTAAACCAGTTTCTTCCTTAGTTTTTGATAATTCTGTTTACTTTTACCTTTATGTTGTATTTTTTTCTCAAGACCCTACGTCGTCTTCGTCAAGATTCTCCCTTGAAGTATCTCTATTTGGATACAATTCTTCATTCTTTCCTAGAGTTTATTGGATTGAAATGTGGAGTTCCTTGATCTTTTTCTTGTTTCGACGTTCAAGTATCTTCCCTCCTTTATTGTTTCTAGTCTCACTTTTATTCACTTTATCTTTGATCCATTGATTTTGATTCTCGACCCAAAGAATTTCTTATCTCTCTGGAAGTCGATCAGAGTGGTTCTTCTTCTTCTTTCTCCCCTGAGCTTTCTCCTCTGCAATGTCGACTATTTATGTTTCCCAGTTTCCCTGAGGAGACTTGTTAATATACGGTTTATTAACCTGTTGGGTCTTCTTTACCTATTTAAAGATCTTTGCCTGTCGGATGGTTCTGGTTTAGTACTTCCTTCTCTTTTAGACTTATCTGACTAATTATCATTTCTCTAACTCATTGGTTTTTGGAGGTTTTCAGGTCCTGGAGACCGAAGTGTCCACTTGTCGGATGTGACTAGGTCGAGTGTGAGAAAGGTTTTCATCTGTTCTCTTGTGAAGGTCCGAGTAAAATATTCCAGTTATAATAGGATTATGGTTTTGGTCTGCTCCAGTGGTGTTCTTTTAACGTCGGATTTTACGGGTAACTTGCATCTAAAAAAATTTAGGAGTTATTTTATAATTGTTCGGTCTAAGTTGTTATGTAATTTTCCTGGTGTACGTGGGACAAGTTCATTCTAAATAAGGTCCCTACACTCCTACCAAGTCGTAGACACCGCGTCATACACACTATGTGGGGTAATTGTTTTACTTCCTATTTTTAATATACTAGTAGAGTTATCTATGTCTTTTTCGTAAACTGTTTTAAGTTCTAGGTGAATACCATTTTTGACAATTGTTTTAATCATATCGCCCCTGGAGTCAAATTACCGGTATATGACTGTTCGGATGTCGACTGTAGTATGAGCCACCACTTTTCGACTTTTGAAAGGAGAGTATAGTCCTTGATCTGGTCCTATGGGTGAGAACGGTGAAAATAAGTTGTATCATACCTTCCAGAATCGGTCTCGTCAATCCGTTCTTTTTCTTTATTTTACGTAGGTCTTACTTTCCTTCTTCATTTCTACAGAGGCACACGTCTCCTGTATGATACAATCTTTTAGGATTTCTGAGATGGTTTTTTTTTTTTGGGACAATCGATTAATTATTCGTTCAAGTAACTTCAGTATACTATGTTTTGGTTACATGTTTTTAGTCAACGTAGACACATGTGATTATTTAAAAGTCTTTCTCTTCAATTCCTTTGTCAGGGTAAATGTTGACGTAGTCTTTCTTATTTTATGGAACCTTATTGAAATTGGTTTTTCTACTTTCTAGATATGTGACATTTCATAATCAGTAACTACTGTCGTTGACTTCTTCTGGGTTTATTTACCTTTTTATTAGACACGAGTACCTAACTTTCTTAATTATAACAAATTTTATAATTATGATATATAGTCAAGTCAAGTCAGCGAGTCAGCACAGGTTGAGAAACACTGGGATACTTAGTGTTGTGTGGTCCGGAGGGACAGGTAGTGGTTGAGGACCTTAAGTGCGTCTGAGTGCAGGTAGCTCAGTCACTACGGTAGGTCGGTAGAGTAGGAGACAGCAGGGGAAGAGGGCGGGGGTCAGGGAAGGTCGTAGTCTCAGAAAAGGTTACTCAGTTGAGAAACGTCCTCTACCGGTTTTATGACCTCAATGTCGAAATCGTAGTAAGGAAGGTTTCTGTAGGGTCCCGACTAGAGGAAGTCTTACCTGACCAACTTAGAGGAACGTCAGGTTCCCTGAGAGTTCTCAGAAGAGGTTGTGGTGTCAAGTTTTCGTAGTTAAGAAGCCGCGAGTCGAAAGAAGTATCAGGTTGAGAGTGTAGGTATGTACTGGTGTTCTTTTTGGTATGGGAACTGATCTGCCTGGAATCAGTCGTTTCATTACAGAGACGAAAACTTATACGATAGATCCAACCAGGATTGAAAGGAAGGTCCCTCATTCGCAGAAAATAAAAGTACCGACTTCAGTGGTAGACGTCACTAAAACCTCGGGTTTTTTTATCAGACTGTGACAAAGGCGACAAAGGGGTAGATAAACGGTACTTCACTACCCTGGCCTACGGTACTAGAAACAAAAGACTTACAACTCGAAATTCGGTTGAAAAAGCGAGAGGAGAAAGTGAAAGTAGTTCTCCGAAAAAACGAAGAGAAGTGAAAGACGGTATTCCCACCACAGTAGACGTATTGACTCCAATAACTATAAAGAGGACCGTCAGAACTGAGATCGAACACAAAGAAGGTCAGGTCGAAAAGAGTACTACACGAGACGTATACAATTTATTCGTCCCACTGTTTTATGTCGGAACTGCATGAGGAAAAGGATAAACTTTGGTCAGACAAAAAGGTACAGGTCAAGATTGATAACGAAGGACTGGACGTATGTCTAAAGAGTTCTCCGTCCAGTCCACCAGACCATAAGGGTAGAGAAGGTCTTAAAAGGTGTCAAAGAACACTAGGTGTGTCAGTTTCCGAAACCGTATCAGTTATTTCGTCTTTATCTACAAAAAGACCTTGAGAGAACGAAAAAGGTACTAGGTCGTCTACAACCGTTAAACTAGAGACCAAGGAGACGGAAAAGATTTTGGTCGAACTTGTAACCCTTCAAGTGTCAAGTGCATAATGACTTCGGACCGAACCTCTTAAAACTCGTAATGAAATGATCGCACACTCTACTCACGTTGACACGTCATCAAACTCGTAAGAAACCGTAACGGAAAGAAACCCTAACCTTACTTTTGACTGGAAAAGGTCAGAACACCGGTGACGACTCAAAAGGTTTAAACAACCGTATAACTGACGTCGTGAAACTGTCGTAGTAGAAAGTCCTAAACTTTGTCGAGGTGACCTTAAGGTAGTGGAGGTGATCGAAACAAGCATCACTACGAAAGATTCCGGGTGAACTGAAGTGTAAGGTCCTACAGACCGAGATCTACTCACTAGTGTGGTGAGTATGGTTACAAGGGAACTATAGAGATTAAAAGAACTTCTCTAGAGATCAGAAAGGGTAAGATATATATATGTATGATGGGTTTCATTAGACGTCTAAGTAACGTTAGGGGTAATTTTAATTTTAAGGTTATTGCAAAAAGGTTTTCATCCTGTTGGGATTTTAAACATACCTTGGTGTTTTCCGACGTTTACTGTTTTTGTCAGAACTTTTTCTTATTCCATCTCCATAAAACGAAGGATATAATGTGTAGACATCATTAGTTTCGTCATACAATAACCGTATTCTTGTCTGTGTATCTAGTCACCTTGTCTTATTCTCGGGACTTTAGTTGGGTTCGTAGTTAAATACTGTCCCTCGGTTCCTATATGTTACCCTTTTTCTGTCAGACAAGTCATTTACCAAAACCCTCTGGATATGTCGGTGTACACCTTATTACTTTGACTCGTAATCAGGAGGTAGTACCTGTTTTCAGTCGAGGATTTCTGAACTTGTACTCTCGACTTTAACATTTGGATCTTCTGTTCCCCCGCTCGAGGAACTGGAGTCGGAACCGTCACTGAACACACCTAAACTGTGGTTTGTATTTTCGGTGTTTTCCTTTCTTTTGTTCACTCTGGTGTAGTTTGACTTTCGAAGACATGTCTTTTCCTTTGACAATTGTTTTATTTTTCGGATGACCTACCTTCTTTTACAAACGTTTAATACATAGACTATTCCCTATTATAGGTTTTATATATTTCTTGAGTGTCGGATTATCGTTCTTGTTCTGTTTTGTCGGTCTAAATTTTACCAGTCTCCCAGACTTATCTGGAAAGAGGTTACTTCTGTATATCTATCGGTTGTTTACGTTCTTTTCTACGAGTCCTAATGATTAGTAGTCCCTCTATGTTCAGTTTTGGTGTCGTCGTCCTAAAGGGACATCCAACGTCATCGATTCCGAGGTGTGAGGGTCACGTTCCCCGGACCCAAACTAGGGACCAGTCCTTTGATCCAGGGTGTAAGGAGTTGATTCTCAAGTGTACGGTGTTGATTTTTAGGACGTAGGGTGTTGATTCTGGACCGTGTCGGTTTATTTATTCACTTTCATAAAAATTTTTGGAATATGGACAATCTTACCGACAATAGTTTTTCTGTTCTTTATTGTTCAAAACCGTTTCTACCCCTCTTTTTTCTTGGAAACACACAACCACCCTTACATTTAATCACGTCGATAATACTTTTTACCATACTCCTTAGGAGTCTTTTAATTTTAACCTTGATAGCAGAGTGTATTAGGTCTTTAAGACGAAGACCCTTATATAGGTCTCCTTTGTTTTTGTGACTGTTTCTATGGACGTGGGGACACAGTGTCTAATAAATGTTGTCGGTTCTGTACTTTTGTGACTCCAAATGTAACCACCTACTTCTTGAACACCATATTTATACGGTACCTTCTAAAGTGAAAATCAGGTCACCTATTCTTAGGTGGACGGTTACGACCCCTGTCCCCAAGTTAGGGACCGAGTCCTTCTAGGGTTCACGGTAGCTCGTCGATTCGGGCACACGACGTTGACGCCTCGGGTACACGACATCGATAACTTAGGGTGTGTAGATCTCGGACACGAGGGGTCGGTCTCTTCGGTGGCGTTTACTTTTTGGACACATGACGTCACTTCTCGTCGGGGGTGAGTGACGTTGATCCTTTTCAGGTCGTTCCTCGGTCGTGTCAGTTCTTATTTGTTTTTAAAAATTTACACGTCACCTTATAAGATGGTATTTGGTTCTTCCTTCAGAACGGTAAATACTGTTGAGTCTACCTGGAACTTCCGTAATATAATTAACTTAGTTCAGTCTCTTTTTGTTTATGGTATAATAGATTGAATATACACCTTAAAATTTTTTTCGGAGTATCTGTTTTTCTTGTAAAACCACCAACAGTCTTCATACCCCATCTCCTACCCATTTTACCCACTCCCACCAGTTTTATCAGACCTCTACATTACAGGTTGCACCACTGATATCAATTATTCATATAAAATTTCAGAAATTCTTAATCTCAACCTTTCTAGAGTAATCTTCTTTTTTCTAAGACACTGACACACCACAACCTGTAGTCGATCTGAATGACAATCCTAGTAATACGTCAATGTCTGCACGTACCTTAGCAATACAACTCGAGGACTTTGATTACCTTACAGTACAATCCGGAGTCATTCTTCCAATATGAACTGTTTCTATACTGCCTTGAATTACCTATAGACTCTCTTCTTGTAGAGTTTGTCTCCTTCGTACATATGAAATCTCAGTTCCGGGTTCTCCTCCTCGGTCACGGTCCTCCGAACAGAGCACTCCGACTCGGTCTCCCTCCGACCACGTCGGGTCCTCCTCCGGGTTCCCCTCTCCCGGAAGCCCCCACAACGGTCCCAGTCTCACCCCTCGTCTCCCCACTCCGGCAGACTGAAGGAGTCCCGGGGAGCCTAACGACACGTCCTTGATCTGGTGTACCATCCACTCCCGTGGAAGGGGTTCCGACGACGGGTGGTCACTCCGCCCTGTCTTCCCTGGTCCGGACCAAAAGTCTTTAGTGAGTAGTCTTCAAAAAATTTTTCGATACACGATTCGTTTTAATTAAAATAAGGAAGGACCTATGTTTAGATAAAATTTTTAAAGCACCTTCCCACACATTTCATATGGGATTTACACGAACCTCTCGCCTTAGAGGAACAGAAAACACAAAAGAACTCTTTTGCAGTAGCTACTGTAAATTTCTCGTTGTTGAACCACTGGGAAGTTCTGTACTTTCCAAATGTTGTTATCACGCGTCCTATTAAAACATATTTTTCACCAAAGAATTATGTGACAGAGATAAACATGTTCGAAACGGCGTCCTTTAGATGTCTCTCAACAGGTTTCCATTTTATGTAATAACGGTACTGTAAGAACGGTAGGAAAAAAACACTGTAAATATCACTTATACACATTATGAGTAAACGAAGCGTTCTACCCCTCTATCTTCTTAGTGAACATAAATTTTCCTCAACACAAAGGAGATCTTCTGTTCTCCTTTTCTACCCACAGTCTTTATCGATTGCGATTTTTGGATGGTGAATCGGACCGAAGGGACCACCCGAGTGTACCATTTCTTAGACGGACGTCACGTTCTCTACGCCCAAGCTAGTGACCCAATCCTTCTAGAGGACCTCTTTTCTCACCGTTGGGTGAGGTCATAAGAACGGATCTCTTAAGGTGCCTGTCTCCTCCGACCTCCCGATGTCAGACACTCGAGCGCTTCTCAGTCTGTGCTGATTCGTCGATTGTGAAACTGAAGTGATCGGATACTTGTCACAAATTCAGTTCGTCCTCGTCGAGCACAAGAGTCCGACACCAACCGGACATGACACTCTCACTGACGGGTTCCGAAGAGGAAGAGGGGAACGATCTAGGAGTTGAAGAAGATCCACTTGTACACGAAGACAACTCTACTTATACTGGTAATACTATCCATTGTCTCAACGACAAAAGTAAGTGATTATGGAACACCGTTTAAATATATGGTCTTAACCCTTAATGGTCCTTTTCCAGACATCCTTACACGTCCATCCGTACCTTCGTCGAGGTCCCCATCGGACAAGGGTCATACAAACAAGGTTCTTGTCTCTGACCCCTTCAGGCTGTTCTCGAAATAGTGTCGATCGAAGGCCAATCGTCGTATGTATTGATGGTGTTCGTTTATAAAATCGAATCTACCTCTTTTGGGAGTACATAGGATCTAAACCCCCGTTCGAATTTATATACATATTTGACATTTTCTTTGTACAACTCATTTTGCAAGTAGAAAAATAAGTAATGACTTTTACAACGATTTTAAATTCTCCTCAAAAATTTCACTGAGAAGGACTGTACATTCGTTCGGGGAAACCATTATGGTCGAGAGACGAAACCCTGTACAACGAAAACCTACATAATAGATTAAATAAAATAATGAAGAGTATGGACCGAAAAAAAAAAAAAAAAAACCACTTAAGTTGTCAGTAATTTTTCTTGGTCTATTATTCTCACATAAAATCTCCAACTGATAAGAGTTTTCATTAAGCAGAGAAGAGAAAGGAGTCTTACTTGAGTGTCTATGTGCACGTTTTAAGGTGCATGAAAAAGAAAAGAAACACAGATGTTACAAGAAGTAGTCGCATAACAGTGAAGAGTCGATGGTGACGACCGATCAACCTTTTTTGTCTTGTTGGTATCCATTCATCCAATGTATTCAATATTAATAAATCCTTAGGGTTTTGAAATCTTGACACGGTATTCCGTGTGTCATCCTTCAAGTATGTATTACTTACTCACTTCAACGTTCTCTGTCTTATAGAATATATATACATATATATATATACATTCCATATAACTTGTATGAAGTCATCTAAAATATTTCCACTACTTCATAAGTCTCCAATATAACAAAAGGGTCTTTTCAAAATCTTTGAGTAAAAATTCACAATGTTTATATCATAAATTCAATATAAATATCAAAAACTATAGTTTCTATATTTCGTTTTTTTTTAACCATGAAAAGAAGGGAGAATATTAAAAGTTTATCCAATTGAGAAGAAAAAAATTATATAGGTTTGTCTTAGTAAGGCACGTGGGTACAAAAGTATACCTCGACTACCTTTACCAAAGAGTGAACCTACGTTATTTTTGACCTCTGTTCAGAAACCGCTACTTTTCTTTATAACCGACGAAGGTCATAAAAGTTCCATCGAAGATTTTACGCACAGAGTCTATAATACCTTAGATACTGTCAGAGAGAGACCAATGTACAGAATCCTAAGTCTTTTAGGTCATACAATACTATAATACTCGGAACTCTTACTTTTGAGTCTTACAGAACTAATGTATTCACAAAACAAAAAGTATAAAAAAAATACCTATTTCCTCTCAAACCCGTATACAAAATCACTCTTAATCCCCCCCTTACTACTAAGTATCTTTTATTATTAGTGAGGTATAGGAAGTTTTACTTTTACAAAAACTTCATTTTTTAGTATTCTTACATAATCGGTATAGAAGTCTCTAAAAAGGTCAAGTCAAGTCAAGTCAGCGAGTCAGTACAGGCTGAGAAACACTGGGGTACTTAACGTCGTGCGGTCCGGAGGGACAGGTAGTGGTTGAGGGCCTCAAGTGAGTCTGAGTGTAGGTAGCTCAGCCACTACGGTAGGTCGGTAGAGTAGGAGACAGTAGGAGAAGAGGAGGACGGGGATTAGAGAGGGTCGTAGTCTCAGAAAAGGTTACTCAGTTGAGAAGTGTACTCCACCGGTTTCATGACCTCAAAGTCGAAATCGTAGTAAGGAAGGTCCAATATATTAGACAACATAGAATTTCTTCTGGGTTGTGTATTACGTCAAAAATGGAGTTTAAATTTACTCTTATATACGAGTTTTTCTAAGTATTAAAGGAAAAGAGGGTTTAAAAGTCGGTAGGATGCGGTAGGTATGTGTTTTCAATAATATTTTTTCCTTTTTCATAAACTTTAAGTTTATGGTATAAATATTCACGACACCCAAGGAAAAAGAAAAAAGGGAATTAATTGACATAACGAATAATAAACAAACTTTTACTGTATAAACGGAAGAAAAAGAAAAAACGGTGTGGTACACCTTAGAATTAAGGGACTGGTCCCTGACTTGGACCCGGGACCGGCACCTTCATGTGTCAGGAGTGGTGATCTGTGGGTCCCTTAAGGGTTAACGGAAGTAAAAACTTTCCGTAAATACGAACCATATCTTAACATCTACAACGAACGTAAAAAAGACTACTCTTCAAACACCTGTAACAGAAAAAAGATAAACACATTATACTGATAAAAGAGACGGATGAAAATTCTAAAACAAGTGGAGATCAAAGTATGTCAAACAAATAGTGAAGTCAAGTCAAGTCAGCGAGTCAGCACAGGCTGAGAAACGCTGGGGTACTTAGCGTCGTGTGGTCCGGAGGGACAGGTAGTGGTAGAGGGCCTCGAGTGAGTCTGAGTGCAGGTAGCTCAGTCACTACGGTAGGTCGGTAGAGTAGGAGACAGCAGGGGAAGAGGAGGACGGGGGTTAGGGAGGGTCGTAGTCTCAGAAAAAGTCACTCAGTTGAGAATGGTGATCAAAGTACGTTTACTACAGTAAAAGAAGTACTATGAACACGAATCCTAACAACACGAAGAACCTAGACATTGAATTTCAAGGTAGTTTAAACCTTTTTATGGAAATTGGTGACAAAGAAGTTCATAAAGAAAAAAAAAAAAAGAGAAGTTCCTAAAGAAGACGGTGGGGGGAGGGTGTAGTGACGTCCCCGAAGTCGACGTACAGACGCCGGTCGACCCCAGAGACGGAGTCGAGTGACCACCCGCCGAGTGAAGAGCAAGTCAGAAGAAGGACGCAAAGTGGAACTTCACGTGGTCAGAGAAGACACACGAAATAGATAAAAGAGAGTATAAGTCCAAAAAGGTGAGAACTGTCTGAATAAAAAATTCCAATAAAAGAGGATTTGTCTTTAAAGTCACAACCGTCAACCAAAAAAACCGAGAACACAAACAAAAAAAAAAAGAAGAAATTTCTACAACAAGGGAATAGGAGACAGAATACAACAAACACAGTCATTTAGTCGGAGGGAGAATAATTATTGGAAATAAGGTGACAAACATGTTGGCGTGGAGTCACTATCACGCCCAAACCAAGGGTTGGGGTGTATTTCGTCCATAGTGTTATTTCACTCAGTATGCTTAAAAAACCAAAGGGTCATGTATATTTTCGTTATAAATGTGATTGGTATCTGACAATTCACAAACTATTGTAATATAGAAAAAAAATTTTCCTGTCACATGTATGAAACTAAATAATAGATTCGGAAATCGTTCAACACTAGAAAAACGATTACCTCCCAAACTTTATAAGGTTCTTAATGGTTTTGCACTGTGTCTCTACGTTTCACTCGTTTACGACAACCTTTTTTACCGTGACCTTCTGAACGAGTCACGTCCCAACGGAGTTCGGAAATTAAAGATTTTTAGTGTCATAGACGGTTCTCGTATTACTTCGTGTTATTTTACTCTACACGGACATTTAAAGAGAGAGAGAGAGAGAGGGGGAGAGACCGAGGAAATTCTGAGACAGACATAGTGATCAATGTTCACCAAACGAATAATACAAGGAGACATACGAAAAGGGATACAAATAGGAGAAATCTCAAGTAATCCGAAGAACCTAGATACTTAAAAATCAAAAGTAGTTCAGACTCATTAAAACTATGTCAAAAGATAACAAGAACAACGGACGAAGGGAGAAGGACACGGGAGGGGGTTGATCGAAAAGTCCAAGAAGAATTTGTAAGGAACTCTGCGTGACCAACAACGACAACAGGGACAGAAGAGTGAAGGTAGAAAGAAGAAAGAAACGAAGTTCAACCTATCAAAGATGACAGTGTACAGACACTCAAGTGACTAAAAAAGAAGACATTATAGATGACAATTCGAGTAGGTCACTCCAAAAAATAAAGTCTAAAATCTATATATAAAGTCGAAGTCTTCAAGCTAAACCAAGAAAGAAGTATAAAATGTAAAGAGAAGTAAATTCAAATACAAAGTCCAAAAGTACCAGTAAAGATTTGGAAAAGACAACTGAAAAAAAAAATTACGATCATTAAAAACTGACCTACCACCTGTAAAGCTTAAGACTTATAAATTTTAAACAGAGGGAAATTTCTTACAACCTAAAACAAAACCATTTGACAATTCAATGAACTCAAAGTCGACTCAGGAGGACTCCGAACAAAATTGGAAACGATCCAACCACATCTCATCCGTTCAATTAGGATGTTGTTTCCACTCTCGGTTGACCCCAGGGGCGGTCTAGGGCCACAAGTCACGCCAGAGAGACGAGACCGTCCAGTCGCACCTACGACCGTCACGCGACGCCGAGGTGACACGTCAACGAGAAAAGGGTCTAAGTGTGTGCACCGACTCTTAAGTAGATTTCCGAGTTCATCTTGGGACACGTCTAAGTACCTCGGGAAAGAGACGTGTAGAAGGAGAACGAGTCGAGACAGGGGAGTCAAGTCACTCTGGTGGAACGGGACGAACGGTTGTGTTGGGGAGGGGTGGGGGTGGGTGACCACGAGTCCGAGACCGTCTTTGACGCTGAGGAACCGACCGAAGTGAAGAGATTCTGTGGTGTCAAGACACACCGGACAATCCTTTTGTCAACAGACAGTCGACAAACTGTCGTCCAGTGTAGAAGGGTAATTAGGTAGAACCGACCTTCACCTTGAGGGACGACCTGTGTCAAAACTACAAAATTCTTACACCTTCACTCCGTATCGACATGAAAAAATCTAAAAGAAAAGAAAATAAGTCACTATATAGGGATTGTAAATTTTACCATGAATCTGGTAGGTCATTTATAAACAAATTACTTACAACAACTTACTTACTTATATACCTTAAATGTAGAACTTAAAGTTAAACTCGTAGACACTATAGAATTTACTAACATTGTCCGTTCAGTCAATAGGTCTACAAACTTAGATAACAAATTCCATAGTATTGAAATCCATAATATTGAAATTCAGTAGTATTAAAATTATCAGTATCTTCTATAACAAAAATTAACGTACATTTAATATTTTCTTTCTGAACGAAGGAGTCACTTCAGATTATTGGGAGACTTAATCTTTAGAATCTTTAATAAGAGACTTTACTGTTCAATGTCTTTAGAGAAATATGGTAGGAAGACTTTTCATCCACAATTTAAACTGGTGAAACTAAATTGAACTATACTAATTTAATAGTGACCATAAAAAGTAATAACGTCGGTCCCACTACCGACGTCAAAAGGCTGAGCGGAACACCCCTGCCTAGGTCTCGTTCGAAGACAGAGTTTGGTTTCACTTTCACGGTCTTCCACACGAAGAACAACAATTCAAAAAGTCTTAAGTAATATTTCGTTAGACACACACACACACAATGTGAATCTATTTATGTCATCCTTACACCATTCGGCCGTCTCTGTCCTTTCTATTTAAGACATGTCCAAAGATTGACTCCCAGTCACATACGTATGTCGACTATACGAATTCCATTGGTAAGTTTGACCTTGTGAAACTCTCATACTTTTACTTACGGAGGACAATCATCAACCCGGTTCTGTCCGAGCACAGTAACCTTCACAGAGCCGTCTCTTCCTTCGTACCGAGGGGATGGACAAGACGTAGAAGGACCTTTGTCTCTGAGAACTCTAAACTAATACAACCAAAGACAGTCAATATAAAAGTTTCTTCAATCAGTAACATGATACGAGGTAAAATAAAACTATTTGTCTAAAATTGACCTGAAACTTTTATTATACTTACTCCTAAGTTTTTATGTCTATGTTTTAAAGAAGAATAAGTAGAATCTCCTATAAAAGAGTTCTCAAACATACCGTTCGTGTGACTAACTATTTAAGTCTCTTTATCAAGTAAAATCCAATTTAAAATTTCTTCCATCTCCATGGAGACAGTTTCACTTTGTGAACTTTACATAAATGAGGTCTTTATTTGACACCCCCTATTCCCCAGTGTCTAATGAAAACAATCTTGTACCCGGAATCTTGGATCTTGGATTCCGGAACCCTGGAGTGTCGAGATTGTAAATGACACCCGGACACCTGGAATCTGTTCAATCAGACTCGGAGTCGACGGTCGAGACACTTTCCTCCTAAGTAGGACAAAGGTCCCAACAACACTTCGACCGCTAATACTTTCGTGGATCGCGTCACAGACCGGGTATCACGCATGGGGTTTTATTATCAAGGGAAAAGAAGGAAGAACACAAGGAGGTGAGGGAGGGAGGGACCTAGAGAATCGATCTTTTTATTCAGACGTGACTTAGTGACTTAGTAAAAAGGGGGAATCTAGATATGACGTCTCCATCTTTCGTCTTTTGAACCCTTTACTGTCCATTAAAAAACAGGACCGGTGTCTGGATCTAGGAGTGGACAAGACACGATGGAATGTCGAGAACTAATTGTAATTGTGCAATTTGTGTAAAGTCTAACCGGAGACTTCGATAAAAAGAAAACGGATTAACAAAAGCAACCGTCACGACTCATGTCTAAGAACCCAGATCCCTCGGTAAATTAGCCCCCAACCCCCGTATTAAAAGAAGACTTCTACCTCAAAAAAGTCGCACGACTCTAGAGTACGCAACGGGAATGCATAAATCCTTTTCCTTATGATTAAACGACGAATAATTAATTTATGAGAATTCGTAATTTGAGAAATGACTTACTAAACGAGAAGAAAGTCATAACCCAGTTTAGTCGGGAAAGGATAGTTTGGCGAATCACTTAGTTTTTTGGCGGATAACCTGTCACTGGGAGTCACCGACCTCTCACCTAGACTTCTTCCACAACCGCCTAGTCCATTACCAACAGTAGACTTTTGTAACGAAGTAGACGAATTTTACTTTTGGTGGTCTGAATTATTTACACCTTTTTCGCTTTATGTGATACACTATAAAATTCTATGATTTTATAAACTTTGAAAAATTATTTTACAGATGAAACACCCGACAATCACAACTGAACCTCGAAAGTACCTCCGCTCCCAAGTTACTCTTCACATCACTGACGACGACAAAAAAAAGACAAGTGTCAAAAAACAAAAAGGAATAACAATAGGTCGGTACATAAAGTAGTGGAGTCTACATCTTTCAACAAATCCCGTGTCATAAGACCTATTACAAATTTGTTCCAATAAGAAGTCCCAGTATCGAAAACGAATAAACTTTTATTAAAAAAAATTCAGAAATAACTTGAGCAATGTTGAAACGAAGACAAAACAAAACCAAAAAACCGGTGTTCCGTACACCCTAAAATCAGGGGCTGGTCTCTAGATTGGGAGTGGACGACGCAACCCTCCACTTCAGAAATTGGTGACCTGGTACTCCCTTCAGGGGCTTTTCTATTATAAAAACCTTACGGAACATGAGAAACCGACAGAAAAGAATCATATTTTTATCACGTGACTCATATAAAATTGTAAAATTGGAAAATCACTACTGAGAATTAGTAAAGTATTTAAACACCTATGCAAGATCTTGTCAACCATTCTATCGTCACCCTAAAACTCAGTCCGGACCCAAACATTATCCATCAGACTGGTAAATGATCGAATTATGCAATAGACACCAAGAATTATTGTGATCATTATTATAAGAGGACCGTGATATCCTTTTACCAAACCTGTAAGTCTAGGTAAACATTGATTGTGAGTCAAACATTGATTGACATCCTTTCTCGGAACTTTTGAAGAACAGTCTTAAAGACTGAACAACAAAACCGAAATTCGTCGTAAATTTAAGAGAATTGAATCGTAGTAATTCCGGAAGTAGGTCCAATAAGCGGGGAGTCATACTTCAGCTCCCTTTTAGTCTCCAAAAACCTGAACTTTACTGACGACGATTTGTAGAAATCTCGGTCACCTATAAAAGTGGATCATACTTTTGGTCTGAAAGTCTAGAATCGCGACGAAAGGAAGGAAGACCCAAGATTGTCGTCTGTCTACCAATCGTGGTCTTCGGATAAATCACGAATGTATTCTGAACGAAAATGACACTAGTAGTTAAAATGGTAAATCGATCCTTGGATTATGAAGAAAAAGACAGTACAGTATATATTAATACACGAATGTCCCTGTTTATTGGTACATTGTCACCGTTATCTTTTGACTCATGGTGAACAAGTATTGATTGGTTAACTTATTCTCGTTCCATTCTGTCATATTTCCATTAACGAGGTTTTTAACGGGGAATAAACGTACAGTATGAGAGTTTTCTCAGACATCAACTCAGAAAGAGTAAGAAAGGTAATACCATAGTTTATCGAGTCCTGTCTGACTTTCTAGTGTCGACGGATGGAGGACCAAAAGAAGGGTAAGGATCGTGTCAGAATGATTTATAAATGACCATCTTATTACTTCTTTACTTATTTATACCTGTTGATTGGAAAAGTCATTTGTCATAATAATTAAATAGATTCCCCTTTTCCACTGAAAACGGGTCACGACTTCTTTAAACTAGGTCTCTTCTCCCTGATTCTGAATTCTCCGAGTAACTACAAGAAATGGACCATTTTCTACGTCGTCTTTCGTCAAAAGACACAGACTCATGGGTCCGGTCGCTACGACGGAGACACGGGTCGTTGTCATCGGTCTCCTCCAAATGAATTTATCCTGATCCTCGGGAACACTCCCGCCACGACTGGGACTGGGCGTCCCTGTGACTCGAGAGCTCTTCTTTCGACACGTGGACAGTCACCTTCGACTCGAGTGACCGAGTCTTCGTAGTGCACCTCGACAATGCAAAAAATTTTGGGTGTACACCACAAATAACCAATGGACAACGACGGATTGTCTCATATGTGTGAATCGTCACATTCTGTTGTGTGGAAATAATGGGGTCAACAGGACAAGAATAGACATTAGAGCAGATCCTGTAGAGGACGGAGTACTCACAAACAGTAATCGTAAGTCAAGGAATGTTCCTGGACCTCGGGTAAACGTGTAGTGGTCGAGGACAACCCCGAGGGTCGTCCGTCCCCCGTCGGGCTCGGTGTGCACTATTACTGTACAGTGGCCGTCGGGGCCGCTCTCGACCAGAAGGAGTCTGTCCCGCGGGCCAGGACAGAGACACGAGAAGACACATATCCACCTTACTACCGACTACGAAGACAAATTCTTGGGAGTGACTTTAAGGACCACCGAGTCTACCATTTCGCAGACGGACGTTACTCCCTCTGGGCCCCAAACTAGGGACCCAGCCCTTCTAGGGGACCTCTTCCTTTATCGTTGGGTGAGGTCATGAGAACGGACCTTTTAAGGTACCTGTCTCCTCGGACCATCCGATGTCAGGTACCCCAGTTTTTCTCAGCCTGTACTGACTCACTGAAGTGAAAGTGACTTTAAGGGTGTCTGTAGGTCATCGTTAGAGGAGTCGAATCCGGGCCCAATTGTCATTCCCTTTTCACATTCGGAGCCGGAGACAATTTTACGAGTACACTACCGAAGTCCCTCTGTCTCAGTCTCTAGACCGGGAACAGAGTCGAAGAATTTTGGAAATAATAATTCTCGTATAATCATCTTAATTTCATAAAGGAAAGAACAAAATAATAATCGAAATATGGAATCGGGTCTCTTGACAAATTAGTTAGAATAAAAGTCTTTATATTTTAGTTCAAAATTATTAAGTTAACAGAAACCAAAACATCCAAATATTTTTGTATAACACCTGACTATAAAAGACAAAATAAACGTTCTTTTACTAGTTACCCACTTTATTAACTTCATATTTGCTTCTATATAAAAAATTTTTTCCTTTGGAAACATGTCTAACGACCTAGGTGTCTTCGTGACGAGGTCTCGCCCTTCTACGGAATTAGAATTTACTCGGGTAAACAAGTCGCAACTGAGTGTCGATGTTCTCTGAAGTAAAAGGAAACCTTCATTGTAAAAGAGTATTGTACTCTACGGTATTATACTCGATAGTCCAGTGTACAATTGTACTGTATACGTAAAAAAAACTATTCACCCAATATAATAATCTCAACAAAGAATCAAAGGTATATTTAAAAGTGAGATCTTTGTGTTCGATTTTTGAATTCATGTAGATCCAGTCATACCACCGACTTTCACTTATTATTATACGTTTAATGACGACGAACATGACACATTCTTTCTTTTATTGAAAAAATTTTTTTAAACCACAAACGATTAAATATCAATTGACAAAATATGAAAAGTTGTAAAAATTGTTTCTAAAAAAATAACAACCGATATTTAATTGTGAGTCTTCCTAAATCTATGGATTTATATTAGTAAACCTCGTGTAAACAGATTAAGTAACTTCCGAATCAAGTTGGTAATTAATTTGGTACACATCAAAACACGGGTTCCGAATTTCTTTTAAACCGTAGCATTCTTTAAAAAATAAACACAAACGAAAATTACGTGAAAAAACAACTTGAAAGTACCCATAAATATGCCCATCCCTTTGTTTCCAATGTACACGACATCTTTATGACCTGTGTCATCCTAACTCAACTTCACTGATCTTCTTTTTTCTTTCTCTTCGATATTCGTTCGACAATTTTATACAAAAGTCTCACAATGGACGACAACTGAAAGTTTAAAGTCAAAATTCATTTCTGACTTGAAACGAAACTTTGAAAAATGTTATTAGGGCATTGTCGAATCTGTCGTTGAATTTTACGTAAACTTGCCTCCCATTTTGACAAGTCATCTTGTCAATTGGGATCGGTGACAGTTCTTTGTTTAAGAGTGGACTCGTCAGTAAGTTTTGAAGGTAAGAGACTCTCCACCTAAAGTGAAAATATACGTCCTAAAATTTAGACTGAAGGATTGTCGTTGGGGAAAGACGGATCTGCGAATAATGGGGAAAAGGAAAACTTCAGATTAGATTCACTGTCTTTAACGACGTAATTGAGATTTCTAATCTTAAGTATAGGATATTCCTCTTTGTTACATGACTACAATGAGGACAAATATGACAAGTCAGTTTTGATTTTACTAACTAACGACGACCTTCACCCATCTAAAATTGGTCGTAGATAGGGTCAATCGTTTATAGGGTCAATCAAAAGAGTAGACATTTTACCCTCACCCCCTTCCAGACAATATTTACTAAACCTACCCTGTTGGAAATTATAAGAAGTCGAAGATTAAGACGTGTTATGGAATGAAATGTAAACAGGTCGTTTATAAAAACCTGCGGTTTGTCATATGATCCCTATCGAGACATTAAAGGTAGATAACGTCCAAATGTCAAATGTCCTAAACAGAATTGAAGTACCCGATATAATGATCTAAAATTTTCCTTCATTAAAAAGGGGAAGCTCGATCTCCTTACTCAATCGAAACTTTTATGTTAAACCTTATGATATTATGTCGAAGATGGAAATAAAGTTGTGCCATCACAATTATTAGAACTAAGATCTTTTACAAACTCAATTCCCCATAGTCAAAGGTTGGTCTTTGTAGTGAAATCAGACCGTCAAACGGATAATATTCCTTTACCATTTACAAATTTACATATACGGACGAAAGTCTTTACAGGAGGACCATGAAGGATACCTGTAAAGATATAAGTTCAGTTTTCTAAACGTACGTGGACTAATTGTTGACTCCTTTGAATTAAAAGGGGAATTGGATAGAGCCACGAAAAACCACAAAAACAGAAAAAGTTAAGAAAGTTAAAGACAGTAAATTGTAGTAGAAAAAATTATTGTATCATATGTGGAAAAGTCTTTAAAAGTCGATTTCGGAAACAATGGAAACCAAATTAATTAAATACCGGTTACAGACGGTGTAAAAATTATTAACTGGTTCAAATAAGTATGAACAATTACTGATAAGTCGTTCCCGGACGTCACCCTACCCTTGGTTCCTTTCCGACAGAGGAACCATAAAGTCAACGATGTCTAGTCACGACGGTTGGAAACCCCACTTTATCAGTTTCACTTCGGGACAGTTTTAAATAATCATCCTAGAAACAACAAAGTTCGTGAACTTGTCAACACTGTAAATTCCTTTCATTTTAACTTAAAGTCCAGAACGGTAACGGTAATTTTTGTTTAATTTTGTCCTTTGAACCAAAATGGACCCATGCTTGACTGAAGTTATAAGTCATGGACTCTGTAGACTGGTGACAGTGACACGGTTTGGTTTCTCGTCGACGTCGAATCACCAGTGATTTGAACGTGATGAATGTTTTCGTCAAAGTAGAAACGTACACATTAAAAAAATTTTTAGGAAAATGTATAAATCACCAATACTGGGTCACACAGGATTCAATTAACTTGAATCGAATTTACTTTATACGTCACAAATGAACTTAAAATAAAGACAACCTTCGTCTAAAACTGACAAACAGGGTAACGAATTTAATGTCTAAAAGTCAATACACTCTAAAGGGAAGGTAGTATAAATTTCGTCTACGTATATTCCCGAATCACAATCCTAGACGTACCTGTTTACTGAATGTTTATACAAAACGAATGTACAACAAGATCCTGATCGTGACGATAGTTACGTTTCATAAAAATTGGACAACTCTTTAATTGGTATAAAAATGTAAAGTCGGTTTTATTTCTGGTATAAATTATAAGATACTATGTCGATTATAATTTGGACTTTAGCAAAGCATACTAGACTTGACATAAAAGGTTAAATTTAAATTTTACGTTATATCTAAGTCTTTCCAGGTATAAAAAGATTGCTGAAGTGACATATAAAACAACTCAACGTATTTCGTCGTTCCTTGACATAAACATAATTTTCGAAGTCTTTCACTAACTCAAATAGTATAAACATGCTAACGTCTACTCAGATACGGGTATTCTACCTGTGATAAAATTCCACTAGTAATTACAAAAATATACCTTCTTAAACCTTATGTCAAACAAAAATGAATAGTTCAGGGTATTCAGAACATAAACAAAGAGTACTCACATTGGGACCTGGTACTGAAACCATAGAAACGAAAAAACAGAAACCCACCGGATTGGATGTAATTGCACTTTCAACTTGTAAAATTTTGAAAAGAGGACTTTAGTACTACTACTAAATGAAATAATTATTTATTTAAGGACATAAACTTGTCAACAACAATAACAATATTTGACTATAAATGTTTCACTTTCTTATCGATACTAAAAACGGTAGAACTTTTAGTCCATTGTATGTCACAACTCAATTTTTATTCTTAGATTAAAAGATGATAAGATTTATTAGATTATTGGTGTTCATAACTGACACTATTCTGACATCGAATGGATCCGGTTTCTATATCTACCTAAATAGTTTTTTCGAAATTAAGTCGAAAATGACTTGTATTAAAAGTCAACAGGTGAAAATCTCCATTTAGAGCCATCTTTTGCAATAAAGGTACTCAGACAAATTGACTTTTTCGAGCAAACGCAAATCAGTCAATAACAACTGTCTCCATGCCGACGCACTAGTTCGGGGCTGTTCTTAGAGTGTGGCTGCGGGTTTTTCGTGTCAACCATCGAAATAACGCCGAAGCATTTTTACGGCAAACACAGCGAACACTGCGTCCGGTACAGGGTTGGCAGGGAGTCCCTGCTTGCTCTGGGCTGACGCCCGTCACCTCGCACGCCCCGGCCCCCGGTCGCCCCGAGTGCCAGTCCTGGTGGAGGACCACTGCAACTCCACCAGCTCAACCAGGAGGTCGGCTGCCACGCGCCCCTTGAACCGCCGGACGCGGCGGAACTCGCGGAGCTTCCGCCGGCGGGACGCCCGGCGGCGCACCGGCGCGAGGACGAGCCGGCACTCCTTCCCGGCCGAGTCGGTCATCACCAAGAGGCGAAGATAGAGGTCCGCTGCCTAGTACAAGACGAAGCGGTCACGGCTGTGCCAGGCGCCGGCGGCCACGAAGGGCTAGGTGACGGCCGGCCCCTACGCCGGCGCCGTGTCCTCGCGCCAGTCCTTGTACCGCGGACAGCTCCCCTTTTCTCTACTGACGCGCGACTTGCGCTCTTTTTCCTATCCCCTCGGGGCGCCGGAGGGCGTCCGGTGGAGCCGGGCGCGGCGAGGTGAGTGGTCGGCGCGCAGGCACGGCGCGAGGCGTGCGGCCCCTTGCTGCGGCCTTCAGTCTACGGCCTTCTCGGGCCAGGCTGGGTGACGGCAAAGGAGCGCACTCCGAAGTGGATAGCGCTCTTTCCGGCAAGCGCCGATGCCTTTGGTTACCGCGAAGGCCGCGGCCTTAAGTTTGCCGTCACTCGAGACTCCGCCCCTCGGCCGGAGAGGATACCTAGGCTAGGCTCCGAAAACGCCCTTCGACGCCAGAGACCGGCAGTGAAACCTGTCGCTCTGCCGGGCCGACGTCGCTCGCGACCTGCCTCTCCTGTCGCCACTCACTTGGCGTCCTCCCCGCCACTTCCCACACTCAACGGTAGGGCCCCACGCCCTCTCCAGAAGTTCAGGTGTCTCACACACATTATTTTTGTCTTGGTTTTCTCTTTTGCACAGCAAAGTATCGTCGAAGAGGCGTGACAAGAACTGTGCACCTCACTGAAAGTCGACTCAAGTCATCTGGTCAGCATGGGCTGAGACGCTGGGGTACTTGGCGTCGTGCGGTCTGGAGGGACAGGCAGTGGCTGAGGGCCTCAGGTGGTTTTGGGTACAGGTAACTCAGCCACTACGGTAGGTTGGTAGAGTAGGAGACAGCAGGGGAAGAGGACGGGAGTTTAGAAAGGGTCGTAGTCCCAGAAAAGTTTACTCAGTCGAGAAGCATTGTCTACCGGTTTCATAACCTCTAAGTCGAAGTCGTAGTCAGGATGGTTACTTGTAGGTCCTGACTAGAGGAAATCCTACCCGACCAACCTAGAGGAACGTCAGAGTTCCCAGCAGAGGTTGTGGCATCAAGTTTTCGTAATTAAGAATGCGCGAGTCGAAATATCAGGTGGAGAGTGTAGGTATGTACTGGTGACCTTTTTGGTATGGGAACTGATCTGTCTGTCTGGAAACAACTGTTTCATTAAAGAGACGAAAAATTATACGACAGATCCAACCAGTATTGAAAGGAAGGTTCCTCAGAAAATTAAAGTACCGACGTCAACCGTAGACTTCACTAAACCCTCGGGTCTTTTTATTTCAGTCGGTGACAAAGGAAACAAAGGGTAGACAAACGGTACTTCACTACCCTGGTCTACGGTACTAGAATCAAAAGACTTACAACTCGAAATTCGGTTGAAAAAGTGACAGGAGAAAGTGGAAGTAGTTCTCCGAAATATCAAGGAGAAGTGAAAGACGGTATTTCCACCACAGTAGACGTATAGACTCCAATAAGTACAAAGAGGGCCGTTAGAACTAAGGTCGAACACGAAGAAGGTCGGGTCTCAAATAGTACTACATGTGACGTATATTCAATTTATTCGTCCCACTGTTATATGTCGGAACTGCATGAGGAAAAGGATAAACCTTGGTCAAACAACAAGGTACAGGTCAAGATTGAACGAAGGACTGGACGGATGTCTAAAGAGTTCTCCGTCCAGTCCACCAGAAACCAGAGTGAGTCTAGCGGGTGTCAGGATCACAGACATAAAAGGGGTTGTTAAGCATAACGGATGTCTTTACGATCATGAGCTGTGACGAAAGATTATTTCGTCTTAAGTGGTAACTGTAAACATAATCCCCAAAAAAAAATTCAAAAACCTTCTCATCAAGTCTAAAACTTTAATAAAACACACAACATTCACATTATACGGAATTTTATAACGTGGGACATCCGTGTCTGAGGAAAATGAAATTATTACAACAGCTATCAAAAAGTCGGTAAAGTTTTACAAATACGAACACTGACACTTTTGTTATATACACATGTCGTTTTTCAAACTCCATTACCCTTTCATCTTTCTTTTAGAAACGACGTTGAAGTGGTGGTCTTCTGTGACGATAATTAAAAAAAAAAAAACCATAATTAAAAGTTATCGAAAAGATGGTAAGAATGGAAAGCGACAACAAAACAATACGAAATGAAACAAATGTACCAACTCTATTACGATATTCTGTCTTAACATACTCACCAAACCTAAAAATTATATGTCGTCTTAACGAAAGGTATTTCGAAATGGACGAATAGTAACATCTATACAAGTGAAACTTTCAAGTAGTTTGATATATAAAGACATGAAAAGATATATTTCTAAAATATTAAGATTTTTTAAATATAAAAGACAAAAGAATAAAAAGGAGGAAAAGTAACAATGTGAAAAAGGTAAGTTATAAGCATAACTTCTGAAACTTCTGACAGGTTACTCTCAAGATGTACTGGAATTGAGTCTTCATGCTTAAGATTTCCATAGTAAGGATGTTATAATTAAACAGTAAAAATACACCATTAAAAATGTTTTAATATTTATCTGAATCAGTTTACAATTTAATTTTACATGAAACAAAGAAGTACTTTCCTACTACAGTTATAAGAAGAACTATTTCGTTTGAACCTTTCAGTTCTTTTGTAACCAAAGTATTTTCGTTGTTTTTATAACTACTTTTTCTTAAGTTACCTATAGTACCTTTATTTTCTCAAAAAGGTCTTCATACCTATATAAGGTGCACGGTTCTTTTTAAGTCCACACTTATTGATCGGAAAATATCGTAAACAAAATCATAATTTCGTCGTATTAATTCTGACGATATCCCAACCGGTAGCAAAGATCAGACTAAGACGGTAATACACTATCTGTAAACTAGCAATAAGTAGTCAGGGACACAAGACCTACGTCACGACTAACCATCACGTCACACTTCCGTCAGGAACGAGAGGAAATGTTTACGATCTACTCTTGGTTATGTCACGACCTACTTTCTTCCTATGTTCTATTTAGATGCACTGAATTCCTATCGACCAACAACCAATCAAAACTGTTATTCATCGACTCTCTGGGGGGAATTCGGTACGACAAAGTAAAAGAGCGAGAGTCAAAGAAGGAGGCATCTTACTCTTTTAAACTCGATACATTTAAGTATTTCAGGAAAAATCAATATTTTACGACTACTGCCCATCCTCTTGTACCACCAAATCTTAAATCTCCGTTTGACGGACTCAAGTTTAGATTAAAGTCATGAATGATCAATATAAGTAGAAACCGGTCAATGAAACATGGAGTTAAACAGTAGAGATTTCATCTCTAAAACAAACAAAAGATTGGGGTGGTCCCGGTGTCGGGACTTTCACGACTCAAGACTGATGCCCTGGTGGTCCCTTCAGGATATTTCATCTCTACAAATTATCATCGATGGAGATTCCAACACATTCTTAATTTACTCTGTCTTAAACGAATCTTGCCCTGTAACATACGATTAGTAGGTAACAATTGATAACAACAATCACAATATGGGTATGGACATTCCTTGATTAAAGTCATACGAAGTCATAGAAGTAAAGACAATACTTTTACTAGAAACACACATTTATTTTGTAATTAATCTAAGTTGTTTATACATGTATGTATAACTCTATATACTTTCCATTCAATTTGTCAGACGTACTATATTACCTTTCTTAAGTCAACTGAAACCACACTTGTTCAACTGAAACCAATGAGTCTTTGACCAAGGTGATCAATGATAATGTACATTATCATTAAAGAGATTTAATGAAAAGGAGTGATCACTTTATCTCGACGATTGTTTATGGAGGGATTCTCCATCATTATTACCACTACTGAAATAAAATAATTTGAGTAGTCACTGTCGGAACATTAGTTAAGTCGTCATCAAAAAGACCATCAAGAAGACTGCAAAGAGTCTTAATTGTCTTTCGTGTTACTGTTTTGTGTTAAGACTTAGTCGTCGAGAACTTCCCGGTTTTCGGTCCTTTAGTTTCAAAAATATTGGAAAAAAAAAAAAATTACCACGTAGGAAGTCTAAATTACACAGCACCGAATACGTGTGTTTTTGTTTTAGGACAGGATCAAGTAAAGTCGACGGTTAATTTTGTTCCTTGTATTACAGAAGTTTCTTTTTCACACGGAGAAGTGAAGGGAGTTAGACAACCTAGAGAATCAACCAGTTCATTTACATGTCGGATTTGAATGGGGAAAAGAGACGGACACTCGGGTTTTCTAAGACTGTCCCTAGTTATCCCAATCCGAATTCTTTAACGTCAAAACAAACGCCCATGACTAAAAAGTAGAAACCTGTCAAATGAAGGGAGGAGACTACATAGTAATTCTACTTTATACCTCTATATTCGCCATGTACAGTCTTTCACTTTCCATGTTAACTTTAATTTTTTTGTTCTTATAAAAGAGGAATCTTTTATTTCTCTCTCGAAAACGACTAACCCCTGTAAAGTCTACCTCGATAAAATACACCAACATCATATACTGTAAAAGATCAAACTACGAACTAAAAAGGAGAGTCACCTACTCGTTCTTCAGTGACTGAGATTTGGTCTCAGGTCACTTACACTTGCAGGACTCTACGGACTGCACTTTCTGTTAAACAACGTAAGACGACGACGTTCGTGAAGACAAGGACTCTTCAGTGGTGCATCAGGTGTTGAAAGACTAAAACCTGAACTCGCCATGTAGCATAGGGTTCAATATGGTTTGGGAGGGGTTCGTCATTTGTTGGTCTTCCTTCTCGGTTTTTAAAATTGAGGTAACAGGTTTGTGAGTGATCATTTTTGAGGTTTTACACGTGATTTCTACCTACTAAAACTCACACATTGAGGATTTAATCTTGTGAAACCATAGAGACTTATATGATACACAAATTTACTGCTAATGTGTTAACCTGAATTTTTACACTTTTGATTGTCCATTCGTCGAAAGAATTTTCTTTATAAAATAGATTGAAAGATTTAGAAAACATAAATAACTAAAAAAAGGGGGATCTTCTTTAGAGAGAGTCTGTTATGGAAAGAAAGTTTCCAAAGGTCTATGAAGCATAAAGTTTGGAGACTTAGTGGTTAAGGTAGTCATTTCACACTTGATAATCAAAGGAAACAAATCTTCTTTACCTTCTAAAACTTATTCAAACTTATTCTCGGACTTTTGTGAACCATAAACTACCTTATCTCTTCTCTCCTATTTTATTTTCGATTTTAATGATTTTGTTTTTTCCCTAACAAAGGTATACCTTTGAACCCTTCTTTTCTCCTAGATCCCATCTCGTCTCTAAAGACTAAACAACGGACTCTACTACGAGTCCTTGGTTTTCTTATGGACGTCGCACCCCCAGGGACCTCTTTTTACCACTGGGTGAGGTCACAAGAACGGATCTTTTAAGGTACCTGTCCTCGGACCACCCGATGTCAGGTACTCCAACATCTCAGTCGGTGCTGACTCGTGTCGAACCCCCCATTTCCACAACTCAAAGAAATGTACAACCAAAACTCCATGAGAATTCGAATCCATAACTTTATACTTAAACTTCGTGTCACTACTTAAGGTACGATGTGACTTCTCTATACCCTCACTAGTCATATCTTCACCATTAATTACAATTTTATTTTTATGGTGTATAGTTTCATGGTGAGAATTTACGTATAGAAATTCTTGACATCAATAATTTTTTCCTTTTATTTGTAAGTTGAGTTTCACAGTCTTTTTGTGTTAACCTCTTTTCTCTGTCCTCATAAACCTTTGAGTATTTTATGTTCAAAGGATACTAAGTTTTTTTTTTCATCCTATTAAGGTTATCTACTGTTCTTAAAATACTTTAATCTGTGGACAAGAAGTAAATTTAACAAATCAATTGAGAGTCATTTTCCTATGAAGTAATTACATTCTTACACTTATAGATTGAATTACCACTTCGACAGTGGTAATAATTTGTAGTGACCAAAATAAAACATAAAAAATTATAAGAATTATAACATCGGTTACATTACTCTATGTTTTGTCTTTATTTCTAATGGCACTACATAAAGATCCGGTACACAACATGGACCCGTTGAACTCTTTCCGTGTCGACTTTAGACATCTTCGACTACATTCTAAATAAAATATATTAATACTCTGTTGATGAATTTTATTATACGTAAGGATATTAAATAATATTGATCAACCATTTATGTCCCCTTTTCAGTAATTTTAAGAGTTGTTTTTTCATTTTATGAGGACGTCAACATACACTTTCTGGATATGCTTCTTTTGGTGATTTGTAAAGATTCAATTTCCCTTTTAATCTTACTTTTACATATGGTACAAGGAATCGTCTTACTGACTTATAATGATTATACAAATTAGTATAGTTCAATTAAATACCTATAGTATGTTAATTTTATTTTGGAATCCACAAAAAAAAAAGAGATTCCACCTCGTATTCCCTACACACTCTTTTGATAAGATTACTAAACCTTATTATTTTTCATTCCTATTGATTCTTTTATTACTTTTTATTGTCATTACTCCCCTAAATTGAATGACCAATAATTTTATATATTTCGATGTCAATTCATTTTGTCATATTTTAACACTGTCTTATCTGGATAACGTCTTTGTCGGTTCTTTGTCGGAGATTAAATGGATTCTTAAATTATATAAGACTTCTACAAAAAGTTCATTTCTAATAAGTCATTTAATGTGATCCTGTCAAACAATTAACTTGACAAAATAACATAAGTCACTACAGGAAAAAATATTGATATAAAGTCTGTAGACCCATTAACCGATCTTGTTGAAATTATTCTACCGTCTCAGTCAGATTTTTTACAAGAATTAGAGACAGAGATATAACCATATTTTAAGGTGAAATACTAAAACTTCGGTGCTCGATTGTCAAAGATATAAACTTGGTTCTTCAACTTGAGTGTCGAAAGGAACTTCAGTCAAAAAACACAAAAACCTGATACACCGTACGTTCTAGGACGAAGGGGTTGGTCCCTAGGTTGAACGTGGGGGAAGTCACCTTTTTTCGTCTTAGGGTTGGTGACCTGGTGGTCCTTTAAGGGATTGAGTTTTCTAAAAATTGGTGAAGATTCAGTTTCGACGGGTATGTTTTATCAAAAATTGGAAAAAACTCGATACCTATATGTAAAATCTTTTTCTTTTCTTTTTTCTAAAGGTACCTTAAATAGAAGGTATTTTGTATTAACTTACAGGACTGAATTACTATATATTATTCTAATTTATTAAAAGGTCTCTAAATTATAATTGAAAAAAATTGAGATTATAAAGGGATACTTAGTGTGGTCACTCTGGTTTCTTTGTCTTGGTCACGGGTTACTATTACAGAAACGGTGAGGACCGGAATATTGGGTCGGCAACCCTTTTTTATCATTCATACTTAAAGTTCAATAAAGAGTCGGTATGAGAAAGGTCTGATAGAAACATGTTATTTACCAGGATAGTGGATTCTGTAAGATTATCGGAAGACGTAGAAGAGCCAAGTATTATGACTTAATATATTTCATGGTAATAAACTTCATGGTAAGGTAAGTCCAAGTCATACTAAAGTATGTTCTCTTTATGTCAAAAGACAAAAAGTGTGAGAAGGACTAAGATAAGTCACAAAAACTCGAACAAACAATTGTAAAATTGAATTTTATATTTATATCATACAAAAAAAACAAACTTAAATCGAAGTCGAATAACTAATCTCAAGATCTAATAGAAAGAATGTATTTGGTGTGGGTCTTATGTAGTCGATAGTAAAGTCTAAAACCTAAAAAAATTATCATCTTTTTGAATTTTATAAAAGTAAATCATAAAAGTGTAAACAGGGTCGTTTGTACTTTTGTAACCAAAAATACATTTATATTTTAAATTTTAGGATCTCAAAATACTAAAACTTATTAATAGATATTAGATTTTAAGAGAAAGTCACGATTGAAGTGACTGAAGAATGATTTAATTGTTCATGACTACCGTATTTGTCAAACTTTTTTATGTTGACTGAGTATCATTCGACTCGAGTCGAATATTCTCGTACTAATATAATTTATCTCCGGAAATTTTTTTTTTTCCAACTTGGTGATGGAGAAAGTGTGGTGTGAGTCTTTAGTTAAGGGTCATTTGATATTGAAAAATTTTTTAATATTACCTTCTATAGAAATACGGAAGACTTCACTTTACCCAAAAGATTTCTTGTCAAATGACTGATTTTAAGAAGTTATATAATAGTCGTTATAGAAAATACCTTCCTTGTCTTACGAATCCAAATAGGTAATTATTAAACCAATTCACATTCGAACAATTATCTCGGTATAAAACAAAGAATTCCCTATCAACAACAAATCAGTAATTCAGTATAGATTGAGAAACACTGGGGTACCTGACATCGGGAGACCCGAGACAGGTATCCTAAAAGGTCCGTTCTTATGACCTCACCCAACGGTAAAGGAGAAGGTCCCCTAGAAGGACTGGGTCCCTAGTTTGGATGGAGAAGACGTAACCGTCGGTAAAAGAAATGGTGACTCGGTGGACCCTTAGGGAATGAATCAGATCTTTTACGATTTTACTATGATATCTCACCGACAAAACCACATGACAGAGGTTGTAACAAACTTAAGGACAAAGAGGTAGAAAGATCGTAAACTACTAATCTATTTTAAAACGGCCAAATTAGTAAAACGATTGTATGAATGAAAAGAGAGACCATAAATTCCAAAGAAAGTGTGAAACAATGTCTGTCGTTTAGAGAGAAATACGTACCAAAGATCCTAGAGAAAAAACAAGGTTACCGACAAAAAGGTAGGGACTGATTAGTTCATTGAACATCAATGAATGATATCGAAATCTCATTCAGGATTATAGAACCTTCCGTTCACTGGAAGGAATTGGAGAAGGAGAAGGACAAAGTAGACGTTTTTAAACTAAAAGGGTATTTCCAGAATATGTTAAAAATTATCTAAATATACATCCATATAAAAACAACGATAACATTTTATATAAGAAAAAGTTTATGTCAAAAATAACAAACATCTCGAATGATCTTGACAAGTAAAAACACGTAATGTAAACGTGGAACGTTGGAACGATTTGAAAATAATCACGTTTAGGGACCACTGAGTCTACCATTCCTTAGACGAACGTTACGTCCTCTGTACCCAAACTAGGGACCCAGTCCTTCTATGGGACCTCCTCTCGTACCGTTAGGTGAGGTCATAAGAACGGACCTCTTAAGGTACCTGTCTCCTCGGACCGCCCGATGTCAGGTACCCCAGTGTTTCTCAACCTGTGCTGACTCGCTGATTGTGAAACTTGAAACTTACTATTAATCTAACACTTATACTGTCAAAACCAAAAAAGGGTCAGTTCATGTGTGATTTCAATCTTATAAAATGCAATAATTTGTATTTCACGTGTCAACTATGACTGTAAAACATTGTCAATGTCAGAAAATCTAGACGTAAAGTACAGGAACATACACAGAAGATCTACGACTCGTGTGTGTGAGAGGAAACCGTGGATGTAAGACGTGAGGACCAAACTTTCAGGGAAGATGTTTCTCGTCGTGTCGATACCATTTGTGGGTAGGGATCACTTAGTCTGTATGACAAAGGTCTGAGTCAGTCAGACAAATCTTATGTATCCGACGTTATCGGAATCCCTCACATAAATCATAAAGGTCTCCTAGTAAACCGTCGTACATAGGTCTCGAAAGGTAAAAAGAGTGTGGGAAATTGGTCTTAAATAAGAGTCCGTAAAACCCTGTCTCTATATATTGTCATTTCCATATCGTAATAAATATTCTCGTCTTGTGCCCTTATTTACAGTTTACTATTTCTCCCCCTTTTTCGTATAATTCCTTTAGGTATTCTAGGTTACAGTACACCGTTCGTACAAAATTTTTTTGTCTATTCTTGTATCTTACAGAAGTTCTTTTGAAATTACTACACCTGTCACTATACATACACATACATATGTACATGTGTGCATGTGTATATAAAATTCCTTCTTATTACCTATCTTTGTGGTTTTACCCACTAAGAATGTGGAAAATAAGGTGTTAAAAGGGTCACTTGTTTACATCATCCATGTGTTTTAGAGTAGGGACACAGTTCAACAATCCGTGTGAATCTGTTGATCAGACCATCGCCCCCGACAGTCGCCTAGGAGGTCGTGACTACTTTTACCAGGCATGACACGCGAGAGGCCGACCCTCAGGCGAAGACTCGTGTACTTTACACAGACCACGTCGACTCCGCGAGTGAAAGTCAAAAATTTTGAAATAATTACATATTAACGTGGTACACGGAACACCATTAGGTGACACAAGGACCGGTACACCTTCCGTGGGGGAGTCACAAGGGAGACGGAGACCCCTCTGTCCGGCCCAGTCACCCGTACCCGGTGATGGAGGGACCGTCTCGAGTAGTAGTGACACTGAGACCGAACCGGTCCTATCTCAACGGACTCAGATGCGTTGATTTAGACCGAGTCGGTCGGTCAGACGAATCTGACGTGCACGTCGGGAGAGAGTCGGGCCTCATTACTTGTACCATGAGACAGAAGGGGTACGGGAAAGAAACACAGGAACTAACATAAAGCAAGAGCCAGTCCCTTCTCCCTCAGTGAAACCCGGAGGAATCTCTAGGGTTGTCTCGATTGTTAACTACTTGTCAAAAATAGTGATATAATGAAATATGGGGGTATTAAATTACTAAAGAAAAATAAGTTATCCATAGGTGTTTGTCAAGTAGCTTACTGAATCTTTGCTTTCTTTCATGTAGTAATCAAAGTTTAAGTCTGTTCACGAAACTCTTAAAACGTCTTGGGAGAAGAGGATGTTAAAGAAGAATGCTCTTAGACGAGTTTTGTGGATGTGGAGGTCTTCAATGATACTAAGGTCTTCTATAAGCGGTCCAATAAAAAGATCCGATGACAAAACCAAAATAAAAAGGACGTTTTTCTGGACTTTACCTATGTTTAACATAATAAATAGTCCGATTACACGACTATACCTAGATTTAGAATTAAGACCGGACAATTCCGGTAGATTCGACCGATTCCGAGAAGTCTGGACTCGACACTACAGTGATATGAAAACACGGGAGTATTCCGTAAAAGAGGAATTAAAGTGTAAGAATTTACATAAGAATTTTATAAAAGATTACTAACAAGTTTACACTAGTGGAACCATTGGTACAGAGGGGACTCCAAAGACCGTTCTAGTCTTTACAATAAATGGGAAGTCAAGAGGTAGTAACCTCTTGGAACTTATTGAACCTAGTCCCAAAGAACTTGAACTCTGAAGGTCTACAGAACCTGGAGTCAAACTCTTCGTGAACAAATTTATACAATCTTATAGACTAAGAAAAAAAAACACTAGAGGTGTACCGAACGTCCTAGAATCAAGGGACTCGTCCCTAACTTGGGTCCGAGGTCGTCACTTTCACGACTCAGGATTGGTGACCTGGTGGTCCCTTCAGGGTATCTTATAGACTAAGAAATAAACAAAAAAAAAAATAAAAAAATAGACTAAGAAATCATGTTGTATTAAATGGTCGTCAGACAACCCGACCAAATATTGTTGATGGATAAGGTGATTCATTGGTGAGACTAACAAACTCGTAGGGGCGAATTATTTTCAATCACAAGTCGTCAATAACGAATCCGTTTACCTTAAGAATTATTGGTAAGATCTTTGGAAGGATCGAATACCTCTTCCTCTTATGAACCCCTTTATGGGTTTACGGTAACCTTCCCTGAGTAGGATTCTATGGTCATTTCGTAAACGAAAGTAAAGGACAGATATCGTAGTATGTGTCAGAGGTCAAACGGTATCACGGAGGAGAGAAATAAAGACACAATTTTCTCCCTTTATAACATAAATTGTATAGTCGAGAAATACTTTTTAGTATCAATTATGAAGTCCAAGAAGAAACATATTAGAAAGGAAACTCGTAAAAATAGATAGAAATAGTCGTAGACGACTAGAAAGGAAACTCGTAGAAACATTTCCGAACTAAACGAGAACCCCGACGGGACGACGGACGAAGGAAACTGGACACCATGTAAATCGTCGAAAGATCGGACATACGGGTTCGAGTGGGAGATTGTAGAGGTAGAGAAGACGTGACACCTTACAGACACGACGATTTGTAAGACGAAGTTTATTGGGTATAGAAGTGTAAAAGCAACTGGAAATGACTGACAAAATATTTCCGAAGTCTAAATACAACAAACATACTGCATCATTTTCCTTAAACGAAAGAAAATCTAAAATAGTTTTATGTTGAGTTTGGATCGTAGAGGTCCTCGTCAATCTCGCCATAGTGGGTAGTTGCACAAGGAAGGAGCCGTACCTCCTGTCTTATACGCTCTACGGTCGTTGTTTCTTTTGACCACTTCCACTCATACAAGGGCACAATAGACTCCTCTTGTAACTTTTCAAGTGTAACCCTACCGTTCATTTGTAGACTTCAACTGTGAACGTCGAATCCTATGTTGGGTCTCGAGCACTAGGGATGCAGAGGTCGAGGGTGTGGTCGGGGGACCTGCTACAGCGACCCTCAAGCAAAGGTTAACATAATACTCACACTTTTGTCTCCAAAAGTCACAGGACAGTAAACAGAACAACTTCCGATGACCAATATAGGTTGACTATAAAAAATAACATAAAAGGATGTCTTTACTATCACCTAGGTAGGAAGATAATACCTTTGACTTGTCTTACTCTACTTGCGTTTAGACCAGAGTTGAAACAAAAGTTGTAGGGATGTAACAGGGGGAAAACTTTTTGGTTAAGTACAATTTCTACTCATACCTGTGATTATCGTATTTCACGAAAAATAATTCAAACTAAATTAGATTGGACAGAACATATCAAGTCGACGAGTCAAAACTTTCTAGTAATGACAAAGTGACTAAAGTTCAAATGGGACGGAGTACCTTGACACACCAAATTCATTATAATCCTTCGTCCTATTAAAAACTTTAAATTTGTAATGACAAACGGTGAGTTTACTCCGGTGGAAGTCAGAAGAGCACCGACCTGTCAACAACTATCTCGACCCGAAGAAGGAACACCGATCCAGACGGACGACAGAGGAGTACTGACAGGGTTCAGAAGATGTGGAAAATAAAATTTTTGCAAGAAAGTCTGTGACGACAAATGTTTTCTGTCGAATTTGACTACATCCTTTTCTCCTTATATATCCGGATCCATCGATATGACTTCACCCACAGAGTTTGTAAACCTGAATTCTGTGAACGGACGACAGTACAGTCCTACCCACAAAAGGAGATTGAACAGTCAAAGTACGAGAGCTTAGTCGAGAAGGGTCGCGTACTGACGTTGAAGGGGTCTGGAGGTAGATCGAGTCGTGGGTCGTCTCGGGTTCGGAGTGGGAAACCTTCTAGGATCCGTAGGAGGACTCACCCACGAGGAGAGACCTGAGAGTCGATACGGACACCTGGTCAGAGAGTCTCGCGGTCCGACGGGACAGGTACCTCGGGTTCTCGTAATACTAGATTCAGTTCGACTAAGTCGTTTCTAATAGGAGAAAATACCAACACGGAACTTTCAGTTTACCCTTCTGCGCAGTGTAACACAGAGAAACAAAACAGTCTTCTAACAGTGACTTCTTGTTGAATAAGAAACAAGATCATTGATGACTTCAATATTAAATTTAAAACGATTTATTTTACAATTTAAGTTCTATGAATTAGAACGAAAAGTTCCATTCGAGAACAGTTGGAATATCATATACTCCGATTGAGGACTTAACATAGTTGGAAAACATGTCAAATGGCACCGAGACATACATTCAGGTGTCTCACCTATCCTAACGAATTCCTCCTCACTCATATAAGTGTCATATGATTCCTGACTTAGGACCTCAAGAGTAAAATCTTCTACCTTTCTCCGTCTTTTTAGATCGTTCTCTACCTCTTCGTCGGTCCCTTTTTCCTTATTTCATAAAGTTCCTCTCACTAGTTAAGACAGTCATAACAACTCTTAGGTTCATTTTTTCTTGACGGTGACTTGAACCGTTTCAGTGACAATGACTGTCGTAACTACTTAAGAGTGTCTCACGAGTCCTACTCACAGCTCAACCCATCTCTCCAACCTCCACTCCTTCGTTTCTGCTTGACTCTACCGAGAAAAGTACTCAAAATAAGTTCTTCCCTCTCTTTACCACACCGTTGGTCTCACCCACACTCACTTTGTCCTTACAACCTCTACCCTGTATTTTTTGTAATATACTTCGTGAAGGTCACCGGACGACCCACAGGGGTGAACAGAACACTCCCGGAACGTTTAACTCGAACATACCTTAAAGAGAAAGGGATCGAGAGTGGTGGACACTAGTAGAGGACACTAGGATTATAGACAAGGAATCTTGATCCGATAAAGATCGAATGGTCCGAAGTTTACACTGGGAAGTCACAGAAGGGTAACGAGGATTCTACTTGGGTTCCAGGGTGTCACCGGAGGTGCTGGTGGGAACACACCGGACTGGGAACCAGTAGGAGGAGGAGAACGTCGGACGTGAGACCAGAAGGGAAGGAGGGTGGCGGTGAGTCGACCGAGAGGGAGAATAGGTATCCGATATCTAAAGACTGGAAAGACAGACGAATGGTGAGGCTGGGGGTATGTCCTTTTGTTACAAGACGAAAAGGAACTTGAGTATCGAGTCGAGGTTCTAGATTGTTCGTCCCGGTGTCAGGGACTGGTGTGTCCAGCCCCGACCCGTGTACTGACTACACTCTAGATTCTCGGTCAAGACCCGGAAACCCCCTTGCAGGCCCTTCTCGTCGCACGAAAAGACCCACACGGCTCTACTTGTGAGTCTCGACGTTTCCCACTCGGACGGACTCCTCCCCGACGACGACTTCGAGGGTGTCCTCTGAACACTGAGGTGGAGAAGTCCATTCACCAAGTATTTAGGTAGAAGGTGGGGGTAGGACGTGGGGGCAAAGGAACAATGTACTTTGAGATTGGTCACAATCGAATAGACAAAGTCCAGAGTCTAATTTTCAGTAAGATAGTTCCTCAAATTGGCAAAAGGGTCAGTCGTGGGGTAAGAGTAGGAAATATCTTGAACCATCTTAGACACTGTCTTACAAGGAACGGGGTGGTCTGGTTTCGAGTCACCCCTGTGCCTCGAGTGACCGGGGGAACAGGTGACAATGTGACCGTGGACGGTCGGACCTTCCAGGATTGACCCGGTCCGTACCATGTAAGTAATGTAAACAGTTGGGTGACTTAAAAAAAATTCATTGAGGATTGCTTATCCACGATCGTAAAGGTAAACCGTCTACTCTTACGACTCCGGAATTACTACCTGAAAAGAAAGGTACAGGGTAAAGGGAGGGGTCCGGAACGACTGACGTGGACCCTACATGGGGAAGGGGAGGTAAGAGGTGGTACGGGGGTGGAGGAGTGGAAGTAGAGGTCGGTTTGAGGCCCTTTCATGGACTACGAAGTTACGGAAACAAGTATGGTGTGGGAATTAGATGACTCTCGGATTTGCGTTGGGGATACCCAGGACTTGTTCGAGTGGACGGTAGAAGTAGTATTGGAAAGAGAAAGTTGGGAAAGGATAGGTGGACACTAGTAGTCGTGAATGTGGAGACAGTGGTCTGTTTCCGAAAGACTCCTTCCTGGACGTACAGTCCAAAAAGACGTGGGGTCCGCGTCCCATGGACCACACATTATCCGTAAGTAAGGTGTATGAAAAAGGAACCTTCACACGTTTCTGAATCATTATTAATGTTAAAGATTGTCGAAATAGTCATTACACGTCTAAAACTTTTCACGGAGTCTACCAAGAAACCTAAGTCAAATTTAACAAAATTAAAAAAGGATAGGTACTGTGACAGAGTCCTCAACCAATATCGACCCGACCGGGTACTTGGACACCTCATCCTTTAAGAGGACCTTTGACTCCCGTGCTTCGTTCCCTCCCCGATGTTTGTGTAAAATGGAAGACAAATTTTGTCGATAAATGACTTGTCAGCGAGAGATGGTCCGGGAGGAGATCCGGGGAAAGGGACCGAGAAGGTTGCAACACTCCACCCATACACTAATCCTGTGGGAATATGTTACTTGAGTATAAGGGTCCGACTGTCCAAAAAGAATAATTTTAATAAAACCATAAATCATACTTTAAACGAAAAACATATATACACAATCAAGGAGTCAGCACAGACTGAGAAATACTAGGGTATCTGATATCGGGTGGTCCGAAGAGGTACCTTAAGAGGTCTGTTTTTGTCACCTCACTCAACGGTAAGGCAAGAGGTCCCCTAGAAGGGTTGGCTCCCTACCTTGGGTCCAGAGGACGTAACGTCCGTCTAACAAATGGTAGATTCGGTGGTCCCTATCCAAAATCGAATAAGGAGGATCCTTAATGTCCCCCCACCCTTAGTTATTGACAGGAGTATCTTATCAACGGATCGATACATACATACACTTCAGCGAGTCAGCACAGGTTGAGACGCTGGGGTGCCTGACATCGGATGGTCCGGAGAATCAGGCACCTTAAAAGGTCCGTTCTCATGACCTCACCCAACGGTAAGGGAAGAGGTCCCCTAGAAGGGTTGGGTCCCTAGGTTGGGGTCAGAGGGCGTGACGTCCATCTGTGAAATGGCAGACTCGGTGGTTCCCCGGAGTCAACGGATCGATCAAGACTAATTAGGATCGTCTTATTTGTGAAGGAAGTTCCACCAAGGTAATGTCTAAGGTTCTTTGATGTCTTTAAAAAATCTTGTTGAACAAATTCGTTACCACGAAGGGGTCACCGAGTCGTCATTTTCTTGGGTGAACGGTCACGTCCTCTGGGACCAAACTAGGGACCCAGTTCTTCTGGGGGACCTTTTCCTTCACTGTTGGGTGAGGTCATAAGAACGGACCCTTTAAGGTGCCTGTCTCCTCGGACCTCTCGATGTCAGGTACCCCAGTGTTTCTCAGCCTGTGCTGACTCGTTGATTTGTTAGATTCGTTATTTCATGTGTGTTCCTGTGTGTCTGGAGTGACCGACGAGACTATGATTTTGGTCTTCGGTACTGGCATAATAAATTTTCTCCGCACACCAAACATGTTTCTGTTGGTCCAGGTGTACGAGGTCTACTACAGGGAACCGTCTCAGAAGTGTCTATTGCCGAAGTGACGGTCTTGTCACTTCGACCCTCGACCCACCTGCGGTCGGACTTCCCTCGACTTCTGTTGTCGTGATAAAGACCTTTGTACAAAGGTCAGTAGGTAACAACCGAAGGAGCGAAGTGTCGGGTGTAACGCTCGACAATAAATTTCGTCCGGAGGTAAAGTCGACTTCACTTCTAAATCGGTGACGGACGTGGAGTCACGACTTCACTTTACTCTAGTCCGTGGTGAGTCGTGATTGTAATATTGACGAACCAGTGTGACTTTGATTCAAACCTTAAACGCTATCTTGTCTTTGTCCGACTCAAGTCGAGATAAATTCTCATTGTCTCAAATGGATTGTCAAAATTGACGAAAGAAAGGGGAAGTGTCGATGGGGATATCCGTGTTTGGGTCTCGACTATAGACTTTGTAATGGAGTGGGTCACTGGTGATACTCGTACTTTTACATTCATATTTGAGTCGTGACTGAGGGATGACTCCATTCCTGACTTCTACGATTCGAGGACACGAACGAACGAAATCAGTGAGTCGACACAGGTTGAGACATGCTGGGGTACCTGGGGGGACGGTCCGAGGAGACAGGTACCCTAAGAAGTCCGTTCTTGTGATCTCACCCACCGGTTAAGGAAGAGGTCCCCTAGAACCTTAGGTTGTACATAGAGGACGTAACCGTCCGTCTAAGAAATGGGTGACTCGGTGACTTCTTCGTGACGGTTCCAGGATTTGGGACACTCTTTTGACTTTTCTACAGTGTCCGTTACTCGTAAGAGATGAAGTGGGGTGTTACCCTTTGGCGTTCTCGTACTCCGTCAGTCCTGTGACTTCCGGTTCGTGCCACGACAGTCCCTGGTACTCTGTCGAGTCAATGATGGAGTTTCGGTATGAACCTGTCGGTCTCCATTTATTCCTGATTCATGTTCAGAAAACTCAGAATCGTAATATAAGTTACTATTTAAGTGATCCATAACAAATTGACATGAAAACCACCTTCTAGTGTTGGAAATTTCCTTTTTAAGGTACAACCTTGTGTGTCCATCGGTTGTCTATGTACCTTGCCACTAGTTGTCGTGATTGGCCTTTATGTTTAGTTTTGGTGTCTCTAATTGTTGAGTGGACAGTCGTACCAATGGTAGTTTTTCAGTTCTCTATTCACAACCGTTCACACTTCTTTTCGATAGACGTGGGTGGACAAGTGATGTCGTAATAAATAACTATGTTATAGGTACCATACCTTTATTGATTCACAGGTACCCACCCACCTGTCTATTTTTTAACACGTTGTCTATGTGTGTGTAAGTAAAAAACCGACTGATTATCGGTTTTTTACTTCAGAACGGTAATCGTTGTTGTACCTACCGAATACGACTCACTTTAATCTCTTTATGGTGTACGAGAGTGAACATACATCTCAGACTTTCTCTTTTGGGTTGTTCTGGGTTGAGTATTTATGTCTCTCGTCTAACCAGTAGTTACCACTCCCCACCCGTCCTTCCCATTTCCCCCAGTTGTATGACATTGATCTGAACAGTAGTCAAACATCACATATGTTTATTTAATACGACATATGGACTTTGATTATATAACAATATATATGGTTAAAATGGATTTTTTTTTTTTTTTAGGTACAACTTTGTTTCGTTTATTCGGTGAAATAAAAGTCGGTCACCCTCTCATTGGACCTTATTAATGTCCTTTCGGGGTGACCTCCTCAAGTATGGTAATACTTTTCAACCGAACCCTTCAGGACATAACTGAAGGATAGAAGTAGATGACTCATGTGACAAAGAAGAGGTGTTTATCCTACCATTAATTAGTACCAAGGAGAAGAGATTATATAGTCCAAATTCAATTAAAATACTGAATGCCTCGAGTTCGGATCGACCAGACTTACTTATTTCGTGACTCCCCAAACCCCGTTTTGAGTCACCTCTTCTCCGGGATCCAGACCCAAGGTCCGGGTGTTGACAGTGGATGCACGACCGACTGACTGGGGTTAGGATGTTCACAATCCAAAGGTTCCGACGAAAACAGACATGTTCTAGTTTAATGATGTTAGAATGAAACGATCATTATATATAAAAAATTAAACCCCTATGTGTCAAAGGTTCAAAAGATACGTTGTCTTACTTCTATTATCCGGAATTAGTGTATGACGTGTGACTCTGACCTTGACAAGACATCTACTCTGTCGCGGACAAGACAAATACAAAATATTTCAGGATGAAATACCGATTGAAATAATAATCAGAAGTGTCAGGACATCCGACAGTGAAGATAAAATGTTTAAAATTTGTTTTTGTTTAAGTCCATTGAACAGGTTCCACGAGGATCGTATTGGTCCTAAATTTACAAGTCGGGTGGACCAAAATTGGTGAGACATATGACGGAGTTTAGTCTGTACTCAGTCAGGGTCGTGACTTCTCTCACACACTTGTGGGGACGAATGAGTCGAACTGGAGTAGGGTCTGGGAGAGGGTACGAGAGTTCAAAGGAGAAAGTAAGAGGGACGTAAAAGTCTAGAAGTTCCATTTAGATAGGAATAGGATTCAAGATTGGGAACAAGGAGATATGATGAAGGACGGGAGTTTTACGAGATGAAAGGGGTAAAAATTTCGCATTTGCAGGAGTGACACCGTCGAAAAGAGATTGAATAGTGTGGGACAAAGTCCGTCCGGTGAGAGAAGTTTGTGTCTGTCGAAGAAGTTGAACGGAGTCGAGTCTGACAAGGTTTTGTGATGTCGACATGGAGGAGTAAGGGTGTCCAGGAGAAGGGTTGAGGTATGTTCGAAGATCCACTGTTTGGGCAAGGTAAATTATATTATACCGAAAGAACAAGACGGGGTAAACCCGGTTTTGTATCGTTGAGGTAATAAATCGTATTTGTTCGTTATGATATAATTCGGGGTTTGGGTCCGGGGTAATTGAAAGTGTGAGTATTACTAACGTTGTATATAAATTATGTCAAAATGTATCTTACGATTCTCGTGAAAAGTATAAAATGTCTTGAACTTTGTATACCTCAAAGATAATTATATGGTATCGTTTCGGTTTAGATTAAGGATTTATCTACGTAATGTTAAACAAATATCTCAAATTTCCGAATTACCGTTATCCTCCCCTCCTTCTTCACTTTCAAATAAAATGTATTGACTGACCTTTTATTTAAGTTCTTTTTCGTTCATGTTAAATTATGCCAGAGTACGCGGGACTTCTTCCACCACGGGCTAAACCTCCCCATTAGCGATACAGGTCTATCAGAGGATAAACCTTGAAGACGCTGACGTCCCAGTACCTCAGTAGTCAGGGGAAAGAGGGTCTGTACCACGACGGTTAGAGGAAATGAGACGTCCTTTCCTCTAGTTGACAATATCCCACCGACTCGTTACTGTGACACACAGGGGATTTTTCACTTACACCCCGACCTAAACGAGGTACTAGAATCTTGTGTTATTTTTACATTATGTATTATTAGATTTGATCTATCATTTTATTATACTTAATAAGGATCGTCGATTTTGTATGACTTTAGGTTCTCTAATATTCCTTAATTTTTACTTTTCAATGGATGGCTATCGGTCCGGAAAATTCTAGGCATTTTTGTTAACGTTTTAACTTCACACACGGAAAAAAAGACCGAAGACCCATCTGAAGAAAATGATTTGATCAGTTAAGAAAGTTCCAACGTAGGTAGGACTTAAAAAAATTCCTTTTTTTTTTCTTAGTCGTTATTACATTGTTCCTATGACTGTATATTACTTAATCAATGTACATAGAGTTAACGTTGAAACAATCTTTGACAGTTCCAGAGTGTTGACTGAATTAAAATTTCGTGGATTATTATGACGACGACGACGATTCAGTGAAGTCAGCACAGGCTGAGACACGCTGGGGTGTCTGTCGGAGGACAGTCCGAGGGGGCAGGGACCTTAAGAGGTCCGTTCTTGTGACCTCACCCAATGGTACAGGAAGAGGTTACGTACTTTCACTTTTCACTTTCACTTTAGCGAGTCAGCAGGCTGAGAATCGTTGGGGTACCTGACGTCGGATGGTCCGAGGAGGCAGGTACCCTAACGGGGGTTTATGATAAAGGGGAATAGTCGGAGTCACAAACTTTAAAAGTACTTCCATCTGATCTGACCATCACACGATTTCCCTGAAGTTTTAATGGGGGTGATGGAAACGACGATACGTTGTAGAGTGACTGGATCACTAAATAGGTGAATGCCTATTGATCAGGTTTAATTAGGTTTAAGAGTTTAATTGACAAAAAGTAATAAAGTCTCCGTATGAAAAGATGTAAAATCGTAGAGACTTTAACCTCACGTAGAATCTTAGTTACATAGTCCTTTCGTAAAAGTATTTCTAACACGTAACAAAAGGAAAGATTCTGACTTACAAGACTACTAAAGACGTTATCTACCTTTTCGGTTACTTCGTGTACCTTAAAAGTTCCGATTCGTATCCGAGGAAAGTGTTGTATATAAGGACGGGACGGTTAAAGATAAACTTGACTCTTGAAATATATCTGGAACTCGGTTATACTGTGTTAGACCTTTTGAGAAGATTTTATAATCGTAGTCCATAATCCTCGTTTTCAAAAACTTGACAGAAGAAGGGACTGTGGACCCTCGTACTTTACCTCCTTTTCCTTGAACCGTCGTCGTGACAGATTTCCACGAGATGTCCCTGGGTCCTACGTTCCGTGGGCACTTCTCGGGATTCCGTAATTCGTCCCCAGTTTGTGGGTTCTTCAGTAGATCAAAATTGAGTCAAGGGATAAATGTGGTCGAGGTGATGTAGTGTAAGTCCATTTTTTGGTACCGAAGTCGACGTGACTCTCGTTTTTCCGGTGTTACTAGTGTAGTGGAAAGGAGGAGATGACGACGACTTAGGAAGAGTTATGTGGGATTTGTTAAGATGTCACAGGGGGTTTGTACGGGAAGAAGAGTATACTGGTAGTGGGAGAATCTACGGGTCCAGTGTTTGGATTCTCACCATTTCAAGAAGGGTAACGACCGGACAACAAAGATGGAGGATTTCTGTCTAGTTCATCCTGAAGGGACCACCAGGGCACCGACTGAGGTCCTAAGGTGACGTCCCCCGTGTCCAAAGGTGGGGACGAACCCCTTGATTCTAGGACGTTCAAAACTTCACGTCGGTTTTCTATCTAGTTAGATAAAAAAAGAGGTAAGGGTGGTAGTCCGATATGAATTGGAGAGTAATAAGTTTAGAGACGTTCTCAAGGACCACTGACATTCCCAGTCAAAATATACAGTTAAATCCTTTGATGTCGAGGATTAATAAGTTAGTTTGTTTGTGATTCCATACACAAAAACTCTGTCCTAGTTTTTAGATATTAGTCAACTGAAATTTCACTAATAGGTTCTACTAGACTCATTTGAAGTAAGTTAGTCACCCGGAGTAAGTTAGTCCAACTTTTCCGAAGTATGACCTGGATTCTGAAGGGACTTCTTTAAGGTTTTCGAATACTACCTCTCAAGGTCGGACGTGGTGTCTGGATCCGTTAGGGGTGTTGATACACTCGGTAAAGAACGAGACAGAGGATAACCAGACAAAAAGAGTGACTTGGGATAAAGTCATTAACTCTATTAAGAGAAGGTCATTGGACAAATCACTGGTGGGTTCGTGTTCTAGATAGTGAGGACCCCACCCCACAAGGGGGTCGAGGTGTGTCAGGGAACCTGAAATCGGTTAAGTTGATCGAAGACGACCCGAGGAGTGAGGAGAAAGGACCTGAATAGAGTTCCGGTGGATGAAACCGGGGAGTTAGATAAAGATGTTTAACTCTTAGGGGTTAGAAGGGAGTAACGACGAAGACCTTACTGTCGTCCCGAGGTAAGACAGGGAGTGGTTGTAGGTCAGACAGGTGGTAAAACTCCACATTCTATTCCAACAGAACAAACCAACGTCAAATACCTGTCCTGTTAACTCCTGTCCTAAATTAAAAAACATTAAAAAAAAAGGAACTAACTCTCATCTCTCACACCGTGTTAGAGTGGGAGGTAAATAAGGTAGACGAAAGAAAGCCTCTAACTCAAATGAGATCTCTCCCCCACATTGGGAGAAATATGAGAAGTCAGTTTCGTTCATAGACCGTTCATCCTTGAGATTTAAATAACCTCCTTTATATCTGATTAGACTTGTCTTCACAAGTAGTTAGACAATTATTTTCAAGAAGAGACATTCAATTTAGCTGGAAGGACTCGACAAAAGGACCTTATTATGACTTGACCTTAGTATGATGTATTTGAATCGACTTGTATTTAGTATGATATTAGGGTACCACAAGTGGTCGTCTGTTCACCTGTCTGTTCTACATCGTTTCGGAAGGTTACTTTGCAATAAGTCAGTCAGTATTTTTTGTTAGTGCAAAAAAGTATAGGAATTAGTAGTTATTTGGAACTAATATTCACTTTGTCCGGTCTGTGTTGTTCTGTTTATGGTATACTTTCGTAAATATACTTCATGAATTTTCTCGGTCTAAGTGTATGTATCACCGCTGGTCCCCTTTACTTCTTAAGGGTAATAATAATGGATGACCCATGTCTGGACAACATCCCTTAAATTTTCAAAACTTTTATCTATCATCATTACCAACGTGGCTTTACATGGGACTTTGTTAATTTTACTGTTTACAGTGTATAAAATGTAATCCGTATAAAATTTATTAATATGTGGAAAATGACGATGATATTTCGGTGACATTGCAGTTTGGTTCCTTGACGTATGCCGAACGACATGCATTGCCGGGATCAATCTGCACCCATCACTTCCATGTGTTTGTAAGTCCCTGAGAGTCATTTGTGTAGTTTTCGAAGAGGTAGTTGGTGTAGTTTTAGGTGGGCCAAAGCAACAAAACTTCGCGCAAAATCGTGTGCGCGAGATACTCCTGCTGCTCATAGTGGGTTGTCGTGGTGAGGGGAGGGGTTTAATAAGATCGCGGTGGGAGATGGTTCTCGGGGAACCCTCGGCGACGCCATGACCTGCGAGCTGCACAGTGAAGGCATGGGTCGTCGGTGTTGTCACTGTCGTCAGGACCCAGTTAAGAAATGTTAGGTCTTCAAAGTTGCACTCGCCAGTTTCACGGTGTTCTTCTCAATTGTGGTAAAGGAGTGGCTTGGAGCTGGAGGGCGCTCGACGGAGGTCTCCGGGGCTCGGCTCCTCTCGGGCTTCCGCCGTCCGCCCGGAGGCCGGGGGACTGAGTGGTTCACATCTAGACGTCGAGCGACCTGCCGTGCAAAGGCGCCCTCTTGAGCAGGTACGCCACCACCGCCGGCAACAACCACCACTTCTGCGCGTCCTCGTCGCCCGTCCAGACCCCCGCCCTGTCGCCCCTCAGTCCTCCGACGTGCGCGCCAGGGCTGGGAAGGGAGGCCGGGGCGTGGCGGCGGGGTGGAGGGGTCCCTGGGGACGTAGAGAGGCCTGGGAGTGGAAGAGGGCTAGCTACCCGAAGAGGCCGAGGAAGAATTAAAGGAGGACCCATTGCGCGCTGAGGTGGCGGTAGAAGGAAGAGGCCGGGCGTTCTGCGAGCGAGACTGGAGGCTGGGGCCGTCTCTCGTACTCTTGGTTCGGAGAGCGCTCCTATGCGAGCTCCAAAATATATACTGGCCGAGCTCCCGCCCCACAGAGGGCCGCGTCCGCGTGATCGATACGATTCGAGATCGGGCAATCCTCGCGGACGCGCAACGGAGGACCCTTCCCCGCCCGTGACCGCAGCACCCACCCCGCAACTTCCTCCCCGAGCGCGGCGTCTCCCTGCCGAACTCCCTGCGCCTGCGCCCTGACGCCTTCGATTCTCACTTGCGCGCTAGCCTTAACGTCACCCGCCGGGAGTCCCGCCTCCGGCCCCGCGACAACACACTTGATGCCAGCGATTGGCCTTTTCCGCCCATCTGGACTAATCTAATTTTACTCCTTTTTGTTTTAAATTCTCTCCTCGGCTGACCCTCCTCTGCTGACTCTCCGCACACCACCGGCCTTTCGACCATAGGTCTCGCAGGTACCTGAGGACCTCTTTTCGTGCCACCCTTCACCCCCTTTCTCAACCTTTCCACGAAATTTTGCTTCTTCAGGTCCTCAGGCCAGTTGTGGCTTCCGAGACCTCGCGTCCCGATTGGGCCTGGGCGATTTTGGTGTCCCTGACCGAAAAGTCCTTCTTTTTATTACTGGTAGGATCTGTCGTATAAATTTTTTGTCTCTGTAAGGAAACGGTTGTTTCCAGTCAAATCAGTTTCGATCCCAGAAAGGTCATCAGTACATACCTACACTCTCAACCTGAAATTTCTTTCAACTTGGGACTTCTTAAATACGAAAACTTGACACCACAACCTCTTCTGAGAACTCTCAGAGAACCTGACGTGCCTCTAGGTTGGTCAGACAGGATTTCCTTTAGTCAGGACATATAAGTAATCTTCCTGACTACGACTTCGCCTTCGAGGTTATGAAACCGGTGGACTACGCTTCTTGACTGAGTGAACTTTTCTGGGACTACGACCCTTTCTAACTTCCGCCCTCCTCTTCCCCTTTTGTCCTACTCTACCAACCTACCGTAGTGGCTGTCTACCTATACTCAAACTCGTTCAACGTCCTCAACCACTTCCTGTCCCTTCGGACCGCACGGCGTCAAGGACGCCGCCGTTTCTCAACCTGTGGTGACCCGCTGACTCGACTTGACTTATGAAGTCTGCCTGATGTGCGCGACCGAACTGTCCTCTGCGCACTGGACACAACACCCATCTGCCCTAAGAGACTCCGACCGCGGGACCCGTCTCCCAGCGTACCATTGTCACTTCCACGGACATGAAGTCTACATTGTCAAGGCAAGATACCACACATGAGATCTCTTTTCGACCGAGTTCTTGTAGGAGTCTACAATGTCCTTATTAGGACCGACCAAAAAGTACTCTTGCTTTCAGGCTTTGGTGGGTTCACAGGTTCCGAACTTATGAAGTGACTCAACATCATCCGGTCCGTCGTTGTCTTGAGGGTTTTCGTCAACTACAGTGACGTTGGTTTTCCTTGTGTGACAACCCAACCCGGTTTTCAAGTAATCCATAAAAGACATTCCACCGAGATCATCGTGAATCAACAGAAATGAAGGAAACTTTGTCAAAACAATCTAATACAACAGTATAGTCGTACAAAAAAATTTGTTTTTTTGAATTTTTACCACTTAAAAACACATCGGTAAATTTTTGATAATTGTACGAGGTAATTATATTGGTTCAAACCAATAAGAGTCGATTACAGAGGTAGAGACCTAGAGACAGTTGAAGTTGACCAGATGGATTTCTACCTTCCTTTTGTAAAAGTCACATAATACGAAAGGACCACCGAGTCTACCATTTCGTAGACAGATGTTACGTCCTCTGGGCCCAAACTCGGGACCCAACCCTTCTAAGGGACCTCTTCCTTCACCGTTAGGTGAGGTCTCGATAACGGATCTTTTAGGGTACCTGTCTCCTGGGACCATCAGATGTCAGATACCCCAGTGTTTCTCAGCCTGTACTGACTCGCTGAAGTGAAAGTGATATAAAGTTCTTTCCATTTTTACGTTTATTTTATGTGTGTGTTTTTTTCTAAACACGTCACATACCTCTTACACAACATTGATTAGTTTGCACAGTTTTCTACAAAAGTCCTAAAGGGACCACCAGGTCGCCATTTCTGATGTGAGAGGGTCACGTCTCCTACACCCAAGTCAGGACCGGTCTCTTGATTCCAGGGTGAACGGTGTATTATACCGGTCCTTTTTTTTTTAAAAAAAAATTAAAAATTTTTCTTGACCAAACGTTTCAAAGAACGTCCTCTAAAGAGTGACATGTTACGAGGTACCAGTCCATCTGGTCAACTGTAACCATCTCTACCTCTGTAATTAACTCTTGTTAGTTCGAACCAATACAATTGACGAAACTACAAGTCCAAGGGGTATTCAATTCACTGTTTTTGGAACCGGTTTACACCTTGTCTTCTCTAGAACATCGTGTCTTCTACTCGATGGTGGTTGGTGTGGTTTCCGGTCAGAAGTAGGTCTCCACTATACATATACCACCCTAACCTTCCCTCAGGAGATAATACTCGACAAAGGAACCTTTTGGTTCGTTAATCACGGTTGTTCATGACTAGGGTGAGTCTGGTCAACTTTCGTCGTGACCTGCTTTTCGTAGTCTTAATCAGTTGTCTTTTACGTATGAGAAGGTAGTCGTATTACGTTTTGACTCACTAAGAAACTACTGGTCCGTTTTTGACAATCTCGAACCGACCCTCCAAGACTAAATAGTCGACATAAGTGGTCTATAACGTGGATGTCTAAATATAAATAAAACCAGAAACGTTTTAAGAGAATTACCTCTTTTAAGGTTGAAGGACTTTCTAACATTTTCCGTGGACCTTGTCAAGAAACGAATTTTTCTATTTTACAAAACCCTTCTACCTTAATACTTCAACGGACTTTTTACCGTCTTCTATCACCTTGTTTTACCACTTATGCAACAAGTGATTTCAAGAACCACTTTTACCTTTTTATACAGAAAATAAAAATGAAATTTTGGTTTTCTTGAAATCCCGGTTGGCTATTGATTTACTTTATCATACTTTAAGTGTTTGTACCACGACCCACATTCTTCGTTTTCTGTTTCCTTATAAATGACACACTTAGGTAAAAATATTGTAGGGTTCCGTCCGTCATGACCTGATATAAAAAATCCTACGTAAAGGTCCACTAAATTGACATTTTTCTTTTCGTCACTTTATAAATAGTGTTTTTAGACTGACCATTAATGGACTCGTTTCTTCCCCTGACATTAGTCCCTCCCCGTTTCCTCCACGAAGATCTCACAACCGTTGGATAAAAAACTGGATCACCAATGTGTCGACAAACTAAAATTTAATAAGAAATTTATCGTGTAAGTACAACATGTATGACAAGAGATACTTACAATAAAGAACCGATAAAAATTTAAAATTTTTATTACGGATATTTAGTTATTGTTTTTCTGTTAGGTTATCTTTTCACTTCTTTCTGTGCTAGGCGCAAAGTATTCTCTCTTTTATGTTTAATGTATTTTTGTACCTTTTTTACGGGTCGGAGTATTTATTAGTATTACGCGTAAATTTGGTGTTACTTTATTGTAAAGTTGAGTTGATCTGACCGGTCTTACCTTTTCAGACTACTGGTTCTGGTTCACGATCGTTCATATACCACTTTTCCCTTAATAATACCTGATGACGGTAGGTGAAACCTTTTTGGTCATAATGGATCTTTCTAACCTATACACTTATGGAATTCTCCGTACAAGTCAAGTCAAGTCAGCGAGTCAGCACAGGTTGAGTAACGCTGGGGTACTTAGTGTCGTGCGGTCCGGAGGGATAGGTAGTGGTTGAGGGCCTCAAGTGAGTCTAAGTACAGGTAGTTCAGTCACTACGGTAGGTCGGTAGAGTAGGAGACAACAGGGGAAGAGGAGGACGGGGGTTAGGGAGGGTCGTAGTTTCAGAAAAGGTTACTCAGTTGAGAAGCGTACTCCACCGGTTTCATGACCTCAAAGTCGAAATCGTAGTAAGGAAGGTTTCTTTAGGGTCCCGACTAGAGGAAGTCTTACCTGACCAACCTAGAGGAACGTCAGGTTCCCTGAGAGTTCTCAGAAGAGGTTGTGGTATCAAGTTCTCCGTACATAAGGTGAGGATAATTATATGGGATCTCTTTGATCCGTCCGCCTAAGGGTAGGTGACATGGGTCCGTCTGAATATGGACTAGTGGTACGTTACACGACTTATTACAATAATATTGTAGAAATAAGTATTATTGACCTTTGTAAGACTTACAGTTCTCATATCTCACTTTATTGTACTTCTGAACTTTACTTACCTTTTGTAACTTTGACCTTCTTGGAGTGTTGGAAATTAACCACTATACCCATCTAAATCAGAAAATCTATGTTCGAGAGTAGAACCTGGAAAGGTTTATTGTTCCAGAGTAGTTTTGTTAAACAGTTATGGAACTCAGTCATCTTGACGTTGCAATAATATCTTGTCAATTCCATCGAGAAGTCCGTAGGGAATTAGATGGATTGAACCGGAAGCTCCAGGTCTAGACTTGTGTACAATATTATAATTTCAAATACATAGGAAAGAGAAAGAGAAATCTTAAATGAGTTTACTCACAATGTGAAGATCCACATATGGGTTTTCTTAACTTTCGTCCCTGACTTTACCCACAAACTTGTGGTTACAAGTATCGTCGTAACAAGTGGTATCAGTTTTACCTTTTTTTCTTCACAGACAACTGTATACTTACCTATATTTATGATACCTTATAATAAGACGGGGTTTTTTCTTACTACATGACCATGAACGGTGGTATCCCTACTTGGAACTTTTGTAATACGGGTCACTTTATTCGGTCTGTATTTTCTCGTTTATAATATACTAAGGTGAATATACTCCCTGGATATTAACCGTTGAAGTATCCATCTTTTTCATTTTATATCCCCAATTGACCCGGACCTTCCTCTGTCCTTACCCCTCAATAATGAATAACCCATGTCTAAAAGACAAACCCTGCTACTTTTAAAACCCTTTACATGTCACCACTACCAATGTATTGTAATACTTATGTGAATGACAGTGACTTAACATGTAGATTTTTATCAATTTTAGTATAAAATACACATAAAATGGTGTTATTTTGAAAAAATTTCTCAATTGTAAACTCCATACACTTTTAGTTCCACAGTTCCATTAGTTCCACAGAAGTGAGAAAAGAGGGAGAAAAAGAAAATTGTATAAGGTCGTAAAACTTAACTCTCTTTCCATTTAATAGGATCAATTTCAGTCTTTATACATTACACTTGAAAATGTCTTATGAAGAATCACTGATATCGAGGAACCGATAAAGACGACAACTCTAATTCTTCCTGTCGAAGACTGTCGTCCTTTTATCCATAAGTACTTATACATGTTTTGTACAATGACCTTTTCTAAACTACCTTATATAAAAAATATCTTAAAAGACTGCTATTTACAACACCTAATATTTAAACTTAGAGAGACCTCCGTAATAATTTGGAATAGTTTTAAAAGGAAGGCCAAATAGACACCCTCTGGTCTACATACCTTAAATATTCGTATTATAAATAAAACTCCCAAGATAAAGTTTTTTTACACATACATTTGTGAGAGCCATTTCGTAGACGAACAAAGGTCCTTGTCTATTTTATGTACTGTTGTCTGACCAAGGTTTATCCTTTGTCTCATGCAGTTCCGGCATATAACAGTGGGACGAATAAATTGAAGATACGTCTTATATAGTACTCTTTGAGACCGGACCTTCTTCGTGTTCGACCTTAGTTCTAACGGCCCTCTTTATAGTTATTGGAGTCTATACGTCTACTGTGGTGGGAATACCGTCTTTCACTTCTTCTTGATTTTTCGGAGAACTCTCACTTTCTCCTGTCACTTTTTCAACCGAATTTCGAGTTGTAAGTCTTTTGATTCTAGTACCGTGGACCAAGATAGTGAAGTACCGTTTATCTACCCATTTGTCACCTTTGTCACAGTCTGAAATAAAACCCCCCGAGGTTTTAGTGACGTCTACCACTGACGTCGGTACTTTAATTTTATGCGAATGAGGCACCTTCCTTTCAATCCTGGTTAGATCTATCGTATAACTTTTCATCTCTATAATGAAACGGTTGTTTGCAGGTAGATCAGTTCCGATACCAAAAAGGTCACCAGTACATACCTACACTCTCAACCTGACACTTCTTTCGACTCGGGGCTTCTTAAATACGAAAACTTGACACCACAACCTCTTCTGAGAACTCTCAGGGAACGTGACGTTCCTCTAGGTTGGTCAGGTAAGATTTCCTCTAGTCGGGACCCACAAGTAACCTTCCTGACTACGACTTCGACTTTGAGGTTTTGAAACCGGTGGAGTACGCTTCTCAACTGAGTAACTTTTTCTGGGACTACGACCCTCCCTAACCCCCGTCCTTCTCTTCCCCTACTGTCTCCTACTCTACCCACCTGACGTAGTGGCTGAGCTACCTGCACTCAAACTCACATGAGGCCCTCGACCACTACCTGTCCCTCCGGACCGTATGACACTAAGTACCCCAACGTTTCTCAGCCTGTGCTGATTCGTTGACTTGACTTGACTTGACTTGGTAAGGGTCTTCTTAAATCGGATCTCGGTCATATTAATAATGACTCTTCCATCCAACAAAATATAATGACATAAAAAATATTTACTCGTATGTACGGTCGAACCGTAATCGTGATATCCGTCACGACGGTACTCGGTCAGGACTATAAGGACGATGACGATAACGATTCAACGAAGTCAACACAGGCTGAGACACGCTGGGGTGTCTGCCGTCAGGTGGTCCGAGGGGACAGGGACCCTAAGAGGTTCGTTCTTGTGACCTCACCCAACGGTAAAGGAAGAGGTTACGTACTTTCACTTTTAACTTTCACTTCAGCGAGTCACCACAGGTTGAGAATCGCTGGGGTACCTGACGTCGGATGGTCCGAGGAGACAGGTACCCTAAAAGGTCCGTTCTCATGACCTCACCCAACGGTAACGGAAGAGGGACTATAAGGATTTACCAGAGTAAAGTAGTAGAGATCAGTAAGAAGTGTAATGTCGACTCCCACCGACCATCGTAAAAAGTTCCGATGACTATGATGTCGTGTGAGACTCTATACCCCAAACCCTTAGACGAATAATTGGGGAAAAGACCAAGAGTCTTGGTAGAGTAAATACCATGCAAAATTCGGTCACCCTGTCTTATTCAGTATAAACGAAAAGTCTCTAAAATTTATAGAGTGAAAATTTCACTGGGGGATAAAATTCGTAGATTTACTAATCTTACTTTTACTAAAAATTTGTCTATGGGATAGGGACTTCTCAAACGTCTCTCAGATGTTGAATCTTCGTTCAACATCTTCCGTTGAATTTTTCGAATTAAATACCATTTTTTCTAATTTCGAAACTTCAATCTATCTAGAATTTGAAATCATGTCAGTGAACGATCGACCAATTAGAACTTAGTGAATTGACGAGACTGAGTGTCTAAGGACTAGACATAACAAAAACAACAAGTCAGTGATTCAACACAGACTGAAAGACGTTGGCATACCTGACATCGTACGGTCCGAAAGGACAGGAAGTGATACAGGGTCTGAAACGAGTTTCAGTACAAGTAACTACGGAAGGTTAGTAGAGTAGGAGACAGCGAGGGAAGAGGAGGACAGGAGTCAGAAAGGGTCGTAGTCCCAGAAAAGGTCACTCAGTCAAGAAACGTAGTCCAAAGGTCTCATAACTTCGAAGTTGAAGTCGTAGTCAGTAAGGTTACCTTATAAGTCCCAACTAAAGGAAATCCTCACTGACCAAACTAGAGGGACGTCAGGTTCTCTGAGTTCTCAGAAGTGATCGTTGGTGTCAAACTTTCGTAGTCAAGAAGTAACGAGTCAGAAATACCAGGTTGACAGTGTAGACATGTGTTAATGACCTTTTTTGTGTCAAAACTGATATGTCTGGAAACAACAGTTTCACTACAGAGACGAAACAACAGTTTCACTACAGAGACGAAAAATTATACGATAGATCCAAACAGTATCGAAAGGAAGGTTCCTCGTTAATAGAAAATTAAAGTACTAACGTCAGTGATAGGTGTCACTAAAACCTCAGGTTCTTTTATTTTAAACGGTGCAAGGTGAAAAGGGGTAGATAGACGGTAATTCATTAGATATAATCCTATTGTCTTATGGTTTATTGGACAATACTTCTTATTCACGTAGATCTTATCAACCGTATTATAGACGTGAGTTGTTTACACTCGGTCCCATTAGTGGTGGTAGTAGAACAGGTAAGACAAAGGAAAACGTCACTCAGTTCCCCCTACGTTTTATTCTCCGATTAAAAGACAGTCGAGGGAGACAACGAGTTCCCATCGACTAAAGTACTTTCAAAAGCACTTTTGAAGTACCTTTTTTTATCGTAACGACGGTAATAATGAATTAATATATAAAAACGGGTAAGTGATGGTACGTGTAAGTTTATTTTTACATGATTAGGATCCTTAAGGGACTGTTAGGTCACCGATCTTCAACCACGAAAGTTACGGAACCGGTCCAAGTTATGGACTAGATCCTCGAATCTAGGGTGTTCGGTGTGTCGTGTCACTCCCACCCTCTCCACTTCATTATTAGAAGTTAGTTCGTTTTATGACTCTCATACGAATAAGTTAAAAAAAGAAAAAATTTTCAACGATGTCTTTAATAAAACAAATTAATAAATTGATTTTAGACATTCCTCACTGAAAACCCTCTCTGAACCCCACCGAGAAGACTAAGACTAAGATTCCAACGTACACTGTTCCCCTGAAGGGACCACCAGATCACCAATTCTACGGTGTAAAGGTGACATCTAAGTTAGATGACATGTTAGATAAATTAAGGTGACATCCAAGTTAGGGACCAGTTCCTTGATTCTTATTGTTTATTTTTATTTCAAAAATTTGATACATAAATTTTTTTTTCTAACGTGTACCTCTTTCTAGAGGTTATTATACAACGAAGAAATCCTAACCCTTCACATACACTTGTCTAAATAAACACTATAACTCCAGGTGTTACCGGACTTATTTTTAATTCCGAAACGAAATGTATATAGTCTGTCATTTTATACCCAATTTACTAATTTCTGTAAAATTTCACAACTCTATTCATAGAGTCATAGTATAAGAGTGGAAAATCTAAATACACCGTCATCATTGTTATCATAAATTACTAATAACATAGTCAATAGAAAAATAACGACACACTGTTGGTGGACTTTTGTACCTGTGAATTCTGTTGGTAAAATAAACCTGACCGGAGTCGATCCGTCAAGACCAGAATGGACCAAAGGGAGTACATTAACACCAATAGACTATCGAGTGGAACCCTCTTCACCCTATCCACCAGACTCCATGAAGTGGAGAGAGAGACAGATCGACTACCGAGATCGACAACAAACTCGGTACACAGAAAGGGTAGCACCAGGACCTCATGGTCATCTCAGTCTTGTCTTCGAATTCGTGAACTGAGTAATCAATGTGTCGAAGTAAAAACGGTGTACGATGACCTGTTTCGTTCAGTGTTTCGGTACGGTTCTTAGTTCTTTGTCTCTTTATCTGAAGTGAAGGACCGGTCAATATCGACTCTGTGTGATGTTTCCCCGTACCTGTATCCTACCTCCTTAAATACCGGTTAAAAATTGTTAGATGTATGATTCGTGAAAATGTAAAAAATACGCCATAGTGTAAATAAAAAGTGTTCACAGGATACTATACACATTTAATAATTTAAATAAAATGTCTACTCTTTTTTTTTGTGACCCTACAATATATTGAATTGTAAAGATTAGATCTTTTATAAATAATTCTCCACAATTACTGACTTTGATATTATTATCTTACAGTAAAAATTTCCTTCCTAGCAACAAGTCAGCGATTCAGTACAGGGTTGAGAAACGTTCGGGTCCCTGACGTAGTGCGGTCCCAAGAGACAGGTCGTGATAGAGGGACTCAAAGGAGTTTGAGTACAGGTAACTTTCAGTCACTACGGTAGGTTGGTAGAGTAGGAGACATCGGGGGAAGAGGAGAACGGGAGTCAAAAAGGGTCGTAGTCCCAGAAAAGGTTACTGAGTCGAGAAGTGTAGTCCACCGGTTTCATGACCTCGAAGTCGACTTCGACTTCGAAGTTAGGAAGGTTACTGATAAGTCCAAGTCAGGAAGGTTACTTATAAGTCCCAACTAAAGGAAATCTTAACTGACCAACCTGGTTTTCCTCCCTGTCGAGAAAGGGAAACCGTGCGGTGACTTCTAGGACCACAGCGGTACCCGGCGGCGGGGCGGGCCACAATGACCATAACATTCTTGTTCGGTATGGGTTTCAGGGCGAAGACGGGGACTACGATTCTAAGCGTAGAAGCTGAACCCCTCATTCTTCCGGTTTCACCTACTCAAGGGTGAGACACCGGTGTACCACAGTTTACTCATACTCATCGAGAGGAGACTTCGGGACCTCCAACGGGCATAAACACGGTTGTTCATGTACCACTTTTCGACACCGTTTCTACCAAAAGTGTAGACTCACGTCGAGGTGGGGAAGGTACAGTAGGCGTAGTTGTTCTACAACAGAACGCGACCTCGACTATCTGAGGTCTGTCCATACGCCCACGGAAACCTTTCGGGGTCCCGTGTCACGGGTCCCAGGTGTAACCGGTCCAGTATTACAGGTAGGTACGGTTCGACGTCTTGTTCCTTGTACACTAACTTCGGGAGGTGGTCCGGTTCAAGTTCAAGGGACCGGTGGTCTTCTAGGTGTAGAGATTCTTCACCCCTAAATGGTTTAAGTTGCACCTAATTAAACTCTTGTACCACCGTCTTTTCGCTGAGTAGGGTCTACCGACACCCCAGTTTATGTAGGGATTAGTACCAGGGGACCTGTTTACCGCCCGGGACGTGAGTACTCGTAGTCGCGACAGGGAAGGAATTAGTACGAGTGGTTTTTTACGATAAAGGACAGTTTTTTTTTTTTTTTCTCCCTGTCTTATAATATTTAATTAAGTTAATACAAAAATTTTATACCCGTGTGTATATGTGTTTGTAAAACCCTCCTTTACTAAATGTTTAAGAAGATTCAACCTTTCATTACCATCTCTCAACACTAAAGGTAGAAAAAATACGAAAGGTATAAAAAGGTGTAAAAATATGATTCATATATAATTGAAGATCTTTACGTTTTCATTACGAATTTTTCATTTAGAGACTTTTGTGAGTGTTCTTCTTTATCTACTAGACTTATCTGGAAACAGATAATGTTCCTTAACTTAGTTACTGATTAATGAATTGTGTCTTTCGTTGTCACCCAAGTGACCACTTAAGATAGTTTGTGAATTCCTTCTTTCATATGTTTACAATATGTTAGAGAAAGTCTTTTATCTTCTCTCTTATGAAGAATTGAGCAAGACATTCCGGTCACAATGAGATTATGGGTTTGGTCTGTTTCTGTAATGTTCTTTCTTTTTGTTGTCTGACTATAAAGAGTATTTGTATCTACATTTTATGAATGGTGTATAATCGTGTATTTTAAGTTCTTACATATATTTTATTACGTAATGCTGGTTCACCTTAAACAGTGTCTATCCACTGAGTCCCTCATACTACGGGGGTCGAAGTAGGAAGAAAGAGTTCTAACGAATCGAGAACCCCAAGAAAACACCAAGTTTGTTTAAAATCCTGACAAAAATTAGATAAAGACACTTTTCACGATGACCTTAAAAACATCCTTAACGAAAATTAGACATTTAACAAACCCCATCATACCTGTAGAATTGTTATAATTAAGAAGATTAGGTACTCGTATCTTATAGAAAGGTAAATCGGTCTGGGAGTCCGTCGTCGAAGATTTTCTTACTTCATATATGTCGGGACACCCTCCCACTCACATTCGGGATAACCGGTGGTCTCGGACCGACAAAATTTTGGACCCCGAGGTCTGTGTGCACCTTCGAAAAGACCCTCTATGGTCACATGACCTCTTTCTCTCGCCCTCTCGTGGGTCTACCAGGTGTCCAGTATAAATAAAGCAGACTGAAACCAATTATCACCGGAAGGTCATAATTTCGTTATAGAGTAATACCAGGTCTAAAAGTAAATGGATCACCCTCTTCCGTTACCGTGGGGTGAGGTCATGAGAACGGACCTTTTCGGGTACCTGCCTCCTTTGACCACCCGACGTCAGGTACCCCAGTGCTTCTCAGTCTGTGATGACTCGCTGAAGGGAAAGTGCGAAGTGAAGTACGTAACCTTTTCCTTTACCGTGGGGTAAGGTCACAAGAACGGACCTCTTAGGGTCCCTGGCTCCTCGGACTACCCGACGGCAGATACCCTAGTGTGTCTCAACCTGTGCTGACTTCACTGAATCGTCGTCGTCACTAATCACTACAACTTGTAGAAAAGTATGCCAAGAACCGGTCCGTAGACCCAAAATTTGACAATGTGTCACGATTTTAACACCGACAGAAGTCGGTTAGGAGTTCAGTAAAAATTCTGACGGGTACAGTGGACAAGAACGGACCTCTTAGGGTCCCTGCCCCCTCGGACCACCCGACGGCAGATGCCCCAACGTGTCAACCTGTGGTGACTTCGCTGAATCGTCGTCGTCGTGGACATTAACAACAAGATTACGACAACCCAACCTATGGAAGTGACGTCGGGGTTCGTAAAGATCAAATCAGTGACACATTCACTCACCTACCTGTAAGTGAGTCTTCCTGAATTTCCGGCGAAATGTTCTCTTCCTTACGGGATAATGTACATCTGTTGAGATCCGGACGCACTGAGGTGATGACATAAGAGGGTAGGCAAATTCCCTCTCTCAGAACTCTCAGGGAACCTGACGTTCCTCTAGGTTGGTCAGGTAAGACTTCCTCTAGTCGGGACCCTAAAGAAACCTTCCTTACTACGATTTCGACTTTGAGGTCATGAAACCGGTGGAGTACGTTTCTCAACTGAGTAACCTTTTCGGAGACTACGACCCTCCCTAACCCCCGTCCTCCTCTTCCCCTGCTGTCTCCTACTCTACCGACCTACCGTAGTGGCTGAGCTACCTACACTTAGACTCACTTGAGGCTCTCAACCACTACCTGTCCCTCCGGACCGCACGACGCTAAGTACCCCAGCGTTTCTCGACCTGTACTGACTCGCTGACTTGACTTGACTTGACTTCTGGTTGAACTGTATCTGCAACGCCCTTTCCCCTTGTGAAGGGTTGCGTACACTTCGACCACAACGAGACTAGGGCTTCAGTCTGTCTGCGACAGACGACTCCCGGGAGTCTGGTGGAAGAACTTTGTGGACTGACACCGTCGCTCTCTTTCTGATCACTTCGACCCCGACCTCCGGGTGACCTCCGCCCGACCCCTCCCCGTGTCCGACGGACGTCCAGTCGTCCCTTCTGGGGCCTTGTTCCGAAGGGTCGTCACACTTAAGAACCCAGGGTACCCACTGCGACGTCGTCCTCCCCGGAGGAAGTCTTCGGAGAACAATCACGACACGTCTCAGAAAAAGGAAGAAACTGCAAAGTAACCACAAGACAACTCCCTGTATGTGGAAAGGTGATCTGTCTTGTCTTGCTTATTAACGAGACGAAAAAGTAGTTTAATCTCAAAAAGACCGTCAAAACGTCACCAACTGTACCGAATTGGTAAAAGTGTTTTAAGGAGGGGTAAGAAAGGGCGGACAAAACAGGACTCCGGAATCTAAGGACACCAGGGGCTCAAGGCGCCGACACCCTCCTCTCCCCGAACACGAGCACGGGGTTCGACACGATGGACGACGCCCGTCGTCCCCTCGTTTCCGGGGACTCCAGGGCAGGCGTAGTAGAACCTACGAGTAGAAGGGTACTTTGGCGGGGTCCTCCTCCCCACTGTGGTTCTTCTTCCTCTTCTCGACCTTAACCTCAGCTACGACCCTTGACGTCCACTGGAAGGCCCTCTCTACGCTCACCCCTGTTCGGGGCTCCCGGACCCGGGTCACGAACCGGGAGGGACGAGAATCGATGACCACGAGTCCGTTGGTGTACCGACCCTAAAGACCGTTTCGAAAGAGGTAAAGTGAGTAGACCCTCAAGAGTCGTGAAGTGTACTTAATAACGTACCTTCCGAGTGTTTTTGGACAACTTCATTTAGGGTGAGAAGAAGAAAGTCCACACCTCTGGGACGCCGGTCGACCCTCGGGTCCCTACGTTCACCCAGGTTGTTCCCGCCCAGTTCCGCGGAAGGGAACCACAGGAACAGTCACGTCGAGTCCTCGGACGGGAATCCTAAGTCTCGACGAGGCGGGACACTACGTGCTCCGAGGGACCCGAAACTACAGTCTAGTAGACCTCCACGGGAGAGGGAAGGAGTCCACGGTCGTCGGACCGTACACCGGTCTGAACTCCAGAGCCGTGACGGGAGAGACCAATGGACCGTACTCTACGTCTTACGGGTCCACCGAGCCACGGGTCCTGCGTTTGAAGAGACTCCTCGAGGGGTGGAACTTCCTCACCGGTCTAGGGTGTAAAAGTCGAGATGTGAGTTGAACGTTCATGTGACACGTACTCAGTACAAGTACATAGTGGGTCTATTCTTTCGTAGAAGAGGAGTCTGGAGTAGATATGTCTCCTCACTAGCGACCAACCTGACTAGAAAGTTCTGGTAATAAATACTAACGAATAAAGGATTTTACAAAATAAAAAATAATTTAGTATTATTATTAACATGTTTTAAGTCTTCTTTTATAGTTTCACTTTCTTCTTAAAAATTTTTAATAGGTATTGGGACAGTTCATATCATTATTGGTGACACTTATAAAACCACAAAAAGTAAGTAAAGCACACCCATGTGTATATAATTTATACACTTTTATGCCTTACTACAATAATGTAAATAAACTATTAGAAGAAGATTTGTAAAGTAGTTGTATGTGATGTCTTTTTACGTGATGGAGGAAAAAATGGGTCATGTATCGTTAGTGGAATTGGGTAGTAATATAGGAGAAGACGTCGTCTCACAAACTATTGACGTCGTAAGGAGGCACTTGGACGGTGAGAGACCCTAAGACCTTAAAGGACGCCAGTTTATTGAAAGACTATACTTAAAGTCGAGAAGTCCTCCTAAGAAAGAGAGAGAGAAAAAAAAAAAAAAAAAAACCGACATGACGTGCCGAACGTCCTAGAATCAAGGGACTAGTCCCTAACTTGGGTGCGGGAGTCGTGGAGTCGTCACTTTCGTGTCTCAGGATTAATGACTTGACGGTACTTTAAGGGGTCATCTTGAGAAAAAAAAAAAAAATTAAAATGGATAAATAAAAACCGACACGACCCAAAAGCAACGACGAGTCCGAAAGGGATCAACGTCTCTCGTCCCTGATGAGAGAACACCAAGAGGCCGAAGAGTAACGCTACCGAAGAGAACAACACCTCGTGCCCAAATCCCACGTGTCCGAAGATGTCAACGTCGTGTACCCGAGTCATTAACACCGAGGTCCCGAGATCTCGTGTCTGAGTTATTAACACCGGGTGTCCGGAACGACGAGGAACCGTACACCCTAGAAGGGTCTAGTCCCTACCTTGGGTACAGAGGGCTTAACCGTCCACCTAAGAAGTGGTGACTCGGTGGTCCCTTCGGGATCATTCTATTACGATTAGTCGTACAGACCCAAACCCCGGGTCCTTAGAAGTGAAATTTATTCGGGTAGATCCGTCATGAGAACGGACCTTTTAGGGTACCCGCCTCCTCGGACCACCCGACGTCAGGTACCCCAACGACCCCCAGCCTGTGCTGACTCGCTGAAGTGAAAGTGAAAAGTGAAAGTACGTAACCTCTTCCTTTACCATTGGGTGAAGTCACAAGAACGAACCTCTTAGGGTCCCTGTCACCTCGAACCACCCGACGGCAGATACCCCAGTGTGTCTCAACCTGTGCTGACTTCGCTGAATCGTCGTCGTCGTCGTCCTTCAGAATACTCGTAATTTCAAACTCTCTTGGACCGGAAAGTGGTGAAATTTACACTCGTATGAAAGAACCACACAGTAAAAGGTCCAACTAACTCCACCATCGGGAGTACAAGAAGTCCTTTCCTCGAAATACAGACATCGAGGATCTAACATCCCAGAGACGAATCGTCCAACACACCTCTACTCTACGGAATCTCCCCTACTCGACCGAGGTAGTGAACGAGTGGGTGAAAATGGGAGTCTCGGACCTAATAGAGGAACGTTTTGTAACTACCACTTTTATTAATAGAGGGTCCCTACGAGGTTCCTGACGAACTCTATTACGAACTCTTCAGAGACGTTTTGTTTTGGACGAGATGTTAAAAAAAAATGGTAATAATAAGAGGTGTAAAGATGGGAAAAGGGAGAGTCGGTATCTCCTCAGGATCAATTGTCAACGAGGATACGGACACTACAGGACATATCGTCGGTGTACACTGAAAACTTGTAAATTTTACACCGATCAGACCCCTTATGGGACCACCAGGTCACCAACCCTGTTACACGAAGGTGAAGTCCCTGGGATCCAAATTAGGGACGAGACCCTTGATTCTGGGGTGTCCAGAGTGTCCAACCGGTTTTTTTTTTCACTGTCCAGATTTATAATAATCCAAAATAAAAAATTGTAAATAACTTTATATCAACTAAATGTTACAACACAATGAAAGCCCATATGTCGTTTCACTAAGTCAATATGTTTACTATGTACATACAACAAAAATCTAAGAAAAGGTAATATCCAATAAACAACAACAAATCAGTGATTCAGTACAGGCTGAGAAAACACTGGGGTACCTGATATCGGGTGGTCCGAGGAGACAGGTACCCAAAGAGGTCCGTTCTTATGACCTTACTCAACGGTACGGGAGTAGATCCCTACCTTGGGTACAGAGGATGTAACAGTCCGTCCATGAAATAGTGACTCGGTGATCCCTTCGGGTGAATAACAAGTAATATTCTATGATTTATATCAAGGGACACAATATGTCATCCAGAAACAACCAATAGACAAAATATATACCATCACATATAAAACCTCTTCCTTTACCGTTGGGTGAGGTCACAAGAACGGACCTCTTAGGGTCCCTGTCTCCTCGGACCACCCGACGCCAGATACCCCAGCGTGTCTCAACCCGTGCTGACTTCGTTGAACCGTCGTCGTCGTCGTCGTCACATATAAACAATTAAGGTTTGAGTCAAATAGGGAGGGACGGAAAAGGGGAAACCTTTCTATTCAAACAAAAGATACAGATACTTAGATAAAGAAAAAGCATCTATTCAAGTAAACGTAATAAAAAAAAAATCTAAGGTGTATATTCGTTATACACTTTGAATACAGACTGAAGTGTATCATACTATTAGAAATCCAAGTAGACAACGATACTTTCCGTAATCAAGTAAGAAAAATACCGACTCATCATAAGGAAATATATATGTATGATGTAGAAACCCCGAAAGGACCACCGAGTCACCATTTCTTAGGTGGGTGTTAAACTCTCTGGGCCCAAGTTAGGGACCCAACCCTTCTAGGGGACCTTCTCCCGTACCGTTGGGTAAGGTCATAAGAACGGACATCTTAGGGGTATCAGACCACCCGATGTCAGGTACTCCAGTGTTTCTCAGTCTGTGCTGACTCGCTGACTCGTGTGCCGTGTGGTGGAGAAATAGGTAAGGGGACAGTTACCTGTAAATCCGACGACGGAACAGAAAACCGATAACATTTATCACGACGATACTTGTACTCTCCACGTTTATAGGAAAACTTAATCTCAAAAGAGGTCTATATACGGGTCCTGACCCTAATGATCTAGTATACCATCAAGACAAGAATCAAAAAATTCCTTGGAGGTATGACAAGAGGTATCACCGAGGTGGTTGAATGTAATGTTTCTTATATATATATGAAAAACGGCATGTCGTCTTTAATTGTGTTGTAACATTTAGTTTATATGGAGTTATTTTACAGTTCTTTCGTTTTAGTTTTTGACTAGTCACCAGTGGGTCCCGAGTTTCAATGATGTTTCCCCGACCTACTTGTAAAATATAGTATCTTTTTCAAGATATAGAATTGGTACCATAGGTCGAATCTATAAACGGACTTCAGTGAATGTCTCCTCTTAAGAGACCACCAGATCACCAATCCTGAACCACGGAAGTGACGGTTCCCGGTCCTAAGTGGACTAACCCTTTGGCTCTAGGGTGTTCAGTGTACCGGTTTTTTACTTTCTTTTTTTGGTTTTGAGTATCCTGAGATATGACTTTTCTCCTTTAAAATGACATTAATTTAATATAAAGGTATAATTTTTTCTTACGTGTCAGGTGTAAAATGGTATTTAAAATGAATTTTCTTTAGGTATAACCTTATAACCCTAGATCAACAACACGGACAACCATACACATCCCCACTGTCCGACTCAGGACGTTGGACGGGACTTTACATAGTCTTCACTCTACATCCCTCTCAGTCTGTGTCCACACGTGTCTACACGGTGTTTCGTTCACATCATTTTGCGAGTACCCTCTTGGTTCCAGACGTGAAGAGATTCACGACACGGCCCCTTGGGAGTCGTAGTGGGAGTGGACCTTTGAACGATCTTCACGTACAAGAGTCCGGTCTGGGTGACTTAGTCTTGATCTCCTCCGGGGCGGGACACGGAACTCGGAAACTTCACTGAGCTCTTGCGACCTGATCTACGACCATACAACCACGAGGAACACATCGAGACTCAAAAGACACACAAACTTGTAGAAGTACTACTATACAAACCCGCCTCGGACACATTCGGATCCTCGGTCGGGGGTCGTAACGGAGTCCTTCCGTACCCGGGAAACACCCCCCACCCACCCCCCGAAAGGTCGGAAGACAAGGGGGTAGAGATAATTATCAGGACTGAAGAGAGTATTGGGATAGATTTTACCCCAAAACACCCATTTCACCACAGAACAATAAATCGTACTATTTACGGGTTTTACCACTTTAATTTCCATAAATTCATCTCTAACCAGGTCAACGGTCCCGTCCGTACCCTTAAACTTCCGGACACCGGACACAGGGAGACTGGCCCTTACCCGACGCCTCCGGAGTACCCCCGAGTCGGAAGCAGAGAGTCCTTACAACATAGACCCCCGGTCCCCCTTCCTCCAAGAATGCCCACCTCCTGGCTCTCGACCTTGAAGAAACTCGGAGGTCTCGTCCAACATACATGATAAGACACGGATGAAACGATTATTTACAGAGTATTTACGGACAAACATAGACCTAAGTCGGACTCTGAGCGAAAGGAAAACTGGGTCCTTACTCGACCTCCCTCCCCGTGCCTCGATTGGGGTTGGGGAACTCTTAAGACACCGTCGGTAGTGGGGGACTTTCCTTCTCGTCCGGAGCGCTTTGGTCTAGTCGAGTCCGGTCAACATCGTTGTCCCCTGTCTAAGGAACTATAGATCCGTCAAATCCTTTAAGGTGCACCCACGGAATGGTCTTCAAGTCGGCAAACCGCAGTCAGGAAATCTTTAAGAAAGGACTCATAAGTGACGTTAAGTGTATTCCGAAAATCTGAAGGAAATTTAGGGTCAATCAGAAGTAGTGTCGGAAGAAAACAATCCACCTACACAGGAAAAGAGGGTCTAAAAGGTTTTGTAAATGACTAATGAGTTCCTACAAGTAAGATGTACCTTCCTTCAGATTGGCTCGGTATATAACACAAGTACGTACGATTCAGTGAAGTCAGTACAGACTAAGAAACTCTGGGATCCCTGACATCAGGTAATCCGAGGGGACAGGTACCCTAAGAGATCCGTTCTTGTGACCTCACCCAACGGTAAGGGAAGAGGTCCCCTAGGAGGACTGGGTCCCTAGCTTGGACCTAGAGAACACCGAGGACGTAACGTCCGTCTAAGAAATGGAGACTCGGTGGTCCCTTCGGGTATAATACTAGTCTGAACTGTAAATTAAGATGTAATTACTACGGAGAAGGTCCGACCGGGGAACACATCCCGAGAAGTAGACCAACAGTGTCTAAGACCTCAGACACCTAGTCTAAGTTCTCCGAACACTTGAACCTACCCCTTCTCAACACAACATTAGAAGAGGTTGAACGTCGACTTTGAACCGTAAAGGAAGACACCACTTACACCCGTCGTGTCGTGTATGTCCAATCGTCTGGACACAGAGACAGAGGTCATCCTTAGTCTATACAAGTATAGTGTACTACTAAAAAATCAATAAGACGAAATTTTTTATATAAATAAATAAAGATCGACACGACCCAGAAACAACGACGTACCCGAAAGAGATCAACGTCAAATAAAGTCAATTCCACGAGTCAGTACAGGTTGAGAAACGATGGGGTACCTGACGTCGTGTGGTCCGGAGGGACAGTTAGTAGTTGAGGGTCTCAAATGAGTCTGAGTACAGGTAGTTCAGTCACTACGGTAAGTTGGTAGAGTAGAAGACAACAGGGGAAGAGGAGGACGGAAGATAGAAAGGGTCGCAGTCCCAGAAAAGGTTACTTAGTCAAGAAGTATAGTCCACCGGATTCATAACCCTAAAGTCGAAGTTGTAGTCAGGAAGGTTACTTATAAGTCTTGACTAAAGGAAATCCTAACTGACCAAACTAGAAACACGACAGGTTCCCTGAGAGTTCTCAGAAGAGGTTGTGGTGTCAAGTTTTCGTGGTTAAGAAACCGTGAGTCGAAAGAAATACCAGGTTGAGAGTGTAGGCATGTTCTGATAACCTTTTTGGTATCCACACTGATGTGTCTGGAAACAGTCGTTTCATTACAGACGAAAAATTATACGACAGATCCAACCAGTATCGAAAAGAAGATTTGTCGTTCACAGAAAATTAAAGTGCCGACGTCAGTGGTAGACGTCACTAAAACCTCGGATTCTTTTATTTCAGACTGTGACAAAGGTGACAAAGGGGTAGATAAACGGTACTTCACTACCCTGGTCTACGGTACTAGAAGCAAAAATCTTACAACTCAAAATTCGGTAGAAAAAGTGAGAGGAGAAAGTGAAAGTAGTCCTTCGAGAAATCAAGAAGAAACGAAAGACAGTATTCCCACCACAGTAGCCGTATAGACTCCAATAGATATAAAGAGGGACGTCAGAACTAAGGTCGAACACGAAGTAGGTCAGACCGTAAAGTGTACTACATGAGACGTACATTCAATTTGTTTGTTCTACTGTCACAGGTCGGAACGGTATCATGAATAGGATAAACCTTGGTCAGACAACAAGGTACAGGTCAAGATTGACAACGAAGAACTGGACGTATGTCTAAAGAGTCCTCCGTCCATTCCACTAGACCATAAGGGTAGCAAAATATTTAAAAGGTGTCAAACAACACTAGGTGTGTTTCCGAAATCACTCCAGTTACTTCGTCTACAAAAAGACCTTAAGACAACGAAAAAGATACTGGGTTGGCTACAACCGTTAAACTAGAGACCAAGGAGACGGAAAAGATTTAGGTCGAACTTGTAGACCTTCAAGTGCCAAGTGTATGACAACTTCGGACCGAACCTCTTAAAACTTATCATGAAACGATCACACACTCTACTCACGTTAACACGTCATCAAACTTGTAAGAAACCGTAACAGAAAGAATCCCTGACGTTACTTTTGACTGGAAAAGGTCAGGACACCGGTGACGACTCAAAAGGTTTGAACGACCGTATAACTCACGTCGTGAAAGTGTCGTAGTAGAAAATCCTAAACTTTATCGAGTCGACTTTAAGGTAGTGGAGGTGATGGAAACAAACATCACTACGAAAGATTCCGGGCGAACTGAAGTGTAAGGTCCTACAGACCGAGAACCACTCACTAGTGTGGTAGCTCCAATAGATCCAGTAATTCTAGAAAACTATCAAGAAGACACATAAGAACGGTGGAGAAGAATTATAGAAGACGAAGATAATCCAGGTATGGTAAAGACAACAAATAACACGGGTATAAACGTACTTTACAAGGGTACCATAGAGATTAAAAGAACTTCTCTAAAGATCAGAAAGGGTAAGATAACGAAAGGAGAGAAAGAAACGTAACTAGTGACTCCTTCCAAGAATAGAGAGGAACGATAAGAAACCTTGAGACGTAACTTTACCCATATAGAAAGGTAAAGAGGAAACTGAAAGTGAAGAGAAGAAAAGTGTCGATAAACATTCAAGAGGAGTCTGTCGGTAAAACGAAAAAACATAAAGAAAAATAACCAGAATTAGGGACGGAGGACATGTTGCAGTGCTTGGAGGTAGGTATCAAGAAGTGCGTGAGACAGATAGTCTAGATTAAAGAACTTAGATAAACAGTGAAGGTGACATATCAGTATTCTCTAAATTAAATCTAGTATGGATTTACCAGATCACCAAAAGGGACGATGACGACGACGATTCAGTGAAGTCGGCACAGACTGAGACACACTGGGGTATCTGCCGTCGGGTGGTCCGAGGGCGCAGGGACCCTAAGAGGTCCGTTCTTGTGACCTCACCCGACGGTAAAGGAAGAGGTTACATACTTTCACTTTTCACTTTCACTTCAGCGAGTCAACACAGGCTGACAACCACTGGGGTACCTGACGTCGGATGGTCCGAGGAGGCAGGTACCCTAAAAGGTCCGTTCTCATGACCTCACCCCACGGTAATGGAAGAGGGCACCAAAAGGGATGAAAGAAGTCAAATTCAGACCAAAGCCACTCGTCCCCGAGGAGAGGTCAATGTCGTGCGTCCGAACAGTGACGTCACCGAAGAGAACAACACCTCGTCCCCGAGACCCCGCGAGGTTGAAGTCGTCAAGCCAGTAACGTCGAGGGCCCGAGATCTCGGGTCCGAGTCGTCAACACCACGTACCCGAATCAACGAGGTACCGCACTCCCCAGAAGAGTCTAGTCCCTACCTTGGGGACAGAGGACGTGACTGTCTGCCTAAGAAATGGTGACTCGGTGGTCCCTTCGGGGATATCAACTTTCTGGTGAATACCAGTGGTGACGGAGCTTTGATCCCTTCAACAATCCAGACGGTTATCTAAAATTACGTACTTATTTTTTGTGTATAATGATATAGTGGTCTACCGATGTTATAAACTAGTGACATAAAGTTATTTTGATCCAACAAAACCTTAGTATACATAAAATAAAATACGGGATCTTTTATTAGACTCTTCAGGTGACCGAAGGGGTCTAATAATGTCTCCGAGAACCGAGTCTTTTCCACTTCTTCTTTTTTTTAGAACGAATCGGTCTAACTCTCTACAATAAATAAAGACTTTGTACATTCCCAACCTTTGGGTAGGGGATGTGTGCTGGGGTGAGAGTCCCGACACGGTCACCTTGAAGGCGTTAATGACCCTTGAGTTGCCTCGACCGTCCTCCCCCCAACCGTTTCACGTCCACCGTTGTCACGACCGACTTCTCGGCCGAGGACGGGAGGCAGTCACCAGGTCCCGGGCGGTGGGGGCCCGGACCCCTATACGACCGTAAAGTAGTAGTACCTCTGTCGGAAACGAGGATTTTTGTTAGTAGAAGTCTCAGGAGTGAAACCACTCTCGGAGCCCGAAAAGTCACCGTGGCGCTTACCTGGAGTGCCAGAAGGCTCTTCGAGTTGGACCGGACGACAAGTCTTTACGTACCCTGTCGGACCGAAACGACCGACGTTTTGGGTAGGACTTTGACAAAGTTCGAGTCATCCTTCTGTTAACAAATAACTCTCCTCCTCCCCCTCCTCTCGGGACAATCCAGAGAATTTCTGTGACTCTTCTATCCGGGAACGACCGGTCGTACGAGACCCATACCACGTGGCCCGTGGTCTAGACCTAAACTTTGGACCGAATCGACGCATCATTGGTCCTCTAGTCCCCGTTTGACTCCAGAGACTCGGAAGAAAAGGAGAGCCACTTTACGTAAGTAGTCACCCATAAAACCAACAAATACAATTTAAAGTGGTTAAAGACGAGTAGATGGGGTGAAGGTGGTTCTTTTCCGACACTTCATTTCGTATTTCCTGGCTAGGACAAAAATTTGGTCATAGGTGAACAATTACGTAAAACAGGAAAATTCATGTACAAATTCTTATTTGACAGAAGTTTGATTTACAGTCAGTTGACACGTTTCAGTGTGTATGGTAAAAAACGCACACACAAACAAAAAATGTACCTTTGTTGTCAAGTCATCCTCGTCTATGGAAACAATCTTATGTTATTCTTTTTTATAAATTAAGACGGAAGGTCTAAACTCCCCACTTTACCATTCGAGAGACTCGGATTAAGAACCCTAGCTAGAATCTTAACACAAAGATTCGGGGGTCCGGACACAAATTTGGTGTGTCGGAGGGTACCCCGCGGGGTGGGGGACGGGGACCATGGGGTAGACAAGAGAGGTGTCCCCGGACACACACTCGGAGTCTAGGGTCGACGCTACGGGGGACTTGAGAGTCGGAGCGAGACGACCCGGTAACGAAACTTGAAGGCACCACTGCAACGAGGTACTTAGCGGAACGCAATCCTAAGGAGAGGGTACGTCCCCAGAGAGTAACCGGGAAGACAGGCGAGAGGAACTCGGGGAACCGTGTCTGCACGAGTCGGCCGCGCGTCCGGACAGGACCGTATCAGTCGTCACGTAGTCTCCTTTGTCTTACCATACACTGACGCCCTAGGACCCGGAACATTTGTGTCACTCCACACCGGGGGCCTGACACAAGTCGCAAGTCGTCAGCTGAAATGTCGCACGTTACTTAAGAGTCGATTCGTCTGCGCTCGTGAACAAAAAGTGTGCTGGCGTCAGGTCCACAGTCACAAACCGGGTGATACGGACGGACGCGCGAAGGCACGGTACCAAAGTGACGTGTCAGTGCCGGTCACGACGGTTCCCTAAGAATCCCGACACGGGCCGGTCGGAGACACCGGGAACTCTAGTCGAAGAATCTGTCCTCTCGGCAAAGGACCTTCCCTCTGTCGTTTAAGGGACGCGGAAGGAGGATCGCCCTCCTTGGTGAGGTGAGTCCTTTCCTCGACTTTAGTGACCTGACACCGAGAAGTGGGGATCAACGTTGAAGGACTCAGAAAGTGACTGTGTCCGGTTGCCCCACACCGGAACGTCAGGATTGGGAGACTTGGTCGCCGGCGAGAACTCTGACTCGGTGGCACACACACACACACACACACACACTTTTTACTGTCCCGAGTTGAAACTAGTCAAGTCGATTAATACTTTACTCACATTTATATTTGAATTTCCACCTAAGTACTGTATTATGAATACGTACAGTCGTTCAAGTTTCGGTAGACGTATAAAGGTCGAGATTGGACACGTAGGGTACAAGAAGAGGAACATATTGTATTAAGTTCCTTTTGATCCTGATAGGGACATGGTCTTGGGACTTAAAGTCTCTGGGGGGGGTTTTTTTGGTGTGGTGAGACGAGAACGGTTTATTTTATGAGAAGTCCGGAATTTTACCGAATCTTAATTGAGGTGCCGACCGGCAGTACCACAAGCGGGATACTACAAGGAAGGACTCCAATCTCTTTAAGGTAAGTTTCAGGGTTTTAAGAAGATCAAAAAAAGTCATACAGATCGGGTATTTTAAATTATACCGATCTAGTCAGATGTTTTGTTTTAAGTGATAGAGGTCCCACGACCAGTGTCTTAGTATTTAAACTGAAGAAGTCTAAAAGACTAGAACTAAGGATCCTTGCACGTCGATGTCCGACTTTGACCCTCGTCTACCACGACAATAGAAGACATCTTTAAGTAAAGGGAGGGGTCTAAACTGTAATTAGTAATCCACCTTTTGATTGTCTTTCTAATACTCGAAGTGGCAAAACAGATTTATCTTGAAAGAAAAGGGAGAACTACAAACCACTCGAGGTCGAGAAGTCTTAAAAAGGAGTCTATTTTCCAAGTTCCTTGTGGATGGTATACGACCTCTGGAGTGTGGGCACAGAGAGAGTGACCCAGGAGTACTAAGTACACTCTGTCTGTACTTAGGGACGAGACACTTCCGTCTTTGGTCCCGAGACTTTTCAATACTCTTTGGACCAGTGTCAGAGTGTTCATTGGTCTACTCGACCGAGGTTTCTGACCAACCCAGAGAGGTCATGGAAACCGACGGAGATCCTGGTCTGTAACACACGAACGTTCGACCCTAGTCCCTTCCGAAGGACCTCCTCCACCGTCCTACCCCTCGACTAAATTCTAGTCCCCCGATCTTGAAAGTCTCGTCACTCATCCCTTTTCTTAATTCCTAGTTTCGGTATACCTTTTATTTACCTTTATGTCACATGTATATCGTAAGGACCCGTGGGTTTTAGTGGGAAAACTGTCGTCAATTGAAATTGCAAGAGAACATAAATAACTAATGACGGGTACACGGTCAGGGACAAGGTCCGCGTCTCCTACCCCGAGTCCGACTCTCCCAGGTCGGGACACCCGCTGTCACGACATTCCGGAGAGGAAGGTGTTGGAGGTAGATGGGTGGGTAGACGGGGCGGAAAAGGTCCTCGGAGTCTTCGTCCCGGTCTTCTGTTCAGAGTCTGTCTTCGGACCTTAACCACCACCTCGTCACGCTCCTCCCAGGCAGACAGGGTTCGACGGGTTCCCACCCCAGCGACGTCCGACTCCCACTTCCCCTAGTACCCTTCCCTGGGCGATCATCACCCAGTCCTGTGAACTGGGACCAGGTGACGAGACAATAGACACGTACCGACGGACCCGGGCGGTTAGGCGGTCCATGTGGACATGGACGGGTAGCGGGGCGAGGGTGTGGTCAGGGACATCCAGGAGACGTGTGGGTGGAACGGACGTAGGGTCCCCGGAACGCAGGGACCCCGAGCCCCTTCCGAGAAGGGTGGACGGGAGGTCGAGGCGAGCTACCCCTTACCCGTGGGGTCCCACTACTGTCTCGGGCTCCTCGGTGTCCAGTGTTCACCTTCCCCACGGGTGTTGTCCAGCCCCCCTGAGACCGACAGAGGACGGAGGAAGAAGGGACCGGAGGTACGTGGACGGGGAGGTCACTCGTTTAGGTGGATTCAAACCAAAGGTCTACCCAAAACAAAGTAGTCGTTTCACAAAAGAATTTTTTTTGTGAAACTCTTTCACAAAACTGAGACACTGGTAGGTCCATTCAGAGGGAGTACGACCCCGGAGTGGACCACCAGGAACGTCCATGGACAAACCAACTCCCCCCCGTTAGGTACAGAGACAGCCACAGGGGGATGGGTCGGATTGGACTCCGGCTCGACCCAGGTACGGAAGAGTTGTCGGGCGAGGGGGCGGCGGGCGGTAGTCTGAAGGACTCGGACGTCGACGAAGTCCCACTCTCGTTGTGTCTGTCGCACACTCACCTACTCACAGTGCAGGTGGTTTTCGAAACGAGTGTCCGTGACTCTGTGTCTAACGTACACTAAGAGTACTCAGTACTTTATGAGCAAAAGACTAAAAGGGAGTAGTAAACGTTTACGGTTGTCGTAAGAATAGAGTACCTGGTGCCTTCTTGTCCACCACCCGAGCTACCCGGGACCGGGGCCTGGTCCACTCAGAGGTAGGAGGTCTTGAGGGTGACCTAGGGGTGGAGGTCCTGGAACCCGACACCGGGGTAAACCTCTCCCCCAGAAGTGCCTCCTTCAGTTCAACGTTACTCTAGAAATCCCACCCGGCGTTAGGTGTTCTAATACACAGACCGGAGTCTCGGTGGGACGACCGACTGGCGGGGAGGGGCTCGGGGTAGTAGACGACAGGGGTGAGGCACACCTGGAAGAGTCACTAGAGCGACGAGAACCATCGACTCGGTGTCCGGAATGGTCAGGGCCCCGGGTCGATGGGGACGGGAGGAGGTGGTCGTGAAGGCCCCGACACACTACTCACGACGGAAGTACCAGGGGAAGGAGGTACTTTTAATTTTACGACAGATATGGACACATATTAGGATTGACCTGACCGACAATATGTGAGTTACAATCATGTAAGTATGAAAAGAAGACTAAAATTTTTTTACTTTTGTAAAAACACCGGCGACCCAGACCACGACTCCGAGTGCCCTCTGCACGCTCCCTACATCCGGTAGTGCACGGGGATCGGGGAGGTCGATTTGTCGAGTCAATGATGTCGCGACGGGACGTTTTCGTGGGACCCTGTTCATGGGCGGGAATGAGTAGGAGTCACCCCCGGGACAGTCACGACGGTTCTCCTCCCGACACTCGTCACTTGAGAAGGGTCTGTGGGACGGGGAGTCCGGACCCCGAGACACGGGTGAGACACGGGTTGACCGATGGTAGCAGTCAGTCACACGTCCCCGGGGAAGGACCCCTTCCCGTCGGGGTCCGCTAAGTCACCCTTCAAACGGAGGACCTCCGATATTTAAGGTACTGCTGTCCCAGGGCAGACCAGACCAAACGAGTGGCAGTACTGGAGTTGCGGGTCGTGACACGGACCTTAAGTTGTGTGTATACCACCTACTTACTTGTTTTTTTTATAAATACTAAGGACTTTAAGGTGGCTTCCTCTAAGTCGGAACACTTGGAATTCCCAAAAGAGCGAGGACCGAAGGGAGATTTCGTGTTCACGACGACGACGACGACACAGTGGTCCGAAGAGACAGGGACCCTGAGAAGTCCGTGTTTATGACCTCACCCAACGGTAAAGGAAGAGGTTACGTTACGTGTTTATGGGTCACCAACAGTCACTGCACCTGGACGTCGGGGCTTCCCCGGTCTACACCGGAGGATTCTCTCGTATCCACCCCGTACCTCTTTGTCAGAGGAGGCCACTCCTGATCCGGCCTACAGAACCCGGGCGACTACTTTTCCTAGACCCGAAACGCTAGGACATGACAAAAAGAACATGAATCACTAATTTTTCATCAGACCTCTTCTCTGACTATTTACACGTGTCATACACCACCCCCGACACAGGTCGTCGCACACAAACCCCTCGCACAAGGTGTCGCAAGGCACAAGGGTTGGACGTCGGAGAGTGTCTGCCAGGGGGAGGGTCGGAGGGGGGGTGGCCGACACGAAGAACCGAAGAGGGAGACAGAGGACGGTGAAGAAGGGAAGGACCGGTCTAAAGTAGTTTTCACAGAGGTCTAAAGACGTCGAAACAAGTCATGATCTCAGCAATGTGCAAGCAGTGTCCCTAGTAGTGCTACGAAGCGAAGAGGTGTGAAAGTCAACACACATCTCATCTACCCACACGTGGATGGGGGACTAGACCCCCTTTGGAAACAAATTTTCGAAAAAAAAGAGAAAGATCTAGATTTATTTTGAAGGTAAGTGGCAGTAGAAGAAGGGAGGTAGTAGTAAGGTGGGACCTTCTTTTTGTAATTTTACGTCTGTATCAGGAAGTATTATTCGGTTCAGGACAAACCACCCTTACATCGAATAATGATAGACGTCACGACTCTTTTTCTTAAGGAACCAACAGTCGTCGGTAAATGTTCTCTAGCACAGAGAGATAGGTAAGGATAAATAATAATTAAGGAACTTCAAGGTTCCAGGAGAAGACTCCTTTCGGGAACTTTATATTGATTAATTTTGATGAATGTACTGTTCCTATTATAAAGGACAATTGTCTTTTATAAGGTTACTAAAACCCCGGTGACTGTTTCCTTACCGAAGATTAAAGTCTCTCTAAGATAAAGTTGAATTCCCATTGGCCTACTCCTTCCGGTGAATAACGCCAATAAAGTAAAAACGGTAGAGGTGCCCCTGTGGTGTACGAACAAATAATACATTTTTTTAATCGCCCACTGAAGACACATGGTCCGACGTCCGGTCTATCATACCATCGACGACATGGATAGATCTGGGGCCCGGGATTCGAGTCTCTCGGTCTGAGTGACCTCTTGGTCCTGCTCAGAAGCTTACTGGTGAAGAGCCGACCACGACGACCCTCAAGTGTCCTTTCCTTTCCCCAACAAGGGTCGCCTCTAGGAGGTCCTACCGAAGACCCTATGCGGTGGCGTCTCGGTCCGGGACCGCCCCGTACACTACCAAAGAGAGGACGACGGCACTGCGGGAGTGGTCGTCGACTTCGTAGTGTCCAAATGACAGAAGGTCAACACCTCCGGTCTTTGGGTACACGTTGGAGTCGTCGATTTTGGGTCCGCAACCGTCCTACCGGAAGTAGGGCCTCGGAGGTCCCTCTCAGACGAAGGGTAGGAAGACGCACCGAGAGACCCCGACACCCTGGGTCCTGGGACAAAAGGACGACCCACGTCCGACTCTCGAAGGCCTCCACGTCCCCCGTAGAAGACTGGATCGAAGGGTAGTACCTTACTCACCTCCGAAGAAGTCCGGAGTTGGACACGACAAATGGAAGGCTGTCGTCACCGGAGGAGGAGGAGGCCGACGACGTGACAGGGACGGGCGGGGAAAGGTCGCCGTCCAGGGTCTCGAAAGAGCCAAGAACCGGTGCTGCAGAGGGTGGAGGAGGTGGGTCACCCGAGGTCCGAGGCCACCGACGTCCCGAAGTCAGGTCGTCTACAAAGGAAAATGAACGAAGGATCGTCGAACGTGGCACCAACTAGGGAGGGAGGATCTTCGTGAGAAGGAAGACAAAGACTCTTCCGCATAAAAGAGAGCCCGGGGACGCCGACTAGACAAAGGACACGTCTGAGTGGCACCTGCCACGTAAAGGAGTCGCAGTCCGGGGAAGGACGTGTGGAACGGGTACCGTAGACGTCAACTGAATCTCGTGGAACCGATGTCTAACCACAGGTGGTACCAGAAGGATTCCAGGTAGGTGAGACGAGGTCGAGTCTTCTATTGAGGTCTTTGTTTAGGTGACTCTAGAGTTTCACAATGGTGATAATAAAGAGGTAAAGCCGGTGAAAAGGGAGCAAGTAACAATGGTAGAACCGAATTCGGGTAGTGGAGGGAGACGTTGATCATTGGAAGACCGGGTAGGGGGAGGAAGGAGGGTCGAGGGTCGGTGAGGTGTCGACTAGTCCTGGGACGGTAAGGAGATGAAGGGAGATGAGGGATGACGGTACTGACGACGACAAGACTCATAATTCTGAATTTAGGTATTTCGCGGGAATTTCTCGGGAATTTCCGGGGTCCACGGGAAGAGGAGGAGGAGTGGAGGGTAGAGAGGGACGTAGAGACGTAAGGTAAGTGTTCTCAGAAGAGACCCTAATCTCTACGACCCAGGACAAGGAGGGGTGTGTCCCGGAAACGTATACGTCCAGTGACCAAGAGGCTGTGAAAGGGCCAAAAAGAACAATTAAAGAAGAGGTGAAACCGTAGAGTCGACTTCACGAAGGGTGTAAAGGATCTGGTTGGTCCAGTATGAGGAAGATACTATTCTCGAGTTCCTCGACATCACAGAAAGGAAACCCCCCTAAGGGTCCACCGTGATCACCATTTCTTAGGCGGACGGTTACGTCCTCTGAATTCTCTGTACCCAAACTAGGAACTCAGGTGCAACCCTTCTAGGGGACCTTATCTTTTACCTTTGGATGAGGTCATAAGAACCACCCGATGTCGGGTACCTCAGCTTTTCTCAACCTGTGCTGACTCGTGTCGTGGTGTCACTACAAACGACAGTAACAACACAGGGGTCTCGACTCTCATAGACCCAAAGGTTATTATAACTTATTTAGTTCACGACGACCTCTCCCACTGTGTGGACCGGACTGGATTCAAGAGTGCTTCATAAAGAGGAAAACTGAAAGTTTCGAGTCGTTCTCTGGTTACCCTCTTACAGGTCGTACACCAACCTTCTCACTTTTACTTTTGAACCCTAAAACACTACGCCTAGTATTGAAAACACTGGGTGGTTATGTCGTTCTTCAGAGTAGATACGTTTTATTCTCTCTCTGTCCCACCCGTCTGAATTCTAGAACAAAACGGAACTCCAGTAGAAAGTAACATCTACATCTGGTACGAGGTGGGAAGACAGGACACTTGGTACCCGTGGTTCTACGGAAGGTGACGGGACGTCGACAGAGTGGAGGTTGGAGTGGAGGGACACTCTCGAGGGTTATTGGGGGAGGAGGTGGTGGTGGGCGGTCCGAACTGAGTTATCGTGGCCTAACGGACTCGGCCAAGAGGTGGACGGAATTTAAGGACAGACGGCTCTGGAAACAAAGACGAGAGAGGAAGAAGACTCTGGACATGGAACTTGAGATTAAGGAGGAAAGTGGAGACTGAAAGACTTCAGATCATCGAGACCTTATAAAAAGTTCAAGGTTGGGAGTTCGAGTCTTTGAGAAGAACAGGACCCCAATGGTCGGTAGTCTATGCTAGAAGCACTGACGAAGGACTGAAACTATCCAAAGGGAAACGAGAAAGTTCACCCCGTCAGACAGTCAGAGGGTATCCGACAGAAGGTGAAGACGTCCACTTAGTGGACTAGTATTGGAGTAGTACCAAAAGTCCGAGTTTTGGGTGAATGGGTCGTAGACTTCTCTTGTGTGTCAAAAGAAAAGTCTAGAGAAGCTATTTCGTTTGGTGTCACCAGAATCTTCGTTTACAAGTCATTGTTGGTATTACTGCAAATCAACAAAAACACCAACGAATCAACGATTCAACACAGGTTGAGGAACGTTGGGGCACCTGGCATCGGGTGGTCCGAGGAGACAGGTACCCTAAAGGGTCCGTTCTTATGACCTCACCCGACGGTAAAGGAAGAGGTTCCCTAGAAGGGCTGGGTCCTCGACTCGGATGTACAGGACGCAGAGGACGTAACCGTCGACCTAAGCAATGGTGACCCGGTGGTCCCTCCGGGGTCGCTGTAAAGCATCAATTGACATTTGATTTTCAATTTTTGTCTGACACTTTTACAGGGAAAACGTTAATGTGTTAATTTTTAAAGAACAGTTCAATCTAACCGAGTCGACAAAAGGAAACTTTTACAATCCAAACCTGAAAGAACCACCAGGTCACCAACTCTTAGGTGGACGGTTACGTCCCCCTTGTCCAACCTAGGGACCGGGTCCTTCTAGGGTGTACGACACCCTATTGACTCGGACACGTTGTGTTGGTACCTCGGGTGCGAGATCCAGACGTTCTCTCATCGAGGACGAGATCTCTTTTCGGGCCACACGGTTACTTCTGGGTCTCGTCAGTTATTATTTATTTATTTTACATTTCTTTTTCCAGTTGTAGCAGACAGTCTTTTTTAAACCACAATTAAAACAATGTCTTTAACTAAAGCAACTCTGTTCTCAACCTCGGAATACAAGAAACAAGAAGGAGGGATTTCGTTCAAAATGCTTATAAATGACGTTTACTAATCTAATTCTAGACTTTCCTTTCAAAATTTTGTAGATCCTCGAAGGTCTGAAAGTACCACCCTAAAAAGAAAGTTAATCTCTGTTTTTTTGTAAGACGGATACAGACGTTTCCTTTGTCTTCAACGTCGGTTGATATTTACGTTGCTCTTTTCATTCACCTAGTGGGCACAAAGACAGTGTCGAGTGAGTCGTACTTTCCACTTACTTACCTCCTACACCATTCTTTTCTTTTGAACAAAATCGTTAACAGAGAATTATTACTTTTCACAGTTGTATTCTTAAAAAATTTACGTCTTACACTAAAAATAGAACTGTCACAAAGAAACTCCAGAAGACCCTTGTGTAGAATTTAATAACTCGTTAAGACTGAATACGTTGGTGTATGAAGTAATGAGTAGACTCTTCGTCTCGTCGAGAGACCTCCTACTTCGTCCCAAGACACAACCTGCGACGGCCTCTCCGTCCAGACGTCTCTGACCGTTCCACCGGTCGGACATTCGGGACGACACAGGGACCCGAAAGGGGATTCTTGCTTGCGGGACCTCCAAAAATGGTTTTAAAGATCCTTCGAGACAAAAGGTTTTACCGAGTTTTGTTGATCTTTATTTAATTTTAGTCTCTTTTAAATGAGTGAGTACTGAAATTATAACCTTTTATGTACATTCTTAACTTGAAATCCCTGAAGGGACCATCAGGTCACCAATCCTGAACCGTGAAGGTGACATCCTCCTTACCGAAACTAGGGACCAGTCCCTTGATTCTAGGGTTTTCGACACGGAGTAATGGTTTCTTTTTTTTCAGTCTTTTAATGGTCTCCTTTTGTTGTTTTTTCAAGGAGTTTTCTTGTTTTTTCACCTACTCCCTGTGCCTCTCAATCATAAATTTCTCCTGTCTTACAGTTAGAACCTACTACTTTTTAAACATTCAAAATATAATACATATAAAATAGTGTTATTTTTTTTCATTTTTGTTAGTCAAGTAGTAATTTTATCTATGGGGTTGATTATTTGGACCATAACGATTGAGAAAGATGTTCATGGATGTCCAAACCTCTTGTCTCTGGAGGTTTCTTGTCACCTGGTTCGCTAGCGGGACCGACTGGGTCTCACGAACTAAGGTTCTTTTTCCACTATAAATTTTAAAAATATAAAGTCTGCAATTTTGTCGGAAATTTAAAAGTAAGTCATGTAAGTTTGGTCGTCAATTCGAGGGGTAAACATCAAAATCCCTCTCTTTTACCAGGGAAAAGAATGTCTTAAAATATTAGATTAATTCCTCTGTCTGATGTACCCATACTTTGTTTAATTTAGTCACATCGGGTACAAGAAAGACGAACAGATCCGGAAAGTTTTAGGCTGGGAGACGAGAAAGTGATGAAGGGTATCTCTTGTAAGAAGAATCAATCCGTCTAAACGACACAGACGGTGTCTAATGTTTGTTTCTCCTGAAAAGAAAGGTTTTTAACATAACTCTGGTCTCGGACGAAAGATCGGTGATTCCATATTCTCCGATTCATATTAGTCCAACGAACGTAAGTGTCCACTCTTTCCCACCCCCTCCCCCCGTGTAACGTGTCGCCGGAGTTTCCCCTGGGGAATTTGTGGGATTCGGGCCCCGGGGGGACGAGTGAGGTGTCCCTGGTTAGGACGGGGGAGTCTGTTTCACTGTTCCAGTACTGACAAACTCTAATGGACTTATGTGGAATATTAAGTCACAAAGGTTCGAGACCATAGTCTAGGTGGTTCCGACCTGAGGGTCGAGTAGAGACCACTCAATCAACCCGAGAGACACAAAATCCCAGAAGATATTTTACGCCAATTATTGTCAACAACAAGTCAACGAGTCAGCACAGACTAACACTGGGGTACCTGACGACATGTGGCCGGAAGGGACAGGAAGTGGTAAAGGACCTCTAACGAGTTTGAGTACAGGTAACTCAACCACTACGGTAGGTTGGTAGAGTAGGAGACGGTAGGGAAAGATGAGGACGGAAGTTAGAAAGGGTCGTAGTCCCAGAAAAGGTTACTCAGTGAAGAAGTGTAGTCCACCGGTTTCATAACCTCAAAGTCGAAGTCGTAGTCAGGAAGGTTACTTATAAGTCCTGACTAGAGGAAATCCTACCTGACCAACCTAGAGGAACGTCAGGTTCCCTGAGAGTTCTCAGAAGAGGTTGTGGTGTCAAGTTTTCGTAGTTAAGAAACCACGAGTCGAAAGAAATCTCGGGTTGAGATTGTAGGTATGTACTGATGATCTTTTCGGTATCGAAACTGATCTACCTGGAAACAACCGTTTCATTTCAGAGACGAAAAATTATACGACAGATCCAACCAGTATCCAAAAGAAGGTTCCTCGTTCACAGAAAATTAAAGTACCGACGTCAGTGGTAGACCTTACTAAAACCTTGGGTTCTTTTATTTCAGACAGTGACAAAGGTAACAAAGGGGTAGATAAACGGTTCTTCACTACCCTGACCTACAGTACTAGAATCAAAAGACTTACAACTCAAAATTCGGCCTCCCAGTTGACTCTATTGTGTGTTCACATCCCGTTGTGGACCATATGTGTGTATCATATATGTATACAATTAGTTTAAATATAGGTAGTTCCAACGGTGGTGGTGTCTGAAGCACGAGTCGTCTTGAACACGAAGGACAGAGAAGAGAGGGGAAGAGTTGACCTACGTAATGCACCTACTAATAAATTTGTCAAAAAAGTTTTGAACAGGATACATCTCAATAGTCCTTAATATTCTGTTTTCAGTGGGTCTTGGCAATACAGGTCTCTGATAGTAAAAGTTATAAACCGTCGTATCAAAAGACCTGAATTTTAGTGTGTGTGTATACATACACATATTTGTACATATGTGTGTGTGTGTGTATATGTGACAATATATAAAAGTCAAGTAAAGTCAAGTCAGCGAGTCAGCACAGGCTGAGACGTCGGCGTACTTAACGTCGTGCGGTCCGGAGGGACAGGTAGTGGTAGAGGGCCTCAAGTGAGTCTGAGTACAGGTAGCTCAGGCACTACGGTAGGTCGGTAGAGTAGGAGACAGCAGGGGAAGAGGAGGACGGGGGTTAGGGAGTATATTACATATAAAATACATATATCGAATTTACATTTATGTATATAGTAAATTGGTTTAATCTAGGACATACGACAAAACAGTGAATTCAAGAACTTACGTAGATCCTCTCACATTCAAGACGGTCACCCATTTACTTCATCAAGACGAGTGATACCATGGTTGTCACAAACCAAATTAGGTACCAAGTACCGACGACGACGACGATTCAGCGAAGTCAACTCAGGTTGAAACACGCTGGGGTATCTGCCGTCGGATGGTCCGAGGGGGTACCCTAAAAGGTCCGTTCTCATGACCTCACCCAACGGTCACGAAAGAGTCTACCAAGTACCATCCAGGAGTTTTTTTTGGGTTCTCTTACTAATTGAGACACAGTTATTTGTGTTGATAAGAGGATATGAAATATAGTCAAAGGAGTTCACTCTGAGAGAGACCTTTGAACAAAGGTTAAACAAAGGACAGATACACTTTTTAAAATTTTCTATAAAAAATTTTTCCGTGTTTCTTATTATTGTGTCGTATGTAATAACTTGGATTAGTGACTCTTAGTTGTTTAAAATTTTAAGACTGTCAAACAAGGTTTATTTCTTCGTTTCTGACCTCTCTTTCTACTGTGGGGGTCAAAGGAGGACTCTGGTCAAAGGTCGGAGGAACGACGGGCCGGTGTCGACAGTACTAAAGACGAACTTACAGAACGGCAGGAACAACCATGCTCATATGTCATGAACTAGTCATAACCAAGACGCTGTAAACCAAATAAATATTTGTGCGACAACATAACATATATATCAAGACGTGGAGCGAAAAGAGGGGAGACGTTACTAAAAACTTTAGATGTGAGTGCAAAGTGACTCGATAAAATGTATAAAATAAAGGGGTGACAAGGGGTGCCGACCTGAAAATCCAAGAAGGACTAAAAAGTGATAACGTTTGTTAAGGTTTTAAACTAATCCACAAAGTGAGTATTTAACATTTCAGGTAAAATAAATGTCGGATAAACAAAATAAATCAAGACAAAGACAGCAGCTCCTGTCTCGTTCCCTTCCTGGAAAAGGGCGTGTGCTTCGCTTCTCCCCCGGCCGGGCCCGGCTCGCGTCCACTCCCGACTCCGGGCGCAGGTCCACTCCCCGACCCGCCCCGCGTCCACGGACCTAGACCGGAGGGGGACCCTCGACTCGCCCTCCCGCCCCGCCCCGGCCGCCCGGGAGCGCCTATCAGGCCTCGGACTGCGCCCCCTCCGCCCCGGCCGCACCCGCCCTGGCCCAACCGACCCCCGCCCTGGCCCGACCGACACTCCGCCCCGGCGGCGACACCCCCCGCCCTGCCCCAACCGACACCCCCGCCCCGGCCTCTCCCCGCCCCAGCTCCGCCCCGGCGGCGGCGGCGTCGCCCCTCGACCCGCCCCACCGCGACTGCGCTGCCAGTGCACTGCCGGGTCCTTACGGTTGTTACATCGCTTACAGGGCGAGCCCGACGCGCGACCCGGCGCCGCGAGCGCGGCCTTCTACCCCGGCGGGCGGGCGGTCGGGCGGCCGCGGGGCACAGGGGCGGGCGACCGGCGGGGGCCCGGGCCGCAGGGGTCGCTCCGGGGCCTCCGCGCCCGGTCCGCCGGCGCCTGCCGCATCTGCCGCGCTCCACTCGCCCCTCCACCCTAGGTCTGGGCCCTGCCCCGCCGCCCGCCCCGACGCGCGAGCCGGCCCCCTCCCACAGGCGCGGCAGCCCGGCGGAGCCGGGGTCGGGGAGCCGGGGCGCCCGCCACCAAGGGTCGGCTCCGAAGCGGGGCGAGGCCGGCCCGGCGCGGGGGCCCGGTGGGGGAGGGGGTGGTCGAGGGGGTGGGGCTGGGCCAGGCTTCGGCCCGGAGTGCCCTGGGGGCACGGGCCGAGACCCGGCCCAAGGCTGGGCCGAGCGCCAGGACCCCGCGGCCGCCCCCGTCCGCCCCGGACCCACCGTGTGGACGGACCGGGCGCCCGCAGCCGGCCCGGGCTGGCCACGCGACCCGCACGCCAGGTGCCCGCCGCCCCGGCCCCAGAGCGGCCCGACCTTAGGGCCGACCTCAGGAGCGGGCCCCGGAGTGCCCCAGGTCGCGGACCGTCCATCTCAGTCACCGGTCCGTCGAGAGAAGGGTTTCACGAGTCGTTTATGCATGCAAAAGTCTCCTTTCAAACCGGTGTAAAATGATTCTTTGAACTTACCTTTCAGTGTTTTACACACAACAAGTGTGTCCACAAGTCAAATTTAAAATTGGGTCCTCAACTGTCCGGAAGGGAATCATTACCTCTTTCATTGAGGACCGCGTAATAATCCTTTTAACACGATTCCTCTGAAACCAGGTATAAAAGTCAACTTAAATTCGAGGCAAGGGACGTTACCTAGTGGTAAAAACTCACGAGTTAGATCTCTGATCCGACGAAACATAGAAAAGGTAAAAAAAAAAAAAATTCGTTTACATAATTCCGTCATTTTCCTTTTAGAAGTTTTATTCTTACGTGTCTGACAAATTCTTTCAGACAAAATTTAATATTAATTGTTCTGTGACACAATAAGTTGGAGTATTTTAAACCAGTGACAAATCACTTATATGGTCGTAAGGAAACTTTAATTTTAACGACTTGTAAATTATTTAGAGTTTTTCAGTTCGTCAAATAACTTATTGTATAGACTCGTCTTCGACAGTACTTTTTAATAATTCCACTTAATGATCTTAGAACTTTAAAAACTTGACCTCTCTCAAGAACGTCGAGAGGTAGACTGAACTTCATCAAAACTGAATCGACATGCATAAAGAAAGAAAGGAATCGTTTAGGGGCCCAACCACCCTCCTTGAAAGGAAACCCCACCCCCCTACAAAAATGGTATTCTACGGAACAATAAAACTTATAGAACAACATTTATCGGTCGAGACCAGAGGATTTGGAGTGACGTACACACCCGACCCCCACCCCTCTCCACAACTTCGACTATTTATCATTTGAGTGTCCTTTCTAAACCCCTTGAAACCCCCCTCCACAAGACTAAACATAACCTTTTTTGTCTAATTGCATCAAAAACTTTTCGACGAAAATATAAAATAAAGTACCAGTATTATTACACTTTGAAGATTTATTACAAGAAGTGACTAAAAATTTTCTTACTACCCAAACTTCTTTCTTCTAGTTAAGGGACGTAAATGAAACAAAACTGACATTTAGACGACATTTTTTTTGAGAGACTTAGAGGAAGGAAAAATTTCTGGCCAGGTAAGAGTGGTCAGGTCCCAGGGGTCGGGGTAACACACACCCACCGACGACGAGGAACACCTCTACCCCAACCCAGAATAGTGTCGTCGTGGACATCTCCGACGACCCCGGACTTCCATCCATCGGACGAAACGACGAGTGAAAGGACAACCAACGAAATTTCGGTCGTTTCCAACTATGGGAACCTGTCTCTCTCTTGTCAATGTTACGATTTTAATCCCACCCTTAAACTGAGACTGTAACAAGTCACAAACGGTAAGTGAGATCCTTTTGAAACATAGAGAACGGTAGACAGTTGGATCATCACTGTCCACAAAAAAAAAAATGAATAACGGACACACGGTTATAAACTGAAAGTATCCTTAAAAAGACGTTCTATTCACTTGTGAGTATAAAACATCGTAACCAAACGTAAATAATAATTGACGAGACTAAAACACCATGGTCCGTCTAGGACATCAGAGATTTACGTCAACCCTACCACTCTTGGAAAGACTCCTACATTCAACCGAAAAGTTACCTCACCCAGAGGCAAACCCCAGCACTGAGGTCCGTCACTAGAACTCGACCTCACGACTCCTGACCGAAAAAGGAATGAGTAATTGAGTCAGGACAGGACGAAGTGTCCTCACGGTGAGGACACAAAAGTAATTTAACTGGGTCTCCCATGGAGGGGGTTGTGTGTGGGTGTCAATAGAGGGAGAAAGAGAAGACGCAAAATCGGAAAAGTGTCCTTCAGGGTCCGAGGTCCTTATCGAAGTGTGAAGGAGGCAGGTTACAGTCGGGAAAGGGGAAAGGTCGAAACCACTGTGATGGGAAAGAGACTCTCCAGAGACTTATCCGGACCAGTGACCCTAAGGCCCCTGTCACTGCCAGTGGAGACAGGTGTCGTCACCGAGTCCACCAGTCTCGGGACCGGTCCTTCACAGACTGGGACCCTTTCCTCCCACAACCTTCCTCCGTTGCGAAGAGTTTCTCACCTTCGGGACGACCTCGCACCTTTCTTGTGTCCTCTGAGTGAACGACCCAACGAACGACACTCCTCACGACGTGTCTTATCTGTCATGCAAATAGGGACCGGACGGGTAAGGCGTACCACCAGAACCCATGTCTGAAGATATCGAGCTACCAAAAATACGACGACAAGTATTACACACACAGACACACAGCCATATGTGTGTGTGCCTACAGACACATATATATATAGTATGGCTACAGCACATATTTCGGTCATTCCGTACACCACCAAAGAAAAGGGACCCAGACTTTGAATGAACCTCCACTCCGAGACAGAATGGACCCATTGGACTGCATGTCAGGTCGTGTCGTAAACTGTGTACACCTTCTGGAGACACGGGAGACTATGGAACACTAACGTGGGAACTAACCTTCCTACAAAAGTCCCTGAGAGGACCACTCCCCACCGGGACCGTACCCCAAAGGACCGGCCCCGTCGGGACCTCAGCCGGTAGTCGCACCACCAAATACTAAGACCGCAAGTCGTGGACCGACCTCCGGACTGGGCCGACGGACTAGAGCAAAGTCGAAACGATCAATTAATATCATTTCTATGCTAAATTGATTATTGACCTTAAAATCCAGGTTCTTTATCACAAATTTTTTTACGGCATACAGTAATCACACCCAGGGTGTCCTGCATCCAAAGTAACCAAGGGACCAGCCACGACTTACACATGAACCGTCGGTCACTCCAACACTTCGTGAACCTCCTTAATCTTATTCTTAAGAACTTGTAGACTATTGTAAAAGGTCCTAACCAACTTCCTATCCTAACTCAAACCATCCCGGTGTAATTCCAAACGAATCTTATGACAAGAAGTATAACAAAAATCACCTCGGCGGACCTGAACCCTATCCGGAATCGGTAACAGAGTCGGGGTCTAAACTTTTACTCAAAACAAAACACTCAACATAACGTCAAAATTTTAAGGTCACAGTATATCAAAGAAGACTCTATATAAATTCAGTCAACTATGGATTCTTTCAGGGCTGTAATCTGACGAAACAAACGATGGGTGGGGTGGAAAAAAAAACCACGTGGCACCCCAGAATCAAGAGACCGGAGTCATCACTTTTGTTTCTTAAGATTGGTGACGTGGTGGTCCTTACATACGATTCAGCAAAGTCGACACGCGTTGAGAAACGCTGGGGTACCTGACATGGGCGGTCCGGGGAGACAGGTACCCTAAGAGGTCCGTCCTTATGGTCTCACCCAACGGTACGGGAGAAGGTCCCCTAGAAGGACTGGGTCCCTAACTTGGGTACAGGGAATACAGAGGACGTAACCGTCCGGCCAAGAAATGGTGATCGCGGGGGACCCTTCGGACATATTAAAATAATTAAATAAAAACCGACACTACCCAGAAACTGTGACACGTCTAAAAGAGATCAACACCCCTCGCCCCCGATGACAGCAACTCCACACGCCCACCGAAGAGAACAGTGCCTCGCGTCCGAGGTCCGTGTTCCAGAGTCAGCAATGTCGTGTACCTGAGCCATCAACGCCGAGGGCCCGAGATCTCGTGTCCGAGTCATCAAGACCACGTGGTCAAATCAACGAGGTACCGTACACCCTAGAAGGGTCTGGTCCCTAGCTTGGGTACAGAAGACGTAACCGTCCGTCTAAGAAATGCTGACTCGGTGGTCCCTCCGGGTGGGAGTAAAAAAAATTCTGGGAACTCTGGAATCCAGTATCCCGAGAATCCCGGAAAACTTTAAGACCCACTCTCTCGAATAATTTTACTATGACATCATACAGTTCTCTCCGAGTAAAGGTCGACGTTAGTATTAACTGACTACTCATAAGAGTACTTTTTACGAAAGTCTTCAAGTATTAAAACGGTACTTTAGTTAACAGCAGTTTGATTTCACATTTTATGTTCCAGAGTTCGACTCTTTTATGAACCTAAGAAACACGCTGACTCCCTTTCGAAGTAGGAAGGGATCACTAAGTCCGTCCTGTCCGGACGACCATCCACAGACCGTGGTAGTGGCTCCTTCGGTCCACACGGATCCCCTCGTGCCACCCTTCTCCTACTCTCGTACCCAACTCCCCGACAGTGACTTATTGAGACAGTGGAAAAGACATACAAACTTTTAGAAGTATTACTTTACGACTCCCCCACCTTTTCTTTCCTGTCTGAGGTGATGCAGACTGGACCTAAGGCAAGTCCCCGTGGAGGGGTGGGGGGGTGGGGTGGGGGGGCCACAAAGAATCGAGTACACATTTACGTTTGTACAGGCCAGAGAGGACGTGACGAACCGAAATATTAGCCCTACAGACACCCTGGGTGTCCGTGAGTTCTCATTGACCCCCCCACACCGGAACCCGTCGACGAGGGGCCACACAAAGGCACACCCCCACCCCCCAACGTCCGCTAAGTCTGGAGGCAGACACTCGCCCCACGTGAACACAGTCGTGGTCCCGACCCCAAGCCGAAAAGGGTCGTGTCAACACAAACCTCCCCCTCGTACCAGTCTGGAACCGGGCGACCTATACTTACAATCTACGTAACCACATTACGAATAGTAACATTGGTAAGGACTCACATGTCAAGTCACCGTCATTTATGTACGCGTGACAGTGACGTCAGCGACGGTGTCAGGCCTGAAAAAGTCACAGGGTTTGTCTTCGAGACATGGGTAATTCATTATTGGAAGAGTCGGGTCGGGACCAGTGACGTCGGGTGGAACAGAGACCTAAACGGAGTAATCTCAGTGCATCACAAAAGGAAGACACAGACCGAAGGAAGTTCGTCGTATTACAGGAGTTCCAAGTAGGTGTAACACCGGACAACCGAGGGGACCACCGAGTCGTCATTTCTTGGGCGGACCTTAGGTCCTCTGTACCCAAGCTAGGGACCCAGCCCTCCTAGGGTACCTCTTCCTTCACCACTGGGTGAGGTCATACGAACGGACTTTTTAGGGTACCTGTCTCCTCGGACCACCCAATATCAGGTACCCCAACGTTTCTGAGGTTGTGCTGAATCACTGACTTGTGGTCGAACACAGTCTCGAAATGATGAAAAAGACCGACTCGCTATATCACGTCAACACGTCGAAGAATGTCACCAAAAACATATTTGTAGTCTTTATAACGTAGACTTCGAACCTCTTCCCCGTGTCGGGGACGACTCACGAGAGGGCTCTGGGGGCCCCCGGTCCAAAGTCGAGGTCGGGACCTGTCCCGTGTGTGGGTCCGTCACCCGTCGCCGAGGGTGGGAGTCAAGAGTGTCAAGAACGTCAAGTCCACGACCCCGGACCCCGCCCACCCCTCCGACTCCCACTTGTCGTCCCAGAGACTCCAACCCACCCACTCCCCGGGAGACGAGACCTCTCCAAATGTCGACCCTCGGGACTCCAAGTGCACCACTCGTCCACCCTCCCCCAACAGGGACCTGTGTCCCGTCCGAACGGTGCGAGGTCGACCTCCTTCTTGGTTCAGGAGTCTCGACACGTCGGACCTAGTCCGACGTCCGTACACAAGTGTGTCTCAGATTACCACAGTCGAAAGGGGACAGACTCGAAAAGAAAGAAATTTTTCTTTCTATGAAATTGAAATATTTGTAACAATAGTTTTTGAGTAAAAAACTGTAACTTCGTGTCGACTAAATGTCACAATTAAAGCTGAGAAGTCATTTCACTGAGTTTATACGTGTATTCTCTCGACTCGTGGCTTCTTGACTACGAAAACTTGACACTACAACCTCTTCTGAGACCTCTCAGGGAACCTGACGTTCCTCTAGTCAGGACCCACAAGAAACCTTTCTTACTACGATTTCGACTTTGAGGTCATGAAACCGGTGGAGTACGCTTTTCAACTGAGTAACCTTTTCTGACTACGACCCTTTCTAACTCCCGACCTCGTCTTCCCCTGCTGTCTCCTACTCTACCGACCTGCCGTAGTGACTGAGCTACCTGCACTCAAACTCACTTGAGGTCCTCAACCACTACCTGTTCCTCCGGACCACACGACGTTAAGTACCCCAGCGTTTCTCAGCCTGTGCTGACTCGTTGACTTGACTTGACTATGTGATAAAGAGACAAGAAAAGGTAACACCGAATAACGTCCTATAACTTATATCAAAGGACACGATATGTAATCCTAGAACAAATAGGTAAGATATATATTATCAGACATAGACGATTGGAGTTTGAGGATTAGGCTGTGAGGGGGAGTGTTGAAACGGGCACCGTTGGTGTACAGACGAGACATACGGACACTCAGACAAAGACGAAGTATCTATCCGAAAAAACACAGTATAAAATCTAAAGTGTATATTCACTACAGTATACCACAATCAGAAAGAGACAAACTGAGTGAAGTGGATCATGTTATTAGAGAAAATTCAGGTAAGTACAACGACGTTTACCGTAAAGTAAGAAAAATTACCGACTCATCATAAAGTAACTCATATACATGGTGTAGAAGTAGGTGAGTAGTCAACTACCTGTAAATGCAACGACGGTATAAGACCGATAACATAATTATTTATCACGACGATACTTATATCCCCACGTACATAGTAAAACTTCATCTCAAAAGAGGTCTATACACGGGTCCTCACCCTAACGACCTAGTACACAATTGACATAAAAATCAAAATGACCCTTGGAGGCATGTTAAGACGTGTCACCGACATAGTTAAATGTAAGCGTAGTTGTAACATCCTCACAAGGGAAAAGAGATGTAGGAGAGAGTCAAGTCAAGTCAGCACAGGCTGAGAAACGCTGGGGTACTTAACGTCGTGCGGTCCGGAGGAACAGATAGTGGTTGAGGACCTCAAGTGAGTTTGAGTGCAGGTAGTTCAGCCACTACGGTAGGTCGGTAGAGTAGGAGATAGCAGGGGAAGACGAGGACGGGGGTTAGGGAGGGTCGTAGTCTCAGAAAAGGTTACTCAGTCGAGAAGGGTACTCCACCGGTTTCATGACCTCAAAGTCGAAATCGTAGTAAGGAAGGTCACTTGTGGGTCCTGACTAGAGGAAATCCTACCTAACCAACCTAGAGGAACGTCAGGTTCCCTGAGAGTTCTCAGAAGAGGTTGTGGTGTCAAGTTTTCGTAGCTAAGAAGCCGCGAGTCGAAAGAAGTGTCAGGTTGAGAGTGTAGGTATGTACTGGTGTCCTTTTTGGTATCGGAACTGCTCTGCCTGGAAACAACCGTTTCATTACAGAGACGAAAACTTATACGATAGATCCAACCAGGATTGAAAGGAAGGTTCCTCATTCACAGAAAATTAAAGTACCGACTTCAGTGGTAGACGTCACTAAAACCTCGGGGGTTTTTATTTCCGACTGTGACAAAGGTGACAAAGGGGTAGATATCCGGTACTTCACTACCCTGGTCTACGGTACTTACAACTCGAAATTCGGTTGAAAAAGTGAGAGGAGAAAAGTGAAACTAGTTCTCCGAAATATTAAGGAGAAAGACGGTATTCTCACCACAGTAGACGTATAGACTCCAATAACTATAAAGAGGGTCGTTAGAACTCAGGTCGAACACGAAGAAGGTCGGGTCGGAAAGAGACTACATGAGACGTATATTCAATTTATTCGTCTCACTGTTATATGTCGGAACTGTATAAGGAAAAGGATAAACCTTGGTCAGACAACAAGGTACAGGTCAAGATTGACAACGAAGGACTGGACGTATATCCAAAGAGTTCTCCGTCCAGTCCACCAGACCATAAGGGTAGTGAAAGTCTTAAAAGGTGTCAAACAACACTAGGTGTGTCAGTTTCCGAAACCGTATCAGTTATTTCGTCTTTATCTACAAAAAGACCTTGAGAGAAGGAAAAAACTACTAGGTCGCCTACAACCGTTAAACTAGAGACCAAGGAGACGGAAAAGATTTTGGTCGAACTTGTAGACCTTCAAGTGCCAAGTACACAACGACTTCGGACCGAACCTCTTAAAACTCGTAATGAAATGATCGTACTCTTTACTCACGTCAACACACCATCAAACTCGTAAGAAACCATAACGGAAAGAAACCCTCATCTTACTTTTGACTGGAAAAGGTCAGGACACCGGTGACGACTCAAAAGGTTTGAACGACCGTATAACTCACGTCGTGAAAGTGTCGTAGTAGAAAGTCCTAAACTTTATCGAGTTGACCTTTGTAGTGGAGGTGATTGGAACAAGTATCACTACGAAAGATTCATGGTGAACTGAAGTGTAAGGTCCTACAGACCGACATCCACTCACTAGTGTGGTAACACTAATAGAACCAGCACTTCTAGAAAAAACATATCAAGAAGACACATAAGAACGGTGGAGAAGAATTATAGAAGACGAAGACAACCCAGGTATGGTAAAGACAGGAAATAGTTCGGGTAGAAACGTACTTTACAAGGGAACCATAGAGATGAAAAAAACTTCTCTAGAGATCAGAAAGGGTAAGACAGTAAAAGGAGATAAAGAAACATAACTAGAGACTCATTCCGAAAGAATAGAGAAGAACGATAAGAAACCTTGAGACGTAAGTCTACGAATATAGAAAGGAAAAGAGGAAAAACAATAAACATCTGTAAAACTACAACCGGTAAGACTGGTCACACTCCACTATGGAGTAACACCAAAACTAAACGTAAAGAGATTATTAATCACTACAACTCGTAGAACTGTACACGGACAACTGGTAGACATACAGAAGAAATCTCTTTACAGACAAATCCAGAAGACGGGTAAAAAACTAATCCAACAAAAACAACAGCAGCAACTCAAACAGGTAAGGATTTTTCATGACGATTGTAATACACCCTTTGTGGTCGTTACGACGATTCCCCGAAGGGAGTATCGAGTCAACCATTTCTTAGACGGACGTTACGTCCTCTGGGCCCAGGATAAGGACCCAGTCCTTCTAGGGGACCACTTCCTTTACCGTTGGGTGAGGTCATAAGTACGGACCTTTTAAAGTGACTGTCTCCTCGAACCTCCCGATGTCAGGTACCCCAACGTTCTCAACCTGTGTTGAAACACTGATTTGGTAGTGGTTTTTCATGACGATTGTAATACACCCTTGTGGTCACTTGTGGAAGACTAAAAGGAAAAGTCCACCTCTACTAGAAGTCTTACTTCTGCGACCTTTTACAAACCAAGAGACATCCTTGATGTTTTTACCTTCCTTTCCTGTGAAAGTTTTCCTTTGACAACACTTTCGCACAAATGTCGATTGACTATGACAACCAGAACAGGGAATTTGTTATTTTGCGAAATTCTTCTAACATAAATACCAGTCTCCTTGGACCCGACTGGTACGCCGGCTTCTGGAAGGGACGGTGGTGTATGAGTCCCTTGTCGGCCGTCGCCGACGTCCTCTAGGCCCTCCCCGACTTCGTCGGCGGACACCCCGGCCCGTCACTGCGGTGGGACCTGCGGTTCCAGGATCCCCCGTTCCAGGACCCCCCGTTCCTGTGACGGGCCGTCGTCGTCTACTCCTCACGGGGCTTCAAACCCGGCATGGTCTTTCGGGACGCCCTCTAGTCTATGAGGAACGAGGGGAAACGATTGCTCAGCCCGTGGAGTCGGCGGTGTCTTCACTTGTCTGTCTACGACGTCCTCGACCACCTACGTCCGACACTGGTCCACCCATGTCCGGGGTCTCCGACGGACACCCGACCGGGTCCCTACCGGGTAAACCCCATGTCTCCTCGGGACGTTTACAGGGACCTCTCCCCACAGACCCGATGTTCGGGGGAAGAGGAGTTTTGGCAGGACACTCGATGAAAGGAAGAGGTCGTGCTAGGTCTCTAGACTCGAGAGGCGTTTCCCACGGGGACCCTCCTGACCGTTCGAAAGGGGGTATCGGGAAAAATTCCAAATAAACCGAATAAGACCCGACAGTACCCTTTCTCTGTCGAAGGAAAATTGGACAAAAACAAAACACGCAAAAAATTAAGTCCCCCTTCCAACTAATCGTATTTCACCGAGAAACTGAGAAAAAGGAGGACAAAATTTTCTATCGTGCATGTGACAATCTCCTCTACATTGATATAATTTCTTTTCTCTTTCTGATCTTATTTTTCGAAGTCTTTGGTAGTCTTACCACGTTGTGTCACACTACAGAGGTCAATCACCACACTTTCACTTTCAGCGAGTCAGTACAGACTGAGAAACGCTGGGGTACCTGATATGTCGGGTACCTTAAGAGGTCCGGTCTTATGACACCCATCGGAAAGGGAAGAGGTCCCCTAGAAGGGTTGGGTCGTTAGTTTGGGTCCAGAGGGTGTAACGTCCGTCTAAGAAATGGTCGACTCGGTGTTCCCTTCGGGTGCTTATGACCTCATCCATCGGATAGAGAAGAGGTCCCTTAGAAGGACTGGGTCTTTAACTTGACCCCAGAGGACGAAACGTCCGCCTAAGAAATGGTTGACTCGATAGTCCCACCTCCGTGGTTTATGTGCATTTGTGTGTGCCCTTGGTACATAAATCGCTACGACTCGACACGTACCCCATAGTCACTGTGCATTGGTCATTTTTACGGGAACGGAGTACTTTGCCGAAGACTTCCGTCCACGAAATGGTCGTGGACAACACACCTTCAGTCGACCCACTTACTCCTGTGTTCGGCCTGTGAAGACGACGAACCCCTGACTCGTCCCAAGTACGAGTCCCGTGGAGTCCTTCCGAACTCGTGGAAGTCAAGGAACCTTTATTGGATTAATACGTGAGGACCGGAGCCTCAGGGCCCTGGACCCTCTTTTCTTTGTTGAGGGGGAAAATGAAGATTTTCGAGGCAGTTTGGAGAACATCAAAGAATGGTCTATTAGATGTAAAGAGTCTGTTAGACAAACACTCTGATCACCACGACGAACGTCCGAAGGACCTCGGAGACCCGGCACACCCTTGAGAGGACACCCACTACTCGAAACAACACAACTCTCGACGAGGGGAGGTCGGGTCCCGACACTCGTTGCCCACGTCTCACCAATCACGTTCACTGTCGTCTCCGAGCTGGCAAGAGAGACACGCGTACACTTCGTTCTAGTCGACGGTCGACGACGGGGGACTGTCTGTCCACTCTACCAACACTACCAGTCTTCCTCGGTCGGTAGGGCCCCTTTATCACCCCTCTCACGTCTCTGAGTCGGACTCACGTCTTGACTTTTGGAGGAGGACATTCAGTGAATGTTTGTTTTCTCGACAAAAACGTCAACACTATATTTCTTTGTTTAGTCCGTTTACTAGGTCTTAAGTCCACCCTAGAGTAACACCATTTTAGGTAATCGCTATTAACGTCACGTCCTTTATTACTTCACCCATGACAAAGATTATGTAATTTTGTGTTTATATTATTTTACTTCATAACCCCATGGGACATTCAAGGGTAGTCGTAAATTAAATACAATTGACGATTGTCTTTCCTGACGGTAAAATTACGAGGACTTTATTAGGTAGTCAAACCACATATCACAATGAAATACTAAATTTTGTTGAGACGGCAGTGAGACTGGAAGGTTGAGTCTGAAAAAGGATAGGACCAATCTCCCATGTAAAGGAAAGTCTCTTTAGACTAAGTTTTCAATAATAGACCCCCGAAGGGACCACCAGGTCACCAAATTTGGGGGGTGAAGGTTACGTCCTCCAACCGAAATTAACGACCAACCCCTTGATTCTAGGTTGTACGACACTCCACGCCGGTTTTACCCCCTTTTCTTAAAATTTTTTCTAAGGATTCCGTGTACCTTCCTACAAGTTGTAGTGATTAGTTCTCTTTACGTTTAGTTTGGATCTCACTTCATGGGGGAGTGTCTCCAGTCTTACCAGTAATAGTCTTTCAGTTGTTTATTTACGACCTCTCCCACACCTCTTTTGTCTTAGTAGGATGTGACAACAACCCTTGCATTTGACCACGTCGGTGACACCTCTTGTCATAGCTCCAAAGAATTTTTTGATTTGTATCTCAATGACGTACTGGGTCGTTAGGGTGAGGACCCGCATTTAGGTCTTTTATATTTTTAAGATCAAGTCTTTCTATCTTGGTGAAGACACAAGTCTCGTCGTAACAAATGTTATCGACTCTGTGCCGTCGTTGGATTTAAATACAGCCTTACTCACCTATTCTACACCACACACATATGTGTGTGTCATAGTATACACAGACGGTATTTGTTACTTTATTACGGTAAACGTCGTTGTACCTACGTTGAATCTCTAACAGTTTAAGTCACTTCGTTCAGTATCTTTCTATTAGTAATCAATATACACCTTGGACTAAAAAAATTTTCTATGTTTACTTAAATAAATGTTTTATCAGAATGTCTATAGTTTTTGTTGGAATACTAATGGTTTCCGCTTTACACCTCCCCTCCCTATTTATTCCTCAAACATTGTATATGCGTGATTATACATTTTATCCATTGGTTGTTCCTGAATGTATATCCTGTTCCTTGAGATGAGTTATAGGATACTTTTGGATACACTCTTTTAGACTTTTTCTTATTCTCCATATACATATTAACTTAGTGAAGCGACATGTGGACGTTGACTGCTGTAATATTTAGTTTCTATGAGTTTAATTCTTTCTTTTACTACGGGTCCACCCTCCTTATGGTTTCCCGTCGGTAACCGTTTCATGGGTCGACTTTTCAGTTCTCCCCTGAACTACAAAATAGTGAATAGTGTTCACAAGCTAGTGAATAAAAAATTATGCACCAGTCTTACTACACAGGGTCTTCTCCAGTGACGGACAGACTTTCGTCTGGGAACACAAAAAGAGGCCCTTCCAGGGGAACACCTGCGTCGCTCCGGGCACCAGAAGACAACCCAGCCACTGAGACCTCCGCCGAGCCTTCCCCTACTCTCGACGGACGCGCGCCTCAGAGGCGACACCTCACACCCCAGGACCCACCTCCTCCCGACTCCCCGTGGCGTCCCAGTGGCCCACTCCACCGAGGAGACTCAGCTTCTGGTCCCCACACACCCCGGCTCGAGCCCGGCGCGGGGGTCTCACCGTGGGGGTGTTGGACGGGACGGCACACTCCCCGCGGCCCGCGCGTCGGACACGTAGGCGACACCTCTGTCGCCCTCCCGCCACTCGTCGACCCTCGCGCCGGGCCGCCGGACACCTGCCTCCCGGAGGGACGGACGTCCAGGTCGGCCTCGGCAGCACTGCCTCTCCGCCCCAGCCTCGCTCCCGTGGCGAGTGCTCTTTGGGTACCGGGACCTGGGGATCTGTCTACTCGGCTACTCTTTCGTTGGTTCGAATCAAAAAACTCTCTAAATTTTATAAGTTTTTAAGTTCGTTTTGGCGTGCGAAAACAAAAAGATTTGCACACTAAGGAGAAACGGGCACCCCCCACGGGCGACCGAGGTCCTCCATGAGTCTACCCTGGACGGAGGCCGGCCCTCCGACTTGGAGGAACTGGGCACGGCTCTTGTGTCGCCCGCGTGGGCCTGTCCGTCGGTGCGTCCCTGACACCCTGGAGGGACCTCCGGGCCCCGACTCTGAGGGGCGAGGGTGACGTCCCCGAACCCACGCCAGGGAGGACCCCGTGACTCGGGACACACGTCAGCGATTCTCAAGTGTCCGGCGTCTCTACGGCGTTGACTTTCTAGGGTCACGGTGTCGAGTTCTTGGCCGCGTCGTTTTGTGCATTTTTGTTCATCGACTTTTGTTTTGTCTCCGTGTGTCATCGGAGGACCCTCTCAACCACACCTCGTCTGACAGGGTGAGCCCGTGGACCCACTGCCATAGTCCTGTCACTGAGTGAACATTTTAAATAAAAATTTTGGTTTTTGCAAAACATAACCCCATGTTGACCAATTACAACACTATCAAAGTCCACCTGTCGTTTCCCTGAGTCGGTATACACATGTACATAGATAAGAGGGGGTTTGAGGGGTGGATAGGTCCGACGGTGTATTGTGACTGACGAGTGGAACAAGCTACGATGTGCCAAGATGTCTGTGGACTGTACTCGACTCACAGATTCCAAAGTCTCTGGAAAAAGGATTTTATTAAAAATAATAAATGAAAACCGACACGAACAACGGCACACGTCCGAAAGAGACCAACGCCACTCGACCTCACTGAGAAGCAACACCCAGGTACCCGTAGAGTACACCACCAAAGAGATCTCGTGCGCCCAAAGTCATCAACACTGTGTACCCATACTGTCAACACCGAATCCCCGAGACCTCGTACCTGAGTTCATATACACCGAGACCCGAATCAACGAGACGACGGACACCGTAGAAGGACCTGGTCCCAAGTTTGGTCACAGGAAACGTGACGTTCTGTCTGAGAATTGTTAACCTGGTGGTCTCTTCAGGGAGTCTCTGGAAAGACTACACAGACACATGTATACGCGATCGGACTCTCACCCCTCCAGGACGCACTTACTCCGGCAGATCTCCTCCCTCCGATGAACTCCCCACTGAGAAGGGGTTCTGTGAACACCGAGGACACTTCTTTCCTCAATAGAAGACTACCCTTCCACAGCTGACGACTGTCGTGAGCCCGTAAAAATCACTCCACAAAAAGGTTGATGTCTCGTCCTAGGAACTTACTCACCTTATTAGTCAAAACACCCGAGACTATTGTCACGTCTCAGTCTAGTGTGTATTTATTCCAATTCACAACAAGAATACTTTAACACTCTCACTTCTGTTTTGACGACACATGACATCTACCTGACGATCGGAAAGGACGGACCTCGTACTGTCCGGTGGACATTGAGAACCTCCGAGGTGTAAGGAGTCTTTACCTCTCTTCGGGACTAAAATTTTGACTTTTAATGTAAAAGTGATGGGAAAAAAGCTTTGATTTAACAGTATTTTGTCTACCCTAGACACAAATCAAATCCCAAAAGTCGATCTTTTTCTTATGATTCATAATAAACACTTAAAGACTCTTTCCTCTAAAGTAAACTAACTTAGACATTTCGGTGAGTCGTCTGTAAGAAAAAAAAAAAAAACCTCATGATGTGAGATGGAAGTAACCAGACCATTGCGGACCAGACGGCGAGACTACCCTGGAAACCCGAGTCTCGTTAGTGCGACCCAGGGACGTCGGCCGTCGCAAGCACAATGACGGCCCAAGTACGGAGAGACGGGGTCCCCACCTTCACACAACAGCGACCCCTAGAGTCGGAGAGTGCGACGGCCTTCCGGAAGGACTGTCCACTGAACTCCTTCACAGGTCGCTTAGTAAAAAGGAAGTCGTGTGAAGTGACGTCACGACCGGCTCCCTCGTCCCGCGAGTGTGGCGTCGCGACCTCGAGGTACATAAGGTGTACCCCAGCGACCCGCCGCGAGATGGACGGTCGGAGGGAGGAGATCGACGACGGGGTCGTAGACACACGACGTCCGACGGGTGACCCGAGGCTTCCAACCGTCCGGAGAGGTAGGTAGGCACTACCCGCCGACACAGTGTCTGGGGTGGAAGGGACCTTCAGGTCACCAATTCTAAGGAACACCGCTCCTGTTTTTCAACAAAATAGACAAAAAAGGAGATTTAATAAATCGTAAAATTAGGGTGAAGGAATAAATTGAAATTTTACTAGACAAATGTAAATCACCTTCCTGTTCCTTTCCCTGTAAAGTTTCTCATTTATTTGTCTTGTAAGGTTGTGTTGAACGTCCTAAGACCATATCGGAAATGGTTCCAGTCCCGAACACAGTGTCGGAAAGTAATGGAAAGGGCGGACAAAATCTCGAACAGATGTCTTTTAGTCGGAGAAACGCATCTAAAATCTTAGTATCGTGTACGATTAAAAACGAAAATACTCCATTATTCATAAGGGAACTCGTGTAACGAGTCACATTCTTTACTCTTGTAGGAAACCGAAGTTCAGTCGCTGACTAGGGTAGGTCCACCCTGACTGAACCACCGGGTCTCGTCGGGTCGAAATGGACGGTGGTGTCGACGACATTGACCGGGTCCGCCGCCCGTCCACCCACCACTCTTGGACGTCCACCCCTGAGGAGGGATCGTGGGTCTCGTCTCTCCCCTGGAACTGTCACGACCGTAGTCAACGAGATATTGTCTGTGTTCAAGAGGCTCGAGGAGAGGGAGGTGGGGTAGGAACAGTAGCAACTTTAAAACTCATTTAGCGAGTACACGGAAGAACAACAATTCAACGATTCAGCACAGACTGAGACGATGGTGTACCTGACGTCGTGTGGTCCGAAGGGACAGGAAGTGATAGAGGGTCTCAAACGAGTCTGAATACAAGTAAATCAGTGACTACTGTAGGTTGGTAGATTAGGAGACGACGGGAGAAGAAGAAGAGGAGGAAAGGGTCGTAGTCCCAGAAAAGGTCACTCAGTCAAGAAGCGCAGTCCACCGGTTTCATAGTCTCGAAGTCGAAGTCGTAGTCAGGAAGGTTACTTATAAGTCCCAACTAAAGGAAATCCTAACTGACTAACCTAGAGGAACGACAGGTTCCCTGAGAGTTCTCAGAAGAGGTTATGTTAAGTTTCCATAGTTAAGAAACGGTGGGCCGGAAGAAATACCAGGTTGAGAGTGTACACATGTATTAATGACCTTTTTGGTATCTATTGAAACTGAATATACCTGGAAACAACCGTTTCACTACAGACCAAAAATTATGTGACAGATCCAAACAATATCGAAAGGAGGGTCCCTCGTTCGTAGAAAATTAAAGTACCAACGTCAGTAGGTAGAATCAGAGCGGAAAAGGTAGAAACTGTGAACCGACCACCACGAGTAAAGAGCCCCACTGACCGTCCGTCCTGTCCCGAATCCATGTCTCGGGAGACGTGCGGAAGTGAGACGACCGTAGGACGGCTCAAGAACGGTTGTCGGAGAGGTACGTCTGAGAGGTCGTCCCCGAGTGTAAAACCTTTAAGAACCGGATCCCGGCTCGGAGGACCACATGTCTGATGGGGTGCACCCCAGTGAGTCAACAAAAGAGTCTCTTTTATAGGTACGAGACGACACCTACTGGTCAATGACAGGTCCCAAGTCAGACGGTGGACGCCCGTGTCCTGTTCGGTCTCTAGTGTCGAAGGGACTCTGTTCCTCGTATACACATCGGTCCAGTGTGTGTCGTCTCGTGTACACAGTGCACATAGGTGTCTCGTTCTTTTCCTATGTACACGACTGTGCGTCGTCCTCGGGGGTGTGTGCGTGTCAGAGACCTTCGGTCAGAACTACCTCCCTTCCTTCGTAGACATACTGTAGACGTAGGACTGTAGGGACGGGGACCAGCGGGCACCCGACTGGCAGGGGACGTGTCACCCTGGTGTCGACGTGTCCCCGATGACACCTGTGTGTACTCTGTGTCGTCGACGAGTAAATTTTTCACACCTGACCTCGAGCTTCCAGACACTGTTCCTACGAACCACTCCTCCGGACACACGAAAAACGTCCCTTTGCAGGCTTACCGTCCTGACCTGCCGTCATCAATAGACGGGCCCTCTCAGAAGGGGGTATGAGTCGGACGACTCAGGGTCCTCGGCTGTGGCCGAACAGTGACCACTACTTTGGACGTCACCACGAAGACGAGACGGCCGACGGGGGTAGGAGACCACGTCTGAACAGGGGCGGCCAGTCCGCCAGGGGGGTTACCCCGGACAGAGGGTTAGGGAACGGCGGGTGTACACACGGGACCCGGACCCCAGGACGATGAGTGTGTGACCGGGAAGCGGAGGGTCAAGAAGGAGGTCGTGACACCCGACTCTGTCTGACTTAGACACAATTCTTTTGGTCTCAAGGGCTGTTCTTACTTAAGTTTAAGGTGTATTTAAGTAATGACTTTTTTTATCTACACAAAAAGAAGTTTTCTCCAACCTGGATTTAATGGTATTGTTGACATATGTTCTGATATCACGAAGAAATTCTTGTTTAGTACCTCTATATTCTTATCAAAACATCAATTTATACTTAGGTTGGTTTGAAGAATAAACTCCCTGATACTTCAACGTTCTGCCACATCTTTTGTCATGAAGGACGACTGACACGTCGGGCTAATACTGTTTATCTTCGTTCACTTTCACTTCAGTGAGTCAGTACAGGTTGAGAAACGCTGGGACACCTGACATCGGGTGGTCCGGGGAGGCAGGTACCCTAAGAGGTCCGTTCTCATGACCTCACCCAACGGTAAAGGAAGAGGTCCCCTAGAAGGGCTGGGTCCCTAACGTGGGTCCAGAGGACGTAACGTCCGTCTGCGAAATTGGAGACTCGGTGGTCCCTTCGGGATTACGTTCTCATGACCTCACCCAACGGTAAAGGAAGAGGTCCCCTAGAAGGGCTGGGTCCCTAACTTGGGTCCAGAGGACGTAACGTCCGTCTGCGAAATTGGAGACTCGGTGGTCCCTTCGGGATTATCTTCGTTTCAACCACGAAATAATAGTCCGAGGATTGTCCTGTTGACATTATTAGATACCCTATATAACCTTATTTCTATGTAAAAATTCCAAGAATTCAAAGTGAATAGTGTGGTCATTAGTTATAACGCTATTACAAGAGTAAAAGACCACTTTATAATAAAGAACCACAAAACAATTTAGAGACAAGCACTAATATAATTTATAGACATTTAAATTGAAAGGTATTTTGACTAGAATTGTTTAACTTAAATAAATCGTTTGGGTTGGTAAGTCTCAACTCCATTTTAATTATTCACCCATATAAAAAGTCCAATATGGACGTCATTTTCATCAATGGGTAACAGATGACGATACATTGTTTGGTAGGGTCTTCAAAATCGCCGACTTCTTGTTGGTATCAAATAATGAATAATACTAGGAGACCCGACAGGTCGATACAACCACCCCAACTCGTAGGTCCGACAAACGAGTGTACAACCTTGACATCGACTCAGACCCCCGACCGTAACCGGACTAGGACGGGGGACCTCGTCTGACGTCCGGTGGTTCTAAGATCCCCGTCTCGACTCGGACACGTGTACTCTGACGTCCACAACAGTACGAGTAAAGACCTGTGTCCCTGTACACTTCTCTTATCTTCCAAGTCCTGTCAACTGACCAGACACCAAGGGGCATGGGACGAGACTGACTGATGGTCGGTTCTTATGGAAAAGAGGAGGCAGACGGGTGTAGGACGACAGAAACTTCTCGGTCGACACACAGGAGTAGACCGGACTCCTGTCAGGGACCAAGGAGAGGGAAGAGACCGGGAGAAGGGGCCTTTGAGTAGGATCGTCACAACCCCCCACCCCCACCCCCCACGAACAGAAAGGTCCTGACAAGACCTTCTCCACCCCCCTCGACAGGACGGTCCGGACAGGGCCCCTGGGTACGAGAGAGTGGGTGACATCGGGAAGGGAACCGAGGGAGGGATCACACCCCCTTCCGACCAAGAGACTGAAGGTGTCTGGTCTGTCCTTACAGAGGTAGGTCAGTGTCTTCAAAAGAGTCCTCCTCGTCTTGTTTCAGAAGGTCCGGATGGTAGTTCTAGACCCACCCCAGTCAAACACACTCCTTCTCCTTTGTCTCTAGTTTCTAGACCCACCCCAGTCACACACTCTCCGTCTTCTTGGTCTCTAGTTTAACGGTTGTAGGCAACCTAGTAGCTTTTTCGTTCTCAAGGTCTTTTTGTAGATGAAGAAATAACTGATACGGTTTCGGAAACTGACACACCTAGTGTTGTTTGACACCTTTTAAGAAGTTCTCAACCTTATGGTCTGGTGAACTGGACGCAAAACTCTTTAGACAAACGTCCAGTTCTTCGTTGTCAATCTTGACCTGTACCTTGTTGTCTGACCAAGGTTTGACCCTTTCCTCATGTAGTTCCGACATATAACAGTGGGACGAATGAATTGAATGTACGTCTCATCATGTAGTACGCTTTACGGTCTGATCTACTTCGTGTTCGACCTGAGTTCTAACGGTCGTCTTTATAGTTATTGGAGTCTATACGTCTACTGTGGTAGGAATACCGTCTTTCGTTTCTTGATTTCTCGGAGAACTACTTTCACTTTCTCCTCTCACTTTTTCTACCGAATTTTGAGTTGTAAGTCTTTTGCTTCTAGTACCGTAGACCAGGGTAGTGAAGTACCGTTTATCTACCCCTTTGTTACCTTTGTGACTGTCTGAGTTAAAAACTCCCCGAGGTTTTAGTGACGTCTACCACTGACGTCCATACTTTAATTTTCTACGAACGACGAACCTTCTTTTCGACACTGGTTGGATCTGTCGTATAATTTTTCGTCTCTGTAATGAAACGGTTGTTTCCAGAGAGATCAGTTTCGATACCAAAAAGGTCATCAGTATATACCTACACTCTCAACCTGAATCTTTCTTTCGACTCGTAGCTTCTTAACTACGAAAACTTGACACCACAACCTCTTCCGAGAAACTCTCAGGAAACCTGACGTTCCCCTAGGTTGGTCAGGTAGGATTTCCTTTAGTCAGGACTTATAAGTAACCTTCTTGACTAGGACTTCGACTTTGAGGTTATGAAACCGGTGGACTAAGCTTCTTGACTGAGTGACCTTTTCTGGGACTACGACCCTTTCTAACTTCCGTCCTCCTCTTCCTTTGCTGTCTCCTACTCTACCAACCTACCGTAGTGACTGAGCTACCCGTACTCAAACTCGTTCAAAGCCCTCAACCACTTCCTGTCCCTTCGGACCGTACGACGTCAGGCACCCGAGTGTTTCTCAGTCTGTGCTGATTCACTGACGTGACTCACACACACTCCAAGTAGTCGGGGTTCTATTCAGGGGTCGTCAAGAACGAGGTGACTGAGCCTCCGCCCACACCATGTCTTTCCGACAGGGACCTTCGAAGTCCACTGGGTGCGGGTCCGGGGGTCGATTACAGAGACACGAGGGGAGAGGTCCTCTACCGCCCGTCCCGGGAGTTCGTCTGGCCGTCGGCGTCGTAGCTCCGGCGGGACCTCAAGTAGTCATTCTACCCGATGGACCTCGGTCCGTTCCTCGTCTAGCAAGCCCAGCAGTTCGTCTGGAGGGGTCCACTCGCGTGAACCCCGATACCTCTCCGCCGACACCCCTCTCCCGGAGTACCGGTAGTGAGTCTGGTGGAGGGAGTGTCCTCAGGCCTATGCCCCTGACTTGGACGGGACGGGTTGTAGGATATATGGGGTCTTACCCCCGTCTAACTGTGAATCGACCCAGGAATGAAGGACCCCTAAACACCTCAAGACAAGTACTTTCCCTTTTAAGTTTTACTTTTAATCCGGTGAGTCGTCTAAGAAAGAAGACCTGAACACCCCCTCAGAATTCCCCTCCGAATAAAGTAACTAAGATTTTGTGAACAAAGGGTGAAACACTCGAGCCTCTGGTCCGACGTGCCACCGTCCACCGAGGTCTCATGTCACGGAGTCCGTCTCCACACCCTTTCGTTGAGGGTGGTATGAGGGCCCCTCCCTCCCGGTCAGCGGAGTCGTGGGGACGGACGATCAGTCACCCACAAAGAGAAGGACCCATCTCGTCTACCTCGGTAAAACCCCTGGACTCCGGGGACCCCCCGTTATTCCCTAAGTCCTATAACTGGTCTTCCTCAAAAGGGACCTCTGGAACCTATTTGGGTCAAGTAGACGACTCACTCCTTGAACGTTCCTGAAACATAATTTACGTAACATGGAAGGAACTCTACTCTTGTGTCCAAAGGGAAAAAAAAAAAACTTCCGTATTGTAAAGTTTTTACATAAATAGATGATGTATAGAAGTTTTATATATTTGATCTTTAACTGTCTTAATTTTCTTGTTATCTTTTTGTATAAAAGTGACACCCACTTAAATTGGTGGACAGAGTCCGTGACTGACTCTTTGCGTCTCACTTTTGCCACTCTTGTGCCTGTAAACGGGCAGTGTAAAGCGAAGAGAACTAACTCCTTGCGGGAATTCGTAGCGGAACGACGGCGGTGCAGAGCCCCAGACCCACTGTCGAGTAGGGGGCGGGGCCGGGACCCCCGTCGGGGCCGCGACCACGAAGTACAAGGGGACCCCCCGAGACGGCCCCGAGGACGCCGCGACCCTCCTCCCACGGGCTGGCCGCTGCGCCCCGGAAGACGAGCGCCGGGAGAATTGCGGCGGAGGCAGAGACGGGCGTCCCTTCCCGGACCGCGGCCGGGGGCCCGGTGCTTCCGGCTCGAAGCTTCGTGGCCCGCTCGGAAAGGGCGGGAAGTGCGTCCACCGGCCCGGCCGAAAGCTCCCGGGGCGGCGGGACCTCCTTCGCGGGGCGGGCATGGGCCTGAAGGAGAAGCGGCCGCAGCCCGGAGGAACAGCAGGCGTGGGCGGGTTCCCGATGTGCCGGCGGCCCCTCCGTCGAGCGTACTCGGAGCGCCCAGGGCCCCCGCGCGTGATGTCTCGGGGCGACGACCACGGGCGCCTCGGGGACCCGATACCGCAGTTCGCGTCGAGGAGGAAGGTTTCGTTCCGCTGGGGCCTCCGGCCGCGCATGCGCCCCGACTGGCGGTTCCCGCGCCGGCGCGGCCACGGTTGGGGGCCGGAGGGCAAGGGTCGGGGGCCGCGGCGGATGCGAGGCCGGGGCGTGGGGTTCGGCGGTGTGGTCCCTGTGGGCCCCCGGGGGGCCCCGCGGCGCAAGCGGCCGCTGCCGCGGGGCGGGCCGGACCGGCGGGGGCGCGCGTGGCCGGACCCGCGGCTCGCAAAGCTCGGCCCGCGAGGCGGAACCGGCTCGCGGTCGGACCGGGCCGCCCTGAGCGAGGGGTTCGGCCCGGGGTCGGCGTGGCCAAGCAAGTCGCCGCGGCGCCGGGGCGGATTGCGGCACTGCCGGCAGTGCCGGCGCGCGTAGGACGTAGGCCACGCCTCGCACGCGCACGACGCCGGACTTGGGGTCTGCCGGCACCCCGGGAGCGTGGGCCGAACCCGCGGCCGAGTGGGCGGGCTGCCGGGCCTTGGGCGCCTCCTCGAGAGTCCCCCGCGGCTCCGCGCCCCGGCCGGGGGCGGAATAGGCGCCGTGAACGACGCCGGCGTCCGGGCGCGGCTCGGCGAGCTGCACCTGCCCGACACGCGACCCGACGTCGTCCCGGAGGCCCCGCCGGCGCGGAGACTCGGGGGGCTACCGTCGGGGCGCTCGGGGCCCCGGTGGTTTCGGCTGTCCCACCCGTCCCTGGCCTTCGTCTAGGTCTGTAGGGGCCACGGGCACGCATCCCCGTCGGCGCTGCTCCTGTCCGCGCTCAGCGCGTAGTTCTCGATGAGCGGAAGCCGGAAGTTCAAGAAGTACCTCGTCGTGCACCTCTTGCACGAGTTCTGGGTGGTCGTCTTCCACCGCGCGGCCGACGTCGACCTCGTCCTCTACCGCTTCCACCCGCGTCCCGTGCGGACCACAGCCCCAGGGTCACCCTCTTCGGGGGGGGGGGGGGTAGCACAGGGGACAGGGTCGAGCCCCACCGCTCCTGACACGCCTACAAGGGGGCCACTTGCTTGTGCAGCGAACAATGCCGCACAGGAAAGGCCCCTCGTTTAGGTAGTTCCGAGAGGTTGACCATTTCTTTGTGAAACTTTCTCCTCTTTCTTTAAACTCCAAAAAAATGTGTAACTGTAACACCCTTAAAATTTCTCTTCATACCGATAATCACTAAGTCAAGTAAGAATTACTTCAGATATCAACAATTTATTACAAACTTCATCTACGATCAACTGTGATTCGACAATCCCTTGTAATTAATAATCACTTTAATATCTTTACGATACCACTAAAGTCTAAGATTTTTCAAAATTTTTATTCTAGCCTAAGGTCACTTTTACGACAAGGTAAAAGTAACTGAAAAGACAAAAGGACAAAAGAAGACTTGACAGTAATTTGATAATGTAACGAGAATCTCAAGGTCCTTAAAATGCCAGGGGGAAACGTGTTTAAAAATCATTATGTTCAACAGAAATCAAAAATCTCGGATTTTCAGTTGGACCTCTTTCTTTCTTGAATAAAAATGTAAAGGGGAAAACTAAGATTTAGACACTGACACCTACATCTCTTGGTTGTCAGTAAAAGAGTGAACATCGTAACCGGGCCAAGAAGACGTGGGAGGAAAGGTGTCTAGTACCACACGGGAGGTGAGACCCCGAAGGGCAGGGGTACCCTGGGTAGGTCTCACTGGGACAGGACAAAGAGGACGGGGGTACCCCGGGCAGGTCACACTGGGACAGGACAAAGGAGGACGTGTCCGGCCCGAGACACTCCGGCTCGTCCTCGTCTACTCTTTCTAAGAAATGGTCTTCCTCAGGTTAATGTTATCCGAGTTCGCCCGGTTCTACCTGTTCAGGTACAAACACTTCCACTTCTGGGACCCGCAACCGCGGAAACCCCTTCACACGGACCGGACGTTCCACCTGTGCGTGCGCGACATACGGTACTTCTGGGACTCTTTCTTCCTGCAGGACTTGGCGTTGGTCCACCGAGTGCAGTTCCGTCTCGCCCTGTAGGACCGCCTCCGCCTGTTACTTACCCACCAGTTCGAGATGATGAGGAAGGTCCTGTTCCTGTCGGACATGAAACACTACCTGATGTAGGGCCCGCCCCTGTACTACTCGGACGAGTAGGCGTACCTCCACAAGGGCCTCGTGGACCGCGCGAAGATGTAACGACTCGACTGCGACCGGCAGCTCTCACAAGTGTCCTACCCGAAGTAGGTGGCCCTGTAGTTCGGGCTGTTGTAAGAGTATCTGGAACTGCCGGTATAGTTCGACTGTCTGAAGCCGGAGACGTGCCCCAAGTCCACCTGGGTGTTGAGGTTTATGATGGTCTTTCCATGACGGAGGTAGGAAGAGAGGAATGGGATAGGACCAACCCACGTGGACAGGGGTACACTAAAGTATTAAACCACACTATGGGAAAAGAGGTACTTCTTCATGATACTACACACTCCATAAACAAAAATTCAATCACCGAAGTTCAAAATGATTTTACAAAGTTCCTGTCTCCGGTATCCCATAGAACCCCGGACCGACTCCTGGACAGTGACACGGGACAATTTAGCTTGGAGGACCGGAGGTCCCCTCGGGAGAGAATGTCGGGGGGCTCAGAGGGATGTCCACGTCTGGACCGACACCCAGGTCGAATTGACGTGGATGACATCAAAGTGATGAGTCTTTTCACTCGTCATCGACCAGCAGTAGAATAAACACCGAACTTAAAAAAAAAAGAAAATAAATAAATAAATAAAAACTGACAACACCCAGAAGTAACGACACTCACAAAAAGAGATTAACGGTCCTTATCCCCGCTGGGAAGGAACGTCATGTGCCCGAAGAGGAACACCACCGGAGAGGGCATCTCGTACCAGAGATCTCGCGTCCGAGTCAACGAGACTTCGTACACCCTAGAAGGACCGATCCCAAGTTCGAACACAGGGGACGTAACCGTCCACCTAAGAATTGGTGACCTGGTGGTCCCTTCGGGACCGAACTTAAGAACTTGATCAATAAAATAATGATGTCGAGTCTGTCAAAAAAATTGAGTTTTGATCAGGATATAGTAAACTAAGTAAGGAAAAAAATTTAAACCGTAACTTTATTAGACACAGGTATATAAACTTTAGGAGTCAGAAAAAGTACGGATAAAGTTTTGTACAGACTGTTTGTCCACCACAATCGGAAACTCTACCCGGACTTTCCACGACCGTTACGGTGGAGTGACAGGTACTCGGACAGAAGGGTCGGGGTGTGACAGTGGGTCGGGATACGTGCTCGAGTGTCGGGGGTCGTGTCCCGTGTCGGGGACGGCACCGAGGACAGGACTCCGTACACACATGGAGTACGAACCCAGACTCCGGGCCCTGGTGTCGGTAAGAGACTCGACGGTCCCCTGAGAAAGAGAGTGACACAGTCCTTGACCCAGTCCAATGAAAAGGAAAACTTCGACATCCAAATAACGTAACAACTTCTAACTTTTAACTAAAACAAAAGACAAGAGAAGAGAGGAGTGGGACGAAGAACCCACTGTCCCTCAGTGAGGGCCGTCCTATCGTACCTCGGGTCGCTGGAGACCCTACTGCACAGATTAACGGCCACACCTCTGGCCGAGTTCTGGGACCTCGTCTCCCGCGCCTCCGTCGTGGTCGCCACAGACCGAGTGAGGGACCAACCCTGGGGTTTGATGTAGCGGGGCCTTCACGAGGAGGCCTTTCCATACACGAAACCGAGACGTGGGTTCGACCCACTAGAAGCTCCCAGGGTCGAGGGTAACAGTCCCAGAGTCACAGGGGTATACAGAGGGGTGCCCTCGGACTCTCACCCCAAGATAGTCGTCTGTTTGGAGGTCACATAGGAGGAGACGAGTCCTCGACCGGGCCGCAGAGGTGAACGAGGAGGAATCCGACATTCACTATTCGACCGACGTACCACCCGAACGAGGGATCTCGGGTCTCCTTAACAAACTCCCAACCCTGACCCAAGTTCCAGGAGTGACCCCGGGTGGTAGAAGGGACCAGTCACCCATACTCTTACGTCTGGAAGGGACACAGAGATCAAGAAGGGTGACCAGGTCTCCAGGGAAGCTCCATTCGGAGTCCCCACCCCACGAGGTCGGGGAGGTCGTCCACGAACTGGTCGTATTCTCCGTGGAGACTACCAGTCAAAGCCCCCAGGGGTCGCCTCCCCGTCACACGTACCTAGACTAAGGGACATTCTTTGGGCTTATCTCGGTCTGAGAAGAGTGGACGCCAAAGGTGACAACCTCGGTCGTCCGAGACAGGAGTGGCACAAAAGACACTCGACACATGGAGTGCCGTCCAACGGTCGCAGAGTCCCTGAGTTCATATTCCCGTCACATACAGGTCTCCAACAACCCGCACAACTGGAGTGACGGGTCATGTCCGGCGGAAGAGACAGGAAAGTTTCACCCCCACCCACGACCAGACGTTCCTCCAAGTGACCAGAGGAAGTTGGGAGAGTACCCGTCGTCGGGTCGTCTCGGAGGTCCCGGACCGTCTATCCCCGGAGTCCAGTGTGAATCGTTCTTAAGCCACTGTCACTCTGGTCTCACCCCGAGCCTGACCCTACACCCTGTCTTACTTTCTAGTCGGAAGAGACTTTGGGGATGTTCCGGCAGGACGTTCCCCACTCCTCGGACCGAGGGAGACACGGGTGTTCCCCGTCCCGTCTCCGTCGGTAATGGAAACGGTGTCAAAGGAAGGGAGAACAGGGTTTTCGAGGGGTCCCTCGGAGCCGTGACCGGAGTGGACTGGAGGCCAGTGTCGTAAACACGAAAAATCAAAGATGTAAAAAAAAAAAACCGGTGTAGCGTCAGACACATTAGAATCGAGAGAACTGATCCCCAAGTCGGACACGGTCCGCGTGTCGGGATTGGTGGTCTGGCGACCCCTTCAGGGATCAAAGATGCTACAATTAAACACAGACACAGGAAATGCTTGAATTTAAGGACCAAATCATGACAATAATTGTTATTGTCATTGAAAAATTTAAATTTTCTACAATAATATTCTCCTAGGACACAAATAGTATTTACGACATTTTAGTCTTTTGTGAGCACGGGTGTGAGGACGGTGCACCTCTGACACTGGAAGCCGTCGTAAAAAGGTCGCGAGACAAGGCCCGGGGACACGTCCTTCGTCACTGCAGTGCGCACGCGGCGCGTCCGCCCTCCGGCCCGCAATGCGCGTTCGGCCACTGCGGGCGGGCCGTCGAGAAAGGGCGGACACGACACCCCGCGAAAGAGCCACTGGTCTCGGTGCGAGAGTCGCACAGACTCCGGCGCCGCGCCGACACCGGACTCGGGGCGACAGAAAGTCCAATGTGGGTCGAGACGCTGACCACCTCACAGCCGCACTAAGAAAAGCTCTACGACCACCCCGTCGGCGGCAAGGACCGCGGCTGCGGGTGCCTCTGGGTCAACTTCCATTACCCCGCGCGCCCGGAGACTTCTCGGGACCCCAGAGACCGACTGTGATCCGGAAAACAGGACCCATCACGTCCTTACAGTCGACATACTTCACTCCTCAAAAGTCCATAAAAACAATGAAGGACAATCCAAAAAATTAAACTCACTCAGTTCCGGGTTCCAGTCTCGACTCGAGACTACAATGCACACTTGGACTTGCGCTCCCTCCGTGGCACCGGCGTGTAGACCCGACCGCCCGTCTCGGGCCAGACTTGGCGTACCGGAACTCCTCTGCTCAACCAACCAAACCTGCAATACAGACATGAGAGCCGTATTATTTTCTCGACGCCCGGGTCGGTGAATTTGCGTGTAAACGTCACAAAGTTGATTAGGACAGTTCATTATTATGAGTTATCAGTTAAAATCTCACCACCGGAAAATGAGAGTCTTCGCTAATTAAAGTAAAGAATTCTTCCTAACTCATCTCTTAGACTACTTTGGAAACTTTGCAGAGTCTTATCACGAGAACATTGTGACTGATAAGATCCTGCATAAGTGTGTGGACTCAGGCACCATCTGGACCTTTACAATCATTATCAATGATACTACCGGAAAACTTTTTTAGGAGTCAATTCCGGGACAAAGAAAGGTCATTTTTACTTTAACCTTGAACCATAATAGATATAGGATTAACTTAACTACTTTATCAATGATTAAAAAAAGGTCAATCATTAAACGGTCGTACTATTAGTGGGTAATTTTAACACTACTTAAAATGGTAAAATTGATGTGAAATATCATGTTAGTCACCGTAATTCATGTAAGTGATGATGAATAAAGGTCGGTAAAAGTGGTAGGGTTCGTCTTGAAGTGGGTGATTTACTATTAAGGTAGAAAGGGAGGGGAAACGAGGACATTGGTGAGAAGATGAAAGGCAGAGATACTTAACGGATAATAATCCCTGAAGTATACCTCTTCCGTTACCGTGGGGTGAGGTCATGAGAACGGACCTTTTAGGGTACCTACCTCCTCGGACCATCCGATGTCAGGTACCCCAGCGATTCTCAGCCTGTTCTGACTCACTGAAGTGAAAGTGAAAAGTGAAAGTATGTAACCTCTTCCTTTACCGTGGGGTGAGGTCACAAGAACGGACCTCTTAGGGTCCCTGCCCCCTCGGACCACCAGACGGCAGACACCCCAGTGTGTCTCAGTCTGTATTGACTTCACTGAATCGTCGTCGTCGTCCCTGAAGTATATTCACCTTAGTATATCATAAAAAGGAAAACACTGACTGACTGAAGTAGTCGGACACAGTCTTACAGGAAGGAAAGATTCCGATTTATGACGATATAACATACATTATAACTTATTATTTATGAGGTGACATACGTTTATTGTAAGGTAAAAGAAATAGGTAGCAGACCGTCAATTGCAAAACCAACAAAGGTGGAAAACCCGAGAACACTCATCGCGACGAGACGTGTATTCATACATACATTTATAGACAAACGAGGGTCGTAAGTCAAGGAAACCTATATATGGGTCCTCACCTTAACGACCCAGTATCCTAGTAACACACAACTTTGAAGAACTCCTTGGAGGTATGACAAAGGTATACTGACGTGGTAAAATGTAAGGGTGGTCGTCTTATGACTTCGAGGATAAAGAGGTATAGGATCGGTCGTAAATAATACTAATCAAAATTATCATCGATAGGATCACCCACACTCCACCATAGTCAACGTAACACTAAAACTAAACGTAAAGGGACTACAAGTTTACTACAACTTAAAGAAAAGTATACACCCGTATACATCTATGGAAGAAACCTCTTTACAGATAAGTTTAGGAAACGGGAAAAAATTAATCCAACAAACCCAAAAACAACAACTCAACATCAAAAAATACATAAGACGAATAATTAAGGAATAGTCTACATATGAAATGTTTATTTAAGAGGGAAAGGTATTCAAACAGAAAAGTGAGACAACTATCCCAGGAAACTACATGTTTTCAAAATTTAAAACTACTTCTGAAAATACACAAAAAAAGAAAATAACGGACACGAAAATCCATAGTATAGGTCCTCCAGTAACAGTTTAACTTACAGTGCTTCTAAAAAAAATTTTATATATATAAAATAAATAAAATAAACGACGTAACCCAGAGTCAATGTCGTACACCCTAAATCAAAGGAGTGGTCCCTAACTTGGACCCGGGGGAGGTAACCCTCATGTCAGAATCGGTGACCTGGTGGTCCCTACAGGGAGTACTTCTAAAAATGAAATACAAAAAAAAGAAAACTCAAAATATAGACACAACACGTACACGTGACAACACAGACTGGGAAACACTGGGGTGTCTGACATCGGGTGGTCCGAGGAGACAAATACCCTAAAGGGTCCTTCCTTATGACCTCACCCAACGGTACAGAAGGAGGTCCCCTAGAAGGGTTGGGTCCCTAGTCTGGACTCAGAGGACGTAACGTCAGTCTAAGAAATAACTATCCGGTGACCCCTTCAGGTGTGGTCGGGAACGTGGAGGCGTGTTGAGGGTCAATGTAACTGGAATGAAACAAGAGTGAGGTCCTCGTTTATTCGGGAATCGTCCCGTAGGCCTACCGACCAAACACAACAACTAGTGACGACAGACCCCCACCGAGGGAATGGGACACGGAGTCTGACACCCGAGGACGACTTTGGTGTGACCGGAAAACATCGACGGAGTCTAGGAGGATGCAGACAAACCAAGAGGATAACACTTTGATAGTTTTAGAAGAAATTTAATTTCAATAAAAATAACTTCATATTAACTAAATGTCATAATCAAAGTTCACATCTCGTTTCACTACGTCTAATATAATTGTCTAAGAAAAGGTAATATCCACTAACACACTATAACTTATATTAAGAGATACGATAGGTCAGTCGGTAACAATAGACAAAATACATATCATAACACATAGACAATTAGAGTATCAGGAGATTAAACAAGGAGGAAGGGAGGGAGAGGGGAAACGATTGGTATTGAAACAAAAGATACACACACTCAGATAAAGACAAAACATTTATTCAAGTAAAACATAAAATCTACGGTGATATTCGATATATATACCATAAACAGAAGGATCAAGAGAATGACACTGTCAGAGAATTCAAGTAGATACAACGACGTTTACCGTAATAAAACAAGAAAAAATAACGACTCATCCTAAGGTAACATATATATCTGATGTAAAAAATAGTCAAGGAGACAACTACCTGTAAATCAAACGAAGAACCGATAAAATTTATCACGATGATATTTGTGTCCCCACGTACATAGAAAAATTTAATCTCAAAACAGACATAAATACGGGTCCTCACTCACGAACCAGTATACGATTGAGATTAAAATCAAAAAATTCCTTGGAGACATGACAAGAGGACCTCTTCCGTTACCGTGGGGTGAGATCATGAGAACGGCCCTTTTAGGGTACCTACCTCCTCGGACCATCCGACGTCAGGTACCCCAGCGGTTCTCAGCCTGTGTTGACTCGCTGAAGTGAAAGTGAAAAGTGAAAGTATCTGACCTCTTCCTTTACCGTTGGGTGAGGTCACAAGAACGGACCTCTTAAGGTCCCTACCGCCTCGGACCACCCGACGGTAGACACCCCAGAGTGTCTCAACCTGTGCTGACTTCGTTGAATCGTCGTCGTCGTCGTCGTATCACAAGAGGTCTCACCACGTGGTCAAATGTAGAGGTGGTTGTTACATCCCTCAAGGGAAAAGAGGTGTGTGGGAGAAGTGGGAAATAATAAACAACCGAAAAACTACTACCAGTAAGACTGAACACACTCTACTATGGAGTAACACCAAAACTAAACGTAAGGGGATTACTAATCACTACAACTCTTTGTTAGCACAAGAAATTGTGGGACAGGGTATTTCCGGGAGAAATCGGAGTTCTCACTCCTCCTTCCTTGTGACCCACACAACAGGGACGTCCACTAATTGACCCTCTCGTGCGACGTGTAGGGACGTGTCCACCTCGACTCGGGACTCCGGGCCCTGGAGTAGCGGTTCGACACGACACGTCGACTCGTGGCCAATCCGGCGTTGCCCCGGCTACTAGACTTCCGGGTGGGCAAGGACCCACGGTAGCTGAAGAGGTCGCTGTAGGCCTCCGTCGGCCGGGGGATACACGGATGATAGTCGGTGGGGTACCTGTGTAGGTTGAAACTGGGTCACCTACTCCTCCCGGGGACCGTCCTGCCGTCACTCCTGTCGAGGTTTCGGACCCTGCGCGACCCGGGACGCCCGTCGGCCGTGGGCCTCGTACGGAAAATGCTCAAGTGGAAGGCCTCCAAGAAGCTACTGTTACCGGTGGGCAAGGCCACGGGGTTCGGACGTCACCGACTTCGGCACTGGCTCCGACTCGTCGACCGAAGTCACCCAGGCCGGGACCCCCGCGTCCGGCCCCCGACGGTCGGGCACATGCACATCTGACCACCTGCCCCTCCAGTCGGACAGTCCAGTCAACCGGCCAACGGGGAGTTTCAGATCGGACGTGGGTTTTGGTTTCGCCTTTTTGAAGACTTTCTCCTGAGTGGAGACTCCAGACGTAGAGGTCCAAGACCACCTACCGTCCTCCACAGTCGCGTCGGACCTTAATCGAAACTCCTGGAAGTGCTGTAATTTTGTTATAAAAAATTTAGTTATGTCATCTTTCTCGTGAATAAAACAAATATCGGTAAAAAGAATAATTTAATATCCCTAATTAAAACTGTTTAGTACGACGACAATAAAAGATGTAAACATAAAATAGGTGTCGTGAATGAGTGTAATCCCTTTCTGTATTTCTAACTTCTTGTACACTATTCTTTTGAGACACGTTATTACAATTTTTTTTTTGTGTGACAGGACTACAATGACTATGGTAAAATAAGTGTGTTGCCAAAAACAAAATATAAAAAGGGTGTAAAGTTTTAACACTATATACAATTCTCGACGAAAACAAAACAAGACAAGCGAAAAACGTATAATATCGTAGTATCTTTCACACTCGTCAACTAGTACGCCCACACTGAAGTCTGTAGTCCATACCTCTCTCGTACTTGTCCCAAAACGATAATAATTATATTGCACTGGCACAGAACGGTAAGTGTCGTCCAAGACACTTATGCAAAAATGACTCACAGAAACCTACTCAGCAAGACCTGTCACGACTACGGCGAAGCACTCACTGAAGGAGCGACACTGACGTGGGGGGAGGAGAGAGTAACGTCTTTACGTGCACAAAGACTCTCTACTACACTGACATACACAACACCCACACGAACCTAAGAAACTCCCCCGTTTCTGTAAACAGGATGTGATTTGAACACATGTAGTTTTCCCTAAGTGAATCGAGACGGTTTTTTTCATTCAATCGGTACCTAGAGACAGACAGAACGGTCAGTCCTACGACAGGACACCGGGTCGGCTGTGTCCCTCGGTCTCGGGGTGGGATGTCTGGACACGTCTCAAGAGAGACGTCACGAAAATCACACGAAACTTCCTAGGTTGATTTGAGTCAAAATTTTCGTGTAAAAAGATTAGAAACACTTTGTCGTTCCTGATAAGTCTCACTACAACCTCCCCTTTTTTTTCTATTAATTCGGTATGTATAAAAGAATCCTCATATCGACATATATATTGATATATCTATTTGTGTGTTTTATAAGGATAAAGTTTAATCATACTAAGGATAAATTTCACTAAATATAAACTTATTTTTCAATTTAAAGAAAAAACGAAAAATTTTTGGACTACGTAGTATAAAAAACAATATAAGTGTATAAAAAGGAACTCCAAAAGTCGTATTGCATAGGTAATGAATCACATAGAGATCCGTCGTTGTGAGTGTACAACCTACAGATTTGACTTCTTCTTCTAAGGACACATGACCAAATGTACACATACTCACCGTCCAAGACTCAGACGACACGACACAGCACTGACAGTCACAAAGAGATCAAAACGTCATTGCGGCACAACAATAAATGTGAGAATGTCGGAAGTACACCATCCAAGAAAGAGTCCTTGAGTTAAATTGATAATAAATAACTATATAGTAACGGAAACTTTTCGAAGATGACCGTGTTAAATAATAATTTTCAAACTTAGATTTAGGGATCCACAGTTTAAAATAACTTTAAACATTCAAGAACAAACAGAGCACACGAAAGGGGTACTAAGTTTGTGTCGCCCCCGACGGTAACGTTCCCTCTTCTCGAGAACAGAACCAAACCAGACCCTAAACCTCTAACCCAAAGTCCAGTGTCGTGTCCCAGGTTCAGGCCCACGCCAAGACGCTAGTCGAAAGAAAAGAAGGACTTCCACCACTGCCCACAAACCGCAATCTAACGACTCACCCCAGCCACCCGACAGTCTATCTAGAACTCACCCTTGACTAACGGGACGAGTTCTGTCAGTGTGACTGTCATGTTCCTATTGTGGGATGGAAACGAAGTCTTACCAGTTACCATAATTCTCGAGGTCTTCGACAGTTGTAAACTAAGACTTAACAAGAAAACTTTCCACGTCAGTACACCAGTGGTGACCCGTCAGGGGTGAGGTGGTCCGGTAGAGTCTGGGACAGGAACACCTCTGTCCCAAGGTGAATACACCCGGGTCGAAAGGAGAATCCGAGGGTACAACCCCTCCGTAGTGGTCGGTTCACCGTACCTCTAGGGTCGTGGGGTCGTCCCTGAAACCGTACCCCCCACGTCTCAAAAGACCAGACTAACCGACCTCACCTCGTCAATAACGGGTAAACGGGGAGAGGAAACCGCCCTCACGGTCCCTCAACCCGAAAAACTGTAAAGGTCCAACGCCCGAAGTCGAGGTTTAGACCTTGTACCTCCGTTTCTCTTGAATCACGACACATCAGGACTCCGGGTTTAAAGGAAAGTTCCAGAAGACAAAACATATGTTACAGGTCCTCAAAATCTTCTTTTCAGACACAACTTCACCCAAAGTTAAAGTCAAAATGGATTACTTCTAAGTGTCGAGTGAAGGAGTCAGTGTGGTCGGGGTACAGAGTTCGAGTAACGGTGTACATCGGTCCTAGGTACAACCTGTCGACCCCAGACTCTTCCCGGGAGACCGAGACGTAATTAGGAACGTGACTGTAGACCGTCTTAGTCCCCTGATCACACTCGTCAACCCGAAGTAGAAAAAGAGGACACAGTAAGTGTGAACCCGTCACTTCTTCGTCCAGGAGACTGGTAGGTCTCAGGTCGTGACGGAAGGTCAGTCGTCGTAGAGTGTGAAGCGGAAAGGACGAACGACGAGGTTTGTGTCTGGGAGGATTTTAGTGGTCAAAGACCGGAAGACTTCGACCACTGATCACAGAAACTTTCCTAGTATCATCGAACATCTATGTCCTGACTCTCTTCGGACGGAGGGACACGGGGTGACGTCATCTTCGGTCTCAGAACTGTTGACCTGGCGGACCCTTTCTCAGAGACAGATAGAGAACGGTAGAGGACTAGGGGTCGGAGCGAGTACAGAAGACACAATAAAAAAGACCGTTAAGGTAATATACTGATTACCTGAAAAAAAAAAAACCGACACGACCCCAGAGTCAACGCCACATACCTTAGAAAAATCAGTACCGTACACTCGAGAATCAACACCATGTACCCTAGATCAAGGGGCTGGTCCCTAACTTGGGTCCGGAGGACGTAACCCTCGTGACCTAGAGACCCTTCAGGGTACCCATATAAAAATCTAACTTTCCTGGACACGTTCCTCTAGGTTGGTCAGTTAAGATTTCCTCTAATCAGGACCCACAAGAAACCTTCCTGACTACCATTTCGACTTTAAGGTTATAAAACCGGTGGAGTACGCTTCTCAACTGAGTAACCTTTTCTGACTACGACCCTCCCTAACCCCCGTCCTCGTCTTCCCCTGCTGTCTCCTACTCTACCAACCTACCGTAGTGGCTGATCGACCTGTACTCAAACCCACTTGAGGTCCTCAACCACTACCTGTCCCTCCGGACCGCACGACGTTAAATACCCCAGCGTTTCTCAACCTGTGCTGACTCGTTGACTTAACTTGACTTCACGTGTCTTGATTACCCATTTTTATCTGGGTATGTTTATTTACATGCAGTAGTCTTTTAAGTTCTTACAAACCTTGTTTCTCTTTTCTCTTTATTTTATAGAATATCTTTTGTCAAGTATATGTTTCCTAATTCTTAGTCTTGGGGGTTTTTTCTTAGTTACCGAAACTTCCATTGTGGTTAAGAGTTGTGATCTCCTACTGCCTTGTTCCGGAAGTTTAACACACTTTTCCTCCTTTATCGTTGGGAGAGGTCACCTTTTAGGGTGTCAGTCTCCTTGGACCACCCGATCTCGGGTACCTCAGTGTTTCGCAACCTGTACTAACTCGCTGACTCGTGTGTTAACAAAAGTTAGGTCTGTTCAGTAATCAACTCATACTCCCATCTTATTTCTGTAAAGTCTGTAAGTTCTTAAGTCTTATAAAAGAAGGGTATATGAAAGGGTCTTTCGACCTCCGTCTGTGTCCGAGGTTCTTTGCCTAGGTTGTTTGCCCTCCTCTCTCCCCCAAGGACCCTCGACAACCCCCAGGGTTTCCTGTCGACACAGGGTCCANTCCGTCTGTGTCCGAGGTTCTTTGCCTAGGTTGTTTGCCCTCCTCTCTCCCCCAAGGACCCTCGACAACCCCCAGGGTTTCCTGTCGACACAGGGTCCAACCCCCCCCCCACCCGACGAGCGAGTCTAGGAGCCAGTCTCCCACACCCTCTGCTGGAAACGACCTTTCTCCATTAAAGGGATGAATCTCCTCTACCCATGAACCTCTTGTCAAACCCTAACCTAAACCCTTCTCCTATATTTTTTTGTCAGTTACCTTTTTTTGTCAGTTACCTTTTGTGTTCGGTTACTAATTAAGTTATATGTCTTTTTATGAAGTTGTCCCGAAGTGGATTTTTCGATCTACTTTTGTCTTTTTAAAGAAATGGTAGCACTCCTTCTTATCCTATCTTATCTTGTGACTTTTGTGATTTCATTTCCTTTTATGTAAACCGAAGTATTTTTAATTTTGAAAGGTGAGAAATTTTCAGTGGTAATGTACCTCATCCTCTACCGTTGGGTGATGTTATAAGAACGGACCTTTTAATGTACCTGCCTCCTCGGACTACCCGATATGTCAGGTTCCTCAGTATTTTCTCAACCTTACTGAATCACTGACTCGGGTCTATGTGTACTACATATTATATTAAAAATGACGATACATTTCGTTTATTCCCGAAGAGACTGTTGGAATCAACCATTTCTTAGGCGTACGGAACGTCCTCTGGGACTAAACTAAGGACCTAGCCCTTCTAGACCTCTTCCCTTTCCGATGGGTGGGGTCATAAGATCGGATCTCTTAAGGAACCTGACATATCAGAAACCCCAACGTTTCTCAGTCTGTGCCGACTCGTTGAAAGTGTTTCGTTTATAGAAAAAGTTTTATTATTTTTTTCAGTGGTAATGCTTTTACCCACTTATAATAGACACGTGTCTAGACTGTCTCCTGAGCATAGGTCTAACATAAGAACATTTCGTCGTGGAAAAAACTCAAAAAGTAGAACCGTACTACATGAAGGACAACAATGTCTTCTACTCTTAAATCAAGGAAAATTCGGGAGAAGGGGGGAAGGGTCAGGACAGGAAGGGTGAGGGCAGAAGGACTATGTGTAACAGTCTGAAAACCATTTCAACTATCGTACAATGAGTCAAGTCAAGTCAAGTCAACGAGTCAGTACAGGTGGAGAAACACTAGGGTACCTGACGTCGTGCGGTCCGGAGGGACAGGTAGTGGTTGAGGACCTCAAATGGGTTTGAGTACAGGTAACTCAACCACTACGGTAGGTTGGTAGAGTAGGAGACAGCAGGGGAAGAGGAGGGTGGAAGTTAGAAACGATCGTAGTCCCAGAAAAGGTTACTCAGTCAAGAAGCGTAGTCCATCGGTTTCATGACCTCGAAGTCGAAGTCGTAGTCAGGAAGGTCGATTGTCAGTCCTGACTAGAGGAAATCCTACCTGACCAACCTAGAGGAACGTCAGGTTCTCTGAGAGTTCTCAGAAAAGGTCACGGTGTCAAGTTTTCGTAGTTAAGAAACCGGGAGTCGAAAGAAATACCAGGTTGAGAGTGTAGGTATGTACTGATGACCTTTTTGGTATCGGACCTAATCTACCTGGAAACAACCGTTTCGTTACAGAGACGAAAAATTATACGACAGATCCAACCAGTATTGAAAGGAAGAATGATGTTGATACATTTACAATAGGGGTCACTTGGTGTGATAAAGATATTAGTAAAAGGTAGAACCTCTAAAGTTCTTCCGAAATCATGAACCTCACTTTTTATGAAATTCCGGTCCTTTTCTTTTATTTTAATTGGATTTATGTCGACGTCCCAAAAAAGGATTAATTAATCAACAGACAAGGACACGGGGACCGGGGGGTCTTAAAACTGGAATTTCTCGACTACTCAACTTCTACTTTCGAAGTCAAGTTCCGTCTCCACCGGGGTCAACGGTAGAGTTCGTCGAACCCTTAAAAGACAACTCCACGAATCGACAAACCCAGTCACCCCAAGTGTGGGCCTCTGAAGTCTTGAGAGAGACACCCGTAACCGACGAGACGAGACTAGAAGGTGTTTATTGAAGTACTCTAGTAGACTTAACAGAATTCGGTTAAACGAAACGTACAAAGAGAAGCCTGACACATTAAATATGATTTATTTGTGCATTTACAACGTTCAGAAGTGTCGTTCTCCAATGTACCAGTGTCGACTTCGTTTTAGTCTGTGATAATATCACTTTTATATACATCCTTAGGGAAGACGTTTATACAAACCACTGAACGAAAGGAAATGAGACCTTATACATTATGTATGTCTTATCTGGGTGGGCACGGATTAGGTTAGAATTGAATAGGACTTAAGACATGTCATAAAAGCAGGTCTTTCATGGTGTCTAAGAGACTCAAGGTTCAGGTTGGTTGTCTGTCGTCTCCCTCGACCACTACACGAAAACGTTCATTCTAGACGTGAGTGAAATTCTAGACGTGAGTGTCTTACAGGAAAGAACCCTCTCCTTTCATCCCTCCTTAAGAATAATTTGGTGGGTGTTTAACGTAACAAAAAGAAAGTGCAAAATATCAACTTCAGAACAACTAACTGTCAAAACACGATTAAAGACGACATACCGTTTCTCTGAATGTGTATATGAAAAAAAAAAAAAAAAAAAAAAANAAAAAAAAAAAAAAAAGAAAAAACCCCGGTGTGGTGTTCCGAACACCTATAAATCAAGGGGCTAGTCCCTAACTTGGGTTAAGGGGAACGTCACCTTCACGTCCTAGAATTAGTGACCTGGTGATCCCTCCAGGGATACATATTTTTATGATTTTATGACATACGACGACGACGACGATTCACCGAAGTCAGTACAAGCTGAGACACACTGGGGTGTCTGCCGTCGGGTGGTCCGAGACGACAGGGACCCTAAGAGGTTCGTTCTTGTGACCTCACCCGACGGTAAAGGAAGAGGTCACATACTTTCACTGTTCACTTTCACTTCAGTGACTCAGCACAGGTTGAGAGTCGCTGAGGTACCTGACGTCGGATGGTCCGAGGAGACAGGTACCCTAAAAGGTCCGTTCTCATGACCTCACCCCACGGTAACGGAAGAGGCTTTTATGACATATCTTATATATTATAAGAAGAGGTAATACCAAATAAGGTCCTCCATCAAGGGACACGAGATGTCATCCTGAAAGAAAAATAAGTACGTTACACAAGAAAGAAAAATATAGATATATAAGATCCTTCCATGACAACTTGGATGAGTCAGTGAATTTCACTATTTATAACACGTTTAAAGATAAGACAATTCCGTTTAGATGTGATACAGAGGACGGAGAGGGGAGGAGGGGGGTTAAATTTTTGATCTGACAGTTCCCTGGGGTCTTATCACACCGAATGAGACCAGAACTTAGTAATACCCGTGGATGATAAACAAGTGATGTGTAATTCAGTTTTTATGTAACCCGTCGTAACACAAGTCACACATATTGACTCATTGTGCACGGTGTATAATTTAGGAATTTCACCTTCGAACTTACAAATTTTTCGGTATCCTCAGAGATGTCTTTAAGAATTTTTCATAAATAAATAAACCGACACGGCCTAGAGACAACGTCGTCCCCCCTAAAAATCCCTTCAGGCTCAGAGATGTATTTAAATAGTGTCTAAAAAACATCCTGTTTGATATTTTATATGTCTACCTTAATCGACTAAGACACTTATTCAAGGTATCAGTAATGAAAGTAGCTTGAACCTCTCTTTTAATAAAATTCCGATGTTTTTCTTGTCAAAATGAATTTGGTCCTGGGTCCCGGGAAAGAAGGAAAATCCATTTGTACGTCCCGGACTCAGTCCTCTCGGCTGTCCCGGGGGGCCCCGGTAGAAACTCCCCCACACCCGAACGCGACACAACTTCCGGACGTGTCCTGACGTCAGAGTCGTCCTCCATCCTTCCGACGACGCCCCTCCCGTCGTCAACGCCCCGTCTCCGGTCCACGTCACCCCGCTGACCAGAACCCCTGTCACCCTGGTCCGATCGACTCCGACAGTTTTTTCGTCCGTTTAGTCGTCAACGGTTTATGGGACAAGGAAGAGAGGTCTGCACAGTCTCCTGTGAGAAGGACCACCCACGTAAACGGTCTCTTCGTCCAACCAAGAACTTCAGAACAAATCTCGGAAGTACGAAAATTGTTCATAACTTCCGGGGTGACCCGTCCGACGACCGACCCGACAGACTCACCCGTCCACTCCTCACCGACGAGAGGAGACCCGTAGACACTCCGTCCGCGAGTGGGGACACCGACGACCCACGTAGTCCAGACGTGACTACTGTGTCCCGAACCAGGCCGTCCATCTCCCTGTCAGGTCTTCTGGGACGTCAGTGTCGGGTGGGAGGGTCCTTCTTACCTCCTCCTATTTCTTACTCCTTTTGTGTCTGTGTTTTGCTCTTCAGTCTTCGGTGCCGAGACCTGACGGACCACAAACGTGACGTGTTTGTAGTAGAAACGACTCAGAAGGAGAACGGGTCGAATAATCTCCGAAATTTTCCTAGTCTAATAAAACCTTGTAAACCGTTTCAACGGTAGTTATTACCGGGTCTTATAAGTCTAATCTCCTAGGTTTACGGTAACGCATAGAACAACCTCCTACGGGAGTCCCAAGTTTTACTCTACTGTCGACCCATCCCTACCATCCTGTGGAGACGCGTCCGGGTCCCGACGGGTGTCCAGTCTCCTGTTTGTAGTGTTTGTCCCTGTCCTCGCCGAAGTCCTGTAAATATTTAGTTCGGGGTGAAAACGGTTAAAGGACAACAGAATTTTGTAAGTCTTGTTTCGTCTCGAGATGACTGTTGGGGGGTATAGTAGAAGCCCCCGATCACTACCTGAGGACCCCGCAGGTAGTCCTTGGTGGAGGTGGTCGGAGACAAGACAGTCTTGGGTCCGTCCACAGTGACAGTCAAGGACCAGTGTCCCGAGCCCGGGGACTCTGACCCCGTCCTTGACTCAGGATCAACGATAAGAGTCTGTTCGGTCGGGACAGGAACCCTGCCCTCCAGGGGAGGTCCGGGGTGAGGGTTCTTGAGTGTCGTCTTCGGGTCGACCCGTCAGGAGACAGGTGACGGTTGTCGAAACCGAGACTAAGAAGAGGTACGCGTCTCCTGTAGAACTTTACAGTCAGGACACGATAGTAAACTTCTTGGACTAGTCCGGACGAACTCTCCTTGAACCAGGGTCCGACTCCGAGGGGACACGGGGCGGACGGGAGACGAGACGGTCTCGAGGTCCGAGACTTGGGACTGTTTGACGTCGTGGGGAGACGGTGGAGAGGTACCGTAGAAGGGTCAGAATGGGCACTGCGTAAATGTTAAAGGCAAAAGGTCCACTCCTTCGGCGATGGGAGACCACCGGAAAGGTGTGGTACTGTAGTACGCGATCCTACCGTGTCATCGGGGAATCCACCAGTGGGGAACCTGACTCGGAGACCGGCCGACCCATGGGTCTCCGAGGGGTCGTCGTCCCTCGAACCCATTTCGGAAACCTTTAGACTACGTTGAGTACGGAAATCCAACGACCCAACAGTCCCCTTAAGGTCTCTGGAGAGACCTTTTCTCCAGAAGTAGGGTCAGAGTTTTTAAAATTACCCCACCTACGGAATATTGTAAGTTGAAATATTCCTTCTACCTTATAACATGAACCAATTTGACCAAATCTTCATTTAAAGTTCTACTATACAACACTCTTGTCCTCCCTATTTCGTGACGACAAATGTCAATGAAACTGTCTGTATTCTTGACACGATACAATTAGTTCATAAATTCTTGAGGTTTATCATTGTAAAGTGTCTGTATACACGTCTTTATATGAAAGATATGTTTTTTTTTATAAAATTTCTGTATCAAGGGAAAACCAGAATACTAAAGACCTCTTTATATAATTCGAGGATATTTAAACTATAGTATTATGTAAGTCAAGATATGACGACGGAAGTTTCAAAAGTCTTGAAACCCAGTATTCTAGGGAATTGTGAAAGATCTAGTCCACAGGAAACAACTATATCTTAATAAAAATAATTCACACCGGTAAATTAAACCCAAATCTTTGTGGAAAATTTTTTCTCTAAACAAGAACTCACAGAGTTCATTTTATCTTATTAGAGAGTGAGACAACGTATTAAATAGATATAAGGAACATTTTCCGCAGTAACATCAAAACTGAACCTATTTTAAAGAGAAAATTTGTTTATAAATAAACCGACGTAACCCAGAATCGACGTCGTGCACCCTACGTCCGAGAGGCAACATCGTACGCCCGAGTCATCGACGTCGAACGACCCAATTCCCGAATTAACGAGACTCCGTGTACCCTAGAAACAAGGGGTCCCTACCTTGGACTCAGGGGACTTCACCTTCCACCCAAGAATTGGTACCCTGGTAGTCCCTTAAGGGACTTTGACAAAAGAATTAAAGGAAAGGACTACCGAGTAAGAATCATATATTTTTACGTTGACTGTAAAATTTTAACTAAAATATAAAACATTGCAACGGTTTAAGAAACTAATCAAGATTGTCTGAAAACACCTTAGAAATCCTAAAAGAGATATATTCTAGTACAGTAGACACATCTCTATTATTAAGCAGGAAAGACTAAACCTACGGAAAATAAATAGAACGGATTAACGAAACCGATCCTGTAGGTAATCATACAACTTATCTTCATCATTCTCCCTTGTATATCAACCTAGGACACAAAAATTAGGTAAATCGAGTAGACACAGAACTGACCCCTCGACTTAGTTAAGTTTCATCAAATGACTATCCTGATAACAACAAGTCAGTGAGTCAGTACAGGCTGAGAAACACTGGGGTACCTGACGTCGTGCGGTCCGGTGGGACAGGGAGTGATAGAGGACCTCAAACGGGTTCAAGTACAGGTAACTTAACCACTACGGTAGGTAGGTACCGATATCCTGACATCGATAGACTTTTATCAAAACTGGTTCTAGGAGACTATCCTAGAATCCCTTGAGGAACCATAAGACCCCGAATCATTCACAGGGATCGGATGTGAGACTCTTGACAACGAGATTCCATAAAGTTAGTCGTACAAACATAACTGTTCTACAAATACCGAACTGTGTGTATGTGTTTCTGGTTTTTTGGTGGGGTTTAGGGGGTTTGATTTGGACAAAGGTTCCTTTTCATATATTATATAAGTTCACGACACTAAGTACCCCAGCGTTTCTCAGTCCGTGCTGACTCACTGACTTGACTTGACCTAGTGAAAACCTCGGATCCTGTGGTGTCCACAATTTCCGTATCGGATTCTCATATCCCCTATATCATAAACACTTTACAAGAACTAAGGTCCTTGTAAAACTCGTCTAAGAATTTGGCATTTATAAAGAGAAAACACAGTTCACACTTTAACCTTAGACTGTTGAAAGAAGAAGAATTCCTACACTTCGCAATACACCCATCCGTCCCTGTGATGAGGAACGGGGTGGTTGGTGGGGTCCTCTCACGATGACAGCTACAAATTATTTTATGGAAAAGAAGAAGCAAGAATTTCTCGTAGAGCTACGTTTCAAGAACACATCGACGTGTTTTGTTTACGAGACCTTGTGTCCCGTGTTAGACTTCGTAATATACGGAGTTTGTAAATTACAGTATTTTATGAATAAACAGATGTGCAAACTTCTACATAGAAACTAGACGTCATTATTGAGAAACATCGTCCATCTCTGTGAAACATTAGAACGTCTAACGATATGTCTAGAAGGAACCGAATACTACCTCAATTCAGGGTTATTTGGGTAGTATTCAACTTTTGTAGTATTCGACTTTTACGTAAATTATGTAGATTGGATGGTTTGAAGTGTCCAATCGGAGTGGATGTAATTTTCACCAGTCTTGTCCATATAACCGGAGGTCGACCCGTTTTAGTAGATTATCACTCAGACAAAATATTATTTCACAACTGACAGAGTAAATTAAATCACTTGTGCCATGACTTTCACTTTTTGTCTCACAAAGATTCTATAGTCAACAAGTAGAAGGACTAACACGTGGTGAACTCATAGACTGGCGTGTACGACGGGTCCTTCTCTAGTTCTAAACTTCATATCAAAGATTACTTATACATAGCGAAGTGTGGTACCTCGTCAGCATTTTAGTAATTCAGGTCTGTAAACATGAATCACTTTATAAATAACTTACGGAAGATGTACACTCCGTGATACACTTGGTTAAAGTGCGTTAAAAATTTTTTCGGTAATTGACGTGAGTGAAATGGGAAAACATTGCTTTATTCCCCATGCATGAAACAAAGAATTCGTTATTTTTGGAACAATTAAGTGAAGGAGTTGAAGTACAACATCTCTACGGTTTATATTATTGAGCAAAGAGTTTCTTCGATTGTTACGTTAAAACAACGTCCCTGTATCTTTTCCCTTTTGGAGCGTTGATACCGAATAAATGTTGACCTTCTTCTTTATTTCCTTTAACAGTTGTCTCCTTTGAATGTGACTTTGCTTTGACTGAAAGACACATGGAGTTTTTCGTCTGGCCGTGGTTCTCCACCTTCGATCATCGTCCATACGTCCACAGCGAATCTTGTCTCGGACCAGAGGTTGTCACTCCCGACCGCGCTCCCGCCTGTGCCCCGAGAGTCCGGGCGCACCCTTTCGACCCGAGGCTCGGGGAGACGGCCTGGACGGGCGGCCGAGGCGGTCTTCAGCCGGGCGTGCCCCCGTGCGCTCGCGCCTCGTGCGCAAGAGCGTCCCGCCTTCGGCGGGACGGGCCCTCGCTGCGCAGGTGTCTCCTGTGCCGTCTCGACCTCCGCGGGGGCCCCGGCCGCCGCTCGCTCGCTCGTTCGTCCGCCCGGTCGGGGCCCCCTCGCGGGTGTCGGGACCGGGCGTCCGGGCGTCGGGACTGGAGCGCTGGGGCGCAGCTGCAGCCGCCGGCGCTGCCGAGCCCGCCCTCGCGCGCTCGGGCTCCTTAGAGCGCTAACCGGCCGGCCCGCGGGCGAGGGTTTTACGTGGCGTACCGCGCAGTAACTTCTCTCTGGTACTACCGCCGCCGCGACCCCGGGGGTCTTCACTAGCGAGTCGACCTCTTGCGCCGGTTTCAAGACTACCACTCACGGGCGCGGGGGCGCGGGGCGCGGGCGCCAGAGACCGCCGCGACGGCACGAGCCGGAACCGCGGGCGGCCTGACCGCTGGCCGGCCCCGGAGGGCCCTCGGGTCCCGACCTCGTCCGCCGCCACCGCACCGCGTCCTGAGAGGAGGCGGACGCGAGGACGGAACCGCGGGGACCGACCCGACAGGCGAGGGACCGACACGCCGCGGGGTCGGCGCGGTGGCTCACCCCGGCTTCCTTACGAAGCACGCGGGGCTGGGAGGCGAGTCCCAGCCCCCCTCCGCCCGCGATCCAGACCCGACACGCGCGACGACCTCTCGCCCACGGCCGCTTCCCGACCGTACCGGGCCCACGGCAGACGTCGACACCAAAGAGAGCACGGAAACCCAGGGGCTCGCGAAAGAGGGTGGACGCTGGCGCCGACCCGTCGGAGTTAGCCGGCGTGTTCCTTCCTTGCCGCCCTCCCTCCCTCCCCTTAGGATCCTGGTTCCAGTAACCCCGTCTTGAAACAGACCCTGGCTCGAGGCACGCCCAGCACGCAACACCTCTCAAACCACACGTCAAGAGGACCTGAAAAAGACGACGTCATGTTACTTGTCTTGTTAAATCAATCATCCAATAATGGATGAGCTCTTCCACTCCGGCTCAGTTTCTCATTCCGTAAGGTGAGTCTCATCTTCGTTCCTATTTGGTACAAATCAATGAGTCATTTGATAAACGACCGAGTCAAAAGAAAAACATTTGGTGCTGAAGGCACAAACATCTAAAGAGACCGTCAATCTCCGAACTAAGGAACTTAACTGTTTATCGGAAGCATTCTTAACCTACGTCGTTAGAAGCCATGGAAACATGTGGAGGGGGGGGGGGGGGAAAACCAAGCCACTAACTCAATGCACAAGTCCGTAGTGTAAAATTCTGTAAACTTGATTAAGAGTATATCAAACATCAAGGAAAAGAGTTCAAAACAAAAGTGTGGGTTGTGGCCCATCGAATACTTTAAATCGAATACTTCGACTCTTCAAATTAATTTCGTCCTAAATGAACGGCGTTATACTCGCTTCAATCCACTTAGCAAAATAGTGTTTTTTACTGAATCCCTTGCAAAAGTCTGAGAACGTTGAATTCAGGTCTTTTTTTGATCGACAATAAGGGGAATTTATGGTACGAGGATTTTAGAGACTGAATTGTCGCAAAGGACTCTATAGACCCTTAAAAGATATTCCGTCTCCGGGGCAAAAGTAATCTGAAATCTTCCTCATACACTGGGGGGGGGGGTTTGTGACGAAATCAAGAGTACCGCTAATTATATCTTATCAACAGGAAGTATCAACCAGAGTCATGACCAATCATAAACACGAACCATCCTGGAAACCCTCATCCCCTCTTCTCAGGCTCATTTAAGATCTTTAACTCACGTATAGTGGCCGGTCTGTGACAGAACTATGAAATGTATGAAACAATTAGGAACGTTGGGGAAATGTTCCAACTCTCTCTCGAATTCATCGGTCCAATGTATTAATGAATCACCGACTTAATCCACATGTTAAGGGTAAACACGGAGATTTCGACCCAGACAAAGACGAGACGGAGTGGTGGAGAGGACACACAACATAACCTAAGATAAATGTATGAACTTTAGAAAGGTCTCTTCTCATAACTTTTTTCACAATAATTTTATCTTTTAAAGAAAAACCTTTCAGGTGAATGACAAACCGTCACACCTACGCATCGTCTCTGACGTACCAAAGGGTCTACCTTCGACGTCAGTAGAATTCTCACTGTTGACTGTAAAATGGGTCACGAATGACACACACTTCCGTGATACGGTCGGTGAAGTGTACATAATGGTATAAACTAATAGTCATTGACACTCCATCAATGAAAGGAAAAGTAAAATACCTGATTCCCTGACTTTATACATCTACAATTCATTAAATGGAATTAAAAGTTTCTTTCACCATCTCACCCTTTAGGTTACGTCCAAGTAGACAATGTTACGCACCAAAAATCGGAAACCCCATCACCCTTATCTTTCGTCCACTTGATTAATAAACCCCAATGGACCGTACGACTTCAGGGACCCCAGTGTTTCTCAACCTCTACTGAATGGAATGCTCTTTGAATTGACTTCTAACAGTTTGGAGAAAGTCAAGTCAAGTCAACGCAGGCTGAGACGCTGGGTACTTGACGTCGTGCGGTCGGGAGGGACAGGTTGTGGTTGAGAACCTCGGATGGGTTTGAGTACAGGCAACTCAGCCACTACGTAGGTTGGTAGAGTAGGAGACAGCAGGGGAAGAGGAAGACGGGAGTTAGAAAGGGTCGTAGTCCCAGAAAAGTTTACTCAGTCGAGAAGAGTAGTCCACCGGTTTCATAACCTCAAAGTCGAAGTCGTAGTCAGGAAGGTCACTTGTGAGTCCTGACTAGAGGAAGTCCTACCTGACCAATCTAGAGGAACGTCAGGTTCCCTGAGAGTTCTCAGAAGAGGTCGTGACGTAAAGTTTTCGTAGTTAAGAAGCCACGAGTCGAAAGAAATATCAGGTTGAGAGTGCAGGTATGTACTGACAACCTCTTTGGTATCGAAACTGATCTGCCTGGAAACAGCTGTTTCATTACAGAAACGAAAAATTATACGACAGATCCAACCAGGATCGAAAGGAAGGTTCCTCATTCGCAGAAAATTAAAGTACCGACGTCAGTGGTAGACGTCACTAAAACCTCGGGGGGTTTTATCAGTCGGTGACAAAGGTGCAAAGGGGTAGATAAACGGCACTTCACAACCCTGACCTACGGTACTAGAAGCAAAAGACTTAACACTCCAAATTCGGTTCAAAAAGTGAGAGGAAATAGTGAAAGTAGTTCTCCGAGAAATCAAGAAGTAACGAAAGACGGTATTCTCACCACAGTAGGCGTATAGACTCCAATAACTATAAAGAGGGCCGTCAGAACTAAGGTCGAACACGAAGAAGGTCGGGTCATAAAGAGTACTACATGAGACGTATATTCAATTTATTCGTCCCACTGTTATATGTCGGAACTACATGAGGAAAAGGACTAAACCTTGGTCAGACAACAAGGTACAGGTCAAGATTGACAACGAAGGACTGGACGTATGTCTAAAGAGTTCTCCGTCCAGTCCACCAGACCATAAGGGTAGAGAAAATTCTTAAAAGGTATCAAATAACACTAACAGGAATTAGTCACACGTGTCACTATTATATTTTATTATCTCTTGTGTATGTAATTAACTATGAAATATAAACAAAATTTTGACCTCATCCAAAATTACTTAGATTTACGTTGAAATTATTCTCCCCAAGTACTAACCAAAAGTACCAAAAATAACACCTTAAACCAATTGTAAAATTTTCGTAATCGGTTTTACATCACGACATCTTGTCAAGAAAGGTAAAATAAACTAAGAGATAAAAACCGACGAGACGCTGAAGCAACAACACACACCCGAACGAGATCAACACACTTGACCACCAAAGAGGACACCTCGTGCCCGGGATCCCGTGCCCGAGTCTTCAACACGTCGTGCGAGAATCAACGAGGCGTCGTACACCCTAGGAGACCCTAGTCCCTAACTTGGAGCACAGAAGACGTAACGGTCCGTCTAAGAGTTGGAGACCTGGTGGTCCCTTCAGGTGGTAAAATAAACTAAGAATTTAGTCGGGACACTTCACCTACCCTCTTCTCAATAAGAATTTGAAACATTTACTCTTTTAGGCTCCAAGTTTCTACAATTGAGACACGGGCACCAGTGTACCTACCAAACCGAGACTTTAAGCTAGAGACCGGTGAGTAAGATGTGTCACAGAAGTCATGTGTACACGATCCGTACTACAACATGTACGACCCCTTTGTCCTCTTTTCTCTGGAATTTTTTTATATATAAATAAACCGAAACGGTTCAGAATCAACATCTGACACCCTAGATCAAGAGGGTGGTCCTAACTTGGGAGTCGGACACGTCACCTTTACGACAGAATTGGTGATTTGACGGTCCCTTCAGGGTTTAAGTTCAAAACGAAAAACCTTGAAAGACCTTAAAACAGGAGATTTATAAAAACTAGACATCAACCAACTTAGACACCTATGTCTCCTGACTTTTATCAATAAATGTTCACATTCAACGTCATATAAATCTCGACTACTAAGAACGTCTTACAAAAAAGAATTTTCAAAATTCAGAACTGTCTCAAGGACAGTAATCCAAGTCAGACTTCGTAAAGCATAGACAGTCCATGGAATCCCTGTCCGAGACCCCACCTGGTCGTCCGACCACCTCGGGAAGACGACGACGGTGAACCTGGGTCGAGGGTGAGGTCGGGGGAACCGGCCCACGGGGCCCGGAGGATCTCCGTACAAGTACTCACGGACAGGAGTGACGAGGACACGTACGAGTAACAGGACAACCCCAAACGAATGTTTTATGTCCAAGTTCCTATTTTACCAATTCTTAAAGTCCTACCGGTGGTGTCTCACAGTGTAATTCCAACTCCGGGAAACCTCTCTCGACCCGGGCTACGATGGCGGGACCAGTGTGTGAGTCCTTCGAGAGGACCCCGAGATATCTGGTCGTGGACAGGTAGTGTAACCTAGTCGAGGGAGGAGGGACTCGGAGGGTTCGTCCATACGGGGACCGAACCTTGTCGGAAGAGGGCGAACATGGCCCACCTACAAACCGAAAAGTCTAGAGTCACATTAACAAATGAAACCGTCTTTGTTCGGACTCGTGAGACCTGATCTAATTTGCGAGTAAAGTGTAGTGGCAAACGAAATCATTGTAACTACTGTGGAGGTCATAATACGATGAACAGCTAATACACTAACTGAGGAGACGACCTAACACTCGAGGACCCTTTGTGTCTAAGACAAACAAAAACAAATAGTAACTGACTGAACACAGACTTCGTAGATCGTGTAACGGATTGTGTCTCACCTGCAAACTAACATTAAACACCTACCTTTATACAACATCCCCTCCCAAGGTTTGTCCCATGAACCCAAACTTCAAACTGATGTAAAAGAGAAACATTCTAAGACCTATTCAAAGATAGAAAGGTCGAAGGCTCCTGGGCAGAGGGCAGCGAAAAGAGACTTAGACGTGTCGTCGAGAGAGGTAGAAAAGTAGAGGGTAGGGTAGGAACCAAGACAGACTCTCGCAAAACAAGGACGAGGGAGACGGACTTCCTGAAAAGGAGTGAGAGTGGACTAGGAAGTCCAGAGTCCTTACGAGAGGAATCGAAGGGTCTTTCCACTCTGAGTGGACAGGACTTGAATCTATGTAGACGTGGTGAACCCAATGTAAACAAACACACTAATTACTTACTTACAACCAGAGTAACCGACCTACGATTATACATAATCGAATCCTTGGATTAAACGTGAATTATAAACCAGCCATTATAAACGACTTCCTTCCCTTACTCATTTACCCCTCCCCTCTACCTGGGTCCCCCTATCCGTCCCACCCACTAGATTCCAGCGGGACGTCATTAGGCACAGTCAAAACACCAAAGAGACCCACTGTCGTCACACTTCTAGCAGGACTCTCTTCATTCTCCAATTCAGGCTTCTGGTCAATCCTCCGAAAGCTGCAACAAGACGTTTCTCTCCTACTCTGAGACGTGTTTCGATCCCACCTTCTCCCTATACAATTATAAGAAGGTTTTTTAAAAATTACGGTTCTAATAAGAAAGCCATTTTCTCTCACGTACACATAAACTCCCTCCGACCCCTCGAACTTGTCGAACATATTCGATTCTTAAAGACTCAAAAATAGAATCATCTTTAAAATAAAACCAGGTATTATATTCGTATATTTTCATATTTTATATAAATAAAATACTTTAAGTCTTTAAGGTTTATATTTTAAGGAACTGGGGTAAAGACGACCAGACAGATATAAAACACTGAAACACCGTCCCTAATCTCTCGATTAACCTTTCGTTATCATCATACTACCACTGTATCTATTCTACAATCTTTTAGTTGGGTAACGACCTGGTCCGTCGTATTCATGACTGAGAATCCTTAACTCGTCGTCCTTTTGTATCGCCAAGACCTCGGTTCGACAAACCTAAGAAGAACCGAGGTGGGTACTGGTCTGCACACTGTGAACCGTTCAGTGAATTGGAGACACAGACAAAGGAGTAGAGGTTTTATCGTTTTATATAATAAAGGTCCTTCAAGGATATATCTAATTCACCAAAATAAATGAACTTTTCTTTGTACAAATTATGTCACGGACCATGTATCATTCACGAGATCTTCACTATCGACAATAAAACATGTAATTAGACAGTTTATTGTAACGTACCTTAGTACATTGAGATCCATTAGAGTATCCTTCGTGAATCATTTATAAACGACTTAATTAATTTAAAGAAGTTCACAGAAGACAAGTTCACCGGAGATATAGACGTGAGAGGTCACTCCATCGGTCATTGGTGTCCACCAACAACTCGGGAACTTTCTACCGACCACGTTTCCTCCTTGACTCAAAAAATGAAATTTTGTCAACACACCCCCGTCACCGATGATAAAACCCGTCGAGCCCACATTTCACACTGACATAGAGAAACCAAAGTAGTAGACCAGACATTTATGACTAAGGAAACACTGAGGACGGTCCGAGGAGACAGGTACCCTAAAGGGTTCGTTCTCATGACCTCACCCGACGGTAAAGGAAGAGGTCCCCTAGAAGGGCTGGGTCCTTAACTTGGGAACAGAGGACATAACCGTCCACCTAAGAAATGGTGACTCGGTGGACCCTTCGGTAGAAATTAAACAAAATCTAATAATAAGACTAAGAAAAAGAACGACATCTTAGTACTTGACATAGTTCGTCTAAAAGAATGTGTCTGTAGTATTCTCTCTTCTGTGACAGTGTATATGAAAATCGTTTAGTACAACCAAGTCCAAGAACACTGTCTTATAACCCATTACTTCATCAAGACACATTACCTACTCTTAAGACTTAACGGAGAAGCAGGAACCTCGACACAGCAAGCGAACAACTAAGAACTCAGACTCTTTTAGGTGGACCCCGTCCCAAAGAGTCGGGACAGTGAGAACCACAAAGCCCGACCCGACACGTGACATCCTGGAAATCGTCGTAGGAACGGAAAAGATGTGAGCAACGGTCGTCGCGGGGGAGGGTCAACACCGTTGGTCTTCACAGAGGCCTGTAACGATCGACGGGGGACCCCGTGTGTCTCCGGAGTCGACTCTTGACTAAAGCTCATAGTGGTAGTGTTCTGTTCCCGACTCTAATGTGAATCTACTAGTCAAAATAGTAGTAATCACCTCAACAGGGAATCTTGAAACACGACACTATTCTTACAAGACACACCAGGTCACACCATCGGCGGTCGTTGTACCCCACAATTCAATTCGTGAACTTTACACCGATCACGTCGGTTCCTTGACTTAAAAGACAAAGTAGATAAAAATTTTAACAAAAATTGACCTCCTATTAACAAAATTTTATAACACAACCAAAGACGGGATGTAGTTGTACCTAGTCTCCATGTACATACAGGGGAAGGGAAACTTCAAAGTAAAGTAAAGTTGTTTACACCGGTCAGTGACGACAAAATCTGTCACACCCAAATCATACAACGACATACAGAAAAACGTAAGTAGAAGACTAAATGTAAAGTCAACACTTTACGGAAAGGAATAGTTAAAAAAAGAGAAACAGTAATACCCATTTTTTACTTTTTAAGAATTAAGAGTTGTGACAAGTTACTTTGAATTTTTTTTTTCGATGTTTCTACCACAAGGGTCCAAAGTAAAAATGGAAGATCCTTCTAGTATAATATGAGACTCGTTACATCATTTTTTTTTTTTAACTCCTATTACATTACCATGACTAAATAAAAATAAAATGATAACATAATGAAAAGATCCTCCGCAATTTTAGTGAAGAAAAAAATTTTAAAAACAATAATAAAATCAAAAAAGAATCGTATTAAACTTTATTAACTACTCAACACTACTTTATTAGGAATCTTACTACGTCATTCTTTTAAAAAGTTCTATATCTTTTTGATACTAGTGGTTCTAGTAAAAGACATAGAATCTTCTTTCAGGTCACCTAGGTATTCACTGAAGTTTAATGTCACTCAAAATAAAATAAAAAATTTTTATCTTAAACGGAAATAAGAAACCTTCTGGAGATTCATTTTTAGTACTTTATAATTCGGAACGTTTATCAATTTTGACCAAATTTTTCTTTAGAGGTTTTAACTCAGGTCACCTGGAACTACCAAATGATTGTCAAATGACTGTTAAGTTCCCTCATCGGAAAAACAAAGTCGTAATCAAGTACAAACGACAAAAAAAAAAAAAAAAAAATTTCTAGAAAGATAGTCCAATTCCTTTAGAGGTAAGTAAGGATGAAACGATTTTTAAATCAGTAACTAGAATTAAACAATTTGTACAAAGACGTAAAAGAAATTTTTTGCTATTACAGCAAAAAGAGGGCGTTATACAGGTCCCGTCTCTCCTGACACCGACATCCCCGTTCGTCGGGACACCCTCGACACCGGAACCACGCCTTTCCTCCGGGACCCCGGTCCTTCTCCACTCCTCCGACCTCCCGGACCACAGACGCCCGGTCGAGGACCCCGAGGGTCCGCCCGTCTCTTGACTGGAAGTAAAACAGGAGATTCTGAGAATTACAAACACAGAAGGAAGTAAGATTTATTAAAAAGTATAGACACAAGTCAAAAGAAGAGTTACATAGATCAGATAGAAAATTAAACGGGTAACTCAAAAATTTTATAAAACAAACACCACATAATTGAATGTCATTTTAAGTGTTTAAAACCTACAAGTAAAACTCCTCAAGTCTGTCAACACATATATGGGAACATTGATGGTAGGTTTGTTCCAGATACAGATACTTATAAGTTCAAAAAGAATGACGAGGAGTTTTAAGACAACAGAACACGTACAAGTACGATTCATCGAAGTCAACACAGACTGAACCGCTGGGGTACCTGACATCGGGCGGTCCGAGGAGACAGGTACCCTAAGAGGTCCGCTCTTATGACCTCAGCCAACGGTACGGGAAGAGGTTCCCTAGAAGGGCTGGGTCCCTAGTTTGGACACAGAGTCAGAGGACGTAACCGTCCACCCAAGAAATAGTAATCGTGGTGGACCCTTCCGAGACAACGCAATAGAAGGAAGAATATATAAAAAATTTTTACACCATTTTATATTGTATTTAAAAAGGTAAAACTCATGAAAGTGTAACAACACGTTGGTAGTAGTTATACAGGTCTTAAAAAATAGAAGGCTTTCACTTTGACCAAGGAGATTTGTTATTGATGTGTAAGAGGGGTATGGGGTAGAGGACCATGGGTGATAAGATGAAAGAAAGAGGTACTTAAGTTGATAAAATCCATAGAGTATACACACCTTAGTATGTCATAAACAGAAAAACACCGACAGAATAAAGTGAATCGTATTCTAAAAACTCTAAGTAGGTGCAATACACGGTCTTAAAGTAAGAAAATAGTTTGACTTATATAGGGTAGGACACCTACATAATAAATAGGTAAGCAGGCAGTCACCTGTGAACCAACAAAGATGGAAAACCGGTAAAACTTATCACGACGATACTTGCAACCATATGTTAGAAAAACTCAGCACGAAAGTCAAGAAAACTTACATATGGATTTCCACCTTACGACAGAACATATCACACACATTAAAAAACTCTTTGACGGTGATAGAAGGTACCACCGATACATAAAAAAATTGGACCGTGGTAAAATGTAAGGGAGGTCGTCACCTGTTCCCAAGGTCAAAGAAATGTAGGAACGGTTGTTCAATAAAAGACCCAAAAAAAAAAAAAAAAAAAAAAAAAAAAAAACNAAAAAAAAAAAAAAAAAACGAAACAACACAAAGTACTTCACGACATAGTAACGTTACAACTGTACAAAGGGTCTAATCACTAGAACTCTGAAATAGTTCACGAAAAACCGGTAAACACATAATAGAAGAAACCTCTTTGTACATAAGTCCAAAAAACGGGGGGGGAGGAAAAAAAAACCGGTACGATACACCGCACGTTCTAGAAACAAGGGGTTCGTCCCTAGTTTGGGCACGGGGGACGTAATCCTCGTTCCTCACAATTGGTGACCTACCTGTCTCTCCAGGGAAGGAAACGGGTAAATTTTTAATAAAAAATAAAAATCGACTACAACATTCTCAAGAAATATCTAAGACCGATAATTAGGGAATAGTCTATACACTGAACATTATAAGTCATTAAAAGACTTAAAGAGGGTAAGAGACTTAACGGTAATAGAGGTAACTATCATAGTAAACTACATGTTTTCAAAAATAAAAACTATTGTAGACGAAGTATACAAAATTTAAAAATAAAGTTTGTAAAATATAATTTAAAGACCGTAAAGGTCATAGACACTCACAACGATCAAACTACGAAACTAAACGACAAGACGTTTGAATCCCACCGAACACAGAAGTATACAAATCTTAAGATTATAGTCGAGACCTTCACAAACACCATTTGAGGTTCTGTGTCCTGATGAATTACAAAGAACCCATTTTCAAAGGCCCGGAGTACCCAAGACAACTTCACCTTGTTCTTTGGACAGACACCTGGACGAAGACCAACAGTCGACAGACTTCAGTAAAAGGGAGGAAGTAGGCGGTGACCCCCGGTCTGACCGTTCGAAGAGGGAAAAAAGGAAGGAGGAGGAGGGGTAAAAAATTTTTCAAATGGGAACAGGCCTCCTACGATCGAAAGACACCTCACACAGGGACAGAGTCCTCCCGGGACCGACAGAGAGGACACTCGATGTGGAACCCGTCGATAGGTCTACCTCGAACTCCAGTGAGTCCCAACTATACACAGAGGTCCCACCAGGTGCCCTTGTACGACAGTACAGTAGAAACCTCGGGACGAAAACGAAGGAAAGAGTGAAGACCCCTAAGGAACTAAAGAACATTCGTGTCGTCATATAATGTTAAAATTTCTTTACAAAATAAGTGATGAAATTAAACCAAAATCGTTTTCTCAACAAGTTCCATAGACCAGTAGTAATGATAGTCCTAACTTACGGGTGAGTAAATTTTTTCCTGTACAATTTATTCACCCTTTCGTGTATCTTGTTACATTTAGTATGGGGACATGGACAGAGGAACCCATTATACAATTATCAGTAAAATGAATGTCAGAAATTTTATTTTAGTGTCTACACTAAGTCCAGGGAAACCCAAAGGAAATCTATGGTAAGAAGTCTGGGACGAAGAAGTAGATATTACTATTGGTGCTAAAATTTCAACAAAGGAAAGGCACAAACATGTGAAACGAATGTTTCCATTTATTATATCATATAACTCAATTTAAAAAAAAATGTATTTACTATATAACATATACAGAGTAGTAAACGAAGAAGTCTTATTGAAAGTCTCAAATAGAGGAACCATTTGTATCGAGAATGTTTGGTAAGATACCACCATGACGTACATAAGGGGTAACCACCCCCACAGTAACAACAATTGTCAGGATATCCTTACAGACCCACATCCCGTCTCCAAGAGATCCTTATTTACGGGTCTTCACCTGTCCACGTGTGGAACGACAAGTTCTGGTACTTGAATGAGATCTCTAAACACTTAAAGTTCACTTACCGGGTAAAATCTAACAGTCGTCAAATATTGACAGATGTCATGGGACTCGAGGGGTCCGAGAACAAAAACATGACCTGAAGACAGTTCATAAGTCTCTGTCGAGTAACAAAGTCGCACGTAAAGACTTCAAGGGTCACTCTAGCTCATGCAGGGGAACAAGTAATTCGTCAAAAGGAAGATGAGACACTCAACAGACAGGTAACCGATAAAAAGACGACTCTAACCTAAACCGACATACATTATCCTTCACGGTTACTGTCACGCAATCGAGACCCTGACTTCTCCTACTCGACGACCAATACGAGGTACAACAGGAAAGAAAACACCCCAAAAATACTAATTAGGAAACAATTAATGTACGTCACGTCAATAACAGAAGATTAGTAGAAAATAAATACCAATTACAAATCCTTCAATAAAATTATATTAACTTAATTGAATTTTTTAACACGGAAAATAAATAACAAATTTTTCAGAACGGGATGGGACGATAAAAGGACACAGAACAATTTTCAAAAAAATTTCAAAACCAAAAGTAAAAGTGGATCTTAAATAATGATACACATATTTACCCATCTCTCGATTAGAATGCAAAAACGAATATTTATCGGTTGCAAGATCACGGAAAATAACATTTCAAATCAGAAGTGATTAAACAACGTAGAGTACTCAAAGACCCTTAATAGAGACAAGGTACCAAACAAAAAAGGACGAGAAAATGACACAAAATTTAATAATAATACGGAATTCACAACCTCCACCTTTCACAGTCTGAAATAAAAACCCCCGAGGTCTTAGTGACGTCTACCACTAATGTCGGTACTTTAATTTTCTGAGAATGAGGAACCTTCCTTTCAATACTGGTTGGATCTGTCGCATAATTTTTCGTCTCTGTAATGAAACGGTTGTTTCCAGGTAGATCAGTTCCGATACCAAAAAGGTCACCAGTACATACCTACACTCTCAACCTGACACTTCTTTCGACTCGCGGCTTCTTAACTACGAAAACTTGACACCACAACCTCTTCTGAGGACTCTTAGGGAACCTGACGTTCCTCTAGGTGGGTCAGGTAAGATTTCCTCTAGTCAGGACCCACAAGAAACCTTCCTGACTACGACTTCGACTTTGAGATTATGAAATCGGTGGAGTACTCAACTGAGTAACCTTTTCTGACTACGACCCTCCCTAACCCCCGTCCTCCTCTTCCCCTGCTGTCTCCTACTCTACCGACCTACCGTAGTGACTGAACTACCTGTACTCAGACGCACTTGAGGGCCTCAACCACTACCTGTCCCTCCGGACCACACGACGTCAAGTACCCCAGCGTTTATCAGCCTGTGCTGACTCGTTGACTTGACTTCACAACTGTGAATTTAATAATAAAATTCATAAATATAGACCAACTTATTCTGGGGGAAGAATAATAAGAAAAAGACGTACAAAAATTTACCGAAAAAAAAACTTGGAGTTCACACTACATGAAAAATAAACTCCACATCAACTGTAAATTGTAATACAATCAAAATCCCTAAAGGAACCGTCAGGTCACCAATTCTGAGACACGAAGATCACGTCACCCGCTCCCAAACTAAGGACCAGTCCTTGATTCTAGGACGTACAGTGCTCCAGTTTCTGTTTTGTTTGTTTTTGTCGGGATTTTTGGGGTGGGTTCAATATAATCAAAGTTTACATACTGTATTACTAAACATATATAACTATTTACTGGTGGTATTATTCAGACCAACTGTAGGTGGCGGTTATAAAAATATTAAACACACACACACACTACTCTTGAAAATTCTAGACAAGAGAATCGTTATAAGTCTATTCGTCAAGTCATATTAATTAACACCCGAAGGGTCCACCGAGTCGCCATTTCTTAGAGGATGATTAAGTCCTCTGGACCCGAACTAGGAACCCAGCCCTTCTAGGGAACCTCTTCCTTTACCGTTAGGTGAGGTCATAAGGACAAACTCTTTAGGGTACCTTATCCTCGGACCGCCGACGTCTCCGTATGTCCGAATCACTGATTTGTCGGTTGCCTTACCAACAACGTCAGTGGTCCGTCACGAAATGTGCGGGTCCTGAATCAACAAAACATTGACCTTCAAACATGGAAAATTGGTGAAAGTAAGTAAAACTGGTGAGGGGGGAAGACGAAGACTGTCGGTGGTCAAAGACAAAAGACATAGAATACGAATCCTAAAACGTAAAACAACAACAATATAAGGTGTACATTCGCTCTGGTATTCCTAAACGAAAAGAGACTGAAAAAAGTAAATCGTATTCCGGGATTTCGAGGGGAAAAGGTTTAATAAAACTGACAAAGAACAGAAAAGAATCTACACAAACCCAGTGGAACAGTATAAGTCTCTATTATGTTAAGGTCAAATTCAGAGTTTTCAAATAAATGACATCCAACTAAAACCCTCTAGGTATTCGTGCAAAAATTGGTGTCAAGAGAATCGTTAATATTCCACGTAAGGAATCGTAGTAGTCTACCCCCCTGGTTTCTCCCCAGGAACGGGTTCCGAAGGCTTGACGACACGACGTGTCTATTTATTAATCTTTGGTCCAGAAAGACTACCGACATTCCCTAAAAATTCTCTCACCTGGACAACATTCGTCTTTCTGATATAGGGACAGATGGACAGATCACTTTTGATACGACGCACGAGGTATGAGTCATTCACAGTACCCACTTTCCTCCCGAGACCACAGTGTCTTTGTCATCTCTTTCCTGTCTCCCGTTGCTTATGGACGTCATACTCAGCCCACTACCTCCGAAGGGTGCACACCCATGACCCCCGAGTGTACACAACCACCACACTCCAGCCCATCTCTGCAGAGAACACGAGGTAGATCCCCTTCCAGTTCTCTCCGACCGTTTCTCCCTGCCCTAACTTCGTCGACACTTCTCCTCCCGGAAGATCCAGTCTCGACGGACGCCCAGAACCCCTCACACAAACCGAAACTGAGGGTCGGACAACTTAGAAGCCCGTGACCCCTAAAAAAAAAAAAAAAATTCTGTTTCTTCAAAGAGTCCTGAAATATTATTGAACGATAAACCTTTGACAATGTTTGAGTAAAAGTTCCTCTTTCTTAAACTTTCAAATCAAAACTCTTTAATTTCACTTATGGTAGAACATGGAATTGTATAACTGAACTACTAAAATAACAAACATACTATTACAAGTTGGTCCACTAATTATGTTCGAAAATCAAATATGAAGTAGTAAACTTGAATTTTTACCTTAAGTAAAAAATACAATATAATTTTAACATAAGTCTGAACATAGAATAACTCACTTACTACAATCCGACAGGGTCCTAGTAATTGAAACCCTCGACAAAACAAACATCTTGAACATAAGTATTTGTCATATCGTCCACCACCATCTCAAATCGCACGACACATAAGTCCAGTATCAGTCGTCTACTTCTCAGAACACTCTCGTGTCTGAGTTGAGGAAGTTAATCCCTTTTACCACCTTACTTCTTAAACGTTTACTTTTTTATAAATATAAATCGTATCAATCGAAAAGTGTCATAAAATAATTATTTCGGAAATCTTTATAAGTCACCCTGAAGGGACTACCAAGTCACCGATTCTGAGACACAAAGGTTAAATCCCCTACGCCCAAACTAGGGACCAACTTTGATTCTGGGACGTACGACGTTGATTCTCAAGGGGACGACATTGATTTGTAGGACTCACGACGTTGATTCTGGACCACGTCGGTTTTAATCCCTTTTTTTTTTTTTGTTTGCCTTACATTGTGTCAAGAAAATCTTTCTGACTATGTATCTACCAAATGTCACAGCCAAAGCCCACACGTCGTATCAGGCACAAAAACATCCAATATGAGGTAACACCTAGTAGTGTTCTGTTCCCGGTGTTAGGGGACACGACGTGTCGTATTAGGAAGAGACAAATGACATCAAAAATCACCTTTACAAAAGTAAAAATGGACCTCTCGACATCTCCCACGATATAGTAATCCTTATCATCAGACTTGACCGAAATCGATTAATCTTAAGGAAATCCGTTCTTTTAGTTTCAATCAACTGAAAAGAACCTAAAAAATTTTGATAAAATTGACTTTTATCTCACTGATTATAACGTATCAACCATCTGAAATATAACTCATAACTAAATTACATAGACCGTTTTACAAAAAGTAGAAGGATCCAGAAACTTATGTGAACTTCACTAAAGGGGCTAAATATAACCAATATCGTTGTCTCCAAATAAAAGAACGGTGGAGGGGGTTAACTCCTTAGACTATAAAATTAGACATAAGACATGTTCGGTCAGAGAGGAAGATTCGAAGTCTACCCAGAGTCACTTCAGTTTCTATTAGCTTGGCACCTTACCCTTACATACAAAATCCAGTCCGACCAAGTCTTCTATGACAGAAACTTTCTTGATAACAATCTTGTTTTACCTTGAACTTCTGGACTCGTCTGATAGAATTTTCTAGTAAAAATCTTTTTGTCCATAATCATTGAAACCTAAGTCAAAGTGGACACGGGTTCTTAAATCTTCAATAAACTTGAAGTAGTCAAATTTGTCTTACCATATAAACCTTTATTTTCTGTTATAATCGATACAAAAAATTTTCAAATGGTTTTTCACATTTTATTCATAGATGGAAAACTTTTACAATCCGTTGAACTAACTTTGGAACGGTCCTCAAAGAAGACAAAAGAACTTCTACAAAAAAACCACAAATAATATTACAAATTATGACATCAAGGATTCGTTCTTAAACAGGAGGACAACAGGGGCTTTCATTTTTATAAAAGACAACAACACCCATTTTCCTAACGACAACAACTTCGGAGGAATAATTTGTTTACACGAGACACAAACACAAATTGAGAGTTCCGTGGTGGAAGGTACCAATTGTGACTCGTCGCGGTCGTACGACTCGTATATAAGAATAGTAAATCCTTCAGTTTTAGTGGTAAACGTCAAACGTTCGTATAAAACCCATTCACACAAATGAAATTTTTATGGATTAAAAAGATAGAACTTGAAATCTACAAACTTAAGTAAATTTTTACTCGTCCAAACATGCCAATTTAAAAGGTAATCAGTAAGGTGACCTCACTGAAATTTCTATAAGGTATTCCGGTCTCTCTTTTGAAACCAAAACGAAACCTAAAAAGAAGTGATTCATAGCGTGAGTTATTCAACAAAATAATAACCGGTATTACAGTATTACCACCCTCCTTTTCGATTACAAAAAAGACAACAAAAGTTCATACTATAGTGAATGTCCTTTACGTGGCATTAAGTAGGGTCACAAAATTTCAATTCTAATAAAAACCTCTAAAGATGTCAAAGAAAATCAAAAAAAAAAAAAAAAAAAGTCAAAATTTTTTTAGTATATATTATCAAACATGAGTCGAGTGCATCACTTATAATCAAGACACACCCAAGAAGTGACATACAGTATTTTACTTTGTAACTCAAAAATGAGAACATTTTTTACAAAACAAACATGGAATATAGACTGTATGTATCTCTCACTAGAGAAAGGAAATTTTCATTATTGTCGTCAATATTGAACAAGTTTCTACCGTAGGAGAAACGGAGAATCTATAAAAAGTTAATAATATTCTCTCTAAAGTAACAATAAAATACTGGACTAAAAACAACCGACAAAAAGAATAAACCTTAGTAAAAAACATAAGGGATAACCCCTGAGACTTTCCTTCGGACAAACTCCACAGGTACTGATGTGTTAACCAATCAACTCACAGTCCTCGACTTTTTAGATGGAACACAAGAACACGAAAGCCTTCCGATTAGGCGATCGGGGGTCGCGAGACCCTTTATCGGGTGTCAGCCAGAGACACACGTGTCACGAAAGGACCAGTCCCGGAAGTCACCTTCCCGACCCGCGGCCCCATGGACGTCGGGCCTTCGTCGTGCTCTTCAGTGTAACGGGGAGCCTCGGAAAAGGTAGACACTTTACCCGTATTACTACGGCAAAGGAATTTGCCTGAACTGGCACAATTCAACATCACTCCGCGTCTATATCGTTGTGCCCTTTCGTGAACCGCTCTCCAGTCCACTTCCAGTAACGGGGTACTGGTGTACAGTCTGTCGGAAACTTTTCACGAGACACGAGACAAGCCTCGACCGTCGCCACCATTTCCACCGGGACAGGGGAGGTCCTCAATCTCGAATTCAATCTCTTCGTCAGATTATGAGTGGAAATTAAGATTTACTCCGTCCAAAAAAAAACAAACTCATCAGTTAAAAATATGAACCAACTTAAACAAAGACTGTGATTCTTTTGAACAATGGTGCACCTCTTATAAATTGAGCCATAATTTAATTTTCTTCGTTTTGATTTCTAGTAATTCTCAACTTCCCTCGGACGACGAAGTAGGAATGCCGGAACTTCGACAGTCACAGTCACGTCCCTCTTTTCGAGTCCACTAGGTTCGGACCGAAACCTCCAAAGCCGGATTGACGCAGTCGTCCAGGGACACCACAGAGTAGAGCTGAAGCCCGGTGCTGAGCCAATAGTCAGACATGACGACCCTTTATGGACAGAGTCACTATTCATACAATAATCTCACATAAACAAATGGTGAGAAAGGAAAAATCTCATACATATAAAATACTTCTTGATAACGAAACAATACTGAACTCGAACAAAATCTTATGAAGACAAAAGGACTATTTTTAAAGTTTTCTTATCATAACGATCAAGACCGGTGCGATGACTTTCGTAAAACCCAAAACTCTGTATTGATAAATTTTCAACCCACGTACACAATGTTCGTATTAGTAATTACATGACGTTTCGGGCCACAATGTAATTACAACTGCAGACTTGAAGTGCCTTTCGAATTGAGGAATGGGTCAACGGTGGTCGGGTCTTTACAATCAAGGAGACTCTTCTGAAGAGTGCGTGCACCGTCAGCTAGCGTTAGGTCCCAAAAGTACAAGAACAAAGCCCTATATCCAGTGAACACACCTCACAGACCCACTATCCAAGACTACTTCCCCTCCGAAAGAGAACCTACGAAGGAAAAAGACCGGAAAATTTTAAGAAGAAAGAGAGAAGAATTCAAAACAATAAAGAATAAAAAGGAGTAAAGAAAGAGTAGAATTGGAAAACAAAAGTAGCATCGAAATTAAAGAGACGAGAAAAGACACACACACGTGAACACACGTACAACGTACGAAGACGCAAAACAATCTTCCCGTGAAAGACTGCAAAAGCGGAGTCTTCAGAAACCGTGAATCCTTAAATGATCAAAACATCCCAGTCTACAAGGAAGTCCTTTGGACACACAAGACGAGAACAACTTCTTTAGGGGGGGACTCACCAAGGTCGTGAAAACCTCGAGAGACTCTCTTCTAAAGAGAGCAAAAAGGAGAATCTCTGTCGGCTCTCTCTCGTTTAGGCTCGGAATGACGACGACCACACGCACACAGTGGTACGTCGAACGCACCGGAGGCGAAACCTACCGTCAGGGTCGCCCCTCCCGTCACGTCCGCGACCTACGACCGTCCGTCAAGACCACGAAGGCCGGGAGTCGCAGCGAGAGAGAAATCAGAATGACAGACACAGACCAAAGTCCACCGGACTTTCTACGTGGACTTAAATAAATACATTAACAACAATCTCAATGACACCATCCTTCATTTTCGCAGGACGATTCCACCGAATTTAATTGAACAGTAAAAAGTCTGTCACAGGATCAGTCACCCTTTAGTGGGAACTCTCACGATCACTAAGGACGACTCGGCCCTCGAGACGTGTCCCTGGAACGTCAAAACTCGTAGAGTCGCCTCTCGTTCTGCCTCCGGGGACACACACGCTTCCGGAGTGGACGACGGTCGTCCGGACGTCTCAAGACCGACGGCAGAAGACGTACAAAGACAATACAAATTCACGTCAAATCCTTCCGGTTGCCGTCACAAATACTTTTTCTTGAAAAATAATTCAATCCTTTTGATGAAAATTTAGACCTTAGACTGAAAGAAAGAAAAAAAAAAAAAAAAGTCTAAGGAGGAAAGAATCTCTGTAAAAGAATGTCCTTATCATCATGTCTCTAGAAGTAAACTATGGTTTGTCGATGGATTCCTTTTCTCAAGAGAACTTTTGATTACATACAGTAAATGAAAGACATTAACAGGGGAATTGTTAACGTTTGTTCCCCCGTCCCTTCTTTTTCCGATCTGACATTCGTTCAATCTGTCCTCGTACAAGTCACCAGTACTCTTCGCCCTCACGGACGGCCCGGAGGAGGACCATGGACGAAAGTCCCGCCCGGGTGTAGTGGGTCGTCTGTCCCGGTCGGTGCTCCCGGAGTCAGAGGAGACAGAGAGCTACGCTGTCGAAGAAGTCGACACTACAAGCTCCTAGTCTAATCCCCTAGACGTCCCAAGACAAACATTTTAAGACACTCAGGGATGTTATAACGAAGGGACAAGTTTAGGTACCAATTTCTAACATCCAGGAATTTTTGAAATGTAAAGTCACTTTTCACGTCTATCCGTTTATTGGTAGCAAAATTCTTCTCCAAATATCATCTACTAAACTTAATGAAAATACTCCGTCATGGCATAAAGAGGAATCACTCGATTTATCTATCGTGACCAAAGACAAAGTTCAGGAGAAACTGCTTTTGTAAAAAAAGGACGATCTTGAAATCTACGTAGAAAAATTCTATCCAAATGTAAAAACCTGTGATAACGAAATAAGTAATATAAAATTCAAAAGATTTTAAAACACTCAAGACTAATGGTAAAGTTAATCTTAAGTACAATTTTACCGTACCTGATTAGTTTTTTTTTTTTTCCAGGTCTAACTAAGGAGAATGATCAAAACTATAAAAGTTGGGGGGTGGGGGTGATATCGGATCATACTATCCTTAACTGCATCTGTATGGAAAGAAACTTGTGAAGATATCTTTTAACACAGTTCTAGTGAACATTATAAACATTTACTAGACGTGAACTTTTCGTCTCTTTTACTACACGGACGGGGACAGAAGTACGAGAATACTCTTCAGTAACATCCACGACAAGACACGGATGTTCACAGGGAACCCGGAGTCCGCGAGGACACGTCACTAGAACCGTCTTTGGGCCTCAGCCTAGTCTGAGACATACCCAACGTGTACTACCAATAAAACTTCTCGAAGTCTTTTAAAGATGAAAAAGAACTGAAGTAAAACTGACAAAGAGGGAAAACTACGAGGACGAAACCTTTGGCTATTATCACCACAACTACTCATTTTCTTTTTTTATCTTTTAATTACATTTCGTAAAGAAGTCATACAATTAAAAGATAAAAAAAAAAAATTTGAGAGGACTAAGTCAAAATCAAGTGACCCAATTTTTTTTCTTGTCCATTGGTAGAGGAAGGAACAGATTTTCAAGACAAATTTTATTTATTCGCGTCTTACGCGTCCCCTTCTACTCGACGACAAATTTCTACCACAGACCAAAGGGGAGTCTTCGCCCAAGTCACGTCTACGATATTGAACGAGTAATTTCGACCTAGAAAGACTCACATCGAAACCCTAAAATGAGTCAAACTAGTGATGACGTTAGTCTTTTAAGTGTTCTTGAAGAGTGGAACACATTTACACTGAAAAAATAAAAAATTTGTAAAACTCCTTTTCTTGGACTTGCACTAACACGAGCAAAGACTTGAACCATAACCTCTACCCGGTAGGACGAGTTTCGAATTAATGTATTGTTCGAACTTTATAGAACTGTCGTACCGAGTAGAGTCTATCATTACAAGTCTCCGAGTAAACAGTCTAAGAGACGTCTATGTTTCAAGACAAAACGTGTCCCACTCTTAGAGAATCTTGCAAGAGACTAACGAAAGATAAAAATAAAATAAAAACAATTTCGACACAATAAAAAATCAAGAAGTACGAAACCTTCATTGTCAACTTCTCTCCACTCCTTTCAAACACTGTCAACACTAGCCACTGATCGACGGTGGACGGACTCCACAGAAGACTCTCCTTGATTGGAGAAACACCACGATCTCGTTCCAGTGACCTATTTTTTCCTTGTCCATTGGTAGAGTAAGGAACAGACTTTCAAGAGAAATTTTAATTATTTGAGTCTTACGCGTCCCCTTCCACCCTACGATAAATTTCTACCACAGACCAAAGAAGGGGTCTTTGCTCATTTCACCTGATACAGGAGAAGGTTCGACGGTGTCGGTAGTACCTCCGGCACCAGGCTCTCACCTAAGAGGACCTCTTCCCGTCATAGCTCAGGGACGCGTGGAAGGAGGACTGGATGCAGGAGGTCTCCGGAGTCACTCATGGACGAGAGTCGGGTAGGAGCCCGACCCAAAAGGAAACGAAAAGTCAGTCACTACAAATACCAATTCGAGACACACCCGAGTATAGAATTTTTAAGTACATGTATACTAACATCCAACAAAACTTTGAATTACTTCCTTCTAAAAAAATGAACACTGTGACCCAAAGTAAACAAACTTATCTAACACGAACCTACAATCCCGAAAAACAACAAGTCAAGGTCTTAAAACAAATATTTATTTTCAACTAGAAACTGAGCCAACTTTTAGGAAATATGAATGAACACGAAGAAAACCAAGAACCACATATAATATTCTGTATCCACTCATCGGTACTCCCAACCCCCTTCAGTCCGTGGTAATTGTACATGTAATTGTATATGTATCTCTGTCGGCACAACCCTTCCAGCATCTCGTCTTTCGTGACGTAAGAAGAATTCAAAGGACACCTCTCCCCAGTCCAGACTCCCTACCCCACTCTCACTCAAAAGAAAAATATCATATGTGTAACATAACAAATTTTTAAAATGTTCTAACACACTTAAGTAACGGACATACTAAATCTTTGTTTACTCCTTTTGATGACCGGTATGTCCAAAACCCTCTTTGAGTAAATGACATATAGAAAAAAAAAAAAAAAATTCAGGGGAGTTAGGGTTCAGAGGATTCCTCTCCGTAGCAAGTAACACACGCCAAACACGTCAACTTGTGAAAAACGTGTCTATAAATAAAAGTGTGAGTTACATCTTTACAATGCATTACTCTTGACGACCACTAATTCCTACGACCAGCACCACTGCCTCTACGTGTGTCGGATTTTCTATACAGTCTCACAAGGTACACCGAAACAAGGACGGGCCAAGTGATCGTCAGAGACTCAAGTGTCACGAACCGTGAGTCATTTCACGATCATTCACGAAGTACATCTTCTTGCGTGTTCTCTTTTTAGGGTCACACTGAGTCGGACAATCGTAGTGTCTAACCTTCCTATTGTACAAGGTCCTTACTCGTTTCTACAAACAGAGGCTAACTCCCACACCGAACAAAGTCAAAATTGTCGTATTCCTTTTAAACGAGGACAAAGTCTGGTAAGAGAAGAGGAAGTACGACAAAAAGAAGGAAATAAATTTAAGCAACAAATTACTTGTGAAAACCTACAAAGACAGTTGAAAGGGACTTCGGAGGGGAACATAGTGTCAGATGGGGCGGGGGGGGTGGTGGTATATGTGTGTGTCTACCGGGGGGGTGGGGTTGGACCTCGACAAGTAAATAGTGTGCAGAGGCGAAGGGGTGGGCATGTACGGGTGAGTGGGCCGGAAAGTCGAACCGTCTAAAGTCAACACACACGTACAGTAGAGAACACAATAGGTTTCAGTAGAGTGGTATTATTAAGGTCACTCAAGTCCTCGATAAAATCTCAACTAACAGCCAAAGGTGTACCTTTATCAAGTGAATATATAACAGAGGGTGTGAATGAAAAACCCCTTTTTTCACAAGTCTGTTCACCTTTCTCCTCACGACACTGGTACGGTGCACGGAAGAGGGATCGTCTCCGAGTCTGTCGCTAAGTCACTGAGGGTGGGGATTTGGGGTGTCTCGTCAAGAGGAATCTAGTAGAGTCACGAGAACTATATTGAGACATAAATGTAATAATATTAAGACTGGAAGGGTTGACAGAGTTATCACGACGAATATAGGGAAAATAGAAACATCCAATGAAAACCTAAGTCCTAAATTGGTGTCTAATATACAACATAAATCAACAACACAGAGCAAATTAGATTTTGTCAAGACGGAAAAAACCTGAAAGTACAGTGTCTACAAGATTAGAACATCTTACAGGACACTCACCTAGTCTCAGTTCAATTTCGAAAACCGCACGGTGTACCCGGCTCTCGATGTCCAATCCCTGACATCTGATTATGTATGAATGGCAACACATAGAGGGTGACGTCCGTGGTTGCAAAAGGAAAGAGAAGATAACAAAGGAGGTTAGATACTCACTTTACGTCCCATGTGAAAAATCTCCGTATATCGTATCACTAACTCTTGTCCTGATGCTCAGGGGGAACACGGGGAATGATTGAGGCACCGAAACCCGTTTAATTGCAGAAACACACAATCAACAGACTAAGAATTTATCACTTATCAACATGAAATGAGTTTTCTAACACTCCTAATCTACATAATAAAAACACTTCAATCAAATATATTTCTGTCTAGTATTCGTGAATTATTTACAATCCATAATAACAAGAGATCACTAAACCCGAAGGGACCACCGAGTCTACCACTTCTTGGATGGACATCACGTCCTCTGTGCCCAAGCTAGGGACCCAACTCTTCTAGGGGACCTCTTCCCTTTCCGATGGGTGAGGTCATAAAAACGGACCTTAAAAAGGTACATGTCTACTCGGACCACCGAATGTCAGGTATCCCAGCATTTCTCAGGGTCGTCATTAGAAATTTTGATCGAGACACATGGAAAGATCACCGTCAGTAACAAAGTTTGACAACACAGGGGGTCTTCATGTCTGTAAGGGGAACCGGTGGAGCGTAAGAACGTGTGTCATCCCGGAAACGAAAATAAACGAATTACTTAGGAAGTCCAGACAAAACTTCCTTACAAAAAGAGAAGTAAGAACTATCTCGTTCTATAGAAACAAGTAAACCTACTTACAGACCATTTACGGATAACACACTGTCCGTCACACGAAAAAGGTACCCTGGTGTCGTGGTACGACCTCTTCCGTTGCCGTTGGGTGAGGTCATGAGAACGGACCTTTTAGGGTACCTACCTCCTCGGACCATCCGACGTCAGGGACCCCAGCGTTTCAGCCTGTGCTGACTCGTTGAAGTGAAAGTGAAAAGGGAAAGTACGTAACCTCTTCCTTTACCGTTGGGTGAGGTCACAAGAACGGACCTCTTAAGGTCCCTGCCCCCTCGGACCACCCGACGGCAGATACCCCAGCGTGTCTTAGCCTGTGCTGACTTCGCTGAATCGTCGTCATCGTCATCGTGTCGTGGTACGAGCCGTACCGTTGGTTGGTCCCTCTGTGTCAATTGGAGACGTCTTTGTCTGTGAAGCACAACACACACCACACCCCTCGGGAGGAGACCTACTGGTCGGTCCACGTCTCTCTCCACAAATCCCCCGGCCGGGACTCCCTCCAAGTCACATCGACGTCAACACTCTCACTCACCTCCCCGACTCGACCTCCCTCCGGGTCCTTGGCGGAATTTTCACTCCCGAGATGGAAAATACAGGTGTACCCCTGTGGAAAGTCTCATCTCGTTCACGACAAACAAGAACACGACCTACCGTTCCCCAACCCCTCCGACCCCGCCCAGAATGACGGTGCTCGGGGTAACCCCTCAAACCCAAAACAGGGTCCCCGTGCATCAATAACTTAGACACACTTCAAGATCTCCGACCCAATACTTTAAGTCTCAATCCAAAAGGTTCGGAAGGAAAATTCTTTACCAACACTTTTCCGTCAATTCAGACATACGGGGACACCGGGTTGTCCGAAACATCCTCCGAAGTAGACTCTGTCCACAAAGACGGTGGTGTGACTTCTTGTCTCGAATCTATGTTTCTGAAAAAAGCACAAGGATATACATGTTTGTCCAAAAATTCTCACACATACAAAAGTATGTATACACAGTGTGACACAGAACCGATCGATCGTCCAATCGAAAGGTACAATCACCACTACCTCTACCTCTGCTCCGGTGTCGTACAGACAGACCGTTCCAACGGGCCTCAACGGTACCACGAATCACACGTACCCGACACTTCGACTCTCACCCGTCAGGAACAACACTGTCGGGACAATGAGAATGGGGGTAAAGTACTCCTCTGACTCCGAGACTCACACTTCCCCGAACGGGTCCCAGTATGGCAGCGACAACTTCACACCTAAGCTCAGGGCCTGAGACGTCATCTGGTCACACACTGGTCCTCGTGCGGTGGAATCAACACTCGGTACGACGATCGTCGACGTCAGTGTCACTCCATAGACCCTCATAAGAATATAACCTAAACACATTTTCGAAAGTGTTACTAAAAACACAAAATGTCGGAGGTTTTCATACAAGCCCTTGTCTAAGATAATCGTCATCGTCATTAACATTTTGCTCCTAGTAATCTATTTAGTTAACTGACGTTTTCGTAAAAAGTACTTCAGTCGGTCAACTATTCATCACCGTTGGGGTGACACCATTCACACGAATTTATAAACATTTATAAATTCAAAATAAAATATAATGTGATTACGACAATGTCGTTGTTATTACCCATAGATGTAATTTTTTTCCGTGTCAGACTATTTAGTTCGTTAAAGACAAACAAGTACAAAAGAAGATCAGGAAGAAAATATACACATGTATAACACCCATCTCACATGAGACGAAAAAGTAAACTAAAACAAAAAGACACAATGGTCCTAAGTATTAGTATTCAAGTATTTGGAACATATCAAAAGTATTAGGATAAATTACCACAGGTTATAATGTTCGATTATATGGTATTATAAGAATTGGTAATGGGAAGACAACTTGTAAAGGGGGGTAAAAATTATTTGGAAAGTGTTCCTAAACCTTTACACACCTCATTTATACTTTTACTATAGACTGTACTTTCAAGAATTCACAACGTTATGATTATCCACTTCCGCACGACACTGATGGTCCATACTGACATGTGGACTCAAAAGACCCTTCGGACCGACCAAAAATGGAAAGGTAAAGGACAACGGATACTCTTGGTCAGTCAAATCTCTCACCACCCGACACCAAGAACCGACCTCAACGACTGAAATAGGCGACCCCCTCTAAATCAAACACAGGTCAACCCCAACCGTCATGGACCGAGTCGACCAAGAGTCCACAATTTGGAAAGTCATAAAACCCCGTAGAAAAGCGAAAGGGTCAAGGAAAAGGAATTAGTAAACTTTTCACAGAAACTCCGAGAGGGGGAATGCAGAGATACACCTACCACAGATCAGTAGGGGGTCACTCGTCCCACCACAATGCACTGAACGCCACACTCCAGTAAAATCCTCCTGGTACCCGGGACAGGGAAGGGAAGGTGTCACAAACCCACAGAAGACGGTGAAGGTTGTCTGCGTGTGCACACACGTACGAGTGGAGAGTGAGGAAGACCCTGACTGGGTCACTCCAGAGGTGACTTCCTTAAAGGATATAGACGGGATCCATAAAGAACAAAAAGGAAACCTCAAAAAGAATAGTCGAAATAGCTCCTCATTTAAGGTACGTAATGAAGTGCGTAACTCAACACTGTCAAGACACACGGTCACTTGTTGGTGTGTCATTTCTATGTCTCGCAAACACCAACTGACATCTACCGCACGACACAACGCAACACCGACCAAAGAAGGTCCTCGGCACGATAGCCATCTTCAGCGATACAACTACGTCTACAAGACAGAAGTGAGAGGTCGGACACCGTGTATGTCGAAGACTCATAAACTTTATACCGAACACACTGACTCCCCGACTTAAAAAATTAATTTAAAATAAACTTAAGTTCTATCGGTGTATAACGTTTTCTGTTGACTTAACCTGGGACATTAGATCTCTGAAATATCAGATTTCTAGGATAAGACATAAGGAAGGTAAATTAGCATCATAAGATCAAATTAACAAATATATTTCGATTGTTGAAGTTTCTACACGTACAAACTTAGTAATATGAAATACTCAATGAAACTGAAATACATCACTTCTCAAGACAACTTTTATCAGACGTCTATTCTAAGGCAATTGTCAAAGGTTCCATTTCTATGGACCCTCATGCGAGAGTTTTAGGAGACATCCATCTACCTCAGAGGGTGAAGACCACTTCTCGAAACGAGAACTCTGTGACCGTGGAGTCCCGGACGTAAGCAACACATAGATCGCAGGGTGTCAACGTACCTAAAACAATCGGAAAGGACGGAGAAAAGGTCGTTCCCGGAGTGACTACCAGTACCCCTTCAGTACACCGTCGAACAGACCGGCCTTGAGAATCCCTTTTCCAACCTCGACTCCGACGGGGAACCTTTATGGTAGGGTCGGGGCTGAGACTTGTCCGAGGAGAAACATTGAAACTAAAATGAATCGCTGAGACAGAGTCCACTGAACACACGTCCTGTTCTAAGGTCGAGTGACACTGCTGGTCCTCCACTTGAACTCCTTGAATCGTCACCGAGACCCTAACAACAACTAACAGGAACCACTAGGACAGTCGACTCCACAGTCACAGCTCCACCCTAAAGATGAGACAAGAGTAAGTGGTGCCATCGGAGACCTACGACTTTCACTTCCGGGCCTCGGGAGCGACAGTCCTCACGTGTGTGCGGTCCTTGACCCTTAACACGGGAGGAGAGAGAGGGGGACCCATTGGTTGGGACTGGGTGGGGTCTTTCATCCGGGTGACGTTTACCGCTAACCAAAGAATCTCGGTGACTTTATTGGCTACAAGACTCTTACGAACTTTGTCTACATCGACAAATCAATCTCTTATAAAACGCGACAACTATCATGTAAGGGAAACTCTCCTTACACATTTAAATTATAAGAGTCCTTGATGAGGTTTTGTCCTCCTCAAAAGATTTCAATTTAAAGAGGATTGTCCTGAAAATATCATCGTCCTTCAGTCATCACCCTACATCTTGAACTAAAGTTCTAACGATCTACTTAAACCAAACCACTACTGTGACTTTTACAACTTGAACCTTTCGTAAGGACGTAAATATACCGTTCAAGTTCAAGTTCTACACACGGACCTCGACACGGACAAGAAGTCGTCCAAATTTCTACTCCGACGTCTGGTCCTTTGCAAAATCAGACAGAAGGACAGAAGAGTCGACGATTCCTAAACACGGTCACGAAGTTCTCAAACGTATTCTAAAAGGATCAGAACCTCTGTACTTATCGTCACCCCTTCTCCAAATTTTGAAACTATTCTTTCGTTTTACTATTTTAACCTTTTGACTACTACCACCGATCTTTGAAAACCATATTTCTACTAAAATCTCTATGAACTTCGCCATTGACCAAAAGAGACTTACTTTCTTTCCCAACTGGAGTACTTAAGGATCCAATCAACTGATTGAAATGGGAAAATTCTTGCTACGAAGGACAATAGGGATTAACTGATCTTTAATCAGTGAAACCGATTAACTGATAATCGATTGAGTCAAGACCGAGAGGGGGAACGAAAGACTCACATCGAAGACCAGGTCGTAGCACGATCACTTCAACGTTCACACTTGCGCAAACCCCGTCCTAGTATACGATGTCGTACCTAAAGCTGACACCTAAGTATGAATCCAAGTGCAGGATCGAGGCGGTAAACAGTCACCACCATTTGATGGAGGGAATGAACTCTTTAACAATTTGAAGAGACCCACCACTAACTGGCCACACCCTTTCTGTCGTAATTCTCGTGAACCGTTTACGATACAGGGAGTACCGGAGTGTGGGGAAAGAAATGTCCTAGAATCCTGTACGATAGCAGAAAAAGATAGGTCACCGTAAAATTCACAACTTTTGGCCTTCTTTCATAAATACGATAATAGGCACTTACTTTCGATTAACACATAAAATTCTCGTATACGGGTCGTACAAAGGAAATTTGTGAAACCCTTCACGGGACACCAGAAACAAGAGACATAAAGCACTCAATGTGTCGAAGGACAAGTCTGGCACGTCAACAGACACACAACACGACAGAAACATTCGCCATGCACACGCCCAGAGACAGGACACACAGGGGAGGACCACAGGTGTTCGGAGGGCGACCCGACGAAACAGGACTCCCGTCCCCCAGTGGGGAACCTCCTCAAGAATCCTCCGGATCGAAGGGTTCCTTTCACCGATTTACAACATAAAATTAATTGTAAGTTCGATTCAAAAATTGGATAAAGTACAAACAAAATAAAGGAAACTTTCGTCAGCCGGACACATTCAGTGAGACTTTCGACAACTTACACACCAAATTCGGAGGAAAGAAGGAGAAACGGCACGATCTCTCTTCTCCCACTCTTTAAGGACCGACGGCCACCTGCACTATCGTCGAATTAGAGAGAATAGTGTTCAGAGTAACTACAAACGAATCTCCTCGTCGACCTCTAGACGAAATACATACCGTTGGAAAGTATTTCAAATAAGAACCATTATTTCGAGACCCCCGTTCTCGGTCCGATAATATTCTCTGTCAAGAGAGACTTGTTCTCATAACATAAAACAGTCGACCAATCACACACTCATAGAACAAGACCACTGTCATTCGACTTCTCACTCCGTGTACCAGGGACTTCCCACAAGAAAGGTGAAGACACTTTAATCACAGAAAATGACCTTTACTCCTAAGATGAAATTCTGAAGATTACACTTCCGACGTCAATGAAGTCAACAATCGACCACTTAACTGAATGCTCAAAATCATGAATTCACTTTCTTTTGTAAAATCTGAGAAAGTAATGAAGGTTTGGAGTGACTTACAGAAGACGAAGAAAATGTATAATTCAAAACAGAAACTTTAAGTAGTCATCGAATTTTTTTTAATCCTTGCGTGAGTAAAAGGAGGAAGGGAACACAATTACAACACAGTCCGTGTCCAACCCAATGATTGGATCCACTCGTTCGTGAGATATCGTGATCGTTACGAAATCAAAACCAAAAGAAAAAATTTGACCATTGAATGGAACACTAAAATTAAACCACCTAACATCAGTCGCCAGTCCTTCATCCTGACTTCTTCGGTTGTGTTCGATAAAAATACTACTACTCCTACGACAACGGAAAACTGAAATAGGACAGTATGTACGACGTAAATACATCGTAAAAGGGTGTAGTAGGTCAGACTTGGAATCCCGTCAGTGTACTGGAGACACCACTGTTCCACATCGGGAAAACACCGACTCTCAACTCCGACCTGTCTACTTCACGAACCCAAGGCAGTGATCTGCACGACTCAGAGTCGGGTAGTCCCGGGTCGAAAAGACTGGAAAATTATACTTTGTCATCCCAAATTCCAGGAACAGGACCGGGTGTCCCTCTCAGGGTGCCTCCCAAAAGTAAATCTTAACTAAACCCCATATGAACATTACTTATAATAATAAACCGAAGAATCAATAACCTTTACTTTCGACAGCGAACCCCGACGAACAATCACGACCAGTGTGACGGTCGTCGCTCACTGTCCGTGTCTGCCGCGGACCCGTGTCGGCACCCGTGTGCAGACAGGTCGTCCCGACCCGAGACGGGGGTCACAGCACCCGACCCTTGAGCGGAACGCAAAATCACCTAAGGACCACGAACGAAACAGTGGTGTGGTACATATTCATTAACGGAATCTTTACCAACAAAACCTTTTAAAATGTACTCCATTCAAAGTGATTTTCGCAAACGAACGACGTAAACCTTCTAGTTGTCTATGAATCAGAAATACTAAAACCTATTTACTTCGTAACGGCACAAGTGGAGAAACATGACTGACAGGAAATATGGCCGAAGTAGGGTTAACGGTTGAAGTCACACTCGGAGTGTCATACGACGAACGGTCAGTCGGTCAGTCAGTGGAGACTAGACCAAAGTCACTCAAAGGGCGACATCACTGGTGTCTAAAACAAAGACCGGGGGCTTCATAACCTCAGTGACAGAGATTATGTCGTTATTCTGGATCGGGACTGACAGAAATCTTGTCTTTATTCTGGATCGGGGCCGACAGAGATCTTGTCTTTATTCTGGATCGGGACCTTCCGTAACTCGACACCCCCAACTCCCCAATACGGGAGCCCCCTGGGGACCTCGGCCGTCTCCCCTCCTGAAACCTCGGGGGGGAAAGAGGTGAAGAGGAAGGACTCTTCCTCGAAGGGGAAGAGACTCCGAGAAGACCGGCGGAGGACTCACGGGACGGGACAAGTGTGCCACGAAACACAAACACCCTAGACCAACCATCCGACAGACCTCTGCTCACTGAGCAGAATCTGTGGTCCTTCACAGACGCAGGAGACACTTGTCCTCCTCGCGGGACGACCAGACACGTCTCGTGGAGCGAGAAAGACACATGTCAGGTACGAAGTGCAACTAGTAAGAGGTCCCTAAAGACAATTGACCGTGGAGACCCGGTGTCATAATAGTAATTACTACGACTAGAGTTTCGGAACGCCCCGAAGGTGTAATTCCTCACTTATTTTGACGAGTCAATAGAAAATTACTATGTCATAGAGTGAATTGAAATCAAGAATTTCTCGACCACCAAAATACATCTAATTTCGGTCCCATAAACTAAAGACCATCGTGGTCATAAAGAATTCAGGAACTTACCTCTTAAACGATCCCTGGGTGAACAAAAACTTTCAAAAAGGAAAACATAGTATTAACCTTTCACCTTTTCCATCTTATATTTTGTCATGTGACCCTATTACCATTACATAATATTATTTTTTACATATTGACGCGAATTTTTAACCTTTCGTCATTTGTGTAATACCTCTTCCTTTACCGTTGGGTGAGGTCACAAGAACGGACCTCTTAGGGTCCCTGCCCCCTCGGACCACCCGGCGGCAGACACCCCAGCGTGTCTCAACCTGTGCTGACTTCACTGAATCGTCGTTTGTGTAATGTCATCATTGAAAAGTTACCAATAAAAACATCCTTCTTTTTAATTAAATTTTGTTTTATAAGAATACCAGTTGTTTGATTCAGATGTCATTCTTACATTAAACAAGAATGAATACATAACTCAACCGGTTTTTTAAGTAAGGGTAAAAGGACATTGTCAAATACTTGAAAAACCGGTTAGGTCGCAATTCTTATGTGAAGGGAAACACCCACTTAAACATGAAATCACCACACTTTCAGACGTAACACGACCCTACAACGTTTTCGTCAGGGTAGGGTGACCCCTGAGGGACACACAGACGACTCCGAACATCCATTTCCTCGGAATGAAAATTCGCACGAAGGAAGCGGAGCCGTCCTCACCGGAGTCCTGCCAGGAGGCGACAGACACAAGGACGAAAGAGGAAGTGAACGAGTAGTGTCTGGGCACGAACGTGAGGGTCCTTCACGAATAAAGTACATTTTTAGAAGTAACACTAATGTACGAGTCAGTCGTACATGAGTTTGTTATTTCACTCAATACAATGATTTTTAAGTATATACCGACATCAAATACGACAAAACTCCCCTTATATCAAACCCCTTCTTCACCTTTGTCACTGTCTAAAATAAAAGAACCCGAGGTTTCAGTGCCACCTACTTCTGACGTCGATACTTTAATTTTCTGGGAACGAGGAACCTTCTTTTCGTTACTGTCTGGATCTGTCGTATAATTTTTCGGCTCTGTAGTAAAACGGTTGTTTCCAGGTATATCAGTTTCGATACTAAAAAGGTCATCTGTACATACCTACACTGTCATCCTGGTATTTCTTCCGACTCGTGGTTTCTCAACTATGAAGACTTGACACCACGATCTCTTTTGAGAACTCTTAGGGAACCTGTAGTTCCTCTAATTTGGTCAGTCAGGATTTCCTTTAGTAGGGATTTATAAGTGACCTTCCTGACTACAACTTCGACTTCGAGGTCATGAAACCGGTGGACTAAACTTCTCGGTAGGATGAGTCAACCTTTTATGGGACTACGACCCTTTCTAACTCCCGTTTTCCTCTTCACCTGTCGTCTCCGACTCTACCAACCTACCGTAGTGGCTTAGTCACCTGTACCCAAACTTGTTTGAGGTCCTTTATCACTTCCTATCCCTTCGGACCGTGCGACGTCAGGTACCTCAACGTTTCTCAGCCTGTTCTGAATCGACTTGTTGTTTTATTAGACCGTGATTTTTTGTCAAACACCGTTCAACATCTAATGAACACGTTTTGATAATATCTATTAAACATTCCTACTATTCAAATATAAAATTGCTCACGAAGACCTAAGAAAAGTCAAACGTACGAAAACTTATTCAACACGTAGTCAGGGCAAAAGTTATCTAACTAATAAAGTGGACTCTAAGGTTTTAATCAAAGGCAAAAAGTCATTCTTTGTAAAAGAATATGTAAATCCATAGACAAGTATCACAAGAAAGACACATGACTTCAGAATAAATCTTCCCCATTCTCTTTTCACTTTTCATACCCCTTTTTAACAAAAGTCTTAGTATCCTAGAACATTGGGTAGTACAATCTAGGAACATTCAATTGAAAAGGAAAACTTAAAGTAATTAAACATAAAGTATGATGATGGGTGAAAGGGATAGTCTTGGATCGGCACAAATTTTTGATGTAAGTAGCAACTAGGGTTGCGGTGAATTTACATAGACACTAACGACCGTGAAGCTAGTAATTAGTGATAAAATTTTCTTTCGGTCAAAAAGTTGGCGTCAAAGCAATCGATTTGCACTTCTACCAACGTGAACCACGTACAGACACGGGGAAAGTTGATACTCTACTTCCCTCACACCAGTCGACAAGGAGATTCTCTTCGAGACTTGCGAGCAAAGAGGGGGACACGGACCCAGGGACGTTTCCGTCAGGTTGAATGTGTGAGAAGAACTTCTAACCTCTTTCCCCCTATAAAATTACAATATTGTATACACATAAAACTTCATGTCAATGTTTCACTTACACACACAAATTCGATATATAGATATCAGTCTTCTGAACGACAGTTTCCGTCAGCCCAGACGTGTGGGGTCCTAAGGGCTCCCATAAGTGTGCATTAGGTACAACAATCCCGAAAGACCACACCTTTTAAGACTGTTCGACGAACTTAGAGACCCAGTGACACGATAGTATTAACAATTAATATGTAGTATGAATAGTCAATTCTGAATCTCCGGTCATCCTTAAATAAAGAAAAAATGTTTTACATTTGAAACTCCTTTGAAGATAATCTGTGTACGTTTTTATATGGTTATGATGTTTTCACATGTCTATGTGATGGTTATCATATAACCAGTGGAGACATTGGTAGAAAATAGAAGTTGTTTATAGTTACGTACCATTAGAAATCCTTAAGTTAAAATACACATAAACGATTCTACCGGCTCTGTTCGTAGATATTCCAGTTCCATGCCTGTAGTCTTCGTAAAGACTCGTCTCTACGACGTCAACCACCCGCCCATCCTGACACGAGTCGACAACATATTCGACGTATTTATCATAGTAGGACTGAAATTAGAAACCCAACAAGTCTCCATCACACGTATAAAGACACACTGGAGACCTTTGAACGGTCTCACTCACCATAGCAGGGACAGTACCATGGAACTGTGACACTCATTTTCGTCACTCGACTATCAACCCGGACAACTATGTCGGTGACTCTTCCTTTTAGAAACAAAAGTCAACGTTTTTGAGTAGTCATGATGGACCAATTATAAAACCTCTGACATTTTAGCCAAAGTGAAAAGACGACAAACCTTTATGTCCAATATCAGTAGTCTTTAATCTCAGTCTGTTTGGACCCAAGTCTAGAGTCAACCGGAACTACTCAACGGGAAACTGAGAGTGAAGAAAGTCTACAGTTTACCCCTATACCTAACACACTTAGTTTTCTTACGTAATTTATAGTTAGTAGAATTTTATGGTAAATACGACACCAACTCCTTGTCATCCTCCCGCAGGACTCACGGTCCGAATCTCAGAGGGTATTGACCCCACTCGACTATATGGATGTTATAGTTCCGGTGGCCCTCGCCGCTCGAGTAGAAATGGGACAAGACACACCAAAAGAACACCGTCTTCTATACTACCCACGTGGTCTCTATTTTGACAAAGTAATACAACTTGCCTATAACATAACTGTGGTTCGTACCCTTTTGTCACTAAGTACTAGTAAACAATAACTTATGAATGTCGTTTGAAACCGGACAAGTTAAGAGTGACGTGACAACTCACTTAAGAGTTCAAGTTCATTTTGCTCGTTATAACCTGACTCATACCTCAAGGTACCGTTGACGTTTTCTCAAAAGGTCCATGACAATAAAAACAAGAATACAAAATTAGTAATCTAGTAAGTGAAAAATGAGTTAAACAAGGATCACCTCACTCTTGTAAAGAAAATAGATCAACTAATATCGGATATGCACTTTTAGACACAACACTAAAGTATCCTATATCATTTCGTTATCCAAGCCACTTGTATCAACTACTAAATTCTAACAAATTAAAATCAGAATTTTACCTTTACGATGATAATTCCAGGAGTCTAATAGTTAAAATAAGTACAACACAAATCTATCTTGATTAAGTCAACCATACTGAGACCACCGGAATTTTCATCCGGACCGTCACACGGTCTTTCCCGACACATAAAGTCACAATAACGTCTACCGCACCCGAGAAACAAAGTACACATAACAAACCGAGGTTTCACTCAATACACTTCTGGGACCAAAGTTAACCTCCCGAGTGCGACTTCGGTGACTGGAAGTGGAGTCCGGACGAAGAGACCTCTCACCGGACATTCACTGCCACCACAGAAGTCTACCGTAGTGAACTCTCGTAAGACACTATATTGAAGGTCCGTCCGGATTTTTGCCTTCCACAGGAATTTCTTCAGTACGAAAGGTAACCTTTAAAATTCCAAAAACAAACGAAAATACCAAGACTTTCCCTTACATAAAACATATTCACAAACTGGTCTCTTGTACACCAATTAACTGATGTCCTCCTTCTGGAGGCGGTCTAGAAGGACGACTGCCATCTCCACGACGTCCTCAAGTCGGCCGCCCTCGTGGAGTCACGGGTCTACAGCAGGCACAAGGTCGCGATGGAGCGGAACCGGTTGGTGCAGGAGTCGACCTTGAAGGACGGAGGTTTGGTATAGGAAGGTCGGAGGTGTCCGACTGTACACCGGCACCAGGACACACTGAAAACATCGACTCCCGTGACACAGAGACATCCAGTTCATTTACACAAAAACCTTCTTTTCTTCTCGGAAAATCTTTACCTTAAAATGAAATATAATGGTGTCACGTCACCTTATGAATCCTGTAAATTTCAAAGTGAATATTGAAACATCTTCTCCCAACTTATGTACCTTTGTACCATGTAGTGGTCCGACAACGATTGGTTCCCTATCGACGAACGGAATCACCCCTCCCTCAAAATAGTTCTTTGGGTCAGTAAAAGAGAACATTGGACACTAAGGTAAGTCTAACACCGACTGAAAGGAATTCCGATCAACCCTCAAGAGGTAAACTAGAAACAACTGATGTCACAACAATTTCACATCTATTATTCCATCATTATGTAAATGAGTAGTTTTTCACAAGGGTTACATTTTCGTACTTTTAAAGTCATCGAGTCGACCATTTCTTAGGTGGACGTTACGTCCTCTGGGGTCAAGCTAAGGACCCAACCCTGTTAGGGAACCTCCTCCCGTGCCGTTGGGCGAGGCCATAAGAACGGACCTCTTAAGGTACCTGTCTACTTGGACCGTCCGATGTCAGGTACCCCAACTTTTCTCAGTCTGTCCTGATTCGTGTCGTGTAATAATCACCATGTCTCAAATTTACCTGATATAATATCTATGTTTCATAGACGAAGAATTAATAAATAACTTCATCTCTATGAACACGATCTTGACGATGATCTTGACAAGATTTACTTGACGACGACAAGGAATCAAATCTCAAACTAAACGAAAAGATCTTGTAAACGAGTGAACTATCTGACTTTCGTCATTATACGTAGGATCAACTCAGTGTCTAGGTCCGAGCTCAAAGTCTGCTAGAGTCCGGACAATGAATGAGGAAACTCAGAGTGACACAGGTGGACATCTTACCCCTGTACCTGATACTCACTTAACTTGTTCTCCTACGTAAATGTCGTGAGAACCCTCGATCGTGTACAAACGACTCGAGTCCTCAGACGAACTAGTCGACCGACAGGCACGACACGAGACAAAAGGAACTAGACTAGATAAGGAATGTCACGTCCTTCAATGTGCCACAAAGTGACTTAGAGAAGACACACACAATCAGGGAAGAACCTCCTACCCCCAGACAAATTCTCTTTTCTCGCCTGCTAGTCGTCTTCCTGCATCTCTTGGTCGGTAAAGTCTGTACTCCTACGTAACCCCTGAGACGTGTCTATCCTTGAGTAAGTAGGGGACCCCACATTTGAGCCCCAAACCCCCCCCCGATGAGGTAAATACACTGTCTTGCACTCGACAGTCTGCGACCCTTCCCCTTACTCAGGGGTCTGGAGAACGGGTCTCCCCCAGTGTCACTCACCCCGTCCCCAGTGTCCCTCGCCCCTCTCGAGTATCCCTCCAATTAGGAAAGGTGGGATCAGAGCTAAGGAGAATTACGATTATTAGTCGAAATATAGAGGTCATATAAGGAAAACTGACAATCCCCCGTGTATAATGGAATCCAAACGAAACTTTTTGTAAAGGGGAAACACAAAACGTTAGAATTCAAAACGAGGTCAAAAACAACCCCCAGCTCCCCTTTTCTTTCTTTCAACGAGTCAGAACAGGCTGAGAAACGCTGAGGTACCTGACATCGGACGGTCCGAGGAGATAGGTACCCTAAAAGGTCCGTTCTTATGACCCCACCCAACGGTAAAGGAAGAAGTCCCCTAGAAAGATTGCGTCCCTAACTTGGGACTAGATGGGATTAATATCCGTCTGTGAAATGGTAGACTCGGTGGTCCCTCCTAGACCACCTCCCCTGTTTTTTATAATTTTTTGAGACCCTGTCTAACTTTTTCATTGTCCGGTATACCTTGATAGTTATGTAATTACTATACACCCTTTTAGTTCCTCTCAATACGACACATATAACATCGGTTGAAATTTCAGAGACAAAATGCCTTTTTAAGTGAACTGACTTCTTGTTGACAAAACATGTCCCTTTATCACGAGACCCTCAAACCTTTGTCTTAAACAGATTTCTATGTGTGTATGTTTTACAAAATTATTTCACATCACTCCCGAAACCTTCTGGACAGTAGATTTTTACTATTCGTCCTGACGTCACAGCGACTTCCGTTCGCGAGGAACACAGTTCTTTTCACTCAGAGTTAGAACGCCCTGCCCTAGGACACAGTGCTACGTGTTCCCACACAGAGAGACGGACACACACAAGGACCTGTCGACAAACGACCGAGTTCTTGACGTCCGTTCGTAAAGCAGGAAACTCACCTAATCGAGTTTACATTCTGTTTCTGATACCGTCACCTCACTTTGAGTCAAGTCAGCGAGTCAGTACAGGCTGAGACGTTGTAGTCCGAAGGGACAGGTAGTCGTTGAGGGTCTCGAATGAGTCTGAGTGCAGGTAACTCAGCGACTACGGTAGGTTGGTAGAGTAGGAGACAACAGGGGAAGAGGAGGGTGGAAGTTAGAACGGGTCGTAGTCCCAGAAAAGTTTACTCAGTCAAGAAGCGTAGTCCACCGGTCTCATGATCTCGAAGTCGAAGCCGTAGTCAGAAAGGTTACTTATAAGTCCTGACTAAAGGAAATCCTACCTGACCAACCTAGAGGAACGTCAGGTTCCTTGATATTTCTCATAAGAGGTTGTGGTGTCAAGTTTTCGTAGTCAAGAAACCACGAGTCGAAAGAAATATCAGGTTCAGAGTGAAGGTATGTACTGGTGACCTTTTTGGTATCGAAACTGATCTACCTGGAAACAACTGTTTCCTTACAGAGACGAAAAATTATACGACAGATCCAAACAATATCGAAAAGAAGGTTCCTCGTTCGTAGAAAATTAAAGTACGGACATCAGTGGTAGACGTCACTAAAACCTCGAGGATCTTTTATTTTAGACAGTGAGAAAGGTAACAAAGGGGAAGATGAACGGTACTTCACTACCCTGGTCTACGGTACTGGAATTAAAAGACGTACAACTCAAAATTCGGTTGAAAAAGTGAGAGAAGCAAGTGAAAGAAGTTCTCCGAGAAATCAAGAAGAATCGAAAGACGGTATTTACACCACAGTAGACGTATAGACTCCAATGACTACGAAGAGGTCCGTTAGAACTAAGGTCGAACACGAAGTAGGTCGGGTCGTAAAGAGTACTACATGAGACGTATATTCAATTTATTCGTCCCACTGTTATATGTCGGACTTACATGAGAAGGACTAAACCTTGGTCAGACAACAAGGCACAGGTCAAGATTGACAACAAAGAGTTGGACGTATATCTAAAGAGTCCTCCGTCCAGTACACTAGACCATAAGGGTAGCAAAATTCTTAAAAGGTGTCAAACAACACTAGCTGTGTCAGTTTCCGAAGCCACATGAGTCATTTCGTCATCATCTATAAAAAGACTTTGAGAGAACGAAAAAACTACTAGGTCACCTACAACCGTCAAACTAGACACCAAGGAGACGGAAAAGATTTAGGTCGAACTTGTAGAATCGGCAATTATATAACAGTCACGACTAATTCTTTTAATCAACGTTCCTTGGGTCAAGACTGTATTAAAGATCAAAACCGGTAACCTCTAGATAACAAATCCTTTGACTCGTCCTCAACTTACCAATCAAAATATGGAACATTTTCTAGATTACTAGTGTAAATTGAGTTAATCATATAACTCAACTTGTCTAGTTCCTACAAATTAAAATCACTTCAGGTCGTATAGTCAAGAAAGAATACACCTAGCACGAAACAATAAGTCGGTTTGGGTTCTAGTAGACCTGAAAGAGGATATGACAGAAAATCCTCAAAATATTCTAAGAAAAAAAAAGAGAGTCGACGCGACGTGTCGTATACTCTAACATCAAGGGACTGGTCCCAACTTGGACACAGGAGACACACCTTTCGTGCCTCAGAATTGGAGACCTGACGGTCCTTCAGGCAACGTCAAAAGGTAAAAATGTAAATCCTGATACTAGGTCAAACCAACTGAAAACACTTTTCATATACCAGATACAGAACTAAGACAAAAAAAACCATATACTTACAGGTCATTTAATTCGGAAACACCTTCTGAAAAAAACGAAGTAACATAATCAGAAAAGGAAGTTTCTAGTAAACTGAGGCACAGACATCCAGATAAAGACCAAAGAGACAAGACACGGTAACTAGATAAACAAGAAAGAGGTTTTGGTATAACAGAACTAATAACACCTAAATATCATTCAACTCAACACAGTCAAGAAACCAGATTTCTAGTGTTTCTAAGTTAGGAAATAAAACAAGATTCTCAAAATATCAAAGCCGGGAACACACATCCAGTACACACATAGTACGTACTCCAGAATTATATTCCATATTACCCTAAACTGTACATTATAGGATAACAAGGACGTATCAAATAACATTTCCATGAAAAAAAGGGGTCCACTTAACGAAAACAGAGGTACACATTTTAGTAGACTGACATTTACATTATCACATAAAGTTCTAATAAAACAGAAGAGACAGTTAAAAACATTGGTAAACCTCAAATCCCAGTAAAATAGTTAGAGAAGTTTTTTCGGACGAACCTAAAACTATCCTCAATACAATTTAGACATCTAGTCAAACTCCTCTCAACGGTACAATTTGTTCACCGTTTTATAATTCAAAAGTTTAGGTACATGTACCCTACAGAAAGGTGAAAAATCTAGAGAAAAAAAGAAAGTTGAGAAAATTATCAAAAGTCTCATCTTCAAATATGAAAAAAACAATTTAAAAAAGACTCATTAAAAATTTAAGTTAATGTTTGTCGACTAAAATTTAAATAAAAAGACAAATAACGACCATATATCTTTATGTCCAAAAACATATAACTAGAATACGGTAGATTACAACAACTTGGACGAATAATCGAGTTTATCATAAAAATCACCTAACCAAAACCTAAAAAACACATGTACAGAAGACGTTTGACAAAAAAAAAAATTCCTAAATGTACATCCAAAGTATACGTGTCTTCACCAAATACCTCCACAGGAGTGAGGTCCGGACCCCCACGTTCCGGACATCAAGACGTCAAACCGTCTACAGTGTCTCTCGGTGAGACCCGAGACAGAAATTTCTAGACTCCACTTTAGGTGGACGAAAACAAAAACCTCTAATAATAACAGATTTCCCTTGTAGGAACAGGACCCAGGAGACAGACTGGAGGTGGGGGTAACTTTTCGTACGCGATGGGGACACCCGGGGTGGAGGAAGACGGGACCCGGAGACGTGCACCTCAAGAGACGGAGGACTGACAGGGAGGCAGGGTGCGGGGCCGGTACGGTGCAAACGAAACGACACCGAAAACTGCACGTGTAACACACACGAAAAGAGGGTAACCGGGTGAAGAGTCCATAGTGCAAGGAAAGCAATCGTGCAACTCGTCACGGACAGACGACGGACAGACCCTCGTGTCCCTTCGCGCCGATACAGGACGACGACCCACCAGTCGAGGCACGTCATAGGTCGCACGCCACTGTACGGACTGTACACGCACGCAGGACGAGTGACTCGCCCGTCGAGTCGTCAGCAGCGAGCCCGGAGCCCACAGACAGACACGACGACTGTGACAAATCGGCAGTCGAGTGGATCGCAGGTATTTGCGAGTCCCCAACCGTTGCGAGTAGTCTCTACTGTTACAGCAAAACATTATTCTTACGAACCGTCCATACACACCATACAACCGTATTCATCAGTAAGAAAAAAATCAAACCAATGTGACGGAAAATAACCATAAGATAAAAACACCTAGGCTAAACCAAAACCATTTTAAAAAGTCGAGTCCGAGAACCCCTTCGATTGACCTAGTATTCTATCATTGCCCCATGTCTTCGAAGGGGATGAGATCCTAAAGGTCATTTCGGCTGCAACGATAAACCTCCGTTCCGAAACCTTCTGAAAGTCCACTCCAGTCAAGAGGAAATAAAGTTTCCTGAAACCAAGGAACCTGATTCACGACACACTCTGACCCGAGGTACCAAGACACGACACGGTCTTTATCGTCAAAAACAACAATCTTTTTCATCGTGATTACCTCTAATTTATACAGTCCTCTTTTTGACCCGAACAGGAACGAAGACTTTAAAAAGTAAAATGATTACTCCACCCTGTTTCCCACACCCCGTGACCCTCTCAATTCCATAAGGAAGACATTCTATCTACACGTACTCCAACGACGTTCCCGAGGGACACCATACTTCACGGACGTTCCGGTCCGGCGACTCTGAGATCCGAAAGGTGTAAACAACCTCCCATTGAACAGCGACACCACACTCGACACCTCAACAACGAAACGACAACCGGGGTGACGCACCACTAAGGCACGTCCTCAGGTTCCCCAGGCGTCTACTTGTCCTGGAGTAAACGAACACACAAAGGTTCCACTGGAAGGGAAACACAATTCTCGGACATGAATGCCCAGTGCGACACACCAACTCTGTCTTCTGAACCGACCAAATAGGTGACTGTCAACACCGACCACACCCGTCGGACACGAGGACCGAGAAGGCACACACTCCGAGACCGGGCGCCAGGGTCCCGTCCGGTCCACGACCACGGAGACTAACGAACCTGCCCGCTCGAAGTGGGCTCCTCTCGAAATCTCGAGACATTTGAGAGGCGCCCTCCTTCCGGTCCTCGGCCTCTCAATTAAGATGTGGCACGCACGTCAATCGGAGGTCGACACTGGTTAAAGGTCCCCTGACTCACGTCTCGAACCTTCTGTGACCCAAAGGTGAAGTCGTAACGTCGGAACGAGCTTCTCCCCGAACATCACACAGGTCCCTGTGCCCTGAGGAACATGACATCGAGGACAAGCGCTTCAACCACTTTTGTGCCCTTCCACTTCACTGTAACTGTACTACTGTCTAAAAAAAAAAATTACACTCTAATAATTTTCGACTTTCGTCGAGGGACACCGCCAGTACACCCAACTTAAAATAAACTAGTCTTTAATTACCAAAACCATGTTTTATACTTAATGAACTCAAATCATAAATTTGCTAACGATAAATTACAATAATTAGTGGTCTAACTGAGCATACAGAGGATTTTAGACTGTCCATATATTATTTTCTAGTAAATTATTTACTAGTGAAGTAACAATCTGAAGAGAAATAACTATTACATAAATCTATTTTTCTATTTCGTTATAGTACAACTATAATACTGTGTCGACAATTTCATCGCGGCATTTGACTCTGAAAACGTCGAAAATTATCCTTGGACAACAAAACGATTTTGACAATCTCTGAGAACGAAGCACATTATCAAAAAACCCTTTCGAATGAAAACAGACAGTCCTTTTCTTTTCACATTAAGGGTAAACACATAGTATCTGATCCAAACTTCTCTTAGTGTTCAATAATTTGTTCTTGAACTTTTTCCATTTCTAAAACCTTAGTACCTTTCTTCCCCACACTACCAGTGTCTTCTCCTTTTTGTTTCTTTCCATGTTTTGGACTTTTCCTCTTTATGATGAAGTAAATTTAAAATTTAGTAAATTTTAATAAAAGAATTCTCCTTTTCACGATCTAAAGACTTGAAGTCACTACCAGAAGAGGAAAACAAAAATTTGATAAGATGTAATTCTTAATAGACTCTCTTCACATAAAGCCCCAATGAATATGTATCTATGTCTGTATTCATTGACCATTATGGTTTAGTTTTCAACTTAATGGAATTAAGAGATGTAATGAAACTCAGACGTCAATGAATGTCAGGTCTAGACACCCACTGACCAACACAAGTGGTCAGTGTACGACACTATGCGAAGATTGACCGAAAAATCAACTTGGCACCACAATCGTGTGCAACAATTATCATTATAAAGTCCGTCGTGTCCTCAGGGATAAGAGAGGAAAGTATCCGTCGTTGAGGTCGGTAAAGTGTCCTGTCACACGATTCTTGTACACAAAGAACAATCTTGTTACACAAATTTTTAAACAAAGTAAAACAACAAAAATACAAAATTCAAGTATAATTTTACACAGACTCCTATTAATACAATAAAATCATCTCTACAATAAATATTGACTCAGTATGTTAACACAGGATAACATGTTTGACCTCGTGTACAAGTAAGAATGACCACAATCCACCACCACGAGTCGACTCGTCATCTCTCTTCCACCCAATGATACGTCCCAGATCTCACTGAGGACCCCTTGTCAGTCGCACGGAAAACCGGTCTGTACAATGGTCACTCGAAAGAGTCGTCTTCCGTCCGCAGTACGGTCTCTATTTCTCGGAAAGGTACAAACCTCAATCGTTTGTTTTGAGTGGACCTTGAAATCTTATGAACAACCCCTTTGCATAAAAGACTACCACGGTCTATAATTTCAGACTCCAGAAGAACACGACACCTGTCGTACATTCCTTACTACTAAGATTTTGGTCGGACCAACAGTTGAAAAATTCCTGTAAAAGGGTATCTCTGACCCGTGTCTTTAGTCACACAAATTTTGGTCGGTTCTAGTTCTCGTCGATTGTGACCTTCATTTTCTAAACTCCTAATAAAACGTGGACTACAAATCCACTCGGTAACGTACATTAAGATAAAGTATAGACCTTTTTTCGGGAGAGAGTTTGAAAATGGATAAAGGAGAATTATACTCATTGACGACAGACGTTCATAAATACCTCGTATACGAGAAACATTAACTTACTTTCTGTCCTTTCTCTGAACTTGTTCACGGAACCAGATCCAGAACAAAGGAAAACATTATGGATAAAAACTACAATAGCGGAGAGTGAATGGTTTCCTGGACCTACTTCGGGAACGACAAAATATTGACCGTCCGACTTCACTCGAAAAGGAACACAGGTCCCGATCGTCTCAGGTATTTGCGGGAGAAACACAGACGGGGGTCGTGGGGGCGAGACACGACCCGGAAGGTCCCCGGAGGTAATGAGGAGTGGACTCTCGGCGTACGCAAGCGCGACGGACCTGCCGACGTACTTATTTTGGGTCCCGTTCACCGGACTGGTAAGACAGTTCCGAGTCACAGACAGCATGTTGAGGGGACTACACTTCATCTTAGAACTGTAGAATCACTCGTATATCGTATAATTCAAGACAATAAAAGGAGTAACTTTCATACATCACTAATATGTGTCTATAAAACACATAATCTAAACCTATAGGTTGTCTATTGTCAAATAATGGTAAAATTGCAGTCTAACACTGAGGAATTTTTTTATTTTGTTTTAACAACATTACAAAAACACGTAGAAACGAGTTGTATCATGAGTCACATTTATAAATTATAAAAAGTAATAACTTGTAAATATATGGGGGTTTAACGGAAATCAATCATTTTACCCTGTAACGTTCAATTCCTTTAATTGAACCTTTTCACATTCACTTCATAAAAATCATTTCATGTTTTTGAAATAACGGAGTACGTCCACGAAATAAAGTACACAAGCTCGGAGGAACAAAATACGGGGTTGGAAAATAACACCTTTTAAGGTTTCTACGTGTCTTTATCTTGTGCGTCGAAGTTGTCGACATTCGAAATAAAGTACACACGAGAAGGTCGGGGTCTAATAACACTCCGTGCAGGATCTGTAGTCTATTCAGGTGGTGTCTGTGCAGTCACACAAAGAGATTTCCCACTAGTTCGGGGCAAACATCTGTCGAGTACCCCTCCGGATCACGAGTCGGTACACAAGGGAAGACCACCTCGGCCTGGGGTTTACCCTCGGAACACTCTCCTACTCCAGCACCTCCTCCACTACAGAAGGGGTGGTACATGTCTCAGGGACGACGAGGGTTGAGGTGTTCCCCCGTCTGTCTCCTTCCCCTTTCACTCGAATTACCTTGGACCAAACTCAAAGTGAAAGCAAGTCGTCAGTGCATTTCCGTCTGGTAAAGACCCCACTGAAAAGTCTTCGTTCGTCACCGAAGACTTCCTCAAGAGTCACGGGGAGGAACGAGAATTCTGTGTCTAACTCTAATCTATAAATAATTCGTTTTTAGATTTTGTAAAGGTCTCGCAACGGACATTACAAGAGAATTACTAAACCCGAAACTACCTTTATATCGTAAACTTGAATACAGATTAAAAACGGTGGACATCAAAACCTATTGGACAACTTCAAAGAGTGACCCGCTACTCGTGCACCGGATTAACTGTATACAAACACCCGTGAATCGAACACGTCTGCCCCACGTCGCGACAGAGACACAGGTGTGTCGGAAGAGGAAAGAGTTTAGGAGTCACCGAAACAGGCACAGAGGTTCACTCAAGACAAGTGTCTGTGGACATCCACACAGTACCACTGAGAACACACCGCTCCTGTCCTAAGACACACGTCGTCGATTGGCATTTGCGGACTTGTGATATTTATAACCAAAAATCAGACTCTATCTCGCACACATTTGTCTTTTGAAGAAACAGACTTCAACTTACGTGACTACACACCCTGAACAAGAGGAAGTTGTGGTACACATAAACGAGAAGGACAAGAGAAAAAAACAAAGGGTCTTTTACATAAACCCCTTTTACGACAAAAAGGTTCGTCTGACATACTCTGAACGTAAAACATATTCACTAAAATCGACGACATTCTAGGACCTCCCTTCACTACCCTATTTTTACGTCTTCAACTAAAAAGAAAAAAAAAAAACGGACACAAAACCGTAGACAAAACGTAACCAAAGGAAGACAACGGTGGTGAGTCTAGCGGATAGGGACGTCGCACTGTATATTAATATTACCTTGACAATAGACGTAAGGACATCGTAAGAAAAAAAGGGTCGTGAATTACGGAAAATAAGGAATCGAAGTCCGTCCTTAACACATCGTATACACTTCTCCGAATTTGACAAAGGTAATGTAAGAAAGACCTACCGAGGCAATATAAATCCGAATGTAAAAGCTGTTTCAGCCTTACAATAACACCAACTGGAACTGGGGTCTATTGACCCGTCTGTAATATATCGGTACAAACTCAGGAGTGTCTTGCACGAGGACTTCGGTTGCCTCAGGACCGCCCTCCGGGAGGACCTGTCGTCCCAGTACCTCGACAAGAAATGGCATTCAGGACGGGGGTGGGGGCGGGTGTCCCTCCGGTGTCTTCCCAAGGTGCCCTTCCGGTCGAAGATATAAAAAGAATTCACTTTGTCCTGTTTAACGAAACAGGAGGTTTCGGAAGAGAAGATTAGTCATATGACGAATTTGTTTCTAATATATCTTTACAAAAACGACCAAATATTCTTACAATACATTAATCCTACCCAAATTACAGTACCCCGAGTTCCACAAACCAGAACCCTGGAGAAATGTGAGAATTTTTAATAGCTCTTGGGGTTTCTCGAAACCAAATACACCCAATATCGATTATCACAAATATAAAAGGTATAATTTTTAAGTTTGACTCTTGAAGTTTTATATTTAATAATTAAGTGGATTTTTATCGTTATAGTCTGGTGATGTATCATTGTATTTATTGTAAAGTCACTCGTTTATCGATGTAAAAATTTTTGTTTAATTTGGAAATCACTCTTCTCACCGTATCAACTGTAAAAACGTCTACCGTGACCACAGACCGGAGGATCGGGTCCGGAGTGGAGACGAGGAACAGACCAACCAACGTCGAAACGGTAGTATAATGACTGTGTATCTTGCACACACACAACCTCCGTCCCCAACCCGTCACCCCCACCTCTTCCGCCCGTGACGGGAGTCACACGACTCTCCTCACAACTGGCGTACTGGACGGTCTTAGTTCCTTCAGGACCCCTGGGACCCGGTGTACTCTTCTCGAGAGACCTCGTCACGTGAAACAACGGTCGGTACCCGATTCAGTCGCAAGAACTCATCGTCAAGTGAAGCCGACCTGGGGACGAAATTTATCAGGACGAAAAACGAACGATTTATTACTTCTTCAATCCTTGGACAAGGGTAGAAACGGGTTCTCCTGGGGGTCACATTATCCGTCTTCGATCCCTTTTATGCACACACACAGAGACTATCTCATACCCTCTCTCACACACACACTCACACACATACAACTAGACAGACGTCTATGTCACGTTTGTAGGTGTAATCAATCAATATCGTTGACCCTGTTTTCACGTCTATTTCTGGTCAAATTTTTTACTATTCGATAAAACGATTTAGGGTTGGTAATTAATATCAAATAGACAAGTATACAAAATTTTTACGATCAGTGGTCGGAATGTTGACCAACGGATAAATATGTCGTAAATTTTACAATATCCGTATATCACATATAAAAAATTTTTTATCGCTCTTGTTCCAACAAGCAGGGAGTCACATGTATTTTTAGAAAAAGACATCTTTACAAGTTTGACTCATAATGGAACGTAAAATAAGACATTTAGGCTCTTCATCACCCATTTTTGTCATAATCATAGTTTCCACTAACATTGATGTGAAATTGTGAGAGAACGGACGGAGGCGCCCGTCTTGAACAAAACTACACCTAGGTTCAAGTTAAGAGACATAATAAGTAAACTGACTTTTGTCAAAAACTTTTCCATCTTTTGAAACGTCGTCACGACCTTCGCCGAGGACCAGACTTGTCGACAGATCTGTGCCGTCGTCGACGGGGACAGTCGACCCTCGGAGGCACCCGTCAGTGAGTCGGAACTCTCAATTAGGAAAACGAAACAATAAAATTGTCAAAACATAAGACACCGGACAATGAAAGTGCATACGTGAAATACTTGTTAAAATTAAAACAGTAAACAATCTTTTTACAGCACTGATTAGAACAAAGTAAGAAGAAAAAAAATTCAAATGAAAAATTCAAAGTTAAGACACTTAAATAACGGAGAAACGTCGCAAAAAGGTGTCCAACAATAAAAAGAGACCTAAACTTAACGACGTGAACATGCATGACACAGTACCGGAGCTGGACCTATACCGGGAAGACCCAAGTCCCCCGACCTACCGGAAGACCGGGAACGTCCAACTGCTGACTAGGGCAAAAGAGGAAAGGGAATCCTCGACCTTTTCGGGGAGAGGAATCAAAAAGGAAAGATTAGAAGGTACAACAGAGAAGAAGTGTGACGAACGACACACCTATGACCACCAGGGTAGAGTCGACAGCCGAAGCGTCGGCACACGCTAGAGCATGAACAGAAGACGAATAGCGGGCAGAGCGGGGTGAGGAACAGACACAAGTCAGAGTCTCGGAAGACCAGGGCACGAAGTGGTCCGTGAGCTGACCTCCGGGTGTCTGTAGAAGCTAAGGGGCACAGAGGCGTCTCGGGTCGCAGAATGAGTACTCGGAAAGAACTGAGACATAAAGGACAGAACGAAGAGGTGAGTGGACGGACCCAGAAACCGACCTGAATCGGAAAGAAATAGGGAGACGAAAGGGGACAAGTCCACAACCTAAACCCAAAATTCAACACATTACATCAAGTCTATACCATCTCGGAGACACACTACCTTCTTCCCGTCCTTAGATGTAGAAGGTATTCTTAGTCAACAACTAAATAGTACGCGAAATACACCAAGTACAAAGTCCTTTCTATTCGGACTTGTTACTTCAGTCCGAGACTCCTACCAAATAAAATAAAATAAAGTACTGTACCAGGTGCAACCGATAAAGAAAACGAAGGAGTCCAGATCTGGTCACAACTCGCTGGCGAACCGACTACTTCGTCGGGAGACCCCGGGGTCTGACACAACAGACAGTGTAGATTTACAACTTTTCCAATTTTTTGTGTCACTGTCTTTACATCAATGTCGGAAGTCTATTCCGTGAATTCTTATCAACACAAGTCTTCAAGAACTTCATCTCACATATGTACGTGAACACGTAGCATGAAAATTAGCTGAAATACATTTTGAGTCCTAAGAAGCTTTTTGTGACACAGCGATACCTGGTCCCTCCCGGACCGGTCCACTCGACGCCCCGAAGCGTCCAGCACTCAAGAGGTTTCGTCGAAGATGAGGTGGGAAACTTCTGTTCGTGTGTCGTTTTGGAGGCACTGTCGACAATTCAGTACTCAAGACACATTAAAAGTGTACAGGATTTTATGACATAGCAAGAAGTTAAAACAAAAAGGGTCGGTGTATGTTTCCATTTGTCAAGAATGGAGTGTGCGGTGTGTCTTCGTCCGTCCTTCGGTCCAGACCCGGTACCCGACACCCAACGGTTGGGGAAAAGATTTGGTCTCTCCCATTGTACAGTCATCTATTCAATTAAAACACTGAACATCGCTCAAAGATTATAAAATTCAAAGAATCTTGGAATTCTTCGAGTCCTTAACTTCTGACTACCCCTTAGGTAGACTCTTGACCGCCACACATTCACGAGTCACAGAGTGGGGACATGGTCACGTATGAACCCTTTGCAAGATGGAAGTGCATTGAATATACACTAAACATATCAGTCTCACTTTATTAGACTTTGGGTACCTCTTATTTACATATGTAACACTGTAAGTCTTTCGTCTCTCCAAACACATCCCCTTTCCCCCGACCTTTTCACTTTACGAACACCTTTCATCTTCTACCGGTATCATGCACACCATCTAATTCTACTCTTCAAAGGACACTCAAGAGACTTGGTAAAAGGACCCAACAAAACCAATAATTCAGACTCTTGTAATTACTGGAAGTAGCCTTACGACATATGGTCCACAAAGTCTAGTCATAACGTCTTGACTTTATGTTTAGATCTACTCCAAGTTTCACTTGAATTTATCTTAGATTCATTTTAAAATTTTTTTTTAATGAAATAATAAACGTTACCACATCGTATTTTACTCTAAGCCTGTTGAACATCCGTCAGAGTCTCAATTACCTTCTGACAAATACACAACAAACTCACTCGCACGCGGATCCTTACCTCCCCTCGTGACCAAAAGACTCACACTAACATAGGTGGCCTCGCGGTAGACATGCGAGGACGGACTTGAAACGATTGAAATCGTCCTCGGACCCACTCCGTATCAATCACATTATGTCTGCTGACAGCAGGAACGACAAAAATCTTCCTCGTCACACGGATTGACCGGTCGTAGACAAAGAGAGAAACAGTGTTATCCGACCTCTGTCAAGTGAAAAGTGTTACATCCATCGGGAGGTAACTTCTAATTGACTATGCAAATTTTAGTACCGGACATTGTTTCGTCACGTGACTCCGCGTTAAAAGTTTAAATTGAAGCTTTAGTCAAAAGATCTTTATTAGTCGACGTCACTTAAAAAGAGAGGGAAGTAAACCGTACTATCTTTGCACTGGGAATATTTTCTTCTTAAATAAAAATACCTAATCGAGTAGAAAGGTTGTCCATGTAGCTTTCTAGTCTCTCCTAAGACTGTACCGGGTCCTGAGCGACGTCACGGAACGTGTCAACCGCAGGGACGTGCCCGGACAGAAGGGACTACTCCCGCGAGTCCACCTGATGGAGCGGGTGAAGTAACTCCCGGACAACCCGTGGTAGTTGCCCATCCACAGGATCGGCCCTCGCCGGGACCGAGAGGACGTACCAAACGCCACCTCCCCTTCTCTTTGGTCACTAAGGGGAATTGGGAGACTTCATCAATATACACTCACTCGTGTGTCTCTACACGGAAACCTTGTTCACCCACCTTTGGTCAAGGGGGACGAGGTGAATTACGGCCACGGGTGTGGAACCCAACATCCTAGCTCTATCTTCTGAGACTCCGACACCCGTAGAGGTCGTAGTAGTCGTTGGACTAGTGGCACAAGGGAGCGTTACACGACTGACGGTAGGGGGCTCTCGACAAGAGCAGGAAGCAGTTGACGGAGTGAGTGGAGTGGACGAGAAAACCCGCGTCGCGACGTGATCTCCTTCACCATTCGACGAGGAGAATAGTTTGCCCCAGGCAGAGAGGCAGGTAGAGTGTCACTCCCGACGAGACGAAGACTCGTGACGAGTGTCACTCAGTAGCAAAATTTCCGTACACAAGAAGAAATATACACGTTTAATAAACCACTAGACACGAACCTTTGTACCGAAAATTTTGTAAACACTAATCTTAGTGAAAGTCAAGTCAGCGAGTCAGTACAGGTTGAGAAACACTGGGGTACCCCACGTCGTACGGTCCGAAGGGAATAACCAGATTCATTAATAAAAATTAAAGAAAACAAATAAAAATATTAAAATAAATAAATAAAAACCGATGTGTCCGGAAAAAAAGTGAACACCGTCCACCCCTGGTGAGAGACCAACACCACGAACCCGAAGAGTAACGCTACCGAAGAGAACAAACCTAGGACCCGAGATCTGGTGTCCGAGTCCTCAACACCACGTGTCTGAATCAACGAGAAGCCGTACACCTTAAAAGGGACTAGACTCTAGTTGGGGCACAGAGAACGTAACCGTCCGTCTAAGAAATGGTGACTCGGTGAAATCGGGACCAGATTTCTAAAATTCAACTCTATTAAATCATGTACTTATATCCTTTACCTCACTTTACAAATATAATTTATAATACGACTTTCGGGTAAAATTATAATTCGACAAACTAATTCAAGTTTCCTACGACACTCGAAATACCATACCAACATTGATATATATTAAAATTCATAACGAACTCTTAAATTTTTAGAACCCGAATGGACTTTTAACGTATTTATATTAAACCAAGTTTATTAACATTGGGATAAATAAAACTAATCTGATGCGAGAACTTTTATAAAAACCACGATACCAAATTATTATATGGAATCATTTAAGATTAAATGTAATTTTACTTCTGGTCAAGGTAATGAGTCTCTACAAAGATCCATGTCTAAAATTTACTTATAGAAGGTTCAAAATATAAATTAGATCTTTTGTCCATGATTTGAAAGACTGTTGTTTCGACGCACACATTGTCAATGACACTTATTGAGGTAATTAGAACCCTTCATTAACTAAAAAAAGGGACGTTTCATCAATAACAATTTCGATTAAAAAGAAAAATACTTTACATTTAGGAAAAGTTTCTAAGATTCCCATTCTTCTTATAAACACTTGTAAACTGTCTTAAAGCTCACTTCAGGATTGCCGACAAAACAACCCTCCAGACCGTTGTACACACCTTCACATATCACAGGGAAAAACATCCACAGTCTCGCACTTCTTGAGTCTACACCGACACAGGCGTGGCACCCACGGGGCACCAAACTACCCCTTCCTCGGTTCGGTCCTTCTGTAAACACACAACCTTTCACACCCAGTACCTCCTTATCTGTAAATGTCCGGAGTGTACACTCTAGACTTAAAGACCCGCTCCTTTTACTACAAGATCCGCACCTTCATGTCCCACTCAATTTCCTTCGAAATGAGTTTGGGAAAAGTTCACTAGTGTCTATGACTCAGTGATCCCGAAGTGTAGGACTCAGGGGGGAAGGGGATGGGGAAGGGGGAACAGAACAAAAGAAAAGATTTGGGACCCCCAATTTGTCTTATTCGTGCAAATCTTCGTGTCGACGAAAAATCACAGACAGACACCCAACTCCTTAGAAGATTGGTAGAATATCTCCTTAACGACTTTCTATGCATTGTAAAAACCAAACGTCTAAAACTTAAACTCGTAAATAAATAAAACGGATCCCTTGATTGTTGAACCTTTTGTAACAAAGACGGTTCCAAACTGTCTTCATAACCTTGAGTCTCCCGGACTGACGTGAACGTCTCTCGCCCACAAAGAACACGACAGAAGGAAAGAAAATTGTTTAACTAAAGAAAATTGGACAAATACTACAAATTTTTTACCACAATCTTTGTCAACCAATAGGTAGCTTTTTTTGTCTCCCTTTTCTAAACAGATTACGAAAGGTACTGAGTATCGTTGGTTTAACCGTTCCCAACATGACGAATGTTCTGATGGTAACCTTGTTGATCTAGATAACCGGTCCCAAAGTATTCCCTTGTGAACTCATTCCTCCGGGCCGGTGGAGTCCCGTCCACCCGCTCAGGGTCGCTGCGACCGGGAATCCTCCCGATGACCCAGTCAGGTCAAGACACTTACAAATAGATAGCGGATGTAAAGTGGTCCGTGACACAAACTATTTATGGAACAAATCACAATTCTTAAACCTTTCAGTATATACAAAGGTTTTCCTTTTTCAATTAGATTCTCACATTGCAATTTTTAAGAGACTTTTCAATATTAAATCTGACAAATAAGTCTCCGATCCTTATGACAGTATACGTACCCACGAGACTCAGTTTAATTAAGACACGACATTCCTGACCGATCTTTTTGTTCTCTTACTTAAGTAAAGATAACGTAAACTGTAAGTCTCTGAAGAGATTTAAGAAGAAGAAGAAAAAAAAAAATTATAAATAAACCGACGTGGACCTGAATCAACGTCGAGTGTCCTAGAAATCAACGTCGTACTCTTCAAAATCAACGTCGAACTCCCTAGATCAAGGGGTCGGTCTCTGACTTGGGCCCGGGGGACGTAACCCTCGCACCTCAGAATCGGTGACCTGGTGATTCCCTTCAGGGATTTAAGAAAAATTTTACGTCTCTAGTACTGAAAAATAAACATTGTAAAGACACAAAAAAGAGATACAACTCTAAAAACGAAGTATACTACGATGTGAGTCTTTCCCCGAAAGGTCCACCGCGATCATCACTTCTTGGATTTCTTGGGTCGATGGTCACGGACTTTGCATTCTCTGTGACCCCAACCCTTCTAGGGGACCTCCGTCTTTACCGTTTGGTGAGGTCATAAGAACGCACCTCTAGGGTACCTGACTCCTACGACCGCCTGATATCAGACATCTCAGTGTTTTTTATGTCAGTGTCTCTGTGTTAACTTCACTGAATCGTACGTACGTATGGTCTTTCTTATATCGTCTACTCGTTGTCGTGTCTGACAAAATCAAGAAAGGTAGAAATTAGAAAACATACAGGAACGAACGATAAAATGTGATATATAATAGACTATGTACATAATGTGTACATAATAGACAGTAACCTAAACACCCAATACCGTTCGTATATTTTAAATTTGAATAACACTTCATAAAACAAGTACAGTTCATTTTTGAAATACACACACACACATACATATTTGTAACACTTCTTATTATTCTACTTGTCGACACACGGTCGGTACGTCTATGATATCATATAGCGACCCCGGAAATGGGGAAGGTGGATGGACCTCAAAGGGGGACAACAGTATTCGTGCCAAATATAACGTGTTCAATGAAGACGGTTTACTAAAACACAGTACAAACGATTGCTCGCAACGGTCCCACGACCCGACACGACAACCGAGGAAAGGTGGGAGACACTGGAGCTGCCAAGACGCACGAGCGGAAGGGCTCAGGAGGACTCTCGTCTTCTCGTCGGGGAACGACAAGTGTCCTTTGTCCTCAAGTCGTCCGAAAAGTAATCGCCACGCCGAGGTACACTCTCGACTACCGAGTGTCGGTGAATGACATCAATACGGACACCTAGTATTACGAAAAGAATTGACTCAGTCCATTGTGTGCAAATATATACTTCTATCACGAGGGCCCGTTTCTCTCTCGAAGGGTCAAAACACTTTTACTAAACCTCAACAGTGCAACTAAAAAACGACAAACATCTTTTTCCAGACACCCTCAACAGATGTCGCATCGTCAGTTTACAATCTTGGTATAACCGTGGTACAAAATAGACCATATGAAAATGTCATAGACTGTAATCCGTGTGTACGTATGAAATAAAAATATCATCTCAAAATCTAAGTATCGTTTTACCTCACTTTTATCTCTTAAGGGGGGCGGGGGTTGTGTGTCGGAAGGGGTGGTAGTCGTAGGATGGTCTCCCACGTACACACTGTCAACTACTTGGATGGGATTGACAGTGGTCGTGGGGCTCGGGTGCAGAAACAGCCCCAAGTGAGACAATGTACCCAATACCCACACCTATACACACTACTCACGTAGGCGGTAATACCAAAGTGTGTCTCCTCAGAATGACGGGGGTCGGGTGGGGAGGGACTGTTGGTCCCGAGAAAGGAACAGAGGTTTCACACCGGAAATTTACAGTATATCAACCTTAACGTATCATTACGATCTAAAATTAGACTTTAAGTGTACGTACAATTTTCCTCTGGTCTAAGTGTATGACTTTGAAAAGAAGGGGTTTGAAGTAAACCGTCACAAAAGTATTTGTTTTAATTCATGATAAACATACACAGGTTCACCAAGAACAACAACAAGTCAACGATTCAACACAGAGTCTGTGAAAAACTGGGGTTCCTGCCGTCGCACGGTCGGAAGGGACAGGAAGTGATAGAGGGTCTCAAACGAATTTGAGTACAGGTAACTCAGTCACTACGGTAGACCGGTAGAGTAGGAGATAGCAGGGGAAGAGGAGGATGGGAGTCAGAAAGGGTCGTAGTCCCAGAAAAGGTCACTCAGTCAAGAAGCGTAGTCCACCGGTTTCATGACCTCGAAGTCGTAGTCAGGAAGGTCACTTATAAGTCCTGACTAAAGGAAATCCCACCTGACCAACCTAGAGGAACGTCAGGTTCCCTAAGAGTTCTCAGAAGAGTTTATGGTGTTAAGCTTTCGTAGTTAAGAAACCACGAGTCGGAAGAAATACCAGGTTGAGAGTGTAGACACGAACTCATGACCAATTGGTATCGAAACTGATCTGCCTGGAAACAACCGTTTCATTACAGAGACGAAAAATTATACGACAGATCCAACCAGTATCGAAAAGAAGGTTCCTCGTTCACAGAAAATTAAAGTACCGACGTCAGTGACAGGTGTCACTAAAACCTCGGGTTCTTTTATTTCAGACAGTGACAAAGGTAGAAACGGGGAAGATAAACGGTACTTCACTACCCTGGTTTCCGGTACTAGAATCAAAAAACTTACAACTCAAAATTCGGTCGAAAAAGTCAGAGGAAAAAGTGGGAGTAGTTTTCCGAGAAATCAAAGAGAAGTGAAAGACGCTAATCCCACCACAGTAGACGTATAGACTCCAACAACCATAAAGAGGTCCGTCAGAACTAAGGTCGAACACTAAGTAAGTCGACCTGTAAAACGTGTTACATGGGACGTATACATTCAATTTATTCATCCGACTGTCATGTGTCGGAACTACTTGAGAAAAGGGCTAAACCTTGGTCAGACAACAAGGTACAGGTCGAGATTGAACGAAGAACTGGATATATGTCTAAAGAGTCCTCCGTCCAGTCCACCAGCCTATAAGGTAGAGAATTCTTAAAAAGTGTCAAACAACACTAGGTGTATCAGTTTCCGAAATCACTTCAGTTACTTCGTTTTCATGTATAAAAAACCTTAAGGGAAAGAAAAAGATACTAGGTCACCTACAACAGTTAAAACAGTTGTAGGTGACCAAGGAGACAGAAAAGATTTAGGTTGAACATGCCCACCTTCCTTCGAGAACCAAGTACAGGACGACTTCGGAACGAACCTCTTAAAACTCGTATTAGAACGATAGTACACTTTACTCACGTCAACATACCTTAAACTTGTAAGAAACCGTAACGGAAAGAAACCCTAACCTTACTTTTGACTGGAAAAGGTCAGGACACCGGTGACCACTCAAAAGGTTTACACGACCGTATAACTCACGTCGTGAGAATCGTCGTAGTTGAAAATCCTACGCTTTATCGAGTCGACCTTAAAGTAGTGGATGTGATCGAAACAAGCATCACTGCGAAGGATTCCGGGTGAACTGAATTATGAGGTCGTAAGACCGAGATCCACTCACTAGTGTGGTAACTCCAATAGACCCAGTAATTCTAGAAAAAACACGTCAAGAAGACACATAAGAACGGTGTAGAAGAATCATAGAAGACGAAGACAATCCAGGTATGGTAAAGACAGGAAATAACACGGGTAGAAATGTACTTTACAAGGGAACCATAGAGGTTAAAAGAACTCCTCTAGAGATCAGAAAGGGTAAGATAACAAAAGGAGATAAAGAAACGAACAAGTGAATTCTTCCGAAATAGAGAGGAACGACAAGAGACCTTGAGACGTAAGTCAACCCAAATAGGAGAAACGGAAAATGAAGAGAAGAAAGTCCTTAAGTATTCCGGAGGAGTTTGTTGGTAAAACGGAAAAACGTAAAGAAAAAGAACCCCTACCAGAACTAGTGACGGAGGACATGTTACAGTGTTTGGAGACAGGTAGCAAAAAGTCCGTGAGATAGTCTAGATTAGGGGGAACTTAGCTAAACAGTGAAGGTGACATGTTAGTATGTCCTATCACAAACCCCGTATGAACTTAATGACACTATAACTTACCAAACGGAACTTTTGTTCGACTCTAGTAAGACAGTAAAAAACTCTAACGTGTGTCCATGACGTAAAGTCTGAGAAGACAAACTCCTGATGAGGTAAAGAAGATTCCCTAAAAACGGGTGTCATCATCTATATCACCAGTAGACTTAATTTAAGTGAGTAAGGGTAGGTAAAATCAAGTGACTAAGATTCTACAATTACAAATGAGAACGGTAGAGGACGAACTAGTGCAGGTCAAATGGAACTAAGGACTTGGATTGTAAGGTCCAAGGATACACTATGACAAGAAATGTCGTGACCTGAAATGAAAGGGATGGTCTGTCGGTGTCGACTCACGGTAAACGTGAAACCGTGTCGGAGAAGTAAGAAAGACCTCGATAATCATTAACGGGAGACGGGAAGGGGATATCGTGTAACCTGTGGAAGACTGGTCCCCCTCGAGTGGAAGACCACAGTATAGAAAAACGGAAAAGTATGACAAGTATCCCAAGAACGTCGTTCTTATGACCTCACTAAACGGTAAGGGAGGACGTCACCTGGCGCAGAACAGTCTTGAGAGGTGCCACTGGACAGGTAGAACACACCGAGACGTACCGTACCGAGGACCGAAGTAACCCAATAGGTTCGGGGAAACGATACTGTTCCGACACTAGGTACTCACCCAAGTTTATCAATGGTCTATGTTTTCGTCTGACAAAAGGACTCCGACCTCTCGACGTTCAAGTGGGGAGACATGCGAGCGTTCAATTAATACCCACAACTGCACAGTCACGACTATAGGATAAAATTAATGCAAGAGGTGGGAGACAAGAGTCTGCTTCACTCACCCCAGTTCACGGGGGGATTCGAGGTCCCGGAGAGATCTCGAGACGACCGTCACCCGGGTTCCCGGGGGCCCGTGCTCGTCACAGGTCGAACCAGGGAAGCAGTCGAGACCCGTGCACGAGACCGAACCGACGACCCACGACCGGTCTCCCCGTCACCTCGTCCCGGTTTCGTAATCCTCTTTCACGATCCGGCCCAAAGTCAAGAGACTAATCTGACTTTCTAAATCGACGGTTAACAGTAGTCGGTTTAAAGAGTGTGAAACGGACTACTCAGTGAACACGACCAAAGGTTCACCTTGTCTTCCGAGACCCTTCAAACGTCACGAATAAAATCTAGGCGAAGTCCCTCCCCCGACTCACAGGCTACACTAGGACGAAACAGAGTGCAGTCCCGAAACACGTTCCCTGACACCTTGCGAGAAGGTTCTCACTTGTCGAAGATTGATTCCGAAACTGTCAAAAAAACATGAAGAGACACAGTCTTAAAGTCTAATTTGTACCATTCGCACGTAGTGCATACACGAATCCTTGTTACACTTTGTAACGAAGAAGGAGGACTCTGCACCCGAGTCTCCTACGATAAGGAGAATTCTATACAATGGCCAGACAAATAAAACCGTTCTATTTGACACAATTCTGAATTGTTTACTACAGACGTTTCGTGTACGAACCACTTCACATAACTGTCCGGCGTCTACAAAGAGACCCGCCTCTGACAGAACAACTAGGGGGACGAGGTAAGAATCAACCGAGACTCAATCTAAACACAACTTCCAAGGACCAGTCGACGAGACGACGACGACGAGTTTCGTCTAGGTCGTGAATGACCGGCGAAATACACAGAAAGAGCTCAGGACTCTTGGTCGTAGGTACTAACACAATATCGTATATGTTATGTCTACTTTTTATTTGTTATTGTTTTACGGGTGCCCACTCGGGAGTTGGGTTGACTCTTATAATGACCGACTCATTATAAGGTAACATGTAGACATGGTGTAGAAATAGGTAAGTAGACAGCTACCTGTAAATCCAAGGAAGGTACAGAACCGATAACACTTATGACGACGACACTTGTGTAAACAGAAAAAGTCTATGTACAGAAATAGTAGAAGAATATCAACCGTTGTGGAACAACAGAAAGTGAAGGAACCAGTCCAAATAAGTATTCATAAAATAAAAAAACATAAACTAAAATTTTCCCTAAAAAAAAAAATTTAAAAGAGGAGGACTGCAAAGTAATTACGTCACAAAGGGAGAACACAGGACGGTGTCTCGGGTGAGTAATCAAAGACTCCGACGAGACGTGACTACCCCCCGAGGGCTCCACTTGGGCCCGAGTCCCGGGACGTGTGTGGGGTGTGGGGACTAACACCGAGGTTGGTGTGAGGTCGGATAAACCGGACAGAGGTGTGTCGGGCGGGACACGAGTGGGGTCCAGACAGATGTGATTCCGACCTCTGTCGTCCACCACTGGTCCTGGGACACACGTGTAGAGAGACAGGACGATCGACGTAAGGAACGGCGAGGGGGTCGACCACTTCCCCCTGGGGTCCCACTCTCGTGGAATATATCTACGTCAGATTTACTTAAATATCCCCCTCTACTCGAAGTTCAGGAAGAGAAGGTGGTAGAATTAGAGGGTCGGAGTTAGTCTAAGAATTCGACAAAGAAAGTAGACCAAAAAAAAAAAAAAAAAAACGACAACCTAACGTTCTCAAAGAATATATAAAGCCTATAATTGAAGGATAGTTTATATACCAAACGTTTATAGAAAAGGGGTAAACAATCTAACAGAAAAACAAAACAACGACAAAAAGAGACGACGGTCGTTGTACGTAGTTTATCGGGAAGAAAAGGATTACTAAACATTCTGACAATGATAGATCACAAGTGTATGATCAACTTGAAAGAACTCGAGATTGGTGAAGGTAACCAGTCGATCAGACAAAAACGTGGACACAAAACAAAATTCCACTACAGTCAAGGGTGACGTGGGACCTAAAAGTCCTCCTTAGAACTGACACAATCGAAAAAATAAAGGACACTTTTAACACAGTCAAAAAGTTCAACCTAACACGAATCCTAATATCACTAAGAAATCACTTTTCACCTGTAGAGATGACATAATTAAGACGGGTATTTACACCATAAAGAGATATAATTAATTCCATATTAAATAATGGAAAGTTATTCCTTATTCAAAAGGAAATCACGGAAAGTAAGAACAACGACAACATTTATCATAGAAGACATTCATAGTAAAAACTCTAACGACGACCGTACCTCTTAACTTCAACCACAAATATACAACTAGACTATAAATGACTGGAAAGTCTTAAGAATAACTAAGATTACCAAAAGGAGACGCCTGTCAACACAGTAGACTTATTACTGTCAGAACGAAAAAAGTCAGAAGTGGTAAACATAAAGACTGCGAATCACATACCAAGTAAAGAATACCACGTCACAACTTAGTTTACCATCATCTTCTGTAGAAAAGACCAAGTAGTAAGTCTCATTACAAACGATTGACAAAAACTCGCGAGGAAATAGTCTTACTCATTATCCGAAAAACAAACAAAAATTTAAAACTAAGGACCCAGAAGTAACACTATACACCAGAAAGAGATGAACGTACCCCCGGAGAGATCAACGTCGCACACCCGTATCAACGGGACTCCGTCCACTCTAGAATCAAGGAACTGGTCCCTACCTTGGACATAGGAGCCGTAACCTTCTACCTAAGAAAAAAAAAAAAAAAAAATCAAAAAATAAAAAATTTAAAATTTTAGAAATTAAGAATGTACGCAAGGGTTTGTACTTGGGGGGAGGGTGGAGGGAGGGATATTGTAGAGAGACCCAGTAGGGGTACGTGGTCGGGGTTCGTACGACATAGGACGCAGTCTGTATCTGACCGCTACCTTCTACCTAAGAATTTGTGGATTGATGGTCCCTTCAGGGTGATTATCTAAAAATTTTGTACCAACTCATAACTTATAGTAATTAATACAAAGATGAACTAGACAATCACACTAGTCAACCAAGACATCTAAAAAGAAAACAATTTCAACGGGAACGTAAAGACTCAACTTGGGTCGAGTTGGTACACAGTACCGGAAAACACTTACCGACCCAAACAAACCACAGTTCTATTGTAGTGAAGGACTCAATACAGAAAGAGTAAGAACAAAGGAGAAGAGACCTAGTCAGAGACATTCTAACCAACAAAAAAAAACCAACAAAAAACGATCAAATCATCTAGAGTGGACATTCAAATGATTCGACCATAAAAGAAACCCCTTTCTTAAATTTGAATTTTTTAGACTTATCAATCAATACCCTCATAAGTCCAAAGGAAAAACGGAACTAGGTTTATACTTCTGTGAAAAAAAGGGGGCTATTATGTAAATAATCTTACTTTGTACGGATAAAGAATATTAAAACAAGAATGACAATAAAGTCTTATGTCAAAATTACACTTTTACCACATACCAGTAACCATTTTCATTAAGTCTATCATGGATTTTAATTTTAAGAGGTTGTAAGGTTGTAAATAGTGAAATAACGGTAGACAACTAAGTGTAGGTCTGGATATATTATGGAAATATATTAGTCGTAGAGTACAGTAATTAACCTCAATCTTTAGTAAAAATTACGTTTTGGAATCTCCTTACTAAGTCACTTAATCAAACATGACAAAAGTCATTACGACGTCGTTTGCGAGAGTACGTGTTTAGTGTTCACTGAGCGGACAACCTGTCTGTAAGAAATTAGTCGAGGTAAAAGTCCATTGGGGAGTTTACCACAGAACAAGAGACATTCCAAAAGGAAGTGTCGACGGGAAAGTACTTAATCCGTCGGACATTGTCACCTACACAGGAACTCTCTTTCTTGAATCAGTAATTTTGATATTGTCTCCAAGAACATAAAAAAGTATTACGAGAAACAAAGTATGTTTTAAAGACTACCGAATATTTTTCTTGCAAATCTCACTCTATTAGAAAATCTTGAACGTCTTCCGTTAATCTACTTTCTCCTTTCGTCTTTCAGTTCGGATCTCTTTTCCTCGTCAGACTTGTTAGTCCGACATCATAGACATGGGCGTTCGGACTGAAATCTTCCCCGACCTCTATGGTCCAGGAATCTTCCGAGAACCCCCTTTTTTCTCCTTCGTGTGGACGAGGAGTCTCCTTACGAGGGTTTATAAGCCATTTTTATTTCTACCTTTTACTAGAAGACGTTTCGGAGTACAGCACTTACTGTACCTAAGAGTTAGGGTACCGTCGTCTACTACAGACTTATCCAAAATAAACTGAGAAATTGGGAGTGACAAGGTGGTCTCAGATCGAAAACCTAAAGAAAAATTTGTCAAGACAAATTGGTAGTCAAAAAGTAATAAAAATAAGAAATAATCTCTGGAATCTTGTTTTTCTTGTAAACATTAATAGAATCATATTCGGATTTTACGTAACACTTTAAAATCACTAGACTAAAGAGAATATAAAACTTCACAAAACGATAAAGAATTAGAATCCTTCATCAAGTGGTAATGAGTAGTTAAGGGTAGATATTATTTTTTCTCTGATTTTCTTATTCTTTTACCTTCTTACTATCTTAGTGGATGTTCCAACCACCTTATCACTTTACTTAGTAGTGTTTATCTTATTTATTAATGAGAAATACTGAAGTCAAAGGACTGACGTAAAAGATTTTATACCATGTCAGAAAGTTCTCCAGAACTCTACGGTAGAAAAAATACAGTAACAATTGTAAAGTAACCTACGATAAACTTTAAGTCTTAAAAAGCGAAAAACGGGTCTCATAGTTTCTCTTTTTAAAAGTCTTATTCTATAAAGTGTCACGATTCGTCTTCTACTTACTTCTCTGTCGTCGAGAGACTCGAGATTATTACAACCATTTTGACTACACATTCACTTTAGACTCTGTCAAAATCCGCTAGTCAAAAGGGTTGGAGTTGTTAAATACTCGGTTGTCAGATAGAGGTTCTTGTTTTTCTTTTATGCTGTAAGGGTAGGTCAGTCAATAAGGTACCTTTTCAAAGTGGGTTATAAAACACTCAAACTTCAAAGGATTTCTAATGACTGTCATCAGGAAGTAGTAAAAACTACAAACACGTTTTCTTAAATAAATTATTCCAAATATTAACGTAACTACCACCTTCGTCACACTTTCCTTTATTGACTACAGTACCTTTTAAACCGATTTAACTAGTAAAAATAACCATAAATCCTTAATTCGTTTACATATAATGACGGAAATACCTTGGTTCTTGTACCGACAGGAAGTTGTTTTAATGCTCGACAGTTCCAAACTTCTTTGTGGAAGACTACCACACACTCGTCCTTCTTGGTCGTACTCATCCTGTGTCCCTGGAGCACCTCAATCTGAAATGTTCACGTCAACCAGGAGCAACTTACACCTAAGGTATAAACGTCTAAGTGAAAGAACGACTCTTGAGAAACACTGGGGGTTTTAGTCGTGATCAAACTGAAAAGAACCAGTAAGTACCTGTACACACACGTCCTCTCAATCTTTTAGATACTAGGTGGGTCGTACGAACAAGAGTGATGTTTGTCTACAGGAAGAGTGGTAGAGGTCACGACGTAAAAACACACTTTGGCCCAAGGGGTTTAAATACAGTTTTTTATGACTTCATGAAGTTTAAGCTACTAGAACGACAAAGTCTATCGAAGGTCCACAACACGGGTTCACGTAACTCCGACCCCGTACGAAATCCCTCTTCTACACATACAATCCACTGGAAACAACTTGTCCGACGACCGGTACTTAGTTGTGACATACACTTCATTCCACAGATACGTGTCTTTGTGTGTACTTTGTTCCACTACATAGGTAAACAGGTGGAAACGTGTCACATTTACGTCACTGGTCTCACAAACGACTAAGTCACAACCCAGTTGAAATGTCCTACATTTATGGTGTCTATGATTCTTCTTAACTGACAAATGTTGTTCATACGGGATCAATCAACGTGAGTTTATTACAACGAACAAAAGTCATTTTTGTGGAAGTGCTGGTCTGTTTATCCTTATTTTAAACCCAAACGACAAAAATTTTTAATGAATTAAACGAAATAACTAAATAAAAACCAACGGGACCCAGAAGTAACGACGAGCACTCGAAAGAGAGCAACTCTACGAACCCGGAGAGCAACGTCTCGTCCCCGAGGTCAACGCGCCCGAAGGCCCGAATCAACGAGACTCCGTGTACCCTAGAATGGTCTGGACCCTTACTTGAGACAGGGGACGTAACCGTCCGTCTAAGAATTGTTGATCTGGTGGTCCCTTCGAGACCCAAACGATAGAAATTTAAGAAATATTTCATAGATTACTTCTAAAAAAAAATTTAAAAGTGAAATAAGAAAACACTTCAAAAGTCTAATGAAAATTTATAAAAAAGTTTTTTAATTTCGAAGTAAACTAGGTCTTTTACTGGTAAAAAGAGACATAAGGGATCCAATTATTTTCTGTATTTTGAGATAACGACCCGCGTCGAGGAGTCCACGAATGGATGAGGGCAGACCTCCACCATAAACTGCAGACCGAATTAAACCTTAAGAACTTTCTCCAGAAGGTAATGAAGGAAGAAACTCAGTAACCGTCTAACGGCCCTATTGTCGGACTCCAACAGCAGGAGACTATCTCCAAGGTCTCGAGAACATCGAACTCCGATCTTCTGTTCGACATCTGGTTTGGACTCTCTGTGGTAATAGTGTCGTTTATGGTTGGGGCCCTACACGTAAATAAAGAATACTGGAAATCACACAGAAATCTCATAAACAAGACAGGAGGGAAAAAAAGTAACCTGAGTTACACTGTCAGAGACTTACGAGACAAGAAATACAAAAACTTGTATCACGAACTGCGTATTCATAAGACCTAAAGTGACTAACCACTAGACCACTTAAACACCTACTTGTTTAGTTACGTTTCTGACCTAACATATGTCAGGATGATTAATTACCGTTTTAAGCCCCACCAAAGAGTGACCGTGGACTCTTCTCACTTCACAGTCTGCGACACGAGCGTTTCGACGGGTCTCAGCGAGTCACACCTGAGAAGGAGTGGCTCTTTGGGAGACGAGACTTCACTAGAATCCTGCGTCGGACAGGTGCGACCCCTGTACGATAGGTTCAGACTGTGGGTGGGGGATGGGGGTCCAGACAGACGAACGACAGACGACCGGAGGGGTGCACAAGAGTGAGCACGAAGTCAGAGGAGTCCCGGGAGGAGACCGATGAGACTCCGGGTAGGAACGGAAAGGTCATGGATTATGTTATAGTACCTCATACATGTTCGGACTTGTCAAGAGAAGAATTGTATCTTTTTACAGTCAATAGAAACGAACTTTTTATGTACTAGATGTTTCACGACTTGAATCAGAAAATGTCTTTACTTGTAATTAAGGATAAAAGGATTCTTAAATCTAATTCAATCTTTCGAAAATCTTTTAGATTATTTTTCGGACATGTATAAATGACGTCACAAACTTAACTTGTCAATTAAACTTCTACTCCAGTCAATCGAGCTAGTAACTAACGACTAACCCTTGAAACAACTTCCGGTTGGGTACCTGGACAGACACCACTGAGATAGAGTGACCACAGACAGAATACTTACGGAGAAGGAAGATCGACCTGTTTCTGCTGTACCATATGTACCTCCGCATGCTGTCCGACGACCTTAGGACCGACTGCGACCATGTTCTACTGTTCGTGAAGGTATTTCCGAAAAAGTGGGTCGTGCGTCAGGTTCACAAGTTAAGGATGTAAGTCACGGTGGAACGACGCGGGCTACCGTGTTCCTTAGACCAATCAAAATTCGGTCCAACATCAATTTTTAGACAAAGGAGCACCCGAGAGTAACCGGACAAACAGGGTAGTGTGCATTATGATCTTTGAATCCCACTCGAGAAAGGTTCCTGAACGACTCTCACGGTCCACCTCTCGTACAAGTACAAAGTACCCGACACCGAAGACCAAGAGGTGAAGAGAAATCAAGAGTCAGTGGACGACACAGAACGACCAACAGGTCACTGTGGGTTCCCTACCACCGAGAATTACTACAGTCTCGAGGAGTCTCTGCTATCCTTGAGGCGAGGCACAGCCCCCATCCCACATCCATACGTGCCCGGTACAAATGGATACTAACCGCCCTCACCAGTCCGAGGGGTGAAGAAAGAGAAACTTAAAGGGGGGAAATCATTGACCCGCCCGTCAGTCCACAGGGGTCGTCGACGTGAACTTCCACGAGGAAGAACTTCCAGGACTCCAAGACAAGGAGTCGTGTCCTTGTCCGACCCAGGATTCTAGTCGAGTCAGAAATAAAGAAAGCAGTTATTGTCTGACGGTTGCCTCACCGGAGAGCGCTCCTTCTTCTCTAGTCGCTTGAGGTCCTCCTGCTGGCTCTGGTCAAAAGACTAGTCGATCGGTCACATCCTTACGATCCTGCGTAACGACGTCTCGTGACATAGGGAGAGGACTGTTCCATGTGTGCCAGGTTTCTGTGGGGTACCTCGTTTGTGGGACATCAGTGTACGGGGCCTCTCGAAATTCACAAATTTCTGACATTTGTGGGGGCGGGGCCCGTGTCGTGTACCTTGTTCACCTGTCTTTGCGTGAGCACCACCGCAAGGAACCGAACATGTAAACCTCGGGTCCGTGGTGTCGTATCTACCGTCTGTCTAATACCTTTTGCACCATACTCTTTGTAACCTGGGTATAACTCTTTGTGAACCTTATTGACCAAAAGTTTACGGACAACATTTGGAACTAACAAACATTTCACTACAAAATTATGATACAGCATTTGTTATTTAGTGTTAAGAATATCGCGGTACTCTTGTAACACATATATTATTTATAAAGACATATACACGAGACAAGATTGTAAACTTAGGTGCGACAGTCATTTACCTCACTATTCAGCGAGGCCAGAAACGAGAGACTCGGAGTACTTCCGCAACCACAGAAGGGAGAACATCAGACAATCTCCTCTCTCAGTGCGCCGAGGTGCCCGTCGAGGTCGCCGTCGTCGTCGTCGAGGAGCGGAGCGGGTGGAGTCCGAGGCGGCTGTCGTTCTGCGACCTGCTGGACATGCTCCTGTAGGTGACCGAATAAGATCAATGTCCAGCCAACGAACAAAGAACCGGACACAATTATCGTCGTCAAGAGTATATCCCAACCTGAACTCGGGACCTGTGTCGACGGTTCGCAGGGTCTCGTCCCCGTGAAAGGAATGGACAGGGCTTGGTGTACAAGACACACCTCGAGTCACGCCGGGGAGCAATCACGACAGCGATCCAGAGCGACAAAAGGAACAACGACCATAATTATGATACCGACAATTAATAGTGGGGCAGAATAGACACTTCTTCGACTCTGGACCTCTGACCGGGACCGGTACGATTGTAAACCTCGGTCTCACGACCAGGACCGTCAGACTGAAAAGAAATCCCAGAAGACATTGATACAACAGTCACAAAGATATAAAATTTATTAGTTTTTCCTTTTCTGGAATGACAAACCTTTCCGTAAGGGTTTATAACTGAAAAATAACTCCATTATCTTAAGTACAATTAAAACATCTTATATAATGGTCTTTAATAAATTTCTAGTATTTCATTTTTCGGATGTACAGTTATATACTTAATATTTTAACCACTTATTTTGTAAACAGGAAAGGACATAAAAACTCCTAATTAATAGAATCTTTATCTTTCAAAGAAGAGTAGTTCGAATTTTAATTGTATAATTGCAAATAATTAAATGAAAATGTAGTTAAATATACTACATATATTTAGTTTTCACTTGCGTAAATATCACGTTAAACTATTTACATCTAACAATTCACAAGTAAAAATTAAAAAAAATTTGACTTCCGATGGAGAATCGACTACTATGAGTCCCTCTCTGAGGCGATTATGGAGGTCTTTATTACCTTATAAGGTAATTCGTAAGTAGACTTCAACTGTAATTATGTTGTGAAGTTTAAAACCCTAGAGGTCCTCTTTTCCGAAGAAGGTAGGGTCCCATGTTGTCTTGTCTAAGACACTAATCCATTATACTGGAGATATCGACACGAGAACATTAAATAAGACAAAATATTTAAGACTCAACTACCCATCTACTGAGTTCACTGTCTGTCCAACAACATTTCGACTGTCTACTTTCTTCTATTTTGAACCTCTTCGGAACTTTGTTCGTTCCTACGTCCATGAGGTACGTAAAGTCGTCGCAGTGAGACGACCCCTGCCTGCCGTACAGGTCCCGACTCCTTTTGTCGCACTCCAATGAGACCCGCGTCGTTCCGAGACCCCCAGAAGGCCCGACTAAGAGTGTGTGTGCAGGGAACGGGTGGTCTTTCGTTACGATTACGCCCGAGTCCGTGGGCTCATTTTTTCGTGGTCCCGACCTCTCAAGAACCTTTGGTCCACCTGCACTCGCGTAGGAACGACAAGTCCTTCGACCTTGCAGAAAGGTCCCCGCAAGGACAGAGAAGGTTTCGTCTTAACAAACAGGACTCACAGACTGGGAACCTTCGGGACAATGTTCTACCGTCGTCGGAGGTCTCTCTTTTAAGTGACACTAGAAAGATTCTCGTCACCGTCTAGAAAGAGATTAAGAACTACCATTTCAATTCCGCCCTACTTGGAGTTGATTTATTAGAGGACTTTCGTCTAAACTTTTGTCGTCAAATTCAAAGTCGTAGAAATTTAAATCCACCGTCCTTGTCTCTTATTACTTTATTATGACGAAGACAGTCAACGTTCTAGTCATTGAGTTCTACGACGGGGGAGTAAGAAAAACAAAATTACGTTTTATGTATCTATGGTGAATTTGGACACGTTACTTTTTATGTTAAAAATTTTGTAATTTGACAATTCGTCTGCAGTCCCTTTACAAACCCTTAAATAAAGGAAATAACAACGGAAGAGAGTAACCTTTATTTTATGGGTACGAAATGACCTTCTCAGAAGAAAAAGGGAAACCTCAACGACATCCGGAATTCACTCGTTGACCAAACTTAACCAAACCAAGTACCCCTCACAATTAAGGTACCACGGTAGGACAAGAAAAGGCACGGAAACAGAGACAGACCCGTCGTGGGAGTCCTTACGACAGGAACATAAAAGTCACGAAAAAGCTAAGAATGGTGAGAACCTATAGTCACACCCTCGTTTTGTAAAACCATAGACTCTCGTGTCTGATACCTCCCAACTCCACCCCCACTTTGCTGTTTCTTAATGATAACAAAAAGTCAGGTTTCTTAATTACACTTTAACTCACCATCCTCTCTTAGTCCGGAACAAATGATTTTTTCATCAAGTGTAAAGAACTTCTTAACTAGTAAACTGTTAATAACTTAGGAATAATACGTGGTCTGTGACCAGATCTGGTTTCGTCTGTCTCCAAGGGTAGAAGGTCGAGGAGTGCCCGTTCTCCCTCTTCATCCTTCGTCCCCTTAAAAACCGGTCGCATCTTCGACGCCCTTCGTCTGTCCCGGTGCCCGTCTGGAGTACCGACGACAGTACAGTGCACTGCAGTGGACTACGGTGCTTACACCCGAAATGAAGTCTCCATGGCCCACGGGACGACAAAATCTTTATGGAAGGTAAATGAATGAACTTATACACAAGAGTCACGAATATAGGTAACTTTACTTTTCGTCCTTAGTTTGTATTATTCTCGATTAAATCTTTTTCTTTTGGGTATAAATAGAATAAGTCTATGTATGTAGAAACACATACAATCAAAAAATTTAACGTCATATTAACCGGAGGTTATAATATACTTAATGTCGACATGTTATATCACTAAGTGTTAAAAATTTTAAATACATTGTATCAATCCTCTAAAACCGATATAACATGTCTCAAAAAATTTATTTACACAAGTTAAATAAATTTAACCGTAATGTACAACGAATCAACACATGATTATTCATAACATTACTATTGAATTAGGTCTCCTGTAGAAATCCTGTCAGAATACCCTTTAAAAATTCTTAACATAAAATTATAGAAATATATGAACAAAGTCTCTTCATATACCATACTAGTTATTTCACTCATATTTGTAAATAACACAACCCTATTATAAAATACCCCTCACTTTATCTTTATTTTTAAATTCCTCTTTTTCTCATATTTCAAAGGTCGACAATTTTCTTGTTAAATAAAAAGTTTACTTACTACCACCACAGTCTTAAGATACTAATAATTTAAGGTTACGTATGTAAGTTCACCGGTGACATTAATGAATCAAGTCTAAGACACTTCGACGTTTAATATAGTAAATTTATTGACTACCTTTTTTAAACTATACGGTTAAATTTTGCCCAACACTTTAACAACCCAATAAAAACAAGTATATGAGAGATTGAAAATCGTGATAACCGTATCGTAACATATATATATATATATACATATATCACTCTACATTCTCCAAGACCCCCGTCCTGGACTCTTGGGTTCACCACACCCCCCACCCCCACCACAGCATCCGGACCTTCCTCGGTCCGTCGTCCCTCGTCGGTGCCGTCCTCCACGAAGAGTCATTGGTCAACCCAGTCCTCGACTATGACAGGTACTCGAAGGTACATCGCTCCCCCAAAGACAGGGCTCTCCTCGCCAGAACGGAGACGTGACTTCGACGACTTCACCACAGTCTTACCCAAGGAGGGGAATCAGGAAGCGACGAAACGGAAAATCGGTTTCAGTTCAATTTACCTGTAGCGAACACAGGGGAGGGTTTACGTCTTGTTTCTGAAAAAAAAAAATGAATGAGTGTATAGGACGATACAATTATGATGTGTCCCATACTTGGGACATCACAAGTCTTTCCTAGTATGTACGTTGTAAAAATAACTTTTTACGGTAATGATTAGTTCAAACAATCTTTCATTTATTCTGAGTCTAAATCTCTGTTCTGAGTCATAAGTCTACCCAGTGAATCGACACGGACACATGTGGCATTTTATCGGTCGTACACTTTTATCTCGTCACGGTCGTCGCCCTCAAAATTCAACGTAAATGAGACGCGCCAATTGAAGTACGTGAAGAGGTAGAACTTAGACATGTACCATCTAAATGTACACGAGACAGGGTCGTCTTCCACAGAGATCGGTACTGAGAGACAAAAGAAAGAAGGACGAAGGACTTTCCAGTCGTTATTCTGTCTCTGTGTGTACACAGAGGTTGGGAGAACTTCTGTCAAAGTCTCTCAACTCTTTGTCTTTTCCCGAAAATCCCTTTTTTTATACCAATCTGTCCGTCATTTCTTTCTTTCTTCGTGTACTGGAGGAAAAACACGGGTGTCCGACAACAGACGGTAGGAGTCTCAAAGTCTTCAACTCAGAGCCCGTTATTCCCGACTGGAGTGTGTGGACGATTCGGGAGTCTACCCGTTTCTGTAACAGACCAAAGATTTCGCGACCCGTTTCTGAATGGAGGACCACCTACTCTTCGACATGCTAGTCCAGTCTTACACCGTGACGAACTGACCCAAACGTAAATACTCCTATCCCAAATCTCTTTACTTTTGTTAAAAGAACCACTAAAATAGTCACACATTCATTATCGGTTCGTAGAAGGTGTGACGCACCTGTCACACGATAAATTAAAATTAATTGAAAAGGACCTCACGTAACACACTAAGACGTATGAAATTCGAGACACTCCAAGTCTCATAATAAATCCTTACCTAATTAAATGCAAGAGACGTAAATTACATTCATGCACGGATACAAGGACCATGCTCTTATCAATTTCGATTGTCTTTTCGGTGTCACCCCTTATAGACACCCAATTCCCACAGGAAAGACCTGAAGTCCTTTACTTATGGATATCTTTTAACCACACTCCATGAAGTCCAAAGCACGAGTAAAGTCAAACCAAAGAGACACCCAAAAAGAAGGAAAGAAAAGTCGTCTAGAAAGACTGGAATTTATAAACAAAAGAGAGACTTCTATTCGCACGGCAAGTCGTGTCGTAAACCTCGTCTGTGTCTCCCGAGAGTCACCTAGCAACCGATGGAGAATGTCTTCCAGGACTCGTTAGAGAGCCACACGTCGTCGCTCGTCCCGGAGCGTCTGCTGTGCCAAGTCGACGAACAGTGCGACCACCTCTCTTCCCTCTCCACTCGTCTGTGACTGGAGTCCATGACGGCGGACTCGAGGCGGACAGTCCAGTCCTCTCCGAAAGGGTGACTGCCTGTCAGCGGGCCAGGACTCCAGGTCCCTCTGGGACGTCAAAACCTCGTCACTAATTTTACCCCCAGGGTCGGGAGCCCGGTACTTACCCATGACAGGTACAGGACAACCCTTGGACTGGCGGGTCGTCCTCCACTCACCCGAAGTGGACATAAATGTCGGCGAGGGGTAACAACCGTGGCGACGGACTCGAGGCGGAGGACGGTCCACTCCCCCGTCCTCGTGTTCACTCTACGCGAACTTAGTAGGGGTTTGGTGGGGATGTGGGACGGGGACAGACACCCTTTTACCAGAAGGTGCTTTGACCAGGGACCACGGTTTACCAACCCGTGGCGACGAAATCTTTTACATAGTTTGGCAACCTTGTTTACGTCTTTCCAGATAGGGTGTAATCCTCATCTCACCAGATTAAACTTAAAAGTCCATAGGGTAATCATAATGGGGTAAAATTTCTACTCTTTTTGACCACTAAATTGTCAATAAAATTAAAGTGTCTTATTTTAAAAATCACACAAGATGTTGTTTAAGACGCTTACAAAAGTCAAAAGAATGAGGCACCTAGGCACCAACACTAATGAGGACAGCGACCGACGACATACAACTCAAGAGTGCCAAATGGTCTACGACGAGGACTGTAACGTACACGCCGCAGACGTGCAGAATAATCAGAGTCAGGACTCCAAGTCTCGACAATAAGGGCAATGGAAACAAAATGTCTACTCCTTTGATCATTAATTTTCTCCAATTTATTTAAAATGGAACTGTTTACCGATTAACCCAAACTTATGTTCTGAAGGTTCAGACATGGTTCAAATAGTACGACCTGAAATTTCATCAATTTAGGTCAACAAAGGGTGAAAACAATGACTCACAGGTACGTCCCATTCATTCATTACGTAGAATACGGACAGCAAAGAGGGACGTCCCGTTTGAATCACTAAGTCACACTTTTGACCACCTTGAATCGGTTCGTCAAACGTTCGGCTTCGGGTGGAGACTTAAAGAACAGGTCGGGACACGTCTCCTGCGACTACTTCCGCGAACAGAACCCTCCCAAACGTGTGTACCTGTGTCTTTGGTTCGTCGTCATGACCTGTCTCCATTGCGGGGAGGAGGGGGGGGGGTAGACGTACCGTAGAGACACAGCGGGTATTCACTTTCACTTTCAGCGAGTCAACACAGACTCAGAAACGTTGGGGTACCTGACATATCAGGTGCCTTAAGATGGTCGGTCTTATGACCTCACCCATCGGTAAGGAAAGAGGTCACCTAGAAGGATTGGGTCCCTAGTTTGGGTCCAGAGGGTGTAACGTCCACCTAAGAAATGGTCGACACGATGGTCCCTTCGGGACCACAGAGTCACAGGGGTCCCTTCGGTACAGTGGACACCCCCAATACTTTATCGGGACAAAGGTTTCTTCCAGCACAAGACTCCACGATCCCCAAGTCTGTAGGCGTAAAGATAAACTCCCCTACATTAAGTTGGGTACCCGAAGGGTCCACCATGTCACCATTTCTTAGGTCGACGACTACATCCTCTGGATACAAACTAGGGACCCAACCTTGTTAGGGGACCTCTTCCTTTACCGTTGGGTGAGGTCATAAGAACGGACCTGTAAGGTACTTGTCTCCTTGGACCACCCGATGTCAAATACTCCGACGCTTCTCAACCTGTGTACTGACTCGTGTCGTGCTTACGTTAAGTTGGTTATCGTCGGTGGGACCTGTGTCACAGAATATTCGAAAGTTGACCGTGACTCTTAATCGTCAGACAGTAGAGACACTAACCTACGAGAGTCACGAACTCTTTCCCGTATTCTTGTCTTTATCCGTTACCAGACTGAAATCTTGACCTAGCATTTGGTCGGGTCAGGGCAAAGATAAATTAAAATAATAGCATACACGTCGAAATTTATTATAATTCTGTAGAAGTACCAATGAGTATAAATGAACATGGGTACCACCTGGAGTCATAGACCTCAATACCAGACACGGTTCTCCTCAACCCTTCCTTTCTCTGTCTGAGTCTCGAATAACCAGAAGTGGGCATCCTGTCTCAACGATTGGGATTGGGAATAAAGATTACCGTCGTTGACGTCGGACGTCCGGTTTAGACCGACGACAGACTAAAATATTTATTTCAAAATAACTTTATGTCAGTACGAATTAGTCAATGTAGAAAAGGAACCGATGAAGATGTGATGTCACTTTAGTATTAACTCATCAACTCGGTCTCTATCACACAGGATACTTCAGATTTTATCGATGTGAGACCTGGAAAGATTTCCTAGAAAAAAAAGGGGGGTATTCCCTTTTCTCTACTCTTATCATTGTCTTAAGACACTTACCGTAACTCCTTCAGTGTAAAAAAAGAAAAAGAAGAGTTTAATGACTTCCTTCATTCTACTAGCGTACGTGAATGTACGAAAAAGTATTTGTCATTGAAGAAATAAAGTAAAAATGACCCTACTAACTGTATCTAGTGACATATTGAAATTCCAAACGCCGTATCACCAAATTGAATGTATACAACACTTCACGTAACGACGTCACTCAAATCAATCGTAGGTAGTAGAGTACCCATGGCTTTTTCTTCTTCGTTAATTTCTTGTAAACAAAGAACACTACTGTTGAGGACTCTAACGGAGAGAATTGGAAGGGTGTAGAGGATGTCGTCACCAATTGACACCAGTGCAGTACATACAATATGGGAGTCACGAAGGAGTAGGACATTACCCTTCAAACACGGAAACTGGTAGAAGGAGGAAGGTACTTACTTACCGTACTAAAGGAACAAGAATACCGGTTCATTATAAGGTGACACACATACATGCAGTGGAAGAAATGGGTAAACAGACAGTCACCTGTCTGCCAACGACGGTTTCTACCAACGACGGAGTAGAACCGACAACATTTACCACGACGACACTTGTAACCCACCTACATAGAAAAACTTAATCACAAAGAAAAAAGTCTATTTATGGGTTCCACCTTACTGACCTAACACACTATTAAGACTAAAATTCAAAAACTCCTTGGTGGTATGACAAAGGTATCACCGACGTGGTTGAACTCAAGGGTGACTGTCACGTACCTCCAAGGGAAAGGAGGTGTAGGAGTGGTCGTGACAAAGAATAGAAAAACTCCTATCGGTGAGACTGTCCACACTCCATAAAGTCTCTCAAAACTGAACCAAAAGGACAACGGAATAGTACACGCGTGGAAAGGTACACGACGACCCCCTAAACAAACGGTCTTCAATCCTAGTGGAAACAAAAGACACGAAAAAACGGAGGTTGTCAATCTTTGCAACACCTTTCACTTATAAACAGGTCTAACTTTTTGAACGCTCAGTATGCAAATCTTTTGGGTACGAAATAAAAGATCCAAGAAGTCGGTGAAGTCGTCGCCAAGAACTCTCACTATTTGGTCCTCTTGAAGGGTGTCTGTACGGTCGTCCTCCTCCACTTCGTCCTCTAGTGCCGGTGCGACCTCCGGGACACGCCGTAACGACTCCGGTGGGTCCACCTGTTGCACCGGTAGGAAAAATTGAAAGAATACCTGAAGGAATGGTTAACGTAACCCAACTACCTTCAAATGTTTTTGTGCGGTCTCTGTCAGTTGGAGTAATATCTTCAAAAACAACTTCAACGCGTATTCGTCTATACGATAGAACCTCTCCACTCAGAAACCAGAGAAGATCTAGTCTCGAGGACTCTCGACACATTGTTCCATTGTCTATGAACTGTGACTCACTTGCAATAAACTTTATTATAAGAACACGGGGGTTTCGTAACAAGTTTTTTTGATAAAAGTTTCTTAAGTCTCAAGTCTCCTACCGAGCAACTTACTTACATTTAAGAACGGGATTTTTGCAATCACTAATCAGTAAAGAAAACTGATCATAAAATGAGGAATAAGTTTACTTCTGATAAACTATTTTGTCAACCTAATACCATTTTTTAACATTGGTTCAAGAGACACCACCTTGGGACCCTGAATCTTAGACTCCACCACTAAACACAGAAACAAAATATTAGTCTACTTACAAATCTGATTCAAGAAAATATAAGTCAGTCGTTTCCACAAGGGCTAAACACAAAACAACAACAACGACAATCTAGTTTCACCACCAAATCAGCGAGTCAGCACAGGTTGAGAAACTCTGGGGTGCCCGACATCGGACGGTCCGAGGTGACAGGCACCCTAAGAGGTTCGTTCTTATGACCTCACCCAACGGTAAAGGAAGAGGTAATCTAGTTTCCTTTGACGAGTTTTCACTCCAAAGTAAAACATTTACCACAATTCACAGTAGTGTCCACGCAACAAGTCACCAATCCGGTCCCGACAAGTAAGATTAGAAACCATGAGACACGAAACACGAAGACGTTCAATTTGGTAAAAGTTAGAATTTTATTTTGAACAGTATGTTCTTCAACTTCATCATTTCGTCAAGACAACGGTTTTAGTATGAAAGAGTATACATAATAGTTTACGTGTGTTTCATAGTTTAAAATACAATCTTATGATGATTGTGAAATTTACGTTGACATTAGAATGCCAAAAGGTAAAAATAATTACGAAATTATATCAAATTTTGTTCACAATCTCGTTGATAGTCTTAAATATTTAAATAATATAGGTTTAAATTTATAAGAAACTACAAATACAAACAAAGGGTCGGTCCAAGAGGGGTCATCGTATTGAAGACGGATGAAAAAAGGTCAGGTTTCGGTACTTGAACATACTTCGGACGGAGTGAGACAACGTTCACATAAGCTTCTTATTGAACCCCGCCGTCTCTTAGCTACAGTGCCGGCTCCTCCTCGTCATGGTCCTGGAAGAGGAGTAGTACCTCGAAGACTGGTTGGAAGACAGGTTTCTCAAGTATCTAAAGTCACTGTGTCCATTGTACACGCTCCGAAACCACACCGGAGGGACCCTTCGAGGCAAGTGTGTCATCCGTCTCAACCACAGACACCGACACCCCCGCCCACCCTCCGGGTCGCGGGACACACGGTCCGAGAGGAGAAGGTCTCTACAGTCACGACCACAGACGGGAAGTGTTTCAAGACCAGCCATGGTCCGTACGAGGATAGGTCGTCGGACTCCGACCATGACGACGAGTGAGTGCACTCTCCCCTCCTCTACCGTGTCTCTCCGACACGGTGAACGGGTTTCCGCGTGTCGGTCGTCCATCGTCCCGACCACGAGCGTAGGGACGTACCTGAGGTCTCCGGCAACAGAAGTCAATCAAAATAACTGAGCGAGGAGACACAGGAGACTCCATGTGGATCCCTTGGGCTCGGGAACCAGTCACGCCGAACCCTCGGTGACTTCAACCCGCGACCGTGTGGGAAGACACTTCGGGACGCGACCCCCGGGGGGGCGGTCGTCCTGGACCCCCTGCAGACAATCGGCACGACCCGGAGGGAGTGACATCTCCCCCACACTGTCAGTCACGGACAGGTCAGTCCACCCAATTACTACTCGACGTTCCATGAAGACTATGGACGAGAGTAGTGAATGCCAGAGCAGTGGAGGTGACAGTGTCCGGTCACGCAGACCCACTAAGCCGGAGTACCCATGACGACAGAGGAGAAGAGTCTTTGGAGGGCGGGGGACCCGAGTCGTGTGGGCTGTGACCTGCGACAAGAAACGTGGCCAGTGAAAAGACAGGTGAGTGGTCGCCAAAGTCCCGGGACTCTACTACCCGGAAGGGACTGGTGACAGAGGTCCGGACCGACGAGTGCGCCCACAACCAGGACCCCGAGGATTAAGTAAGTCCGACCGTGACGCAGTGGAAAGGATCTAGTCCACTGGGACATTGCGGAGTTCGGCGGCTTCCCACGTACACTGTGCTGAACGACTCCAAGCTCGTGACACGGGTAACCACACCCCTGAAGACTCCCCTCACACCTGGTATCATACACTCGGGACTCGGGGCTGACCTCAACTCTTGACTCCAACCCTCCCTGTCTCTCGAAACACACTTCCCGTAAACCTCCCCTGTCTTCTGGAGTCCGAGGGGGTCCTCACTCGGCACCTTTTCTCCAATACCCAGTGACACCTGCCCGTCCAAAAGTCTTATGTTTTCGTTTTCCTAATTTTAGTATTATTGTGCAATCTTTTCTTTAACTCCGGTTTTACGAGCCCTAACTTTCATGTTTTATTCCCATTTTTCTAATCTCATTTCCACCCATCTCAACTTTAGATCTTCCTTTTTTTTTACTTCTGTCAATTTCATGTTTTACTATTTCGTCGTCGTAGTCGACTATTTTGTCTACCATTTTAACTTTTCTTACAAAAATTCACTAATAATATTTTTATTTCTATTATCTATTCTATCTTTTATAAAATTATAATACTTTATTTTAATTATTGTGACCCACTCTATAGTTTCGTGTAATGGTAAGGAGCCCCTCGGTCGCCGACGTCTCGGTTCACGGTGTCAGGTCCGGGTCTCGGACAGGACACTCGTCCACACCCCGTGCCCCTCGGGGTGTTCGTCGGGTCTGAAGGACGGTCACCCTGGCTCCAAGTCGTCACGGACCGACACCTGTCATCCCAGGAAGGTCAATCTCGACTCGGAGACCTCTCTTCCTGTCTTAATGTGACTTTTGTACCAAAAATTCATCTCCATCCAAAAAAAAAGATTTGGAGTAAAAAAAAAGGGAGGAACAACACTCACATTATACGAGTATCATCTTTTCTACACTTCATATATCTGGCTTTTTAGTGGGTATGAAACTGAATTAGGTCTCAGTCGACAAAGTCAACGAAAAACAATTAAAGAGAAACCTAATAAAACATGTTAAACAAAACATCAGTATCAGGTTTATATTAAAATATAAGACGGGAAAAGTAACAATCGAAAAGGGAACAGTAATTGTGTAGAGTACTGAAAGAGTACCGACGTACAATTGGGTGGACAAAAGGATTATAACTTGTAAACTTTATGAATATCAAAGAATCTACAAATAATACCTAAAACCAGGAAATAGGTAAATCCAGAAATTCTCAGAATCATTAAATACGGAGTAAAAACCTAATTCTTATCATTAAGAAACAGTATAATCGTTGAATTTTTTTTTGTTTGGAGATAAAATACCTTATAAGGTCATAAAAAGAGGTAAGAAAAAGTCGAATCTTTTTAGGGTGCATGGATCCTCTTTTTACTGATGACGATACCTTTATTAAATGAGGTGTTATACTGGTAACACAGTCACCTCAGATGAAATGAAAAGTTTTTTACAACTACTTCGTAATCAAAATGAGAGTAGCGACATCTTACTATTACAGTTGTGTCTTATAGACGTGGGTCACGAGTCTGGGAATCTTGCTTCGTCCCTTCCTCCTGGGTCCACAGACACAGTAGGAGGGCACCTAAACAAAACAGGACCCGACACTGAGGTGAAAGGGACAGTCCACCCTCTCACATAGGCAGACAACTACAACGTCGACATTCTGGCGTAACAACAGTGTAACGTCTACTTCACAAGTCTCCGGTCCTCGGGCCCGGCCGTCGTTCGTCCAGACACAGCCGCCGACTACAACACAATATACCTCACTTGGACTAGGACGGGAACTACAGTGTCCTGGAGAACTTCCAAACACTTCTCTCCTTACACTTGCAACTTTGGGACGCACGAACTTGCACTTTCAAGTCCTATGAACCCTGTGTTCACGTACAGACTGAGTCAATTCTCGACCATGGATACTTCACACGGACTTCTGTCTCGGGCACACGACGACACGACACAGGAAGTGCGGACACGGGCGGGGACGGGAGACGGGACCGGGGGGCCACGGTCCCTTTCTGGCGCAGAAAGTCTCTGACTCACGATCACAAGCGACCAGCGCTCACAAGTCGTCTACGTCATCCAACACACACACACGTCAACATACACATCCACACAGGAGACCATGAAAGGGCCGTGTACGGGTCCGACTCCCCGACCCGTCGTCCCATGTAGGGTCGGCGAGGACCTGTTCGTCCACCTCTGTCGTCTCGATGGAGTCGACCAGTGCGAGGGACACAGACTGACGTGACCGGAACAGAGGAGAGTGGTCAGACACAGCTCCCACACGACCACTGCTCCGGAGTGTGGGGAAGACGGGGCGGGTGGGGTCTTGGTAGGTCCTCATCCTCCCTCTCCTTCTCCCCCGACCCACGATGTGTCTTATTCCCCACCCGTCTTGTACTCCTCGCACACGATATGTCTTACACCCGACCCCGACTGGGACTCGTCACACACACATGTGTGTTACTCCCCCGTCTGGGACTCCCCGCACACACGTGTGTTTTACCACCCCCTACGGGACTCCTCGCACACGTATGTGTCTTACACCCCGTCTGGGACTCCCCGCACATATGTGTGGTACCCCCCTCTGGGACTCCTCGTACACGATGTGTCTTACCCCCCTCTCTGGGACTCCTCCCACACATGTGTCTTACCCCCCCTCTGGGACTCCTGACACACATGTGTCTTACCCCCCCTCTGGGACTCCTCACACACATGTGTCTTACCCCCCCTCTGGGACTCCTCACACACATGTGTCTTACTCCTGTCTCTCTCTGGGAGGCACAGACACGTCAACTCCCACCCCCATTCCCAACAATCAAGGGTCGTGTTCTAGATAATCAACGATTGTATGAACGAAATAACGTTGACAAAAAATGTAGAATAAACACAGAAACACAAAAGACATAGGACATACACAAAATTTGTTTGTCTTCGAACTACGAATTACGAAATAAGGTGATTACTTTTGTCCATAGTAACTTGTAGATTTATAAATTATAAAGAAAAAGTCAAAGGTTGAAACACATTAGTTATGATGTTTAATTAGTGTAAATAAACACTCTAAAAAGGACTCTTTTATGGCGTCGAAGGACTTCTAGAAAAATTTTCAGACTACATGAGCGACCTTGATCCTTACTGTAGTATAGGAAATTTTTACACAGTACTCGTGAACCGTGACCCCTTTCTCCCACGCACTTCTTCGTAAAAGTCCTCAACACAAAAAGGAAACCAACAAATCAGATTAAAGAACTTTTCGTCGCACAGAATCCATGTCACTACGACACAAAGAAACACTTAAACGGAGTGGAACCGGAGGAAAGGATCTAGGATCCCAGAGACCAGGGACCAGGGTCTCAGGACAGACTACCTCGGGTCGGTCACCTCAGCCCGGGACAACGACCGGAGACTAGAATCAGGACGAACCAACACACATAGCATCAGTCTCGTGTACCTCTAGGGGGTCAGGACCCGGGATCTGGGCACGCCCGTCCGACCCTGTGTCACCCCGGGACCAGAGTAGAGTGAGTCGTCTGAGGGTGTATAAGTGAAGTCACGCGAGTGAAGATCTTGTCAGCAGGTGACCGACTGTCGAGATTCACAACATAAGACTCAGTGTCGAGAGACACGAGCAACAAGAAACTGACACCACTAGTCTTACTCAAGCCTCCAAACGGTCGACACGGACCTTCGGAACTGAGGTAATCGACTCGTCACACGTTTTCGGGTCCTCTGCCTGCGTGGGGAGAAGGACCGGTGTGCCGTGAAGGAGTTCCACTCCACGACCCGCAAGGGCGGTCCGCCACGGCTGTCGAAATAGGGACTGTTCTGACAGAAAGAAAGGTGACACCAAAGTCCTCGAGTCGAAGCATCGTAGGAGCCTATGGTGAGGAGACAGTGAAACACAAGAACTTTAAGGTACACCACTAACATGGTCATTAAGCTATTAGTCTATTGAAGTAAATGGTGTCGTTCGTTATTGTAGAAGTGCAAACAGGAACCGTAAAATCTTTTGATAAAGAAATGAAAATCTCAATCAATTATTTATTCTTATTGATGGTGGAAGAAAAAGGGAGAACCTTACCCCTCCCTGACTTCCCACCATACCAACAGGTACAGAAATAACTCTCCACAAGGGCACAGAAAGTCGACCACAAACTATACGACCAAAACGTCTTCGTGTCGTGCCTCTACTGGTGGCGCCGGCCGCTCCGGAAGATGTGCGACCACACGGACGTAGTCCATGACCGCTCAGGGACCCGGAGAGGACCGAGTACACCGACCGCGAACAAGGAGCCCCTGACCCGGAGGCACACAGACGTGGAAGAACCTTCGGAGCAAGAGTCATCGAGCCCGCAAGAGACACAAATAGACTGTTCGACAAGTATTCATCAATGAAAGGGAAGAGGTGACAGTAATGGTAGGAAACGAACTACTGATGGGAGTTTGAACAGGACTTGTGGACACGACCTTCTGTGCCGGAGACAGGAACTCCTTGAGTCAAAACGTTCCTTTGTTCTATGTCCTCGGACCCGTGGGGCTCCTCAGACGGGAGTCCGCCGGACCTTTCGGCGTCACACAACAGAGAGGATCCTGTCCCACCTGTCGACACCCACCAGCCTCGGACCTCCGGTACACGTCACGGGGGACTACCCCGCCCGTACCACCCCTTACGTCCCCAACCCGACCGGACGGGTAGAAGGTGTCGAGGCACAGGGGGAAGGGTCACCTCCCCCAGGGACACCCACGTCCCCTCCATGTCCCCGACACGTAAACGACCCGGACCCTGGATCCCATCCAAAACTTCTCGGAGCGTACGATGAATTTCTGGTGGAAGGACGTCGTGGACCGAGGTCCCCCGAGTCCCTGAGAACAGTGGAGACGGTACACACCACGGGTCGAACCCCCTCCCCACGAGGAGGTAATGAACGAAGGAAGGGAGACGGAAGGAGGGAGGTGGGGACCTGTATTCGGTAAGGTAGAACCACCGGAAAATCTTTTGTGTCCGTGTGCAACATCTTTTCTCCCGTCCCGGAGTCCGAACCGACCAGACCGGGATCTCGGTGACGGTAAGGACACTGACCCCCTCACTGTACGCACACACGCGAACACAGAAACACACACATGCGAGTACATGAACACACACACACACACATGTGAGTTAGGGACACGTGTCCGGGCGGTGGAGTCCGTCAATCCAGTCGAGGTACGACTCCCCACCCCATCCCACACACGGAGTGGGGAGAACAGGTCTACCCAAATCGTAGACCGGAGGGGTGAACCCAAGTGTCACGGGGTCCTTTGAGTGTTCTTCCTCATTGTCGGCGAAAAAAGTATCACGAATAAAATCTTTCGACGGGACGGACCCAAGGGAATTGGGTGTGGGACAACCGACACGGTCCGAAATACCACCTCCCACAGTGTCCGTCCCTTCGGTGCGGGTGATGGCCAGGTGCGGTGACTCGTGCCTCGTGTGGAGGGAAGACGACGTTTCCTCCGGCCCGGTACGGGGAGGGGCGGGGAGCGGGTCGAGGACAGACGTGAACCACGTACGGGACACAGCAACGAGACGCCCATCCTAAAGACGTAGCTGGAGGTCCTTTGGACCCTCAGTCGAACATCTGAATCCCGGGTCCTCAAACGGTATTTAGATGGGTGGTTCTCATAGCATTTTACGTTTTATTTCACGAAACTTTGTCGTTCCTCTCCATCGCCGTGTTTCATCCAGTAGGAAACCCGAGACCTGCGCCAAGAACCCGAGAAAGAACGAGTTTCCGGAGACCAGAACCGATACAGGAACGGAGAGAAACACCTCTCGAAAACAGACATTTCGTCCCCACAGTCGACACAGGTGGAGTGTCCGAACAATGTGTCGTCACTCAATGGTCACCTTTTCGAGTCTCGTCCTCCACAGTTCCTAGTCTTCTCGACGACCGGACGGAAAACCCGGGACGTCGGGTGACTAACCACAAAACACATCACAGACTCCTACTAGTACGAGAAGACATGAATGGAATCCCTACGAGACGCGGGAAGAGAGAAGTTGTCCGTCTCATGAGCCTTGACCACCTTTGTGACGACAGCTCAGTCGTTCTGGGTCAGTAAATGGTCTCCGATCGACTACGGAAGTTGTTCAACTGACGCTCGTCGTGCGGGGGGCGCGACCTGGCCTTCGTCTTCTACCGGAAGGACTTCTCAAATCTTCTCAAATACCGTTTACAACCACCAGAGGAAACACATTTTATTTGTTGTCTCGAAATACGACATGGTCTGGGAAGGACGCTTCACGTGACTTAACGACTCTCAACTGATCTCAGAACAGGACAAGTAGTTAGGGTGCCGGCGAGCCTGAGACCTCTCGGACGGTCGAGCCCCACACTACGCCCCTCTCAGCCGAGCTTAGCCGAAGACGACATCCGCAATCGGCGGCACGCCGCATCCCGAACATGAAACAGTTTACTTTGAGTCATACACACGTTTGTGTACACCCGTGGTCCTTCATGTAGGGGTCACGGAAAAGGGAGAAACTGTCTCGTAGTCCACCGGCGGTCACAGGTCAGAACAGGAATGTCTGTTCGACCTACAGACGAGCCGGTGACCGGCAACTGTCGTGTAGTGGCTCCTCGACCAACTTTCCCATCTGGGGCCCCGGGTTGGTACCTGGGAGTCTCAAACAAATAACCTGGGACCTAAGAAGTAAAATTGTTCGAGGAGAGGAGACGGTGGGACGTCGAAAGTCAGTCACGCCCTCTGTGACTTGCGAAGATCGCTACACGAGGGGGGTCGGGTCAGGGCAGGAAGGGACCCTCCCCGTCCACGAGGTTGGTCTCTTCCCGTGGTCCCACCCACAGACACCGGAGAGTAACGGGGGACAGGCGACCCAGTGCCGTCGGACTGGTGACGTCCAGGATACTTGGACGAGACTACGGACTTGGTCTCCTCTTTTTACACACAGATAAAAACAAGGTATTTTTATTGAAATCCTTGACATCGGTAAAGTAACGGAATTAAAACTCTTCTTTAATGTTTTTCTTCGTCTCACAAAATCATTCTTTAGTTCAGAACTGCGAAGTCTCAACCAAATCCCACAACCGACGATACTTGGGTCCCGGGCAAACTAACACAGAAACACCAAAACACCCACTTTACTTTCCGAGTAAGTATGGATCAGATTGAAAGACTCATGCAAAGACAAAGACAGGTGGGAGTACCGGGCACCGACTATGAGACGAGACTTACCGAACGAATTCGTTATTGAGAAAAATTCCTACACTTAACGACCAAGTATGTGTGTGAATTTCCACCTCTACAGTCTCGTCATTAATGGGAGTAAAGTGTCCTCGGTGCACTTAAATTCTCTAATTTTTCAAGTGGAATCTAGGGAAACTAAAAAGATTAGTCTTAAACACATGACGACAGTATGAGAGGACTCGAGACACACGGTCGAGTCTAGTGTCTTTCCCTTCACTTGAATCCTGGTCGTCCGTACACTGGGACCGGGGACACCCAGTCCTGGGTGTCGTACCAGTGTCTCCTGCGCACACACGTCCCGGGACACGAGGCCCGTCAATGTCCGGGGGTCGGACAACGTCCGTGACGATTTGTGTCTCGTTTCGGAGTCGAAAAACACCTTACAAGAGAATAAGCTAGCACCGACCAATTTGTCGACTCCATCTCGTCTTTGCAGAGCCTTCTACAGACCCCTTCGACCACAGGAGAAGGTCTTCATGTGCATACTGGTGGAAGGACTCTGTGAACCCTGTCACGTAAATGAAAATCCCAAGAGAAAGGAAGGGAATCTCTTGAACTTCAGTCTCCGTCGTCCTCAATGAGACAAAACACCACAAGACCACAAAAGTCACAGGGTCACGGGAACCCGGGTCGTCAACACTAGATTTATGTAGGGACAGAGAGACGGATTCCCGTGGTTCTACGTCGACTGGCCCGGGCAGGAGAATGACACTGTTCTGACATGAGTTCAACAATAATTTTTCTTTCTATTCATCTTTCCTGACGAAACCATTTGTTGTCCCGTAGACCTGTCTCTACAGAAACGATTTAAACGGGTATAAGACAGTGCTATGACACAAAAGTAATCCTCGGTAAGTCGACTTTACTCTCAAAGAAGTCGAACCTGGTTTACCATGACTTTCATGGTATTCTGACACCCAATCACCGTCTGACCTTCCTACCCGGCGGTGACACAGACCCACCAGCCTCGGTCCGAGAGAGGTCCGCAAACAAACAAAAGGACCAACCTATGGACAAGTCAAACCCACAACACAAAATGAAACGATACAAACAACTGAAGGGTCAAAACCTGCCAAGACAATATTACCAGAACCGACTCACCCACAGTTCTTACGACCGAATTAAGATCATTTAACTAAAAATGATAATTTTGACTGAACAGTCTCCTCAAAATTTTCGTTTTTGTAATAGACACGGGGAAAAAATATGTAAGTTCCCTGTGACAACGCATAAACTCAAGGATGTACTCACACAAATATGAAAGAGACCAAGTGACTGTCCAAGGAAAGTGGAGGCGACAGTCGAGAGAGAGCAAAAATAAAAGGAGCCGGGAGACAGAGACCTCCGCGTCAGGGCCGCCTGAGACACACAGAAACGTCACACATAAGGACACTGTCGGAGACTGTCCGTTCGCAAATCGTCGAGACACCCTTCCTGACCAGTCGCACGTCCAGGACACGCGTCAGGACCCACCGACCGACGGACCCCGTGTGGACTGTCGTAGAAAAGTCGTGTCATTACACTCAGAAGTACCCGACCCTCTAGTACCGTATAAAGGATTGTAGCGTCAAAAAAAGTTTGATCAAAATTGTTAAATCAGAATAAAGGAACTTTTGTCACAAAGATTGATATAGTGTAATGAGACAAGTCTCCTTCACCAATGATGATAAAAAAAAGAAGTGTTGAACGTAAAGTTTTGGTTTGTAGAAAGGGGGTCAGTCGTAACGAATTGAAGGGAATGACAGAAACCGACCTAAAAGAGAAGATGGTTTTTACAGTTCAGAAACATAAAGACTATACTGGTATAAGAGGCACAGACAATTATGAACATATTTAGGGAGTTCATGACTTCCTTTACTCAACAGTTAAAGTTCCTAAAGTTCAAACTCATAGAATTAGACGTCCCAGACAACGTGGGAATTTTACAATAAAAGTATTAAAATGTACAAAGACAAACAGTGGAGACGACAATCTCCACAACAGGAATCTAGAATCATTAATCGACAGAGACTGTTACTAAGAACAATATTCAAGGACTTATTTTATAATTGACAAGTCTTCTTCTTTGGAGTCATGAAGAATCCCCAAAAAGTATTGGTCTCTTATTCCTTGGTTAAACCTAGAACTCAAGAATTATAATATTAAAAGACATTTAAAGAGACATTTTGTCGTATCCACTAAACTCCTATATTATTATTATTACAAAATTTAATAAAAATTTACATTCACCTATAAGAGACTGAACCATTATTGATACAAGACTTTTGTGACGTAGATTTTTAAGAAATTTTTAACTATAAGATTTTAAAATTTTATAGGTTGAATCCATATAACGACTCGACTTTAATCAAACTTCACGACATCAAGTTTAACTTGAAATTTGTAAAATTAAAACTACATTCTTTACACTGCATAAGGACTAGTTAATATGACCCTTAGGTACTGTAAATCGGTTTCTGATATAAACCAAGTCCATTTCTACTTTCGGATTGCTGCCCGTAGGCGAGACAGGACGTCTCGTGCCTACTGCACTAGACAAGGAACGGAAGTCGAGACACGTGCACTCAGAAACATTTCCACCTACGTGCCACTATCGCTCTACACCAGGCGTACAGACGGGGACGCCGAGAGTGGGGTTTGGCAAAAACAGGGCGAACGGGAGACACTAGACGGGAAGTGGACCAGGGTCTCAAGGGTCGTAACCTCTCGAAAACCGGAGTCCAAAAGAAAAGTCAGACACAAGAATCCGAGAGTCGACAATTCTCGCCAGTCTTACATGACTACCGACCGACAGGGTCGAACTGTAAGTCGTCACGCAGACGCGAGACATGGACTCCCCCCACACGGGTGTGACAGAGTTCGGTCCGACGGACCACACCACAGAAGATGGTGAATTCTACCACTGTCTAACGTTTGTGACCATAACACTAAACCAAGAGACATGTTTCCTTTTTCGAGGTACGTCACTCGAAAAACCGAAGTAAAGACCAAATTACCAGTGTTTTACAATCGTGACGATGGTAAGTCGTACACATTTTAAAAAATTTAAATATTTATAATTTTAAAATTTGAATATGACTGAAAAGTCAAAAAAATTCTCTGGGTCCCTACTCATATGACAAATTTATAAATGGAGATAATTGTAATAATTATTTCTATATTTCAACGTAAATTAAAAAGTTTTCTACGATATCATGCTAAGATCCTTAATTTAGTTCCGGAACATAACTCGGTCAATATTCGACTGATAGGTTGACTATTTTAAAATAAACATAAAAAATTAAGTACCCTCAATTTTACAGAAGTGATTTATAAAAATAGTGTAAAAACAAAACTAGTACACACTAAACAAGTACCCTCAAATCGATCTGACGGTATACTTTCGATACCTTACCACGGGGAAGTGACTGGTCGGTTCGTCTCCTACTGACTGTGACCCCTGCAGTGTGTCAGTTTTATTAAAATTTATTTCTTGTGCTCCTGTATAGACGTGTCAATTTTTATCCCTTAACGTAATGGAAGACCCTCTTATGGGTTGGGATTATAATTATGTTATAGGTCCTAAGTCTCTCTTTTAGTCTTAAAGTAAATATAAGACAACATAACTCGTCTACACAAAAACAGAGTCGAGTGTGAGAATCTTAAAGTCGCAATAATCAATTTAGCGACCCCACCTCCTTATAAACATCATTCACATCAACCCAGTAACAAGAACTGAAAAGTCCCTTTTACCTTTTCATGGTAGACGACACACAATCCACCTGAAAGAAAAAATGGATTAGGATTTATAACATCTGTATGAGTCACTTTCCATTTCAAAAATAAAATTTGAACTATAACGAAACTTACAAACAACTAAAGAACCCAATACAACTCTAAATTAAGATGAGATTCCTACCTATTTCTTTGTAATCCGACAAATCCTTAATTCACCTCAAGAAAGTAAGAGTTCCCCCTTAGAATTGGGTCCATGTAGTGGACCGTAATCTCCCTTGACATCTACCAGAATCTCCGGTGCCTACATTTTCGGACCACAACAAAGAATCTATGGTAGAAATTTTAGGATCACGAGAGAATTTCATGTCACACAAATATCACACACCAAATACTTACTACTGAAACCACATAATTAATCTAATACTTTGTAAAAACATACAAAGAATTTGTATCCTAGGGTCTAACCCAGGACACGTACGAGATATTAGAGTTTACCGTCAAGAAAATTTTGAATTCACCTTCGTTTCCCGTATAAACCACTATCGTTCCTCTTTTAGAAAACGAACCTTTGTGACATGTTATGGTTACCGTCGTTCGTGACAGTAAAGATGGTGTCTTCAGTCGTAGGACGACTTGAGAAAGTCACACTTAATAAAAATTGTAGATCGTTCTCTTACTTGACACTAATTTGTAACTGTGAAGAGTCTCGACTACTTACCCCCTTTTTTTTGTGGACTTCCTTTCTCCCCCCCCAAACAAACAAAAAATATATAACACCAGAGTGACACCTCGCACACCCTAACCGGGGAGTGGGGACGAAGCCTTCGTGTCAGAACTGGAGACCTGACGGGTCCTTCAGGGTGTCTCTCTCAAATTTGTCCCTGTACGATTTATGAAAATAAGGACATCATCAATCGTCAAAATTCAAAACCATCACAAGTGAGAACTAACGAAACGGTCCAGTGAGAAGTCTATAAGAGAGTCATTCGGGACGGAGAGTCCGACGTCAAAATAAACGTGTTGACGAGTATTGACGTGACGGGGCCTACCAGGAAAGAGTCCTGACTGGTCTCTTCGACAACCCTGACCGGCTCATGTCCCACCTCTGTTCGAGTCAGAGACCGACTCGAAGAATCCCAAAAGTGACCAGTGTCTAGACAGTACACATAGTAGTCAGTCAAGTCAGCGAGTCAGCACAGGCTGAGACGCTGGGGTACTTAACGTCCTACGGACCGGAGGGACAGGTAGTGGTTGAGGGCCTCAAGTGAGTCTGAGTATAGGTATCTCAGCCACTACGGTAGGTCAGTAGAGTAGGACAGCAGGGGAAGAGGACGGGGGTTAGGGAGGGTCGTAGTCAGAAGAGTTACTTAGTTGAGATAACCTCAAAGTCGAAATCGTAGTCAGGAAGGTCACTTGTGGGTCCTGACTAGAGGAAATCTTACCTGACCAACCTAGTATCCCGGTGTGTTCTCCTCATTAAGGACTTGACTCTAACTAAACTTTCATAGAAAGATCAGGTCAAATGAACTGTTCATCAAAGGGAAATCAATAAATAAATAAATAACCGGTGTACCGAATACCCTAGATTCAAGGGACTGATCTTTAACTTCGGTCCCGGAAACGTCATTTTCGTGACGTAGGGCTGGTGACCCGACGGTCCCTTAAGGACGTTAAAGGGGAAACAAAATTACTATTATTTTAACGGAGAACCATAGAATTTAAAAAAAATACTAAACGTTTTGGATAATTTAATGTTAGGTTTGCAAAGTCGACTTTCTCAACATTGATAAACTTGAAGACTGTTGACACCAGTGAAATTAATATTTTTATTGATTATGTGTAATTTACCGTTTATTGATAACAGAGTGTATGCCTCTTTCGTCAACTTTGAAACTTTCGAATTTTATAATATCTGGACAAAATTAGGTTTATATTGAACGAAATTTGTATTTATTCGGAAAGACCACTTATTTCCGAAGGATACAGGTCACAGGACACATACCTTGTGACGATGGAGACATTTTTTTTATGACGGTACTTTCAGCCAATAACAGAGAGCTAAGTAAAAATAAGAAAATCGAACTATATATACAAAAGAAAGGACGACGAAAGGATTTGGATTTAATATCGACCAAAACTGCATACGCCAAATCACCCGAACAGTAGGTTCGTTAGTTTTTTACTTTCGTACCAAACGGCACTCGAACCCCCGGCATAAATTTCACCTTTACTGCCATAAAGGTCTTATCGTTCACCGTTGGGTGAGGTTATAAGAACGGACCTCTTAGGGTACCTGCCTCCTCGAACCACCCGATGTCAGGTGTCCAGCGTTTCTCAGCCTGTGCTGACTCGCTGAAGTGAAAGTGAAGTCTCATTCGTTCGGACAAAAATTAAATATAGGAGTGGAATATGGTCTTTCCTAATTTCCATAAGTTATCTTCCATTGCACCCTTCTACTGCCTTAACGATTCCTCCTACTCCCCTTCCGTCCGTCCCTACGACGTACCTAACCACCGGGACCCCCTCCTGTCAGTCCTCTCACGAGCCCCAGACGTTCGCAGAGGGCAGGCGCGCGTCCGCAGCCGAGACTGGGCCGCGGTGGCTCCCGAGCGAGGGTGGGCAGTCAGCGTGTGTCGCGACGACGAAGTACTCGCCTCCCGAACGGGTCGAGCATCCGCCAGATTCGTGCCCCTTGCGCAGAAGCCCAGCGCCCTTGGGAGCCACAGTCCGCCCCCAGATGGCACCGAGGTCGTCTGGGTGGCGCCTCCCCGAGCACGCCCCAAAATTTCCGGAAGAGATTGCATCGCCACCGGTACAGACATAGAGAGGTAATCTGCCTCCTCCGCCTTGTCTGCCCCGTAACGACGAACACTTTGCATGTCACTTCACGTTTGCTGTCCAGAGAACCACGCGCAATTTTGGACGTCGCAGAGACGACGGGGGCAGGAGCGCCTGTGCACGAGTCGGCGCGTCGAGGTCCGCGGCCCGACGGGGCGTTCACCGCGCCACGGGTTCCCGGAGGGCCCTCGCGAGCAAACGCGCACGCGCCTGGCCTGGTCGGGCGTCGGGACGGGTGCTGGGGCCGGGGGGTGGGGCGGACCGCCCTGACGACACGAACGCGCCTGCGCGGGGGCGCGTGCGAAGGCCGGACCGCCCGGAGTCACGCGTGCGCGTCCGCGTCCACCGACGGACTGGTCCGGGGCCCCCGATGCCTCGTGCGCACCTGAGCTCGCCGCTCACCTCACTCCTCGGGCGCGGCTGCGGCGCCCTGAGACGTACAGACGCAGAGGGCTGTGTCAGTCCCATCGCCGAGACCAGGAGCCCCGGCCCGCCTTCTCCAACCCTCCCCGACGGCAGAGCCCACACGCGTCCCGCCGGCGCCCAGGCCCGGCCCGCGCACCTCGGCGCGAAGTCGGCCACAGAGTCGAACACCTCATTGCCGGCAGAGGTTCCGCACCACCCGCCCCCCCACAGGCCCCCCCCGGCGGACCCGCACAAGGCCCTCCGCCCCGCCAACACCCCCGTCGGGCACACCCACCTGCCACACGCACACCTGTGGCCCCCGCGCCCTCTGGCCGGCGGCTCGGGCGCAGGGTCATGTCCGGGCCTACGACCTTTATGCCTGTTAAATCTCTAGGTGGGCGGTGTTTAAAAAAAAAAAGAAAAAGTCGATTCTTTCATCAAAAGAATTCGACGAGAAGCCTTAACGAAACTTCAATTTCGGTTGAAAAAACAAAAGTACAAAAATAAAGATTTATTAATCGATTGTAAAGTCCGACGTTTAACTTTCGGTAAGAGTTAGGTGTTTACGTCGACACCTTTGTAGGCATACGTAAGTATACACGTGTATCCTTTCATACACGTGAGCGCGTGAAAAGGAACGGGAAGTCGAGAAGGTCCGTCACAGCACCACGTCGACCTTAGTCCTTGGGTGGCATGGACGTCAGAGCGTCCTCTGCAACCTAAAATTATAAACGACTTCACCACAACGAAAAAAAAAGAATGGTGAACGACAACCGTAGACGGTTCCGCACACAACACAGAAGGGGGTGAGGGTGCTCATTAGACACCGAGGAAGAGACCGATCACTTGCACTACCGTCCGGACCCTCTATTAAATCTGAAAGACGGACCTCTTAGGGTCCCTGCCCCCTCGGACCACCCGACGGTAGATACCCCAGCGTGCTTCAGCCTGTGCTGACTTCGTTGAATCGGCGTCGTCGTCGTCGTCGGGAACTGTCTCGAAAGATTTTCCCTTTCTCTTTCGGTGGGCGGAAACGAAATGGAACTTACTTGCGTGTGATCCGGTACTCCATCTCTACGAGGGTCCTTTAACATTCGCAACACTTCCTTCTGGTAGGACTCGTTTACGACCACCGGGGGGTAGTGGAGTCCACTTGACCACACCAGAGACCCTCTGTCCACCCGTGGGACCTTTATGGAGTGTAGAAGGTGACTCCGAGACTTATACGTGTCCGTCGATGAGTTGCACCGGTAAAGTGCAAATATGGGCACGACGGAACCTTACATACTAGGTCAAAAGACCCCCACTTTCCAAAATAATAGACCCCAGAAACCAGTCTCATCGAACTCACTCAACTTCTTTGATGTAATAGATGTTTGTAAAGGTTTGGATGTCTTTCCCTATTTCAAAAAAAATTAGAATTCATGTTAAAAATTCTTAGTAAAACCGGAACTCGCGTCAGACACAAACAGAAACAAGTACAAACCGACACAGTCCCGAGTCAAGCCCTAGGACACAGTATAAATCGACGTCGTACCCTAGAGAATTGACGTTGTGCACCCTATATCAAGGGGTTGGTTCCTAGCCTGGACCCGGGGGACGTAACCCTCGTACCTCAGAATCGGTGACCTGGTAACCCCTTCAGGGTTTTCCCCCATCAAAAAAACTATCCATAAAAAGAGTGACCTCGTATAATTCAAATGGCTCCTACACATTTCGGCAAGTTTTTTTTTTGACTTGACAGTAGTATGATCTGTTTAAGTCGAACTGGGTTTCGACCGTGTCTCGAAAGAGGACCTGGATGACATGAAAGAAGAGGTATAATGAATGTCAGTATTAAATACCATTAAAAGTAAAAGATTCTTCTCCTGTTTCTCTTTTCTATCAGTTCCGAAAGACAGGTTCTAAGGACTCTGGAGATTCGAAAGAAAGTGAGACTGTCACTCTCCTCTATCCTCTTACCGTTATACAAATAACCGTCTTATTAGTGGAACGAGTCTGTAAAAATCCTAAGGGACAGATCTGACCATTGGAAATCTCTCTAGGACTTCCTTATCTTTTCTACACAGAACACCCACAGTGACCTTCGATCATTCGTAAACCTGCTGGAGAGTTTTCCGTGAACCTATGTGTATGAAAGTAGTGCAGGCGTGGAGAGGGGTGTCATCTTCGACCCGGAAGGTGAATCCTTCCTAATTGTATATAAACTGATTGACTTGTTCTGTCTTAGTAAAGTCACTACCACGTAAACTAAGTAATCCCGACTAGAACCGCTTTTACACTTCAGTCTTCCTGTGGAAGACCCCTCCTTTGGTCGAACACTGACTCTACCTCCACTAGAGTAGTGGAGAACTAGGTCGAGACGTCCCTCAAGATCTTCATCAGGAGTACCTTACCGTTCGGGCACTCAGGAGTCTCTGAACTGAAACTTTCCGTCACAAGTACCCTACACATTCGTAGTCCACGAGACAACAGCAATACACGTACACTAAGACTTGTATTTGGACGGGGCCCATAGTATAAGGTAATACTCGCACAGACTTGAGGTGCCAAGTCGGGACGTCGAAGCGAGAGGACAATATTACTAACACTTGTCACGGGGAGTAGCCTCGTGATTCAGGTGGGGGAATCGTCAAGACGAGGTAAAGAGTCGTCGAAGACCGTGTTTACACCCTGGAAACCTGTCGGGAACGGTCCCAGACCCGGGTCAGTCACCCGTAAGAGAAACGGAGGGTCTGACGTCGTCGAAGAACTTCTTGAGGGCAAGGGTACACATCGGGATTTCGTCCACTGACGGACCACCCATCGTAGATCTCGACAATAACATACCCACTACGACCTTTCCGAACGTCAGAAGAGAAAATAGTGCATACGTGTGTATGTGTACGGTTTTCAATTCCGACAGTTGAAATATAAAATTCTTTTCAAAAATTATGCCTCATAGCCATCTCTGGTTATTCATTTAATATGAAAAGAAATAAAATTTCATTTTCTCGACTTCGTTCTTCATTAAATAATTCCTTTATTGGACAAGTACTTTTCATAAATACACTTCTTTATGGTAAATTCAGTCATCCCTCTCAGTCTCCCAGTACTCGTTGTGTTCTTCTACACTAAAACCTTCGAAACACCTTCTTTTGTAAAGGAACAAAAAAAGGATGATTTGTTCGGACAGAATATTGTTCAACCAATATACTAGCACGTAAAGACTTAGTGACTAATTTTAGTAAGTGAAGACTAAACCCAACACCCAAAATATTGAGAAGTCAAAGGGACGGGAGCAGAAAAAAAAAAATTCCACTTAATATTTTGAAATCTAGAAGGGACCACCGAGTCTCCAATTTCGTAGACGGAGGTTACGCCCTCTGGGCCCAACCTAGGGACCCAACCCTTCTAGGGGACCTCTTCCTTTACCATTAGGTGAGGTCATAACAACGGACCTCTTAGGGTACCTACCTCTTCGGACCATCCGATGTCAGGTGTCCCATCGTTCTCAACCTGTGTTGACTCGTTGAAGTGAATGAATATTTTGACATCTCAAATATTCATGTCATATGAAATTCAGTAACAAGACAATCGACTCGAGTGCACAAACCAGAACCTCCCGGACCGAAGGGACACCAAACACTAGAGCACCTCAGACATGTAATCGTAGTCACAGACACCGCTGGGGACAGGGACACTGAACGTGTCTCTGACGAAATTGAGGTTTGTGTGAGACGAAGACCCGCCGGGAACCACCAGACGTCAGCGAGTGAGCCCACGGATCATCACTGTAAGTTTATAGGTGATCGACAGACTACCATACAATTCTGACGAATAGACAATGTTCCCACAACCAGGAAAGTCGTCAAGAAACCTGTACGACAAGTGACCTGGGGGAGACCTTTACAGGGTCGGGGTAGGACGTCGTCCGTCCTTGGACACAGGGCTCCGGTGGACACACTAAAGAGTGACGGGACGACGCAGTCCCGTGGACCCCGTGCCCCTGCACTAGCAGTCTACGTCCCTCACTAGAAGAGGTGAAAGGAATCTTCTTTGTCTGTGATGACACGTCTCGCTCAAAAGTTCTAAGACACCAACGTAAAAATTTAGTGAAGAGAAAGCACCACTTGTTTACAAAAGACAATTCGATACACTATTGTGTTCTTTCTCTAGAACGAACAAATTTCCCGACAGGAAAGATAAAATGTTTAAAAATTCACACCAGTTATAGAGGAGGGACATGAAATGTTTGTCTTCGATGGGACCCTACGAACCATGGGAACGTTTCGACTAGGGTAGGTGTCTGAGACAGATATCTACACATACCTCAGACACTACTGTTCTTCCCACTGGACTTTCATTAAGTCAACGAAGGGTCTTTCGACTGCTCGGTCAGAGCACCGTACAAACTACGTACTCAGGGGACACAGTACTGTCAAAGTGGTGTCACAGTCATTTGTTGGGCGACGGAGTACTCTTTGACTGACCCTTGTCAGACACAGTCTACTCTGTAAACAATTCCAACTAAATTAGACCAATTGTCTAACCTGTTTTACTACAGAGATATTTCTTCTTAGTGAAAACTGGTCTAGGGTCTCCGACGCTACATGCATCTAAAGGAACCTAACGAAAAACTTCAGTCGCAAAAGAAGAGGGCGTCGCGAGAGACCTAACAACCACTAAAACATCCAGGTACACGAGACTGACAGACAGTGTACGTCAGGGTGTGACTGACAAGAACAGGAAGTCGTAAAAGTCACTCGTAGTATTACTGTCAACTTTCGTTGACAGGTCACCAAACAACTAGGGAACTAAAATTACCTGGAAATGATTTTTATAACACAACCTCGGGAATACCTAGTCGACTATTTACTCTTAAAGTACAAATCCAAAGTACATCTTGACAGGTTTAAGAAGGAGATATAGAACACCCCTCCCCCTTGTTCCGTCCCTAAATGAAAACGTTTTTATAAACTTTTGTAGACTATCTAAAATATAAGTAGTAAATATTTTTTGAATAAAAATTTCGTAATTTAAAAAAAAAAGGACTAAGACTTAGGACTTTATATTCTGGTCTTACTTCGGAGAAACATGGAACGTCTAGTCAAACGTCACAAGAGTCTGAAAGAGTCGGGACGTGTTTTCGCTTATTAGAGAGGGAAATAGACAAGAAGACCCTGTCACTCGTCCCAAGTGAACTTCCTCATCGGGCAGAGACAACTATCGACGTAATACAAGTACGTAACAAAAGAATTGAACCAGGTATGAACAAGAAAATCGTATAAATCCCGTCAACTCCAGAAACAGATCGTCCACACGACACACCGGAAAAAGTCTGTACCGAAGACAACCGAATGTAAGAAGAAAAGTTGCCCGGTATGAAACGAGAGAAACTTACGAAACAGGTTTCACGAAAACAAGTATGAAACAAGTATTTCATACTAAAACAAGTATGAAACAAGTATTTCATACTAAAACAAGTATGAAACAAGTTTCATACTAAAACAAGTTTCACGACCTTTAGTCTAAAGGGGGGAAGAGGTTCTATACGAAAAAGACAGTAAGACAACAACAATAACGATAATAACATCAGAAACACGATTTCTAGTGGGACTCCTTCGAACTCCAGAAAGATTCGGATGTGGAAAAGGACCCGTACATGTACGTGGAAGATTTAGGGAGGTATATACGTCAACGACAACTATTACCAGACCAGGAAGCCGGGGACTTCCCCCGCCCCGTCACCATCGTGAAATTTAGGGGAGTCTCCACGAAGACGACCCCCACCCCCACCCCCCGTCTCATGACGGGTCACCGACGGACGGAGACGGATGTACTAGTCTTCATGGTAGTCGTTAGTTTTAGGTCTAAGGGTCATAAACTTCTTGCCCCAGAAATAACGGGAGAAACGGGGGTGATCAATGTGTGTTCGACGAGGACCTCGACAACCTCAACGCAAGATTCTGAACTCGTGCCGACAGACGGACCGTAGACAAGGAGAGTCCCGACCTCCCCGAACGCAGAAGGGGCGTCGAATCGAGAGTCCACGTGCACTTTCAGGAGAGACGGGAGTACCCTACAAAAGGGGAAGGCGGGTGACAGACTCGTCATTTTTGTGACAGGGGTAAAAAAGAGACGGAGGAACAAAGACGCACACCGGTGAGAATCCACCACGAAGAGTGACACGACACTGAACCTAAAGATCTTGACCCTTGTCGTTTGAAAGTTACCACAACTGGAGTGACACAGTAACAGGAGTGAGTCGACACATTCAATTGGGGACTCGTGTTTGGAAGGACTCCGTTTTTACTCCTCACCCCTATCCTTCGGTGACGACTCAATTCCCGGGTTTGACTGACTTTAATTACTGTAAAATTCAGAAGAGGACCCTCAACTTTCGGAAACCTATCTGATCACTAGGTTTCATCAAGGTAGTCTATCTGACACGGTCATGTTAATAGAGTCATACCTCTGTCAGAAGAGTCTAGGAAGATTATTGAAATATGTGTGAGATTGGTAAGGAAGGGTGGAAATCTAGGGTGGAACTACTACAGACGGAAGACTTGTCAGAGTAGAGACTGGTGAAATAAAACACGACACTCTACTATTACAATTAGACGTAAAACAGATTTTCACTATATCACTATCGAACAAGTCAACACAGGTGGAGAAATACTGGGGTACCTGACGTCGTGCGGTCCGAAGGGACAAGGAGTGACAGAGGGTCTCAAACGAGTTTAAGTACAGGTAACTGAGCCACTACGGTAGGTTGGTGGAGTAGGAGACAGCAGGGAGTCAGAAAACGTCGCAGTCCCAGAAAAGGCTACTCAGTCGAGAAGTGTAGACCACCGGTCTCATAAGTCGTAGTCACGTGGGATGCAGACACTCCCACTGTACACTGTCCAGTCGGTCTCGGACAGGGCGAGGGACGTGTGTCGCAGGTGGTACGAGCAGCGAAGGACAGTGTGAAACATCACAAGGAAATTAATGACTAAAGAACAACAGGGAGACGACGGTTCATCTATCAGTATACTTCCGTAATTTGATCACCAACGGTGTCTAAGGTAGAACAGTCACTCTACGACGTTGAACTTGTCATAACTTCCATTATAAAAACAAGGACAACACACGGTTCCTATTAATCCACCAACATCTAATATTGAGTAGATTAAGTCTTGTTGAGATAATTCATTCAAAATTGTAATAGAGGTAAAGTATCTACTCTTTTAATTCCGTATCTTCTCAATTTATGAACGACTTTCGATACATCAATTATTCACCGTTTCCGTACTAAATGCGAAGCCATCAAACCGAGGTCAAGAACGAGAATTAGGTCATAATATAACAAAAAGACTTACAGATTTATTATCGTCTTTACGAAAAGGTGTTAGTCATATTTTTTTGTGGTTCATAGACGAAGTCTATTCTCGACAAACATATTTCATAATCTTGTAGAAGGAGAACTGTACTCAGACACGTTTTTAATATCTAGCAAATGTCACTTTTTGAAGTTTGTAAATTCTGATGTCGGACGTCATCCTTCAACACAGTACTACGTGCTGGGATATGTGTGTACGTAAAAAATGATTTTGTAAAGTGTCTCGTGATGACTGAAGATGATATTCGGTATGTACATGAACCTATTTAAAATAAGACAAATATTTTTTCGAATATAAAAGGATATAAATTAAGTATGGAATTACCTTTAGTAACATGTCACACTTTTTACGTCCATCTTTTTATCTACTTAGGAAAGTACTCTAAATAAGATTCAAGAAACTTTTTCTAATAATGAACCCCTTCCGAGTTTGACAATTCGGTAAAGTCTGTGAAAAACCAATGTCTTAGTTCAGGTACCCAGAGACGTCTATTATATCATTTGTGAAATTTTTAATACATAAGGAGTGAGGGTCACCATTGGTGATAGAAATTAGAAATCAAAAGGTAATTGAACGAAGATAGAGGTACAAAGACTTGAAGTGAATTTATCTTAATAACTATGATATACATAAGACATTGAAACACTAAATTGTATAAGAATTCTGACTAAAAACAATCATATATACCGACATCCGAAAAAAAAAAAAATGACATTACTTGAAGGTAATCCTCAAGTCAAGTCAAGTCAGCGAGTCAGCACAGGCTGAGAAACGCTGGGGCACTCAACGTCGTGCGGTCCGGAGGGACAGGTAGTGGTAGAGGGCCTCAAGTGAGTATGAGTGCAGGTAGTTCAGTCACTACGGTAGGTCGGTAGAGTAGGAGACAGCAGGGGAAGAGGAGGACGGGGGTTAGGGAGGGTCGTAGTCTCTGAAAAGGTTACTCAGTTGAGAAGCGTGTTCCACCGGTTTCATGACCTCAAAGTCGAAGTCGTAGTAAGGAAGGTTTCTTTAGGTCCCGACTAGAGGAAATCCTACGTGACTAACCTAGAGGAACGACAGTTTCCTTGAGAGTTCTCAGAAGAGGTTGTAGTGTCAAGTTTTCGTAGTCAAGAAACCACGAGTCAAAAGAAATATCAGGTTGAGAGTGTAGGTACGTACTGTACTGATAATCTTTTTGGTATCGGAACTGATCTGGTTGAGAACAACCGTCTCATTACAGAGACGAAAAATTATACGACAGATCCAACCAGTATTGAAAAGAAGGTTCCTTGTTCGCAGAAAATTAAAGTACCGACGTCAGTGGTAGACGTCACTAAAACCTCGGGGGGTTTTATTTCAGAATAGTGACAAAGGTGTAGATAAACGGTACTTCACTACCCTGGTCTACGATACTAGAATCAAAAGACTTACAACTCAAAATTCGGTTGAAAAACTGAGAAAAGTGAAAGTAACTCAGAGAAATCAAGAAGCGAAAGAGGGTAATCACACCACAGTAGACGTATAGACTTCAATAACTACAAAGAGGGCCGTTAGAACTAAGGTCGAACACGAAGAAGGTCGGGTCGCAAAGAGTACTACATGAGACGTGTCTTCAATTTATTCATCCCACTGTCATATGTCGGAACTGCTTGCTTGAGAAGGGCTAAACCTTTGTGAAACAACAAAGTACAGGTCAAGATTGACAACGAAGGACTGGACGTATGTCTAAAGAATCCTCCGTCCAGTCCACCAGACCATAAGGGTAGAGCTTCTTAAAAGGTGTCAAACAACACTAGGTGTGTCAGTCACCGAAACCGTATCAGATATTTCGTCTTTATATACAAAAAGACCTTGAGAGAAGGAAAAAACTACTAGGTTGCCTACAACCGTTAAACTAGAGACCAAGGAGACGGAAAAGATTTGGGTCGAACTTGTAGACCTTCAAGTGCCAAATACATGACAACTTCGGACCGAACCTCTTAAACCTCGTAAGGAAACGATCGTACACTTTACTCACGTTAACACGCCATCCATCAAACTTGTAAGAAACCATAACGGAAAGAAACCCCAACCTTACTTTTGACTGGAAAAGGTGAGGACACCGGTGACGACTCAAGGTTTACACGACCGTATGACTTCCGTCGTGAAAGTGTCGTAGTAGAAAGTCCTAAAGTTTATCGATTCGATCTTAAGGTAGTGGAGGGGATCGAAACAAGTATCACTGCAAAGGATTCCGGGTGAACTGAAGTGTAAGGTCCTACAGACCTAGATCCACTCACTAGTGTTGTAGCACTAATAGACCCAGTACTTCTAGAAAAAACATGTCAAGAAGAGACATAAGAACGGTGGAGAAGAATTATAGAAGACGAAGAAAATCCAGGTATGGTAAAGACAGGAGATAACACGGGCAGAAACGTACTTTTGAAGGAACCATAGAGATTAAAAGAACTTCTTTAGAGCTCAGAAATGGTAAGACAACAAAAGGAGATAAACAAACGTACTAGTGACTCCTTCCGAAAAAATAGAGAGGAACGATAAGAAACCTTGAGACGTAAGTTTACCTATAGAAAGGAAAGCAGGAAACAGAAAGCGAACAGAAAAGAGTCGACAAACATTCCGGAGGAGTCTGTTGGTAAAACGGAAAAATGTAAAGAAAAGGAACCCTACCAGACTAGTGACGGAGGACATGTTACAGTGTTTGGAAGTAGGTATCAAGAAGTCCGTGAGATAGTCTAGATTAGGGCACTTAGACAGTGAAGGTCACATATTAGCATTCCCTAAACTAAATCCAGTATGGACTTACAGATCACCAAAAGGGATGACAGAAGTTAAATTCAGACTTAAACCGTGACTCAAGTACTAGACTCGGTGTCAGTCGAGAGACAGAACAAAACGACTGACATATCTCGAAGAGGTAGAAACGGACATTTCTTATATTAGATAGACTAAAGACACAACTGGTAGACCACTACAGGTACACATCTCAGAAGAGAACACAGCAACCTTCTCCCACAAACGATACTGGTCACGTAAGAGAAGCGTTTTGAGACAATCGGAAACGGGACGAAGTAATAAGGTTCCGGTTTAAACGGACACCACACAAATAAAATATAGTTCACATTTTTATTCCGTAACCTGTTATCATTGTGTTTCCGAACCTCCTCTCTTTACCTTCAATATATGTTTGACATTCCAAAAACATATTGCACCTTCACCACATTATAATAAACTTACGCACGGTACTATCTATTAGGACATTTGGACATTAGGAATTTCATTGATGAATGTATTGTCAATGTCCACCGTTCGGTCGTCTCCTCTTTTCCTTTACAAAAGTAACGCTATATCATAGGATGACATCCTTATATGTCGTCATATAATATAATACATTACAGGTCACTCACCTGTAAAGTCATCAAAGTCAACAACGGTCATGTGCAAAGGTGAAACTTGCATAAGAGGCACAGATAAATACACTTAGTGTCCTCAAAGTATATCAATATGCTATGTCTTAATGACTCAAACTTCGTCTCCATTCCATTATAACAATAGGTTTTACAAAAGTAGTCAAATGTAAAGTCGTCGTTTCATCCGTCAAAGATAATAAGATATAGGGGGTTTTGTAAGCCACAATAGACAGAAAAGGTAACATCAGTCAGACCATCCATATATCAACATAGAGTAACACTACTATTAAACGTAACAGAGAGTAGGGAAAATTAAAAGGATAGAGAAGGAGATGGGGAGGAGATGATTAGGAAGTGAATAGGGTAGTATTGTGGATCCTCGGAATCCAGTGGAGTTGTTACTGTAATTGTGTATTTTTCGAGACTAAGTCTCTCAGATGACACTTAATAGGCGTACACTGGTGACCCCATGGTCTTCTTTCGTTTTGTAGAAATGTCTAAAGTAAGACGTTCCTCCGTATTTTTATACTTTTTGGAATAACACTTTTGACATATGCACCTCTCTCTTTCGTTCGTAAATAAACAAACCGACATCAAGTCCCCCTTTAGAGACGTCTACATACATACGTACACAAACCGACGCGGCCCGGAAACAAATACCGTGCACCGTAGAGCAAGGGACTGGTCTTTATCTTGGGCACGGGACGTGACCCTCACACCCCAGAACCGGTGACTTGGTGGTCCCTCCAAGGACCAGAGTCTTTAAAATTTATGGACAAAAGGACTATGTTGAGTGAAGGTCAAACCTAGTAACGACACTCAATTAAAAAAATTTAACAAACTACCTTTCCTTTTTGTGTGATTGTAGTGAATCTGAGTAAGGGGCGTCCACACTCTACTCACTGAGGCTTCTGCTCCCGGGGGGGGTCGAAAGAAGTATGCGGGAACGTCGAGACGTCCTTAAAATACGACTCGTCGTCGTCGTGGTGGGACTGGAGGCACCACTACTGTTCATATTGTAACCCTATTATCTTCTCTTGACCCATTCACTGCACGAGGCGTAGGTAGTCCTGCACAACCGTCACACCTCACACAAGACATGGATCAGGTGACAACCAGAAGTGGGGTGGATTGTCGGGTCAAACAGAGTGAACAGTGATCCTTCGACTATCGGACAAGTCATCGGTTCTGTGACCCCCACGTCTAAAAGGAGTAAGACTGGACCCGACGAACCACCAGTCTCCCCTACAAAATCTATCCCCTTCTCGCATAGTGGCACAGGTTGTGTCTGACATGAAGAAAGAGCATCTGTCTAAGAAAGACAACCAAAAATGACCTCGGGTCGTAAGGAAAACCCTTCCCCAGTAACGTCATTACCTCGTTGACCACAATTTGTACGACACTTTTTAACTACTTTCCCCAAAAATTTCTTCTACAATTATCAAGGACCACGCGTCATACATAAAATTAACATAAAATACCGGGTTTATTTTTATCCTCAAAATTTTTCAGTCAACTCCTTTTGATTTGACATTACATCTTTAGATGGAAAAAACTTCGGATCAACTCTTTATCTGCTCCGAACTTTAAAGAAACTGATGGAACTAATAGGTAGACGGAGAGAGGTAATGAAACGTCGACCCTCTACACACACACGTCAGAAAATATAAAACACAGTTCAAATCTAGATTCAATATATTTCAAATATAAAATGTATTTTAATATATTTTAAGTAGACAAACTTTGACCCTGTCTTTACAAAGAAATATAAATGGGACTTACAAGGTGGATCAGTCTACGGAGATCAAAAAGAAGCAGTACAAAAGTAGAAATCGAACTACGAGACTTATCATTTATAATCTTTGGACTCAGGTGGCATTCCATCAGAAAAAGAGAAAAGGAAAACGAATTTATGATACATGAAAGAAAAACTAAGACTTTCATTAGATACCAACCACATCTTTTATCCATTTTTGTACTTACTTTTTTGTTCAGTATTAAAGTGATGGACTTAATTGATAAACATATAAAACCCGTGAACAAAACCAAACAAGTGTTTTTACTTCTTTAGAGGGTCCTTCAAACTTTCTTATGTAATATTTTGATCTCCTATTCAGGTCCTCCGTACTCACTTTGAAAACCTACATCCACTGTTTCTTCTAGGATCTTGGAAAACCTCTTTTCGTGCAGTGGAGGTCACAGAGTCATGTCCAGTGTAACGTGAAGAGTTATCAAAATAATCTTTGATCCTTTTGTCACTTCGTGACGGAAGTTATAAATCTCACTTTTAAAGTAAGTCAGATCCTAAGATACGGGTCGACTCAATGGTTACTTTACACTCCTATTTTAGAATTGACATATTCTGTACCATTCAGAGTGTTGTAACTGAAGGGTGCGTGGTGAAGAGTCCTCGATGTCCTACTATAACCCTCTTAATCCCTATCAAAGCCTCTTGGGTTCGTTTACGTTGTCACCAAATAATTGAGATCTGCTTATCCTCCACGGTATGGTCTTCCTTCGCGTATTATATAACGTACCGGGTCGTCACCGTGACCGACAACTATCTCAAGTATGACCATTCATCCATACTTAATTTTCCTGTTCACATACGGTCCAGATTATATTAAGTGAGCAAGGACAGTGTCGTCGATTCGGTCAAGACCATGTCGGGCCTCTGCCGGGACGCGGAACGACTCCTGCGGCACCGTCGACGACCCCTCCCGCCGTCCACTCTATGACCCAAGCGAAGAGAAAACGGAAAATTAGATTTCATTACGAAGTTTACGGGAAGGACCTACTCTCTACCAAGTATTCTTCCAAGTTGACATTAGACCTTTTGGCCACCAACTACTAAACTTCTGGTGTTCCTTCATTCCTACGAAAGGACAGCGTAGATCCCCGTGTGAGTTTTTGGGACAAGGCACATTCAGCAGAATTAGACAAGGAATAAAATTGTAAAAAGATTGAACAATGAAAATAAGGGGATCTTAACGAAATTTTCTTTTTTTACAATTACAAACTAGAAAGACTTTAAAATTCTTAATATCCAATCAAACCAAAAATAAAGATAGTCTTGAAACACACGTATATTTCAGTTTACCAGGACTTTCTGAACAACTTTTTTCATTAGGTAACAATTAAAAGGGGAACCACGGGGGGGGGAACGGAAAGTCGGGAAGATGTAAAGATTTGGACAAATATAACCGTGAACAAGTAAACAGTGAGTGTCTGTAGAGCGGAATTCTCTGAATTCCTAAATCGAGGAAGTAGGAGGTGACGTGTGCACACGAAGGACAGGTACGAGGGTCATCAATATAGGTAAAAAAAATGCCAACTATAAAGTAACCATTATAAAAAACTCCGAAAACGAAGATGTATGAAGGGACCACCGAGTCGACCATTTCTTAGTCGGACGTTACTCCCTCTGGACCCAAACTAGGGACTCAGCCCTTCTAGGGGACCTCTTCCCTTACCGACGGGTGAGGTCATGAGACCGGACCTCTTAGTTCAGCCGGTGCTGAGTCGTTGAAAGTATTCACTATTAATCAAACTTTAAAGGACACAATAAGGGAACCAAACCCAAAGGATAATCATCGAAGTATTTTACTGGACACTTCACAATGACATAAACAAAGGACCTTCACTAATATATCTTAACCACAATCAATATAGGACAGAACCAATTTATCCCAAATATACAGGTATAGTGACTGGGAGTTCAAAAGGGGTCACCACGTTTAGAGAATTAGTCACTTGAGTGTGTATAAAGTTGAGGAACTTTTTTTTATGGCGGGGGTGGGGGGAAGGGACCGAAATGGTGGAGAAGACAGACCTGACCAAATGCAGACCGAGACCAGAACCATAAAGGGAGGTGGTAGATGGTTCATAGGAGAATAGAGAGAACAAGACTGGAAGGACATAGGTCATAGGGTCAGGAATCCAGTGCCGAAATAGGACCAACCCATGTAGGAAGTTGTGAAAAGTGTTCTGCCGTTAAAAATTTTGGACAGACTTTTATGAAAATAAGATGGGTAAGAGAACTACACAGTCGATGACTCTTTATTTTGAAGAATACTCTTTCGACAAAAAGGGTAGGGACCGGGGACGACCGAATCCCAAAAGAGGACTAGGGGTCACAAGACACACAGGACCATACCACGAAAGTAAACAACTTGCCCCACCTTCGGAAAGACAAGATTGAGTCCAGGAGGTCAAACCCTTTTAACAGAAAAAAAAAAAAGAAGACAAGAAATGGGCTAAGTAAAAAGAAAGACAGGAAAAGTGTACAAAACAGAAAGAATGGACTGAACCCTTTTAAGGAGTTCAAATAGAAACTTTGAAAGGTGACTGAAACGGTAAAGACGACAGGACGTGAAATAGTGGACATTAAAGAATCCAGAGACCTATAAGTAGTACCACAGAACAAATAGGAAGACTCCGATAGTGTAATGTCCTGAAGAGAAGTGGCAGAGACTGAGGTCGTACGGAGAACACAAAATAACTATAAAGACGAAATCATGCACGACTGAGAGGACTTAACAGACGACTGGGAGACGACACACGAGGATCGACTCCACCCGTGCGATTCTGACCTTCGAGACTATGTGCCCGTCCGAAAGAGACGAACCATAGAGGTCAACCGACCACACCTAGTCGACAAAAGGGCCCTTACGGGCCAGTCATATAGGTCCGAAAAAGCACCCGACCATTCTCGGGGTCTTTCTCGGTGGAAGGAAGGACCCTCAGTACGTAGAGCAACTGGAGTAAGGTCCTCCGTGTATCCAGTCCCCAGGGTTGTAGACCGTCCAAATTACACTAGGACCGGTAAGGTGTGCCGGAAAGTGGTGATCGACACGGGGGTGGGGTAGGCCTCTTGTAGGAAAGGTAAAAGAGGGTGTCACACCTCCGAACCGTGTCTCTACTCTTAGGACCCTTCAAAGGAGAAGCTATCTGGAAGGTTTTTGTCAGGGGGACGTGGACATGAAGAACTCATTGGACCAAAAGTCGAAGGACTCGACGTCCACGAAACCACAGTCGCTCCGGGGGAGAGTCGAAAGGACCGACGGTCAAACCATGAACCGAGGGAACCCGGACGTCTCAGTCTATGGTGGGTCGGGTGTGGGAACGGACAGTCGAAGGACTCACACAAAGGAAACAGAAAGGAGTAAACAGAACGACAACCTCCAAAAGAAGAGTACTAAATAAACGAAACTTCTTCGTTTAGATTTACTTACACAAGGGAGACGTAGAAATATTTCTTTTTCGGAATCCTGAAAGTCTATGTCATTTATATACTTATAATGTTTTATTGAACTTTTATAAATCGAACTCCGAATTTTCATAAACTTTTTTTACAATTTTCTCTGGTTGTCCTTTTATTATCCATTTAAGTCCAGTACCCGACGTATTGAGAACATCGTTTACAAAGTGTAAAAAATAGTACTTTTCATGTAAAGTATGAATTTTTAATACTCAACATCTAGACATTTTTGGTCTAAGGAGGGTTTAAGTGACGACAATAGTAACATCAAACATCACAACAAAATTCTTTTAGACTTACACCCGGTATGAAAAGAAATCACTTCACCAATAAACGACGATATGCGATAGTGTTTCGAGCAAGTACTCGACCCAGAGACAAGGTCTTATCGCACACACTCGCGGGGGTCGCAGATGGTCTTCGACTCTCTCGCCGTGTCTCTGCGACAGAGACAGACGTAGAAGCTCATGCTGGCGTCCAAACGGCGTATGCCTCTCCTGAAACAGATGATACTGATGTTCTTGGGACACCTGAATGGACTCTCCTAGCGGTGTGTGTCGAAACTGTAGCAGCACCGTCTAGGGGGGATAGAAAGCCTCCTTACAGAATCCTTTTACAGCCTTTGGTAGTTCGAGGACTGAGCCCCGTTCTAGAACGATACGTGTCCACCCACGACCGACTGGTGTATGGGACACTGGAGTAAGGTGAATGGAGGGACGTGGGTCCCCGACTCCACGAGGACGGAGAGCCCCGGACAACTCTTAAGATACCGTGCTGCGGGTCCTTCACCCCAAACCGTGCCCCACTCCCGTGGTCCTCACGATAGACATGTGTCGTCACAGTCATGATCATTGTACAGACCGAGTCGGAGAGATCGACTATTTTCTTTAAACGTTGGAGACCCCAATTTCACCTACAGTCTCCAGTGTCTCGCTCTGCAATCTAAACCACATGGTCTTGTCTTCTACAAGAGTGGACACTCCCTCCCCCTAATAGGACCACAAAGTTTTGCTTTTGTACTTGACATCCAGGGGGATGAAGGTCCGGACGTCGGGGAGCGAGGGGGACCACGTCGTCCACGACTCCTGCCCGACCTCCCTCTACACGTCAGTAGTCGGTCTTCGACCATGTCTACATAGGCATACTCAAACGTGTTAATCTATAATGACTCTTTCCCCGGGGACTCAGGTTCAACCTTTTTCAAAAATCATTTCAATAGAAAAGAACAATGAAACATCTTATATTCGTTAAAAATGTTAAAGATTCATAGAGTCGAAACATCTCCGTCTTTTTAAGAACTATTTCCCTTTTTATCATCCTTGAACCGTTTTTACAACCTCCTTCATTTTCCTATCCTTCGTGACTGGAAGGGGGATAACGACGCACCTTGACAGTCGAGTGACGAGGAACGGGACCGGTCGCACCACGACTCCGAACAGACCACCAAGAGAAGTCCACGACAGTACCTCCTCCGCCGTCGTTTCGACGAACCTCACTTCTACACGTTCAAATAAGGTCTTGTGTGAGCGTGGGACCCTTTGCTCAAAGCGACAAAGCACTTAATACTGAGACCCGATCTGGCACTAGACAGTCATGTCGAGGGTCACGTTCTTCCTGGGTTCACTGCAAAGGAGAGACTTTTTGATGGTGGAGGGGTCAGGAGTAAAAGCTCCATTTCTGTAATACTAAAGGAATCCTACAGGGACCTCGAGTCCCACGAAAACGGCTGAACTCAGACACCTTAATATAGACCTCCTTGAAAATTTGGAGTAGATCAGACGAGAGGAGTGAATTGTGTCCATTTCTCGTCATGTATCACTGGTCGGTTCTGGAGTCGGGGACCGAGATTGCCCCCCCAACATCAACTTCTACGTCAAACACAGGTCTTCTCCCTCCCGTGCACGGGTCATTTATAAACAATTTACTTAAGGTAAGTCTCTCTTTCCCGTTTATTTCCAATGGAAAGACCTGGAACCGTCCCTTTCAGCTAAGAAGGTAACCCTTACACGACGGACAATTGTCGATTCCACTCGATTCGACTACTTGTGTCAATTACTTGACGTCATAAAAGGTGTACATTATTTATGTAAATGAGAGGAAACCGGTCACGAGACTACAAACGTGATAAATATAAACGTCTCACCGACCTTTTACAATGTGTCATCACCGTTACTACTAACTTTATTAATGGCTTCCAAACTTTCCGTCAAAAAGAAAAACACATAAAGAAACAACAACTGGACTTGGGAAGATCTATATATGGTGATATAGATCACCATATAAGGTCTATATGGTGGAGATCCGAATGGAATACAACAATAAAAGTCTCCAACTCGTCCCTTCATTGCAAGTGGGGTTCGACATATCTTGATGGGTGTCCAAAGTCAAGACTTAAAAATAAACCTTTTATACTTAAAACGAGTCGTGACAAAAAGTACATGTTGGAGACAGTTATATATTATGTTTGACCTTCAAGAGTCATTTCGAAGGTAAGTCTAGTTTGGTTCCGACTACCATTCACCCCTTCTCTCGTGTATTTGTCTCTCCGACTGAAGTGTCAACGAGAATTTTTGAAGTTGATATTTTAATTTTGGAATTTGTAGCAAAGGAGATTCTTGATTCAACTCGGGTAGTTTCGGCTCAGGTCGGGTAGTGTCGGTCGTACGGGAAGTGGATGGATGTCTACAATGTATTTAGCTCAATTCTTCCAGAGTACAAATGTTTATCAAGACCCCAAATCGACGTCACGATCTTCTCCGAGGTGAGGACGGAAGACCTTTGACAATTCAGACGGGTGAATTATCGAGGACTTCGGGAATTTTGATCGGTCCATGGACCCTTAGCCGTGTCTGGAGTGTATGGTGTGAGACTGGAGTGACAGAAGAAAAGTGTTTGACCGGGGACTGAAACTTTTCACTTTTTGAAAGATGGACATATTTGGACACCACTAAATATAGTACTTATTTCACTCTGACCCCACTCGACTCGACGGGTATCCCTCCCGTCCAGGACAGGTCCGCACAGGTGACCACTGGTTGGCTTCGTTTTCAGTCGGATGGACTCGAGGATTTTTAAGGACGACTCCTTCACTTTTGTTACAAATACTTTACAAATGTCCAGTCCATTTTTGTTATATGAACGAGTCTTACCGATTATACTTTTATGAAACAAGGACGGGAATAACTTTTTTATCGACTTATTTGCCAAATGTGAGATGAAAAGTTTTTTCTGACGTTCGTAGGCAGACAGGAGACTCCGAGTGGGGAGGGCACTAGGACCCCCGCTCGGCCTGGCGGGGTGAGTCAGGGGTAGTGGAAGGCCGACGGGATGTGAGGACGAGCTCCTTCAGGCCCCGCCGGGTGGTACGCCAGACCAGACCAGACCAGGTGACGACCCGCGCAAAGGAGTCCGGGTCCCAGGGCCCACCCGCCAGTCCCGGCCCGGCTGAACAGGTCCGACCTCAACTGCCGCAGGCACAGGAACAGGCCAGGCCCGTGCGTCCACGTCGGGTGCCCGTGCCACTGTATGAGGAGCTACATCTGCCGCGCTGGCGGGCGCGTCGGGCCCCAGGCCGCGTCCTGGTGGCGCCCGTGCTCGTGACCCCGCGACGCGTCCGCGTGCAGGAGGAGGGGTGCACCGGGTCAGTCCGTCGGGGCCGTGTCCGTCATCCGGAGCCCGTCCATGGCGCCCTTCGCCGGGCCCAGCATCCTCTAGGACGCCCCTCTCCCGCCGCGACCCCGGGCCCGGTGTGAAGGACTTGGCGAGGGCCCCTTAGATGACGTGTGGGTCTTTTCCCTCTACGGGGAGGAGTCGGGTCTCGGACGTCGAGGAGGTTCCCAGGACACCGGAGGACGAGGCTCGGTGGTCTGGGCAAGTCCTCCGGGTCTGGGTCCAGGGAGACAGGCAGTTCCTGGTGTGTGGGGAGACAGGTACACTTCCCCGACTCACTGTACCCCTCCCCCCGTCCGTCCGGTCCTGGACCTTTCACTTCCTCTGGGATTTGGACTGGTGAGGTACAAGGAGGTTCAACGGGATGAAAGACCAGTCTACGGTTATAGGTTCACAGTCGTCGGGTGCTGTCCGGACGTCGACAGCCGTCTGAGACTGGGGTGGAGGGACTTTGGTCCTCCAGTGACCACCCCTGGTCGTGAGGAGGGATTGTAGGGAGTGCAGTGTTCGAACGGTACTGGACTGAGAGTAGCGACAAGTAGACGGGAGAAGATCTCGGCTCGGGAACACTAGGACTTCAGAGTTCTCAGTGTCGACACTGGAGACTGGAGTACCCCCTGTGTGACATACGCCCAGTGTGGGTCCAGTGTGGGAACCTTAAGATCGGGGAGCCCTCGTGTCCTGTCTTTACTTGGTTTGCGCTAGTCGGGCTCCCCTGGAGACCAGAAGGGACCGGACGTGACGGACCCTGACGACCCGTCGTCGACTTAATTCTTCACAGGTCGATTCTTCCTGGAAGTGTGTTGGTCAATACCTTCGTGTCTACGCCCTTCCGTGCACTACCCACTGTCCCACCCCTCCATCTTGGACTGGCCGACAGTCGTAACCTCCGTCCTCTGGCACAGTCGGTCCGATTGACGGGTGCCGGACCCCCGTCGGTACCGGGGAATGAACTTCCCTCCAGGTACCTAGCGAAGGAGGAAACCCAGGTCGTCGAAATCTGTGACTACCTCGTCTACTGACTCGTCCTTCTGGACCTTTACCGTAGAACCGTCGTCGTTCAGGTGGACTACTGCGACTCATGTTCGGTGAATCTGTCGTCCTTTCTCGATGCTGTCAGACACACCCCGCTAGACACCGGGGTCCCTTCCTCGTCTCCCTGTACAGGCTCAAGAACCGGTGGTACACCTACACCCCTATTCCAGTCCTTTCTAGTCCACTGGTTCTGTCCACAGTGTTACCTCTCCCTCTCGGTTGAGTCCGCATCTGGTAGGAAGGGTTAAGGGAAGAGTAACGAGACCCCCCACCCCCGTCTTTAGACAACTCAACTTGTCCTTATCCCGCCGTCCCAGCCGACCGTTTGTGGGAACAGACGGGGTCCTGGAGTCTAGGTGTGGCTCGGGCAGGTCGTATGCGTGTGTCCCGACTGATACAATACTCGAAAAGTAGTGAATGGGAGTCAGGACGGAAACGTTCTCGAAATGAAAAGGTCGAGAGGTTCGGGACTTGACGGAGTAAGAGTAGGAAGTTACTCCCGTGTCGGGGGGACCCTGGGGAGGTCCGTCCTCACCCCCAGTACAGTCCTTCTTGGGGTCGAGGAGGCAAAACGGAGGTTTCCGGAGGTGTTGGACGAGGACGGCGTATGGAGGGACTCGAACCCGTCTGTGGGGTCAGGGCGTCACCCTGCGGACCACCCCCGGCGTCGACTCGAAAACGAGTTCCACTTGAGAGAGGGTTTGGTTAGAGTAAAGAGTTCCAGGTCACGTTCAGTCATAGAACTCAAAAGTCTGACGGAATCACTTTTAATTGGAAGTGAAAGGGGTATAAGGATGTTGTGAACCCCGGTGTCTGTTGACATGGAAAAGGAGGGGAAGGGGACCCTCCCTTTCCATTCCCGACGTGGACAGGAGAGAACGAGGTCGTTCGGGTGGGTCACGGTATGTCGTCTACCACTCTCCCACCCAGACTGAGCTGGGGAGTCGAAGGACAGTAAGTGTGGAATTGAATCGTAATCCTCCTGTTCTTTAAATAATATTATAGAGACGAGTGTGACTTGTTTATGGACTCACGGTCCCTACAAAGTCCGTCATCCTTATGTCTAATTTATTATGTCAGGTTCCTGAGTGGGAGAGGCCCCATTTACGTGTTTCTTTCAATTGGGTCGGTACCGTCGTGCCCGCCGAAGGACGGTTTCCCCTCGGACCCACCTAACCAGGTCTACCTCCCTCCTTCCCGGAGACCCGTCTCCAGTCTCGGATCTGAACCCTGGTGGTCAATCCTCCACGGCGGGTCCTCTTGACCGTGTCGACCTCGGGAGACACCTCCCAGACTGGGACTTCCGTCGTCCTACAATTTCCTTCTTCACTGGGTTAGAGGACCTCAAATCCAGAGAACCCTATGTCTCACCTTCTGTCAGACCTCGGGTCCTCTCTAGAATCGATTTCTCCCTCTAAAAATGTAATAATCGTGTACTTGTCATCAATTTATTCTAGTAAGTACCTTCACATCTGTCTTTGAGTTGTCCAAAGTAAGGTTCTCCCTTTTCTCCGTCCCGTTAATTTATAATTGTCGGAACTCTTTGGTGGTCGTTTTACTTTTCCGTCGGGTGACTTGTCCTCTTTTATAAACGTTTGGTATACATTCCCCTATTATGTGTTCTATGTGTTTCTTGGGCACATTGAGTTATGGTTTTTTATTTTTACATTAAATTTTTACCCGTGTTCTGGATTTGTCTGTAAAAGGGTTTCTTCCGTATGTCTACAGGTTGTCCGTGTACCTGTCTACAAGTGGTAGTTATTAATAATCTCTTTACGTTTAACTTTGGTGTTACTCTACAGTGGATGTAGACTTTCTTATCGCCAGTAGTCTTTCTGTTCTTTATTCATAACGACTCCTGTGTCTCTTTTCCCTTCGAAATACATGTGAACTACCCTCACATTTAACCACGTCTGTGAGACCTTTTATTATCTCTAAGGAGTTTTTTCATTGTCTTGATGATATATTATCACGTTAAGGTGACGACCCATAAATAGGTTCCGTTTGTTTAGTGGTGGAAATTTCTGTATACTAGTGACGTCGTAATAAATGTTGTCGGTTCTGTACCGTTGTTGGATTCACTGGCGGTCACCTACTTACCTGTCTCTTTACACCACATGTTACCTTACAACAAGTCGGTACTCGTTCTTACTTTAGAACGGTAAACGTTGTTGTACCTATCTTGAACTTCCGTAATACGATTCACTTCAGTCAGTCTCTCTCCTGCTATTTGTGATGCACTAGAGTATACACTGTAGATTTGTTTTGTTAGTATCTATGTCTCTTGACTGGTCACAAACGGTCCCGTCCCTCATCTCCCACCCGTTTTACCATGTCCCTCAGGTACCATGTCTAAAGACCAATATTCAACACCCCTACATGTCATGTCGTACTCCTGGTCGATTGCACGACACCGTATGAATGCTCAACGATTGTCATTTGAGAATCCTCAGGGAACCTCCAGTTTGGTCAATTAGGATTTCCTTTCTCTTTCGACGAGTCAGCTCAGGTCACCTTAAGACGTCCGGTCTTATGACCTCACCGGATCTCCTTTTGTATCCGTTTTGTGAGACTGTATTTAGTGTCGTCCTAGGAGATACTGGATGGAGGGTCTCATTATCTTTATTTTCGTTTTTATTTGTTTACCCTGGATTAATTTGAATTTTCGAAAACGTGTTGTTTCCTTCGATATATTTGTTTCACTTTTCTGTCGGAAGTCTTACCCTCTTTTATTATCGTTTGCTTCGTTGACTGTTTCTTAATTAGAGTTTTTATATATTCGTCGAGTACGTCGAGTTATGGTCTTTTTATTTGCTGGGTTAGTTTTTTTACCCGGTTTCTTGATTTGTCTGTAAAGAGGTTTCTTCTGTATGTCTACCGATTGTTTGTGTACTTTTCTACGAGTTGTAGTGAGTAATAGTCTCTTTACGTTTAGTTCTGGTGTCACTCCATGGTAAAGTGTGGTCAGTCTTACCGACGCTAGGTTTTCAGATGTTTGTTATTTACGACCTCTCCCACACCTCTTTTCCCTTGGGAGAATGTGACAACCGCCCTTACGTTTGATCATGTCGGTGATACCTCTTGTCACACCTCTAAGGAAATTTTTGACCTTTATCTTGACGGTATGCTGGGTCGTTAGGGTGACGACCCGTATGTGTGACTCCTTTGGTCTTCACTTTCTCTGTGCACATGGAGTCACAAGTAGCGTCGTGACAAATGTTATCGATCCTGTACCTTCGTTGGATCTACAGGTAGGTGTCTGTTTACCTATTCTTTCCGCACTATGTATATGTGTTACCTTATAATGACTCGATAATATTTCTTACTTAGTCAAGATTACTCCACCTACTTTGACCTCGGATAATATGTCTCACTTCATTCAGTCTTTCTTTTTGTGGTTATGTCATATGATTGCGTATATATACCTTAAATCTTTCTACCATTTCTACTGGGATATACGCTTTCTCGTTCTTTGTGTCTCTATTTCTTGTCTGAAAACCTGAGACACCCTCTTCCACTCCCACCCCACTAAACTCTCTTGTCGTGACTTTGTACATATAATGGTATATACTTTATCTAGCGGTCAGGTCTAAGCTTCTACTTTGGCCCGAGAGTCCCGACCACGCGACCCTGTTGGGACTCCCTACCCTACCCCTCCCTCCACCCTCCCCCAAGTCCTACTCCTGTGTACATGTAGGTACCGACTGACTATAGTTACATACCGTTTTTGGTGATGTTATAACGTTACATTAATCGGAGGTTAATTTTAATTAATTAATTTTTTTATGACCACACTCATCGGAAAGGGAAGAGGTCCCCTAGCAGGGTTGGGTCCCTAGTTTTGGTCCAGAGGACGTAACGTCCACCTAAGAAATGGACGAATCGGTGTTCCCTTCGGGTTCTTATGACCTCACCCATCGGATAGGGAAGAGGTCGTCTAGAAGGGCTGGGTCCTTAATTTGGTCCCAGAGGACGTAACGTCCTCCTAAGAAATGGTCGAGTTGATGGTCCCTTCGGTAGGATTTCCTTTAGTTGGGATTTATAAGTAACCTTCCTGACTACGACTTCGGGGTTAGGAAACCGGTGGACTACCCTTCTCGACTGAGTAACCTTTTCTGGGACTACGACCCTTTCTGACTTCCCTCCTCCTCCGTTGTTTCCTACGCTACCAACCGATCGTAGTTGTTAAGTTACCTGTACTCAAACTCGTTTGAGATCCTCTATGACTAAATAGTACCACCAGTAAAACAATGTATACGTCTATGACTTAGTAATATGACATGTTGACATTGATTGTGTTGGACAGCTAACATAGAGTTGTTTGATTCTTGGACTCGTCTCTCTGGTTCACGGTCTCGTAACGACTGGACCAAATGTGGAGGTCTAACCAGCCCACGTCACTCCTTGACTCAGGGTTAATTGTTCACAAAGGTAAACCTACTCTTTAATATACTAACGAATTTTTTTGTAGTTTGGGAATCTCTCCCTGTAAGTTGTTTTGTTGTGAGGTCACAACAAAGTTCCACAGTGTTTCACGGTGCTGTCTGTTTCCTACCTCCCTGGTAGTGTCTGACTCCCGGGACTCGACGGGGTTCCGTCATTTCTCCGTGGCTGTCCTGGGAGCCGGTCAGTGTCCGGTCTCGTGCCGTGGTGGAGGTGTGTGCAGGAGTAGCACGACTCGCCACTACGACTGCAGACCCGTCCCCGTCCCTAAAGGAACACGATCAAAGTGTCCAAGAAGACAATGAAACTTTAATAAAGTTTCGTATCCTAATTTATGATTCTCTTTTGTAAAGATTCAAAATCTTTATACTCTGTTAGTTCTTTTAGACTTGGTCTGATAAACTTCCATAATTCCTTCATAAGTGAAACTCCACATAATTACCATGACACCAAAACAATTCTCAGGAATGGAAAATCTCTTTGATGGTTTGAACGCTGACACGTGCGTGCGTGCGTGCACGTGTGTGTGTGGTGGCGGGGGAGGGGGTACACGGAGACTTGGACTGGGACAGTCGGTCCCCAGTCCTGTGTGGGTGCTTCCGGGCCTGCCTCCGGGTCACCACTCCACTCCTGTCTTGGCGACCCTCCCTCGTCGTGTGGACCCCCTTACCGGCACGCACACACCCACGTGTGCACACACGTCACTCACCCCGTCGCTGGACATTCTTTAGACACTCCATCGTCCTTGGGACTTCGGGTCTCGTCTCAGACCTCAAGGTCGGGACCCTCGGTGCTCCCCGACACTCACCGTCTGTCCGAGTCCCGCTGTGCCCCCGTGAGTCCGTCACACCTGTGGCGGTGCCCTCCCGGTCTTGGCCGGACCGTCTCTCCGGGACGTGTCGAAGGCGTAAACACTGGACTCAGACTGGAGTCCCGTGTTTCTAGGGAAAGCACCGACCCCAAACAGAAAGCTGTGCCCACTGTCAGGGGTACAGTGACCGATCACCCGGACTGCCGACGGACCTACGTCGTTGCCCAGTCTTCGGAGTAGGTTGATTTTGATAGGTGGGGAGAGGGTGGTCAGCCGGAACCCCTGCGCGACCGGTTCCACGACCCTGTTCTGGGGGTGGGGGGCACGTCGTAGACCCAAGTGCCGGTCCCAAAGAGAGTTTTGTGTCTCCACGACGGTTCCCTCCCCCGCGGTACGTAGGCACGGTACCGTGGGTCGTGACCCCCCGGACACCCCTGGTGTCGCCCCCTCCCCTCCCTGGGTCTGCGGAGTCCTGTGTCCTGTCTACGTGCAAGTCCGACTAGGGGGTGGGTTGGAGGACGAAATTCTAGGGTCTTTCTGAGAGCTGACCTCGTGAAACACTTCTTGTGACGGTAGTTCTCGGTGGTCTCCCCAACAGGGACAGTGGTTGTTCCTGTGTGGTACCTCGTCGGGACGCACGCACGGGCGGATCCCCTTGCCCTTGGCCCGGTCCAGAGAAGACGACCCTGGGTGTACACTTCGAACCGGCCTCCGTCGCTGTCGACCGGCCGAATTAGGTCCTTGTTTCTGGTACTCCCCCCCTACCTTTGGCTCGGGTCTCCTTACACCCACTGCCGTCCCGGTCCTTTTCGGCGACCCGGGGCCCGCCATCCTTTGTTAAACTTCGTCGAGTGCTCCTGCCACTCGTCCAGCTCCTGTCTCGACGGCTCACCACGTGTTTGGGTGGGAGGGAGAAACGTTTTGTGTTTGATCAGGTACTTGTTGTCTCCGACACCAAGCAGAGAAGGTGCAGTCAGTCAGAGTTCCGGGGTCTGGGGTTTGGGTCCTTCTTCACCCCCTTCCGGGAGGCGGTGTTCGTGACCTCCTTCACCGGAGTTGTCGGGCCCCAGGGGTCTAGGGTTCCAGTTATCTGAAAGAATTTCCCCGCCGGACCTTACTCCCAGGACTTGGATGTTAAAGTAAGGCTGGACCAATGGTTGGTCGTTGTCCCCGTGTAGTGGGGGTGACTAAGAGTCGTTTCACCTCCAGGGGGTCGAAGGACTTCCGTTCTGACTATTTCACTGTAAAAATAGTTACAAAAGACGAATTTTTTCTACCGACATTAGGGCTCCAATGTTCCATAGTCTCTGAGACGGGTTTCATTAGACAGTTCAGTCATGTCAAGAACAGTTAAAGAGAATTTTGAACCGTTCGACTGGGATTTTAAGTGTGTCTGTCTTTTCCGGGTCTTATCAGATCTGGTAGCACCCCTTCCTGTCCCCCTGGAGGGTGATCCGGGAACCCCTTCAAATTCCCCCTTACCAGGGAATTCCTTACCAGAGGAAGTGCCCATGTCAACTCCGTCTTTGGTCCGAAGGTTTGACCAAAGGTCTTAGTGTACCACTACACCCCGGACACTGTCGGGACTGGAGTGGGAAGTGGGGTGTGGGTCCTCGAGTCGGGAGACCGGTGGTCCTCCGGGTCCTGTCTTCGGGGAGGTCGATCCGACATCGGGGTCCGTGGAGTCTCCACCCCTCGCAAAAGACTATGTGAAGGTAGAGTCATACGGGGGGTGGTGGGCGACCCTGTGGGGCCGACTCCTCAGATTGATCTCGAGCTCCGGTGACGATTGGGTCGCACCTACCTCACCGCGACTCTGACGGTCTGTGTCGGTCCGCCAACTCGGGAGGGGTCCCGAACCTCGAGTCGGGTCCCGGTCCGGACTTTCGGGGGATCTGTTAGGACGGGTCAAGTCGCCTCCCGAGGCCCGGGTCCAGACTCCGGTGCTTCGTGGCTCTACCCCAGACACCAAGGGACACCTTGTCCGGGGTGTCGACCTCCCTCCCTTCCCCTACTGGAGTCGTCTTCTGGAGTCGTGGCCGTGAATCCGGTTCGGTCTGTCCGGAAGCTGTATCGGGACGGACTGTCCTTGGACCCACCACGTAGGGTCCCCTCCCGTCGTCCGGACTGGGCGAGTCTGGGGTTCCGGTGGGGAACCCTCGTGGACCGGGGTACGGCCACTTCTGTCGGTCCCAGTCAGTGGGGTCCGGCTCCGGTGACGCGACGGTAAGACTTCGACTCGGTCTGGGTGCCCCAGGAGACGGGAGGTCCGACCAGGGGTAAGGGTGGGGACGTCCCCCTGGGCTCCGGGGGGCCCCGAGTCGGGGTGGTGGCCCCCAGAACCTTTCCCACTTGGGTGACTCCGGTGTCGTCTGCGCGGGTGGACCTCCAGTCCCTTCTCGGGCCTCTGCGACCTCCTAGTTCGCGACGGGTCCCTGTCTTCCCCGACCCACTCGGTCTTCAGGGACCGGGAGAGGAGGGAGTCCCGTCTACGGTGTGTAAGACCCGCCGGTCGTCCAGAGAAGTTTCCTTTTGTCTTGAGAACGGTGTCTCCGAGGTCCCTTCGTCGTCTTAGACCCCAGCCTCGGTGCAAGAACGCGACAGGGACCCCACTCACCCGTCCGGTCGGGGAGTACACTCCGCGAAGACCTTCCAATGGCAGAGGGACTGGAGTAGTCGACCCCCGTCGCGTGCGTGGTGGGAGGAGGTTCGGAGTGGTCCGTCGAGTCCTTCTACCTACGGTTCTCGAACAGGTGGGAGACGGGCGGGTCGGGGCACAACCGGACTCCTCGTGTCTGTGACATAGGTCTACAGGAAGGTTCTTTTGGTGCATCTCGTTCTGGGTCGTCAGTCTCTTCTGTTGGAAATTCCGTGTTGTGAGAGTGGGGCACTGTTCCGAGGGTTACTGTGAACATAAAATTGAGAGTTTGTCACCACCGACGTCGGTTCGGACGACACAAGACTCTTCGAATCTCTTTTTCTTTTTGCTATGTCCTGGAACTGAATAATTTCAGTAAGTAGGCATTTTTATACACCCCCTCTGTGCGGTTGTAAATTGTTCGTCGAAAGTTGTTACTCGAACAGGAAAGAGATCGAGTCTCAGACTGCTACGGGTGGGGGGGTGGGGGTACACAGTGTACGACCTCCGGTGAGTGGACCGGGAGAAGAGGGAGGGAGGGACGGGAAGCATTGTCTTTCCTGAATCGTGGACGCTGTTACACGTCTGTTCTGCGTCTGGGGGTACTCCCGACTTTCGAAGGAAAGATTCAGTAATCCTGTCACTTCGTCGGGGTCCGCCGTCACTTGAACGATTCCCCTGTCTCTGTACCGAGGGGTTCAAGTTTCTGCGTTCCCGACTCTCGCCCACCCGGCCACGACGGGGGGTCGCCGGTGGGGACCCTCGGGGCGAGGACGGGTACCCGTGGACCCAGGAGCCACGGACTTGCGCCCAGACTGGGACGTGATCCCCTCCCTCCAGTATCTCTGTTTCGATCCGTCCCTCTGATTCCCCCTCCCGACTGAGGTCGCAGTCCGAGAAGATTAATTATAAGAAAATGGCCCTGAAGGGACCACTAGGTCACCGATTCTGAGGTACGAGGGTCACGTCCCCTGGACCCAAGTTAGGGACCAGCTTGATCTGAGGTGTGTGGTGATGATTCTGGGGCGTGTCGGTTTATTTATACTTTTATTTTTTTATAAGAAATGTTAAGAAAATGTTACTTCTTTTTTACTACAGGTACTCCCCCGTGACACTCCTCCCGCCGACTGTACCCCAGCCCCCACCCCCCGTCTCTCGGACTAAGTTGGAGGACTTTGGCTGTAGTGGTTTGTGGGTGGCTCCCCGAGTACCCTTACTCCCCCTGGGGACACCCGTGGGACGACCGGACCGACCCTGTCCCGACTGAGGGAGGTGTTCGACAACGACGAGGTGGGGACGAGGGGTCAATGGACGTGTCTCAAAACCCCACGTCTCTCGTCTCGGTTGACTCAAGAGAACCCTTTTACGGTGAAGTGGCGACGGGGGATTGGGGCCCTACGGGCACGTCCAGGGGGTCCGTCCGAGTAGGGGTGGCGGGGTGTCTACCGCCGAGGGTGGGGAGGGTAGTCCAGGAGTCGGAGGGGACGACCAGGCGAGGGGAGGAGGGACAGGACGACGAAAGAGGGAGGCAAATAAGGACTCGACGACGACGCTAGGTACCGAACAGCGAATTTCCAGGTCCTCCTTAGTTGTTTCTTTTCATCGTTTCGGATTTTTATTTGGGGTTTCCTTTCAATAGAAATCTGATGATGGGTTGTAACTCCTTATATTTGTTCATTTGTAATGTGTCGCACAACCTCCCATAAATAGAAACCCCTCAGTTATATCGTTACACATAGAAATTTGGGATTATTTGGACACAAGAATGTTATCCAAGGAATTGTACAGTCACATCGAATTTTTATAGATAACTCGTTGGTGTGATTAAAATAAAAACAGTATAAACAAAGATTCGAATTCTCTTTATTTGTCCTACGGTGTTTCATTTACTCTTTTATAAAAAGATAAGACCTCCGACTTACAACGAAAAGATTCTCGGGTACCCACCCCCTTGTCACCGGAGACGTGGACACAGGATCGACCCGGAGGGCGGGGCGTGTGGGTCCGATACCCAAGGTCCCCAGACTGGAGGCACGTCGGACACTCTCGTGTGCCAAGGGAGGTTCGGTTCCGAGAACCCTTTACCCACCGACAGTACTGGGTGACTTCGATGTAAAGAGGTCATAGACGAGAAAGGAATACTGACCATTTAAAGGGAAAGACGAAAGGTGACATTTTAAGTCTACGAAACGGGTTGGGTGTGGGGAAAAAAACCTCGAACCAGTGTTATCACCTCGTCCTTCTGGTGCTCGAGTATTGGAGAGTGTCTGTGTGGTTTTACTGTTTGTAAATGTGGTTTTACTGTTTGTAAATGTCTCGTTGATGACTATTGTATCTGGTCTTGGATGGTCCTTTCTACGAGATACTGACTTCTATTACTGTGAGTCCGATATGTGTCTTCGTTCTATGATATGTATCTTTTAGGATTTCTGTGATGGTCTTTTGATGATCTGAGACACTTAAACCAGTTCACAGTCCTATGTCCCGAAGGGTCCACTGAGTTACCATTATTTAACCGGACGGTTGCCTTCTCTACGTCCAAGTTAGGGACCCAACCCTTATAAGGTGTACGGAGCCCCGGTGTTGAGGACTCAGACACGAGGTCTCGGACCCTTGGTGTCGATGATTCGGATACGTGGGATCTCGGGAGCGAGGCGTTACTCTCTTCGGTGCCGTTATTCTTCGGGTGTGTGACGTTGATGCCTCCTCGGGGTAACAGTGTCGACCTCTTTTTCGGACCCGTCGTTACTTGTGGGTCGTGTTGGTTTTAAAATGTTTTATTATTTATTTTTTTTAAAATTCAAAGTCCTATGTTTTATATGTAAGGATATGAGATCTACCCCTTTGTTACCTTTGCCACTGTCTGATGAAACCCCCCGAGGTTTTAGTGACGTCTACCACTGACGTCGGTACTTTAATTTTCTGTGAACAAGGAACCTTCTTTTCGATACTGTTTGGATCTCTCGTATTCTTGTTCGTCTGTATAAAACGGTTGTTTCGAGGTGGATCAGTCTCGATACCAAAGAGGTTATCAGTACATACCTACACTCTATCAACCTGATATTTCTTTCGACTCACGGTTTCTTAACTACGAAAACTTGACACCACAACTTCTTCTGAGAACTCTCAGGGAACCTGACGTTCTAGTTTGGTCAGTTAGGATGTCCTTTAGTCAGGACTTATAAGTAACCTTCCTGACTACGATTTCGAGGTTATGATACCAGTGGACTACGTTTCTTGACTGAGTAATCTTTTCTGGGACTACGACCCTTTCTAACTTCCGTCCTCTTCTTCTGTTGTCTCCTTCTCTACCAACCTACCGTAGTGGTTGAGTTACCTGTACTCAAACTCGTTCGAGGTCCTCAAGCACTACCTGTTCCTTCGGACCGTACGACATCAGGTACCCCGACGATTCTCAGTCTGTGCTGACTCGTTGACTTGACTGACTATGAGATTGATTTGTTTTCTAGTCTTTCTCTTTAAGTTCTTTGTTAGGGTAAATGGTAGAGTAGTTTTTTCTTATTTTATGGATCCTCATTTGGATGGATTCCTCCGTTTTTTGGACATGAGACTTTTGATATGCTACGACTACTTCCTTTGTTTTCTACTATGTTTGTCTACCTTTCTATCTTGTACAAGAACTAACCTTATTATAAAAAATATATTGACATGATAGATGGGTTCCGTTATGTCTCTAAGTTACGTTAGACATAGTTTAATGGTTACCGTAAAAAGTGTCTTGACCTTGTTCTTTAAAAATTTCAAGTGTACCTTTATGTTTTTTTAGAGTGAGAACTCTTTCTTTTTGTTTCGACATTATTAGTGTGAGGGACTGAAGTCTGATATGATGTTTCGATGACATTAGTTTTGTCATACCATGACCGTGTTTTTGTCTGTATATCGAGTTACCTTGTCCCGTCTCTTGGGTCTTTGTCTGGGTGTGTGGATACTAGTTGAGTAGATGTTGTTTCCTCCGTTCTTATGTGTTACCACTTTTCTGTCAGACAAGTTATTCGTGACGACCCTTTCGTGTATTTTCTTAATTTAATCTTGTAAGAGATTAAGGTATGTGTTTTTATGTAAGTTTTACCTAATAATTCATGGATTTACACAGACTGAGAAACGCCGGGGTACCTGACGTCGGGTGGTCCGAGGAGACAGGTACCCTAAGAGGTCCGTTCTTATGACCTCATCCAACGGTAAAGGAAGAGGTCCCCTAGAAGGGTTGGGTCCCTAGCTTGGGTCCAGAGGGTGTGACGTCCGTCTGCGAAATTGGAGACTCGGTGGTCCCTTCGGGGGTTTACATTCCGGTCTATGATATTTTGAGCATCTCCTTTTGTGTCCTTTTTGTGAGAAACTGTATTTAGTGTCGTTATAGAAAAACTTAGGTGGAGGATCTCATTACTTTTATCATTGTTTTTATTTGTTTTCCCTGGATCAATTTAAATTTTCGAATATGTGTCGTTTCCTTCGTTATTTGTTGGGTATCTTACCCCCTTCTATAAACGTTTGTTACGTTGTTTGTTCCCTAATTAGAGGTTTTATATGTTTGTAGACTCCATCGAGGGGAAGTACCGAGTGTCGGAACAACACTACTTCCCCGAATACATTGATTTACTTCGAAACTCGGTACGGTACGTCCCGGTGGGTTCTACCTACCCAGTGCCACCTCTCAAGACTGTTTGAGTCACCTTTCAAGTGACCTCTTCCCTTACCGTTTGGTGAGGTCATATGATCGGTACCCTTGTGGTACTTGACATATTTTTCCGTTTTTCCATGCTGTGGTTTTCTACCAGTCCTCCGCAGGTTGCATGATGACCCCTTCTCCCCTCCTGTTGGTGATTATTGAAGTCTTTCTTACTTCGTCGACCCGGTTTCGTCTTTACTACGAGTCGACACCTACACAGCTGCGACATTTCTTGTCATAGCGTAACCTTGGACCTTACAGTCCAGATACCTAGTTCCATTTGACCTGTACCAGTTCGTCCTCTACCGTTCTCATTTGTAATTCTAGAATCCTTAGTCGCTTGATTATACCTGACCTTACACACTTAAATTATGTCTACTGGTAATATAGATGATGACACCCGTTCTTAGGGAATCTTCTTTACCTCATCGGGAGTATTAGTTGTTCTCTCAGGTTTTAAGTCATAAACCCAAGTTGGAATGTTTACTGTCTTACTAGAGTCAAACATAGGTTCCATTTGGTAAGTTATAGTGTCATTAGGTTCAGATACGGCGTTAGTGATTACGTTTCGTCGACTTCAACTTGCCAAGATACTTCTAGATGTTCTGGAAGATCTTGATTGTGGTTTTTTTCTACGACCTTACGTTTTCATCTCTCAGTTCTTTATGGACCTCATTGTCCGTTCAAACCGGAACCCTCATGTTTTCCTTCGTCCCGTTTCCGATTGTCCTAAGACGGTTCTTTTACGTGACTAGTACCGTTTGTGAGAAAAAGTTGTTGTGTTTTCTAATGAAATGTGTGTCTGTAGTGATCTACCAGTTATGTTTTTAGTCTGACTAATGTCAATCGTTTTTGCTCTGGACCTCAACTGACACTGAGAATAGTAGTCGAAGAGTGTCGTTTTGGTGATTCCTTTGGGTGATTCGGTCAGTCCATGTTGAATTTAGTTTAGGGGATACTTATACGTCACCTCTGTCGCTTATCTAAGTTCCCTAATCTAAGTCATTTGTCTTACGGACTTCTTGATACCCGTCTCCAGGTACTGTGACATATCCTCCGTCGTTTGTTTTGGTAGGGTTTCTCTTTTCTGCGTTCTTTCGTTTCACCAAGAGACTCCTCCGGAATGTTTATCTCCTTTCTTCTCTTCGGTTTTCGTTCCCTCTTTCCCTTGTCATATGAGTCGATTTACGTCTCAAGGTCTCTTGTCGTTCTTCTCTGTTCTTCCGGAAGAAGTCACGTTTTTTTATCTTCCTTTGTTATCTTTCACATTCTGATTTCTAGAGAAGTTCTTTTGGCCTTGATAATTTCCTTGTAATGTAGGTTTCTGTCCGTGTCATTCCCTGTCTTTGTCATTCCTGGATTATCTCCGTCTTCACTAGTTCTCTACCTTTCTTATGTGTCTTCTTGATATGTTTTTTTTCTAGAATTACTGGTCTTATTGGTGGTGCCACATCAGAGAGTGAACCTTGGTCTGTAAGACCTCACACTTCAGTTCATCCGGAATCCTTCGTGACGACGGGTATTTCGATCACCTCCACTGTCGTAAGGCCTTCTCCATAAATTTTAGGACTTTCTACTACGGTAATTTCACGACGTGAGTTATACGGTCGTTTAAACCTTTTGGGCCTTCACCGGTGTCCTGACGTTTTCCAGTCAGGAGTAGGGTCAAGGGTTCTTCCCGTCATGATTTATTACCAGTTTGGTGACCTGTTGACGTGAGTAGAGGGTACGATCATTCCATTACGAGTTTTGAAGGTCTACAAGTTCGACGCAAATCTTTTCCGTCTCCTTGGTCCCTAGTTTGACGGTTGTAAGCGACCTAGTACCTCTTTCGTTCCCTTAAGGTCTTTTTGTAGATGGAGACAAAGTAACTGATGCGATTTCGGAAACTGACACACCTAGTTTTGTTTAACCTTTTGAGAATTTTCTCTGCCCTTATAGTCTGGTAGAATGGACACAGGACTCTTTGGATTGACAACGAAAGGCTGGACGTATGTCTTGAGATATACCTTGTTGACTGACCAAGTCCTGACTCTTTCCTCATGTTTCGACAAATAACAGTGGGACAAATAAATTGAATATGTGTTTCGTGTAGTACACTTTACGACCCGACCTACTCAATGTTCGATCTTAGTTCTAACGGTCCTCTTTATAGTTGGTGGAGTCTATATACCTACTATGGTGAAATTGACGTCTTCGCTAATCCTTGATTTTTCTCGGAGCTACGTCCACTTCTTCTCACTTTTTCGACGGAATTTTGAGTCATAATTTTTTTGATTCTAGTACCGTAGGTCAGGGTAGTGAAGTACCGTCTATCTTCCCCTTTTCCACCTTCGTCACTGTCTAAAGGAGACGAACCCGAGATTTTAGTGACGTCTGGATTCTAATGAAGTCTGTCGTCGGGACTTCAATATTCTGCTAACGAAGAGTCGTCCTTTCGATACTCTTTGTATCTGTGACACAATTTTTCGTCTTTGTAGTGAAGCGGTTGTTTCCAGGTATATCAGTTTCGATACCAAAAAGGTCGCCAGTACATACCTACACTCTCGATCTGTTATTTCTGTCGTTTCGTGACTTCTTTACTAATAAAGCTTGACACCACGACCTTTTCTAAGAACTCGTAAGGAACCTTAGTTCCTCTAGTTTGTTCAGTCAGAATTTCCTTTAGTTGGGACTTATGAGAAACGTTCCCGACTACGACTTCGAGGTTATGAAACCGGTGGACTACGTTTTTCGACTGAGTAACCTTTTCTGGGACTACGACCCTTTCTAACTCCCGTCCTCCTCCTCCCACTATCTCCTACTCTACCAACCTACCCTAGTGACTAAGTTACCTGTACTTAAAGTCGTTTGAGGTCCTCTACCACTCCGTGTCCCTTCAGACCGCACGACATCAAATACCCCAACGTTTCTCAACCTGTGCATTGAACCACTTACTTGTTATCTATCGAGTTATAGTTTTTTTGCTTGTTAGGTTGGTTTTTTATTCGTCTAGATGTATCTGTAAAGAGGTTTCTTTTGTATATCTGTCGAATTTTTCGTGTAATTTTTTACGAGTTGTAGTGATTAATAAGTTAAGTCAAGTCAGCGAGCAGTACAGGCTGAGAAACACTGGGGTACCTGACGTCGTGTGGTCCGAAGGGACAGGTAGTAGTTGCGGGCCTCGAACGAGTTCGAGTACAGGTAGCTCAACCTCTGCGATAGGTTGGTAGAGTAGGAGACAGTAGGGGAAGAGGAGGGCGGAAGTTAGAAAGGGTCGAAGTCCTCGTAGTCCTTAATAAAAGATTATTATTGATTAATAATTGTTTTACGTTCAATTTTGAAGTTACTCTAGAGTATGACCAGTCTTACCAGTAGTAGTTTTTTTGGATGTTTATTATTTACGACCTCTCCCACACTTCTCCTCCCTTGGGAGGATATGACAAACACCCTTACATTTGACCACGTCGGTGACACCACTTGTCATACCTCTAAGGAATTTTTTGATTTTTGTCTGGATGGTATACTGAGTCGTTAGGGTGAGGACCCGTGTATAGACCTCTTTTTGTATTAAGTTTTCCTATGTACGTGGGGTCACAAGTATCGCCGTGATAAATGTTGTCGGTCCTGTATCCCCGTTGGGTCTACAGGTAGTTGTCTACTTACCTATTTCCACTGCACCGTGTATATATGTTACCTTATAATGAGTCAGTCTTTCTTTCTTATTTATTACGGTAAATGTCGTTGTACCTACCTAGATCTCTAACAGTATAACTCACTTCAGTCTGTCTCTTTCTGTTTATACTATAGTGAATATACACCTTAGAATTTGTTTTTTCCATCTTTACTTGAATAAATGTTTTGTTTTTATCTCAGTACCTACATCTTTTGTTTGAATACCAATGGTCTCCCTTTCCCATCCCCCTGTTTAACCCTTTAACTCCAACTGCACATGTACGATGATATACATTTTACCCGTTGTTCCTGGGTCCTGGATGACATGCTATGTCCCTTGGGATGAGTCATGAGACATTCTCGGATTTATCCTTTTCTTAGACTCTTTCTTGACTATTTACATTTATGTATATATTCCCTTAGTGAGACGACATGTGTCTGATTGTGTTGTGACAATTTGGTTGGTGTACGATTATACCTTTTCCAAGTCTACGAAACGGGTGGTGACGGGGTGAGGTCGAAAAAAGTCCTCGAACCGGCACTACCACCTCGTCCTGCTGGGGTTCGAGTGCAGGAGAGTGTCCGTGTGGTTTTACTGTTTATGAATGTCTCGTCGATAACTATTGTGTCTGGTCTTGGATGGTCCCTTCTGGAAGATGTTGATTTCTACATTTCTTCCTTGTTGTCACTGTGTTCGGCCTTCCCGACTCAGTGTCGTCTCGGTTCGGGGTGTGGGGAACCCTCGTCCCCCACTCGTTGGGTGTTTGCCCCCCTGTTGATGTAACGTCTCCAAGGAGGTGAGTTCCTTGTTCTCCAGACTCGGGTTAAGGCCCGAGGGGTCGGACCCCTAGGACGCGGTCCTTCTACTCGCGGACCTTACAAACCGAAATTTCCGGTCATCCCGAATGTAGTCCGGTAGGGACTCCCGGGCCCCGTCCTCGTCATTAGACTCTCTTCGGGCCCAGTCGGGGGGTCGACTAGGACCACTCAGAGGGTCCTACGACCTCTGACTTCGAGGACCCCCGGTGTCAGTGTCCGTACCGGTAAGGAACCTCGCGGAAGGTGGTGCACCTGTTACCACGACCGTGTGCGGTGGCACCTAGGGGAGGTCACACAGTGGACCGGGACGGGACCGGTGGCGGACTCCGGGGTCATGGTCCTGAGGAGTTCGTCTTTGCGTAGGGGTGGATGGTCGTCTACCCGACGGGATTCTGGGGACCCAGGTGTCGGGGGGATCTGAGTGGTCACTCGGCCGTTGGTTCGGGTCTTGGGGACCTGGACCGGTACGGGAGTCCTGTCACGGACAGTGGTCACCCGACTGTGGTCGAGATCCCAGGATCCCGGACCGTCGGTCCCTCGGATCCTGGGTCGGGGACTTGGGACCCGGGGGCGGTCGGGGTCCTGGTGCCTTCCGGGTTCCAGACGACACCGTCCTGTGTCGGGTGGGTTACGGTCGGGACTCTACGGACCCGGGGAGTCGGTCGACGGGGTGCGTCCGACCGTGGTCGGGTCCAGGGATTCCGGACCGTGGTAACTAGACCCTGGACCGAGGTGGGTAGTGATACGGTCGTGAACGGGGTCCAGGGTGGGGTCCGAGGTCAGGGGGGAGGTGGAGGTTCGGTGGTCCTCGAGATGTGTAGAACCTGGGGAGTCGTTCAGGGGGTCCTAGGTCGTAGTGAGTAGTCGTCCGGCCGTGACCGAGACCCTGTGGGACGTTGGACGTCGTCGACACAATTCTAGGGTCGGGGCAGGGGGTCGTCGACTGTGTTCTAGGTCTTTGCGACCGGGGTCTCGTCGGGTGGGACCTTAACGAGGGGCGGTTGGGGCGGTACCCGGTCGTGACAGGGACCCTGGGGGTCCGGGACATCGGTAGGAGGAACACTGGTCGGGTGTCACCGGTCGTCGGAGGTGTGTTCTGTTCCGGATCATAGTCTCGGTTGACATGGTCCCGGTGTTTTGCGGAGGGTCTGATGGGTACCGCCAGTCGGGTGGTGTTGTCTTTCTGTGTCCGTCGGGTGGATCCCAAATGATGTTGTATGCCGAGACCACTGGTCTCCCCTGGACACACGATGTTCTCCGGTGAAGAGGTTCCAGTCCTGTGTGTTGGTTGGGTGGTCTATGTACCTTTATTTTTGTCGATTGATCCGTTTTGCTCCGTTGTCTCCTTGTACAAGGTTCCGTTCCTTGTTCAATTCTTGGGTCTTCGTGATCCACTTTACCTCCGTCTGTCAGATGAATTATTTCTAAAGTTCCACCCTAAAGGGACCATCAGGTCACCAATTCTTAGGTGGACGGTTACGTCCCCTGTACTCAAGTTAGGGACCAGTCCCTTGGTTCTAGGGTGTACGGTACGTCACACTGGTTTTTTGTTGTTTCCTCTTCTTTAAATTTTTATGGGCCTATGTTTACTTTTGTTTTCCGGTTACTAAGTTTTAACTACCCTACGTCGTTTTTGTCAAGATTTTTTTATTTTGTCCTGTGGTGTTTTGAGATTCTTCTCTTATGTCCGTTTTGTAATAGACTGTATTTAGAACAGTTACACAAGAATCCAACCAGGTGGTTCCGTTGTCTTTATTTTCGTTTTTATTTATTTACCCTGGATTAGTTTAAATGTTCCAAAATGAAATTTTTAGCAAAAAGTAAAATTTTTCGAAAATTTACCTTTCTGATGGATGTTTTTCTGACCCTCTTTTATAAACGTTTATTACGTTGGTTATTCCCAAATTAAAGGTTTTGTGTGTTTGTCGAGTATGTTGAGTTATTGTCTTTTGGTTTTATGGGTTAAATTTTTCACCCGTCTTGTGGAATTTTTCCGTAAAAGGGTTTTTTCTATATGTCTTCCGGTTTTCCATGTATTCTCTACGAGTTATGACTAATGATCTCTTTACTTTAGTTTTGGTGAGTCTGGTCAGTCTTACCTGTAATAATTTTTCGGATACTTATTGTTTACGATCCCTCCTACACCTTTTTTACCTTGGGAGGATGTGACAACCACCCTTACATTTGACCACGTCGGTGACACCTCTTGTCATACCTCCAAGGAATTTTGTGATTTTTTATCTCGATAGTATACTGGGTCGTTAGGGTGAGGACCCGTACATAGACCTTTTCTGTTTTTGAGGTTAAGATTTTCTATGTACGTGGGGTTACGAGTGACGTCGTGATAAATATTGTCGGTCCTGTACCTTCGTTGTGTCTACAGGTAGTTGTCTCCTCACCTATTTCTTCTACGCCATGTATACATGTTACCTTATGATGAGTCGGTGCTTTTTGTTACTTTATTACAGCAAACATCGTTGTACTTACCTGGTTCTCCGTTAGTATGATTCAGTTCAGTCTGTCTTTTTGTTTATGGTATACTATGGTGATTTTACACCTTAGGTTTTACAGTGTGTTTACTTAAATAAATGTTTTGTCTTTCTGAGGGTCTGTGTCTTTTATTTGGACGTCAATTGTTTTCTCTTGTCCCTTCCTGTCCAATCCTCAAACCGTAATCATCTATGTGTGATGTCGTATATTTTACATATTTTTTGTACCGGGATGTGATGTCGTGTCCTTGATATAAGTTATAGGTATTATTTTGTGTTACCTCTTCTTATACTTTTATATATATATGTGTGTGTGACGACGATTCAGCGAAGTCAGCACAGGTTGAGACACGCTGGGGTATCTGCCTTCGGGTGCTCCGAGGGGGCAGGGACTCTAAGAGGTCCGTTCTTGTGACCTCACCCAACGGTAAAGGAAGAGGTTACGTACTTTCACTTTTCACTTTCACTTCTACGAGTCAACACAGGTTGAGAAGCGCTGGGGTACCTGACGTCGGATGGTCCGAGGAGGCAGGTACCCTATAAGGTCCGTTCTCGTGACCTCACCCAACGGTAACGAAAGATCTCAATGTGACAATGTTAGCAACTAGTATATAACTTGATATGTAAACTAGTTGATGAAGTTCAGATCAGTAGTAAAGGCAACTTCAGAGTCAGTATATGAACCGTTATGTTCTTTATTATTAGAACACTTTGTTCGTTTTACGTTTACCATATCAATTATTGTAATCACCTTAATTTTCATTTATAAAATCGGTACTTGGAGGGTGTAGTCAAAAAAAAAATTCTAACAGTTCTGATCCCTTACCCAGTGAATCTCATCTTTAGACTAAAAAATACACCAAGTTTACAAAATATGTACATATAGACTTAGTGAAACGATATGTGGTCTTCGGTTGTGTCGTAACATTAGTTTTGATGTGAAGTTAATTTTTACTTTTTTCCTCGAAGAGACCATCAGGTTGACCAATTCTTAGACGGAACGTTACGTTCCCTGTGACCAAGTTAAGGACCAGGTTCTTCTAGGGTGTACGGAACCCCGTTGACTCGAGTACACGGTGTTAATTACTCGGGTCCGAGACCTCGGGTTCTTGACGTTGAGAACTTCGGGTACACGGATACTAGGTGTTGTTCTCTGCGGTGACGTTACTCTTCGGGAGTGTGGTGTTGGTCTCTCGTCGGGGACGAACGACGTCGACTGTCGACCTCTTTCGGAAGTACATCGTTGTTTTCCGGTCGTGTCGGTTTTTATTTTTTTTATTTATAATTTTTTTTTTTTTATGGATTCCCGTAAACTTGTTTTTCATACTTCTGATAAAGTTATTTATAAAAAATTTTTAATTTATTTTTTGTCAAAATCCTCTCTTCAAATATCACTATGTGTGAGTTCTTTGTTCTTTTGAGAGTTTGTTGGATTGGAACGTGGATTTACTTGATCTTTTTCATTCTTGTTTTGGGTTTCAATCATCTTCCTTTCTATTTTTAGTCTCGTCTTTATTTACTGTAACTCTGTTTTTTTTATTCTTTTATTTTTCTAGTTATTTTGATTCTCAACCAAGAAACTTTTCTATTTCAACTATTCAGAAGTAGGTCTCATTAGATTCCTCTAAAACCAATTTTGGTTTTTACTTTTTCTTTTTCAATGTTAACTATGGTGTCTTTATGTTTCCTAGTTTTTTCTGATAATGTTTGTTGATATATAGTTATTTTATCGTTTTGATCTTCTTTACCTGTTTAAGGATCTTTACATGTTAGAGGGTTCTGAATTGTTCCTTCTTTGTCTTTTATACTTGTCTGGTTAATGGTCATTAGTTTAACTTAGTTATTGAAATTTTTTGTGGGTCGTTTGGTTTCACGTCTTGGTCTACCGAAGTACCCACTTAAGGTCGTTTGTAAATGTCTTCTCAACTGGTAAGACTTCTGATAATTTTTTTTTTTTTGTTCTTCCTTCTTACGTAGACTTGAGTAAGATGTTACGGTCTTAGTGGAACTATGGTTTTGATCTGTTCCTATAGTATGTCTTTTCTTTTAGTGTCCAGTTGTAGTGAACTACTTGTGTACGTTTTTAGGAGTGACTAAGGTTAATGGTGTGACTAAGGTTATTATGTGATTTTCCTGGTATGTGGTACTAGTTCATCCTAAATAGGGTCCCTACGTTCCTAAAAAGGTCATAGTTATTTAGTTAGTCACACTATGTGGTATGACTGGTTGACTTCTTATTTTTGCTATACTAGTAAAGTTATCTACGTCTTTTTTCGAAACCTATTTTAAGTTTTAGGTGAATACTAATTTTTTTTTTTGGGTTGAGAGGTCAGGACCCATATCTCCCTTGTATGGAGGTGTATATGATTCTTTTTACCTCGACCTTCTTAGTATGAGGGACTGAAGTCTGATATGATGTTTCGATGTCTTCAGTTTTTTCATACCACGACCGTGATTTTTTCTGTATAATCGATTCTGTCCTATCTTTCGGGTCTTTGTTTGGGTGTATGAATACTAGTTGATTAGATGTTGTTTCCTCCGTTCTTATTTTGTTACTTTTTTACTATCAGAGAAGTCATTCACGACCCTTTTGACCTGTCGACGTATATTTTCTTACTTTAGTCTTGTAAGAGATTGGAGTATGTGTTTTTATTCGAGTTTTACCTAATTTCTGGATTTACATTCCGACCTATGATATTTTAAGAATTCTCTTTTTGAATCCGTCTTATGAGAAACTGTATTTGACGTCGTTCTAGAAAAACTTAGGTGGAGGATCTCATCACCTGTAATTTTGTTTTTGTTTATTTACCCTGGTTTAATTTGAAAATTTCGAAAACGTGTCGTTTCCTTTGGTATTTGTTTTACTTTTCTGTTGGGTAACTTACCCTCTTTTATAAACGTTTACTACACTGGTTGGTCCCTAAGATGGAAGTTTTATGTGTTTGTCAAGTCCGTCGAGTTATAGTTTTTTCTTTTTTTTTACTCGTCTTCTAGATTTACCTGTAAAGAGGTTTCTTCTGTATGTCTACCCGTTTTTCGTGTAATTTTTTACGAGTTGTAGTGATGAAAAATCTCTTTACGTTTAGTTTTGATGTTACTCCATGGTGGAGTGCGAGTACTCTTGTCGGTAGTTATTTTTTTCAGTTGGTTGTTATTTACGATGTCTTCTGCACCTCTCTTCCCTTGTGAGGATATGACGACCTCCCTTACGTTTGACCACGTCGGTGATACCTTTCGTCATACGTCCTTTATCGATTGTAGACTGCGACGTTAGGGTGAGGACCCGTATACAGGACAGTTTTGTGTATTGAACTTTATTATGTGCGTGGGGTCACAAGTGACGTCGTGATAAATGTTTTCGATTTTGTACTTTCGTTGGATTTACAGGTAGTCGTCTACTTGCCCATTTCTACACCATGTATATATGTTACCTTATAATGAGTTTGTGTTTTCTCTTACTTTATTTCGATAAACGTCGTTGTACCTACTTGGATCTCTAATAGTATGATTCACTTCATTCTGTCTGTCTCTGTTTATATACTATCGGGCATATACCCCTTTAGATATTTTTACATTTTACTTGAATAAATGTTTTGTCTCTCAGCGTCTACATCTTTTGTTGGATGCCAATGGTCCCCCTTTCACCCTCCTATATACACACACACATGTGTGTGTGTGTGTGGACTTAGTAAAATGCCATATGGACCTCGTGATGTGACATTTGATATGAAGTTAATTTTTTATTTTATTTTTTGATTTTGAGAGGGGAGATTTTGTCTCTCAACTAAAAGATTTTTTACACCTTTTCATTTTAAGTTCTGTCTTTCTTTCTTTTGTTCTTACAGGTGAGAGTGATGAAAATAAGTTGTATGATAACCTTCAGGATCGGTGTCGTTAGTCTTCTTTTTCTTCATTTTCCCTAGGTTTGACCTTTCCTTCTTTTTGACAGTGACAAACGTCTACTGTACTATGATATGTATCTTTTAGGATTTCTACGGTGGTCTTTTGACGATGTCGAGTATTTACTTAAGTCATTTGAACATCTGTTGTTTTAATTATATCTCTTTAGGTAACGTAAAGATATGTAAGTGTTGTTTTCCAGTCCGTCTTGTGACTGTATTTAGTATCACTATAAAAAAGTTAAGAAAAGAATTCTGTTTCCTTTACTTTCGTTTTTATTTATTTAATTGTTCGAAAACGTGTCGTTTCTTTTGATTACTGTTTCACTTTTCAGTTAGATGACTTATCTTCTATAAACGTTGACAATTTTGGTTATTTCTCAATGATAGTTTTTAAATGTTTGTTGAGTATGTTGAGTTATATTTTTTTTAAAAAAAATTTCCCGTCTTCTGAACTTATATGTAAAAAGGTTTCTTCTATATATCTACTGGTTGTTCGTGTATTTTTCTACGAGTTTTGACGATTAGTCCCTTTACGTTTAGTTTTGGTGTTTCTCGATAGTGGAGTATGGACAGTCTTACCGATAGTAGTTTTTCTAGTGTTTTTAGTTTACCACCACTCCTACACCTCTTTTTCCTTGGGAACATATAATATCCACCCTGACATTTAACCACGTAGGAGATACCTTTTAACACGTGCAAGGAGTTTTTTGGTTATTCCGCAGTGACAACCGAGTCACCATTTGTTACCACCATTTGACCACAGTTTGTTCTCTGTGATCAAACTAGGGACCAGGTCCTTTCAGGGTATACGGAGTGTTGGTGACTCGGGTACGTGGTGTCGTTGACTCGGATACAAGATCTCGGACCCCTCGGCGTTAGTGACTTCGGGTGCACGGGATCTCGGACATGAGACGTTGTTCTCTTCAGTGGTGTTACTCTTTGGACACAAAGTCACGTTTGACTTTGATCTCTCATCGGGGACAAGCGATGTTGATGTCTTTTTTCGGACGTGTCGTTGCCTCCGGGTCTTGTCGGTTTTTATTTATTTATTAAAAATTTTTTGATCTTGACAATGTGGTATACTAGGTCGTTAAGGTGAGGACCTATATTTAGGTCTTTTTTTACTTTTTTTCTATGTACGCGGGGTTTTAAGTATCGTTGCAACAAATGTTATCGGTTCTGAACCTTCGTTGGGTCCACAGGTAGTTGTTCGTTTACCTATTTCTGTGCCATTTATATATATTCCCTTATAACTTCCACTTCAGCGAGTTAGTACACGCTGAGAAACGTTGGGTCACGTGACATCGGATGGTCCGAAGAGGCAGGTACCCTAAGAGGTCCGTTCTTATGACCTCACCCAATGGTTAAGGAAGAGGTCCCCTAGAAGGGTTGGGTCCCTAGCTTGGGCCCAGAGGGCGTAACCTCCGTCTACGAAATTGGAGACTCGGTGGTCCCTTCGGGACTCCCTTATAATCGGTGTCTTTTTCTTACTTTAAAACGGTGAACGTCTTAACACCTGTCTAGACCTCCCATAATAAGTCTTTTTCTGTTTGTGACAATGGGAAAACATACACCGTAGAATTTTTTTGTCTTTTCTTCGTTATTTTGTTTTGTCTTTGTCTATGTCTCTCGTTTGATCACCGACCAACGGTTACCCCTCTCCTTTAGTACCTTCCTGTCCCATCCCTAAATTTTGATAGTAGCAATGAGGGGTTGAGAGAAGGTACCGTCGACCTGGTCAGTGTGGCTGTGACCCAACCCTCTGGGAGAGGGGAGTGTGTGGACGTCGGGGTGGACTACTTACGGGGTGGTCCTTGCCAGAGGGTCCTGTTGTGATGTGGACTTTCGTTCCGGACAGATCCTGTCAGGTACCGGAGACAGTAGGAAAGTGGTGTAGAAAAAGAGCTAAACATTCGTGAGAAATATTTTGTTCGAGAAACAGTGTACCTAAAACATGGTATAAAAGAAGGTCAAACGGCGACATAAAAAAAAGTTAAAACGGTTCTTCTTTACCGTATATTAATACGTTAATTTACATAGCTAGAGGAGAAAACACTGAAACCCCCAGAGAACACATACAGGAAACAACGAGTCAGTACAGGTTGAGAAACGGTGAGACACCTGACGTCGGGTTGTCCGAGGAGACAAGTACCCTAAGAGGTCGGTTCTTATGACCTGTGTCAACGGTAAGGGAGGAAGTCCCCTAGAACGTCTGGGTTCCTACCTTCGGTCCAGAGGTCATGACCGACCGTCTAAGTGGTAGTGGATCGTTGGTCCCTTCGGGTAACCCCCAGACCTTTGCTGATTTGTCCGGAAGAGGTGAGTTCTCATACTTATATTGACTGGCGAGAAATACACAAAAACACCAAAATAAGAAGTGTGAATTCAGAAACTCAGTAGACCTTGAGTAAAAGTATGTCCCCACTCTAGGTTAACGTAGAAAAGGTTCGACCAATGGGTCAGGGTTGTGGTAAATAGTTTACTGGACAGAGAGGGAATTTCTGTGACTTTCGATGGAATATCAGGTTCAAAGATAAAGTTTCGGATGGAATAAGTGTAGTTCACCAGGAAAGACACGGAAAGACCAGACCGCTCATCACCGAAGTAGGTCAAGGGAAACAAGATCGGAATTTGTGGTGAGACTCAGACTCGACTGAGGTGTGTCCATTCCGGTGATAAGACGAGTTCTGGACGTCCCGTTCCTATGGATTCTTCGGTGGGGCGGTAGGTGTCGAATCTTATCCAAGGACCGACGGTGCACGTACTGAAAAAGATTAGAAGGGTCTTTGAGTCCTCCAACCCTCCACTAGGTTCCCGCCCCGTCTCTCCCCAGGGGGTCGTCGGTCGGTGACCGTCGGGTCCGAGTCGGGTCTTCGGTTGGGGGACGTCTCCCACCCCGGCCGACGGTACACGAGTCCTCTACGTGAGAGTGGTCGGATCTCTGTCACTTTTGGTGTGTCCACATTGAGGACGAGGAACCGTCGTGGGGCCTGTGACCGACGACAAGAGTTGTTAGTAGAGAGGGGAGGCTCCGGAGGGAGAGACACGGGCCCTGAGGGGACCCCTCTGTCCCGGAGCCAGAGGTGTGTGTGTGAGAGTACGGGGGTGGGGACAGAGTCCCGACTCTTGGTGGTCCGGGTCGAGACTTTTGAGTAGAGGAGCGTTTGCTCGACAAGGAGCACGACGACGATCTTCTGTGACGTTCTGTCTACGCACCGTTTGTACCGGGAGTACCAGGGTACCAGGGGCCCGCAGTCGACCGGACCCTTCGTCGATGGGCGGACGTCTCTCCTCACACAACAGGTGCTACTGTGTACCGTGTGTTTCCCACATGTCCTCCGATGTCCTTCTCCCCGGTCTATTCTCAGGTGGGAGACCCCGGGACCCGTACCACCCTCCTCCTCCCTTCCGTCTCTGGTTGCGGTCCTACTCAGGGTTCTCGTAGTCTTACTCGTCTTTTCCCCTCGTTCCCCTCCGCCCTTCCACCCCGTCTCTGGTCCCTTCGTCGGATCCCAAGAAATACCCAAAGGACGTGTGTTTGGGGTCACACCTACAGACGAGGACTCGGGGATGGAGGGCGTTATTGGTAGGGGGTGTGTTAGGCCAGTCAAAGTGAAGGACTTCGTTGCGACAACTTTAACCAGGACGGGAGTGGAGGAATGTGGGGTCAAGCTCACAGGCACAAGAGAAGGTCAAATGGGACGAGCTCCCGTCGAAGGAACTAACTTTTTGTGGGAGTTCCTATTTACAGTTGAAACGTTGGGACGTTTTCAGTTTGGGTCCGGACACGAGGGTGGTGTGTATACGTGTGGGCGTGTGCGTGTGTATGTGTGTCCGGACCCAGGGAGTGAGAGGAGGAAAGGAGGCCCAGTGGGGAAGGGAAAGAGCTCCGACTCCGAAGCCTCGCTTCCGAGGGTGGAAGACGTCAGACTGATAGTCGAGGAACTGTACCCCGACCGCCCCTTTCTTCCCCTGTCAGTGTGCACACGACTCCTGTGAGGTCGGTGTGACCGGGACAGACGTGCGACGAGGAAAGGACGTTCTACTGGCTGGAGAACTCTTTGGTGCCTTTCTAAGGGTTGGAGGTTTCACGGACCGCGGCGCGCGTGGCAGTGGGGCGGTTGGTTCCGTACGAGTCGAGGTGAGAGAGGGGCGGAGCCAATGAGAGACCACTGGGGGTGGCGGGGAGGGCAGCCGGTGCCCGTCCTTCTGAGTCTTCTACGTAATGACTCTGGGTCACAGGTCGACAGAGACCTTCCCGTGTCCGTGGGCCTTTTGTAGACGTTCTGGGCGTGCCCGGCGGCCACGTTTCGGGACATTGTTTTCGGGTGGGCCGAGCCAGGGGGCACATAAGGTGAATTGGTGCATGGACCGTTTTTCGTCCACGAGTTCTTTGGGACCCCGCAGACCGTCTTGCTGCTCAAGGGGCCTCCTGCGCCAGGGGAGCCTCCTTCCACGTTCTGAAGACGCTCTTCCGGACGAGGCCCAGGCCCGGGGACCGCGGGGGGCGGGAAGGCCGCGGGGCGAGTGGACATCCGGGTCCCGCTGTGCGACGCGTCCAACCACCCGCCGGCCTTCGCCGCCAGCCGCCCGGACGGGGGCCGGCCCGTCGACCGCAACGCGCGGACGAGCGCGCCCGGGTCGACGTCGCACACCACCTTCCGCGGCTCGTGCGGCCGGCGGTCAGCGGGCATGTCGACAAGGTCCTCGAGGAGCCCGGCCAGGCGCGTCGGGGCGCGGGCACGACCGGCGGCCGGGCGGAAGCCCCGCGGGGGGCGGGCCGGGCCGCTGTCGCGGTCGTCCTGTGGTCGTTGGTTGCGGGTCTGGACGCCCTGTCCGGCGCGAGTTGCGGCGCGCGTCCTCCCCGGGCGTGGGAGCCGGAGGGCGCGGGGAGCGGGGCACGGGAGGTGGAGACCCCGGGGCAGGGCGCGGGGTGGGGACCCAGGGCGCGGGGTGGGGACCCGGGGCGCGGGGGCGGACCTCTTACCCACGCCTGGTACGGCCCGGGGCGCGCGGGAGGGGCGGGCACGCGGCGGGAGCCCCTGGGGCGCCGGGACGGGGCGCGGCCGGGTGCGCGGGGGGCGGTGGCGGCGGGGCTCGGCCCCAGGCGGGCCCCGCGCCCACACGCCACGCGCACACGCACACGGCCGGCCCGACGACGCGGCGCCCGACGCTCACGGACACTGCCGCGGGCCCGGGGAGCCGCCGGGGGCGCACAGGCTCCGCGCGCCCGGGGTGCTCGGCGGGCCCGGGCCCTGACTCGGCCCGCGAGCGCGGCGCGTGAGTGGCCGCCGGGGTCGTAGCGGCGCTTCACCGAGGCCACCAGCGCCGCCGCGCCTGTGCAGGCTCGCCTCGGCGCGCCGCGCCGCGCTCGCCTTCCTCCGCGGAGCCGATCTTCCCTTCAGTCTCCCAGGCCGGCGCGCCCTTCTCGGGGTCCTGCTGCCCGTGGACCTCTCCTCGCGCGCCCGGACCTCCGTCGGTCAGAGTGGTGCGGAAGGACTCCCTGACCTCTGACTCACAAGACTTGACCCACCCCCTCGCCGGCAAACAGGAAGGGGGTTTGCGGGTCCTTTGCCGGGAAGAGACGTGGGTGGGGGAGGGGGATCGTCGAGTCTTTTGGCTCGTGGTTTGTGGGTTGGGTCCGACGGGAAAACACCGACCTTTGGCCGTGGAAACACGCGTGGAAACCCACAGACCTGCGGACGAGGACTTCGGCCCTGAGAATTCGCGCTCGTCACCACACTTTATTCTGGCTATGAAACATTTATTTCTGTTATATGAATGGACCTCCCTAAGATAAAGTTCTTGATCGTTTGCGCGAGCGAGCAAGATATTTAGATGGAATTACGAAAATCCACCGCCGGACCACTTATGCCAGTAAAGTGTCGTCAGTATGAAACGGTTATTTTTGTTTTCTTACTATTCTCGACTTTCCAAAGGCTTCCATGTCTTTTATGTGCTAAATACCAAGGAACTTGCCAAAGATCGAAACCATAAACGGAACATTTAGTAACCACTTTTGTGTAAAGTCAATACGACACATCTTTTTGTTGTGAAAACATACGGAACTTATGGGATATTGACTTCTCCTTAGCGGGATAAATGACGATTTTTCGGGTGTCTTTAACGGTTAAATTCGTTAATTGTCGAACCACTCATTTGCAAGGAAAACTCCAATGAAAAAATAAAAACTGATTATCTATTTGACACAAGAAACAAAGGAAAGACCATTTTACCCTTATTTGTATAGTTACGTGTTTGTATGACAAACACCCAACAACAAGAAAAGGGGGTGAAACCGTTTCCACACCTTTATGAAACTTTCCATTCCGTCATGTCTGGTCTGACAAGGGAGACGTAATAAGTTGCTTTATGGAAGGTGACAGACTATTGAGCCGTTGAAGAGAGAGGAGGGAACAATGAACCTTTGCTTTTATAAATAAAAGGTTGTCAAAAGTAATACACTTTCCAGTATTTGTGACTTGTACGAGCGGGTGAACTATCTTGTATGTTAAGTAGATTGTTTCAACTCTTTAAGAGAAGATTGTCCAGTTTTAGGTCATCAGTCATGGGAGTCTAGTCTTGTATGAATGCTTTATTTGTACAATTGTCAAGTTTAGGGTGGGATTCTGTTCACTCTTTTTCTCTTCCTTCAAGAGTTTTTGGCTCGGGGGGTAGATCCGTGGGTCTCGGCGACACCCCCGTCGACAAAGGTGAGTGGAAGGACCCAGTCCCGTCTGGTCTTGAGGAAGGGAGGACACTTCCAGTCGCGGAGAAGGAGACGGTAGAGGACAGTCGTGGACCTACAGGGTGGGTGGGGACGAGCAGTGAGTGGTGGAACCTGTGGACTCCTCAGTAGGTTTTGACCGGAGGTTCATCGATGGGGCCGAGGTGGGTGGCAAGGGGTAGTCCAGAGTCCAGGACCAAGCACACCGCCGGGTGGGGAGATACCGCGGGGGACGGGAAACGTGTGTGTGGGGTGGGGGGTGGAGGTCCACACTAGTGACACCTATGGCCAAGGGTCACGTCGGACACTGAGTGGAGTCCGTGATCGTGAAAGAAGGGAGTGGAAGACGTTAAGAGACTGGAGACTGGAACGGAGAAGTGGTAAGGAGGGGGGTGGTTGTTCAGGACCACAGGAGGGGGGGTGGCAAACTGTCAATGGGGTCAGGGAACTAGGAAAAATCGATGAGACAAGTCAAGTGTGTTGACCGACTGGTGTGTGTCGACAAATACGGTGGACTCCGGAGGTGGGTGTGGGGACACGTAGGGTGAAGGGCTGAGTGCCAGAGAAAAGGGTTCTACTGATCGAAGGTACAGGCAGTAGCCTAGAGACGAGGGGAAGTGGAGGTACGGGGCCCGAGATGTGTAAAGAATCAGCACGACGAAGGTCGGGAGGGCACTGGATTGTGGGTGCTTAACGACGACAAGAGGGGGCCCTTAATCTCGTCGTCGGGACCGGACCCCATTGGTTACCGTAAGGGTGACCTTGTGGGTGGAGGCATTTTCCGTTGTGGTCGTCGGTGAGTCGAGGAGTCGGCGTTTGCACCGGTAGACGGAGGGAAGACCCGAAGGGAGTAGTCCTGAACCCACACGGAAAGAGAGTGAACAGTCCCGACCTGACTTGACAATTGTACAAATAAAGTAATTCATACACCACAACAAGTCGGGGAGTCGACACAGGTTGAGAAACGCTGGGGAAGGAGACAGGTACCTAAGAGGTCCGTCCTTGTGACCTCACCCAATGGTCAAGGAAGAGGTCTCCTAGAAGGATTGGGTCCCTAACTGGGGTTCAGAGGACGTGCCCGTGCGAGGTGAAGGATTTGTACCGGACTTAACCTGGTTAGGGTTACCGAGAGTGACGGTCTTGTTCCGGCCGGGTCACTGGAGAGTGGGTCCAGAGACGCTCACCAGGGGAGGGGGTAGGGGGACTGTGGTCACCCCAGTGAAAGATCTTCAATTTAGTTCAGTGTAGTGAGTGGAAGGAGAGACGACAACGATCTTCTGGATGAGGACGGAGGGACCACCTATCGTCGGGAAACGGACGAGGGTGGTGTGGTTGTCGGGGTCTTTGAGATCGAGAGACGGGGGTTGTGGGGGTCTAGGGGGACGAACACCCAGTCGTGGACGAGGAGGTCCCGTGACGACGGGAGCTTAGTAGTGGACCACGATTATGTTTGCGGGGAGGGTCTCCCCAAGGGTCTAGCAGAGGTGGTAGCTGTGAGAGGACTACGCGGAAGTAAAGTAGAAGATTGACGGGAGTAGTCTCGACACCACAAGGGTCATCAATCCACACCTATACTCTCGACCTGGTATTTCTTCCGACTCGCGACTTCTTGTGTACGAAAACTTCACACCACAACCTCTTCTGAGAACTCTCAGGGAACCTGACGTTCCTCTAGGTTGGTCAGATAGGACTTCCTTTAGTCAGCACTTATAAGTAACCTTCCTGACTACGACTTCGACTTTGAGGTCATAAAACCGGTGGACTACACTTCTTGACTGAATGACCTTTTCTGGGACTACGACTGTTTCTAACTCCAGTCCCCCACCGTCTCCTATTCTACCAACCTACCGTAGTGTCTGAGTTACCTGTACTCAAACTCATTCGAAGTCCTCAACCACTACCTGTCCCTTCGGACCGTACGACGTTAGGTACCCCAGTGTCTCAGTCTGTACTGACTCGATGACTTGTTGACGGGATCTCGGGTGATTTTGATGTAAGTGGTAGACAGAGGGGCCGGTCTTAAATTCGAGAAACTCCTGACCCACAACGAGAGAACCAGTACTGACACAGGAGTCTAAGAGCGTGTGTCGTCTGTAGAGTACATAAACGACTTGTGGACGGGGTAGCACAGTACTGGAAAAGTCCCTCGTCCCTTGCACGAGATTAATCCACAAAGAGAGGACGTGGATTGTCTTCGTACGTGTACCGTCTTTGTTCCAGTCTACTCTGTCTACCCGGGAGGAGAGAGTACTCCACAATGTCTGTTCGGTGAAGGGACTGACGGGTGGTCACGTTCAGACGTCCTGTACCGGTTGGCAGGCCACGTGACGACTCCTGCGTCTGTCAGGACCGGAACTGGGATGTGGGTCTCAGGACTACCCCTTCGGGGCGACTACGACGGTAACGAACCAACCAACCACGATACTCCGACGTCCTCCGCCGCTAATGTCTTTTCTAACTCTCCGATTTCTAGACCATAAAGGACAGTGATGTGGAAGGACGGAAGTTCTGTGTTGACTAAGTGATCACGACCTCTCGGGTGGTCCGTTTTGAAGGTCTGAGTCAGGGGTTTGTGGTTCGTTCAAACGAACTTGTTGTTGAGTAGTTCCCATATAGACTCGTGTCATAAAAAGTTCGGTGTTCGGTAATTCAGTTATGTCACGAAAGTAATGATTGTGACAGATTCTTTAATGTCTTTTCTCTCGTCGTGTATGGAGTCGTTAATCCTATGAATGCACCCACACCCACGGTCCATTACGACGTTCTAAATGAAGACAGGTATAAAGTGACAATGACAACAAATCAGTGAGTCAACACAGGCTGAGACACTGGGGAAGGAGACAGGTACCTAAGAGGTCCGTTCTTATGACCTCACCCAACGATCAAGGTAGAGGTCTCTTAGAAGGACTAGGTCCCTAACCTGGACTCAGAGGGCGGAACGTCCGTCTTAGAGATGGTGACTCGGTGATCCCTTCTAAATGAAGGATGACACCTAGTAACAAAAGTTTTCCCATTCAGTCAGTGACCGGATTCACAATAAAAGTGCAAAAATAAGGTAATTTTTGTTTTGGATTTAGGTATTGAGTATCTTGTCTTATGTGAATAATTTTCAAATCTGTCACATGTTTTTATTTCAGACCTATAAATTAGGTTTCAAGTTGTACTCATATTAGAACATTCCACTGAAGAAAGGAAATTATTTATTGTGTAATTTTAAAATGATAAGACCTTCGTTTAGTAGAGGATTGAGAAGTAGTCGTTTTAGTAGGAGAAGGTAAGAGAAAAACCGACGTCAAAACCCAGAAAGATAAACTCCCGGTTCACCTAGGTGTATCCTCCGTAGACCCAAAGTATCGTCTACCACTGTAATCTCCTTGTCCTTTTTGTCGTTTACATCTTGGTCAATCTGAGTAACAGTTGTCACTCGTTGGGCTTCACTCGTCCTTACGGAGGGTTCAGTGCTCTTCGAAACAGACACAAAGTCTTTGAGGATGACTGGGGGTCTACCTGCGCAGACGGGGAGACGGTAGGGTCGTCTGGGTGTCCGTGAGTGGACCGAGGAACAACGACGACGAGAGTATTCCGAGCAGACACGGTCCGTCACGAGCCTCGACCCGTGAGTCAGCGAGCGGAAACGACGGTCGCGATGTCAAGACCGGTGACAGACCTTTGTCTTTGTTGTCCACAACTTGTACGACCCCCTTGTGGTGTGACGTAATACTTAGAATGTCATATCAATAGACGGTTTTTTGTCCGACCAACAAAGTAGACTGTCGGTCAAAGGTTCCTTACATTAAGAGCAGAAGACTCTAAAAATTCTTTAGGGGACCACCCTTCGAGATGATATCAGTCTCGTAGTGAACTCATCAGGAATGTACCGAGTGTAGGGTGGTCCACGACCTCTGTGACCGCTTCCAGAGGGTCAAACCCCCCTCCCCGACCCGGTGGTGGACACACGTCGGACCCTCGGTGGGGTCGGAGTATCGGAGTCACCCGATCCTCCGGTGTTTGAGAGTGACGTACCGGCACTCAGACCACCTTTTCACCGTCGTCACTGGAGAGTGGATGTGTTCCAGTAAGGACATTCTACGTCGTCACCAAAGGGTCCACACCGGGACCCTGGTGGTGTCGACCCTGGGCCAGTCTTTGTGTCTCAGGGTCCGGGCAGGACCGGTCGAGTCTCTCCGACCCCAACATAGACAAAATTGGTCGGAAGGGTTACTGAGACTATGTGCTATTTTGGACTCCTGGGGAGTACTCCTTCCCGTGACTCCAAATATTTTGTTTAATGACTCTTTATTCCGATGTTACTCTGGTCAGACTACGTGTTTTTTCTTGGTAAAAGTTTCCGGGAGTTTGTAAAGTTTTTCTCGTTAAAACATGTTTGATTATTAAGACTAATATACAAGGGATACCAGGAGAGAGGATCCGTTGTGAAATTTTGAGGTCAACATCCGTACCGTAAATAAAGTTGTGTGGTGTGAATTTGGTCGAGTCCAGACCGGAGTTGACTTGAGTACTTCTTTAGGGAAAGGGGAAACACTTGACACTAAGAGTGGGTCTGTCTTGGTGGTCTCTACAGGTGCGACTCTACACTTGCGTGTAGTGACCCAGAGGGTCCCGTCTTCACCTTCACCATCCTGACCCGTGGGAAATTGTGTGTCCGACACGACAAAGAGTCACTCGTTCACTCCCATCCCCTGCGACGACTCCCACCCGGTACAGGTGCCCCCCGGGTACCACGACGTCCTCCCCGGGTCCTCCACTTCACCCCTCCTTAGGTCCACCACGGTGTCAGGGTATCTGAGTCTGGGATTTCGGTCCCTCTCGGACCGGGGCCCGAACTCTCTTGACCTCCGTCTCCTCGACTGTCCGTCCGAGGCCCTGTCACATCCCCGGACCCCTCCTCCACCCCGGTAACCGCTACTGTCTTTTGGTCCTTGTTTTTCCGTTCACAGCCTTTTCACTTCGTTCTCTCGGCTCACGGTGGGTCCCGGTCCGGGACTATGGACCGGGTAGCCCTTCGGGTCGAAGTCGAGGGTCTTCGAACAAACACGTGGTCCTGACGTACAAACACAACCCGACTGTACTCGACCTACTCTCTTCCCTTTTAAACGATTCTTTATCGTCGTCGTCGTCACCCCTCCGGGGGTCCTCCGGGAAGAGGTGTGTCGGAACCGGGAGGAGCCGGACTCCGTCGTAGGGTCCCGGACCCCTGTGAGAGACCCCGACCTGTGACAGGAGGTCCGAGACTGAGTCGAAGTCGTCGAGAGTCCTGTGGACCGATCCCCCCGGTCTCGAAGGTTTCACCTGAAATTTGCACTCCGGAAGATCCCCGGAGTCGGTGTGGCGTGTTCGGGTGCTACTGGGCCCTTCCGTCAGACCACCACCCAAACCCTCCTCGGTCAACGAATGAGACTTGGCTCCTAAAGATCTCCCTTCGCATCCTAGAACTTGAAGTCATTTCTTGACTGCGAGGGGATCCCAATAAGGAATTTCCCTGTGGGTTAAGTTTACGCGAGTGTCGGGTCCTCGGACGGAGGATTCTCGTCCCCTCTCCCTCGTCTCCCGACGACCCCGGGAAGGATCCGAGAAGAGTTCTTGCGTGTCCGACTAGGTGTTGAAGGGTCGACGACTCTTGACAACCACGTACGTCCGGGTGCAAGGAGTAGATGTTGGGGTTAAGGTTTGTCGCAATTTCGTCCAAAGACCCCCCTTGTCGAAACACAGTTCTTATTTTGGACGGAACTGGACTGCGATAGGACCCGGTAATAAATAGGAACCACACTTGTAAGGGTAAAGTGACTTCATTACTCTACAGTGGACTATGACTCCACTGGGGTCCTGACAATGTATCGACCCCAAGGGGACCTCATCACCCCGACGGGAAGCCCCGTAGGTCCGTGGGACGACGGACGTCACCGACGTGTGTGGACCCCTCGTTTCGGGGCGGAAGTTCCTCTCCGACAGACTCGGTACAGGGTGAGGCGGTCCGTCGCGGGTGTCATCTAGTCCCGATCACCCAGGAAGGTTCAGCTGACTAGGACTGAAGGAACTCCCGTTCCCGGGACAAAGTACAGCAACCGTGGGTCGCACGTCGGTTGTCATTACTTCCCTACTTTCTTTCCGTAGGGATTCGACACCCGGTCCGGACGGACGCAACACTGGGGACCTGGTGTTCGTCTGTTGTCCTACTTCAGTCAAGACACACGTACCGCCCCGATTCACACCTGTGTTGAGCCTGGGGTTAAATCGTGAACCAAAAGATTAATCAAAGGAATTTTGGTGGGTTGAAAGGGATTTATAGTGAAGATGATGGGGGACTTTATCTCTTTCTTCCGCCTAAGAAAACTGCCCCCAACCCCCCACCCCCACCACCCAACCCCACCGCCCTTCCTCCTCCTTTTGTATTGTTTAGAAGAATAATTCATTGCTACAATGTTTGTCAGTGTCTCGTCCTTGAGTCCTCGTCGGGTTTCGTCGTTCCAAACGCACCGACCAGGTCTCCGTACGACGGGTCACGGGTCCGACCGTGGTTAAAACGTAACTGTACGTCTCCAGGTAGTCGTAGGACACTCTGGGGAGGAATGTTGTTGGTAGACTTGTGACACTGTGTCGCTTGGAGTGACCATACCTGCGAACGCTACTAGATGTGTTGTGTCTGGTAAATGAGTAGTTAGTCGTCTTTGTCCCGACCAAGGAATTGTTGATTGCGGACGTTTGTGGACAAGTATTATGTCGTCCGACTACGAATCTTTTCATTGAAATTCACTCTATTCACTGATTTTCACTTTCATTCACTCCGAACGACATATATTTTTTTGTTTATCCTGCAAAGACCTAACAAAGTTCCCCAACGTCTTCGGTCACGTGATCCTAGACGGGTGGGATCGGAGAGGTCCCTTTACCTGTGAGTGGTGACGGGCGTGAGGGCAGAGAGGCCGGCGCCCCTGTGGGCGACGACAGGGCCGGTCTGAACTACGCGATCTCGTTCTTCTGGTGTACAATTGTTGCTGGGCGACCTGTGTTCAGGACGAAGTCACTTTTATTCTTATCTACTATAGGACGTCCCTGGTGGTATCGGTTCATAACTAAATAACAATTTTGCGTCGGGGGTCCGGACTGACCAGGACGGAGGGTTCGACCCAAGTACACTGGACAGGACCTCAACCAGGGTGTCCTCCTTCCGGGCCGACAGGACCTTTACTCCGTCCTTGCACCTCTGGGGTCAGGGTGATGTGTGTGCCTACCGTGAACCCTAATTGTCCCGTCCCAGTGGGTACGAAGACGTTCATCGAATTTTTGGTTCATGAAAGGTCTACACTTTCGAGTCTAGAATTTGTGTCGTCGATCTCCACCTCCCTCTTCCCCTGAACTCTCACCCGACAAAGACGAAATCGGAGTACACTGTTGTGACCTGGTCTTGACAAAGTCCCCCTTTTCCTGTCGTCCCGAAATTTTAAGTGGAAGGTGTCATTTCCGTCATAATTTAGATTGTTTGTGGATTCCAGACGGGTTGTCAGATGAAAGGATCTATATTTCGTGGGTATTCAGTAATCTTAATAGAGGTTTGACACTGTAAGAATCTAAAGAAAGACTTAGAATACCAATAAGACACAAAACGGGTTCAATCTTAGAAACTTAATTATGACTTGGACGGAGGTCGTGATAGTCAAAGAACATACATATTTCCAAACAACTCTCTTTTGTCATAAGTCATTTATCTTTGTCTCTCACAACCTGTTGATAAATGTTGACTTAATTTAAAAGAGTTGTTTCCAACTATAGAATAAATCTAGAAATTATGATACTTGTATTAAGGTATTTATTGAGTTTCCTGTGTAATAAATGTGGGAGTTTGGGTTGTTGAGAGGTTAAATAAATATTTAATAGTCCAGTACCTACCCCAATAACTATTACATCAGACGATCCTTCTTCTTTTGTGAAAAAGAGGTACTAGGTTCTGAGTTCAGACATGTTACTTTGTGAGGATTTTGAGGTTTATATCCATTTGTTCAAGTTTAATAAAAGATAATTTTTCTTTGGAGTGACCCTTGGGGTAGAGAGGGAAACGGAGGTGTCTGTTTTCTTTTGGGTTTCTACTACATTGTTTTATTTTTATAAATATAGATATGAGTCTAATATCTTTGAACCAAAAGTAGACACGAATCTACAAGTCAGTACAGGTTGGGAACGTTAGGGTACCTGGTATCGGGTGGTTCGAGGAGACAGGTACCCTAAGAGGTCCGTTCTTATGACCTCACCCGACGACAAACGAGGAGGTCCCCTAGAAGGGCTGAAATCCCTAGATTGGACGTAGAGGACACAGAGGACGTAACCGTCCACTTAAGAAATGGTGATCACGGTGGAGTCTTCGGGTATCTACTTATTAATGGTCGTATAAATTTCTGAATCTGTTACTGTTTTATTAATTTGAGTATTTCTGTTTACAGGTATATTAGAAGGAGGGTCATCCCTTCCTTCTTCCTATGGACCCCCGTCCTCCCTGTCCAGGTCTGACCCCCTTGGAAGACCTTCTTCTCATTACCTCGTCCATGTTGTCATTGCCGAATGACTCCCCGGGTCGGGGTGTCGCTTGTCCCGCCCACGTCTGTGTCCGGGTCCCTGTGTCCGTGTAAAGTCCCTGACTCTTCGGACAGAGTAAAGAAAGAGTCGTACACCAGACACGACTACGGTCCTCTTCTCTGCGACGGTAGAAGAGTCTCAAAGCTGTGGAGTATTTCAAGGACCCTTAGACCTGACTAGACCCCCTCACTCCATACCTATATCCTGACTGTACACTTCCTTTGTCGATACACTGTCTTGTCGGTGTTTTTTACTGGCCCCAGACGTAAGTCCCTGTGCCCTTCGAGGGGTCCAACAAAACAATTCATCCCCCTTTTACGTCCCATATTCGTCATAAAACATTTTTAGAGTGAAAACATTTTTTTTTTTTTTTCAAGGGTAAAATTTTACGTATAACTTATATACAAACATATATAAACATTTTTAGGAACCCTTATATTTATGGTTTTACTATTATTATCACTAGAGTTTCAGTACCAAATTACTAGAAGTCTAAAAAGAGATGTGTAAAATTAAACTTATGATGAATGATTTCAGTAGATGGATATAAAAATCTTATTGTGAACAAAAAGGTTATTATACTTTTTTTTTCTACGGTAAGGGTAAAACCCCCTTTTTACTCTCTTCTTACATTTGTCTCCTCACAACCTTCTGTCGTGGGAGGGACGGTACTTGTGTGTTGTGACGAGTGGGTGTCCCTGGGTGGTACACCGCGGGAGGCCGGTGTGACAGCGGACAGGGGGCCTCTCGGCGGTGTCCTGGGCCCCCAACCCCACCCCGACGTTTGAGAGGGTCACTGACCTACAACGACTGTAGGTTCATACACCGGTAAAAGATCGTTGCGGTCACTGTCTGACCCTGTTTGGACCAAAGTGACACCTGTCAAAGGCTTACGATTGACCCCCATTCTTCCTGTTTTCGGGTCCCAAGACAGGTGGTGTCCCGAAAATAAGGCATTCTCAATCTCGGAACAGAATCTTGTTCCTTGTCTACAAGTGTTCAATTCTTAGGAATTCTTCTGACTGAAGTTTAAGTTATCTTTTGTTTTGACTTCCGGAAAAAAACACCGAAGTCGAGGTTTTTTGGGTACTTGCACCGACATGGAAGGACGAGTGTAGAGTCGAGTATGGAAGGACGGAGACGTGGTCCGGGACTCGAGGTCGGTGTGGGAGAGACTCCTGGTGTGACACAGATACCCGACCCGTCTTCACTGGACGTAAGAAAAATAAGAGGGTGGTCCACTGGTCGAAGACCTCGTGGAAGGGGTAAGCTGACAAAGGACTTGTCCACTTGGATCCTGATCGTGTCTCGCTACCTTCGGGTGTTCCGGGGGTTCGGAGTCGTTTTCCGTGGTCTCGGAGTGGACCTCTCACAGCAGGTCGGGTTTAGTGATGTACAAAACGTGGTTTCTATTTACAATATACCCAATAGGAGACCAAAAGAAAGAAGTTGAAACATTTACGTTATTATATATTTTACACGTTTTATAAGAACGATGAAAATAATGTTAAAGGAAATGTCAGTTAAATGTCGACACGGAAATTCTCAAGAAGTGTACCTGAGAAAAAGGTAAATTCTTTATATCGGTTTTTCCAAAGACGAGTTTATCGAAAACCTTTATTAACCTTTAAATCCCTATTCATGGTTGATGTAAAATATAATTAAAACTTACAGGGTGCCATAAAATTCAACCGGTTTTGTTTGTTAAAGAACTTTGACAAACTAAAGAGACCCCCCCCCTACCCTTACTGTTTATAATTCTGTCCATAAGAAATAAATAATTACAATGTTATATTGACGAAAAATGTTACAACATAATCAAAGACGACATGTTGTTGTATTTAGTGGACATATACACGTATATTGAGGAGGGAGAACCCCTTAAGAGAAAAACTTATAAATTCTTAAATCTTTAAGCTAAAGATTTTAACTTGTTTCATACTTATACGAAGTAAAAACCTACTCGTTACTTTTGAAGGACGTAACACATTTGACAGAGTGAGGGTAGGAGAAAACGGAGGATCAGTAAGGGAAAATAAGAGATGAAGAGAGATCAAACCCGATTGTAAAAAGAGAAAGAACATAAATTTTATAAGTCAGAAGTTAAGGACGAGAAGAACAAAACGAGAAAAGGCCAACATGTCGTTTCAAAGTGTTTAAAGAACGTTGAGTACAAAAATACAAGTCCTTTCGTCTTTATGTTTTACGACTCTTGGGTCGTGACGACCCCCGACGTCACAGGGTGGGACGGGTCGACAAACAACGACGGGGGTTCCTTGTCCCACGTCCGAGGGAGGTCCGGGTCCTTGAGTTGGGTCTCGTGTTTCCCTCTTGTCAGTAGAAGAGGTATTTACAAGGTCTTTTCCTGTGTGAGGAGACTTTTCAGTCAGGTGTCTTTACTTGAAGTCGAAATTATAGAATATGTCCTAGATCCCCGAACCGCTCTAGGTAATAGCACTGGGTGTATTTGGACTTAGGTAAATGGACAGGAAGACACCGTCACCAAATCAGTGATTCAGTACAGACTGAGAAACACTGGGGTACCTGACATCAGGAGGTCCAAGGAGACAGGTACCCTAAAGGGACCGTTCTTATGACTTCGCCCAACGGTAAAGGAGGAGGTCCCCTAAAAGAGCTGGGTCCTTGACTTGGACACAGAGGATGTTACGTCCACCTAAGGAGTGGCAGACTTGGTGGTCCAGATGTGTTTAGGAAGAAGTAAACTTTTGTCAAAAATTTCAGGTACCGGATTAAATAAAACACAAATGAAAAGGGAAATTTAGTCTGAAACATAGGATTCGACCACAAACTAGTAAACTTCCATTGGGAAGTCTTCGTATTGAGATCTGGTCACAAAGAACTTGTAGCACCTAATTTTTTAATGGACCTCTTGAATAAAAATTTTGTGTCTGAGAACCTGAGGTCTCTAGATTTAAGGCCCCGGTCCTATCCATATCCCGCCCCGGGGACGAGACATTCTGATTCAATTTCAAGAAAATCGAACTACTCCAAAAGGGTCCACCACGTCCCCATTTCTTTCACTTTCATCGAGTCAGTACAGGCTAAAAAACGCTGGGGTACCTGATATCTCAGGTGCCTTAAGAGGTCCGGTGTTATGACCTTACCCATCGGAAAGGAAAGAGGTCCCCTAGACGGGTTGGGTCCCTGACTTGGGTCCAGAGGACGTAACATCCGTCTAAGTAGTAGTCGACCCGGTGTTCCCTTTGCCTTCTTTGATCTCACCCATCGGATAGGGAAGAGGTCCCCTAGAAGGGCTGGGTTCTTACCTTGACCCCAGAGGACGTGACGTCCACCTAAGAAATGGTTGACTCGATAGTCCCTTCGACGGAGGATTACTTCGTCTCCATTCTCTGTGTCCAAGTCAGGACCCAGTCGTTCTAGGGGACCTCCTCCTTTACCGTTGGTTGAGGTCTCAAGAACGGACCTCTTAGGTCCTGTCTAAAATTTTTCTTATTTTGTCTAGTGTAGGAGGTTCGTTTGTGTTCTATTGGTGTAAAACTTTCGTTTATACCTTGAACCCAAATTAATGGATTCCATTAATAGATTCAAGAACTTTTTCAAATTCGAATTTCTTATATAAAGAAAGATACTTCCTGTCTATGAGTTTTTATTGTGATTTAAAAATTTATCAGAGTTTGTGTCCTCCCTCATGAGTGAAAGTCTTCATTTTTATGACGTCCCTTGTGTTTGTGTATGTTGGGAAGTCCGTGGTCGTGATAAGAGTCACGGTACAGGATGATATGTTGTCTCGTCGGGTTGTTTTTTGGTGGTGACGATATGTGCTCAGGGACGTAGAACCAAGGGTGTCCGTACCTGAGAGGTCGACTTCAGTCCAGATATTTAATTGGATGCCAATAAACATCACCCTTTTAATGGTAACAATCAGATAATCATCGGTGGGTGATTCCTGATGTAACTTAGATTAGGTGAAGGAGACTAATTCTTGTTCCAAGACTGTCTTTAAATACGATTTTGATGTCAAAGTCAATAGAGAGGAAAGTACGATCTCGTATTTTTATTAAAGTTAAATCGAAATAACTGTCTTCGGGACTGTAGTGAGTCTACTCGTGTTTTCCGACTACAAAAGTCTTGGTTGTCTGTCGTCCAAAGTCGAGTAAGTACACTCTATGGACAAGAGACTAAAGAAAGTAAAAAAGGTCAGAGAAATCAAAACAACGTATAAGAACTTGAAGAAAGTTAGGTTACAGACACGTCTCTGCCTGGTTCTTTGCATCTGGATTTAATACTTTTGGTAAAAGTCTCTTCACAAATATGTACCACAAGTTTCTTGTTTAGTTGTATGAGTTAGGAGCCCCTGTGTCAGACTTACTACGAGTGTTTGTCACAAACAAAGAGGACTTTTTAGAGACGTCAAACGTAAGGACCGGAAGGTTCTTCACCGGAGGAACTTCCTCCCGAATCTTGCTGAACCGTGTGGACGGGCGACGGGAAGTCCCCTCTGGTACTGTAGATGTTAAGCTCGGAAATCGAGGAGTGGACAAAGAGGAAATACGTAAATGTTGAGGACTATACAATATATAAATAACAGAAAAGGAAGGGTGATCTTAGGTTCGAGATGTTCCAGTCCTAAAAGTAGACAGAACAAAAGACGGTGCAGGTATCCTGTCCTTGTCACGGTACATGGTCGTGACGTCAGTGGACTACTGGAAAGACCCAAGTAGTCTTTTTATGAGACGAGTTTCACTCCGACGTGTACCCACGTCCACAAAGAGGATACGATCGTAGTTCCATCCGATGACTAATATGGACAAGACTTTTAATGGGTCCGGGTTCACAGGACCTGTAAGGGACACCGTATCTATTAGCAAGCTGAAAATATTCCTTAGGATTTGAGAGAAATTTCTTTCTTTACACCGGAACGACCCTCCGCGAGCGAGACGGCATGTTACGTCTCCACGACACTGATGACACCACCAGGAAGTGGGTACAGTTCACGCAGGGGTCCCCTGTGGACTTTCGTGGGTTGTCTTCCATACGTCGACCATGAGACACCCACCTCCGGTTCCTACGACAATCTGTAAGGCTGGTGGGGTGTTGTCTTAATAGGTTAGGGGTTTTAGTCACCACGTCTCCGACCTTTTGAGACGGATCGTCTGACGACCCAAAGGTAAAGGTTTTACCTTAATGATAATGATGATGATATTACCCGAAGGAACTATCGAGTCGACCATTTCTTAGGTGGACGTTACGTTCTCTGGACCCAAGTTAAGGACCCAACCCTTCTAGACGACCTCTTCCCTATCCGATGGGTGAGGTCGTAAGAACCCGAAGGGAACACCAAGTCGACCATTTCTTAGACGGACGTTACGCCCTCTACACCCAAGTTATGGACCCGACCTTGATGATATTACTAATAAGATAGTGACGAGGGTAAATTATAGATTTCGTAGTCAAAGGGTCCCACCGGTTCGAATTCTTAATATAATTTTCAACAACTTTTTTTTTTTTCTTTGTCCTTTTTTAGTGTGTAGGTCCAGGTGACGTTTGGAGTCCCTCTGAGAGACACCCGACCCGATACCTAAACACCAAAAATGTCCGAAATGTTCATTAGGGGTACATAGGACAAAAAAACTGACCACAGACCTTTGACGACACTAGATTACTTGGGTGTAGACTCGTCGTAATGTTTTGGGGAACGAGGATCCGAGGAAAGTTCCGGTATTAAGACTCGAGACGAAAAGTGTTTTCGGTTTAACTGTTTTTATAATGACTTCCTTGTACGTCGTATAGATTGGGGACCTAACCTGACACGGTAACTTTTGAACCGGGTCTTTTCTAGGCAAAAATGACTTTGCACGGTAAAACACATATCAGTGTTCCTGTTGTAAGTATTACCAGAAAAGTGTGTGCATAAGATGAACAACGTCCCTACAATCGTCCTCACGATTGCAAAGAGTCACTGGAACGGGTGGGAGGATACGTAGAGTTGTGTTGACGTCGTTCTCGACTTGTCTAGACGAACGAGGTTTTCTTGATGAAGGATAAACGAGTATTTATCATTTCTAAAGTAAGTATGTTTGGTGGCACAAAAGAGAAAAAGGAAATCGGAGTTCCGACGACGACGACGACGATTCAGCGAAGTCAGCACAGGCTGAGACACGCTGGAGTATCTGCCGTCGGGTGGTCCGAGGGGGCAGGGACCCTAAGCGGTCCGTTCTTATGACCTCACCCGACAGTAAAGGAAGAGGTTACGTACTTTCGCTTTTCACGTTCACTTCAACGAGTCAGCATAGGCTGAGAACCGCTGGGGTCCTGACGTCAGGTGGTCCGAGGAGGTAAGTACCCTAAAAGGTCCGTTCTCATGACCTCACCCCACGGTAACGGAAGAGGTTACGCACTTTCACTTCAGTGAGTCAGCACAAACTGAGAAGCACTAGGGTACCTGACGTCGGATGGTCCGAAGAGGCAGGTACCCTAAAAGGTCCGTTCTCATGACCTCACCCAACGGTAACGGAAGAGGTTCGGGGTTCCGACGAGTCCCTGTTTATGTCAAATCACTCTTATATGTTGGAACTTATGTCATAAGAAGGGACTTTTCAGGGTACCTGTCTCCTTGGACCCTCTCCCAGTGTCTCTCAGTCTGTGTTGACTCGTTGACTCATTTGTGTGTCTTATGTCAATAAAACAGGAGAAGACCTAGGACTAGAACAACAATGACATTGTGACGTAATAATGAAGTTTAACGTAGTTTGGGTGACACGTCATTCTAACACTATTTATAAAATATGTTTCGGTTGACATATTTTCCCTTTATTCCATTTTGTATTACAAATTTTTATTAGATTATTTTTGATAAACGACAGTCATAGTCGTTCTAATAATCGTAAGATAATAGTATTTGAGATTTCCATATAAAAGTTAGAGTTTTTCAATATATAATTTACCTATCAAATTTTCCGGAAAAGATATTGTATGGTCTCAAATATTTGAAATTTTTTAGTTATTATTTGGTTTTAGATCAGAATTTTAAAGTGTTTCGAAACTTTATATCTATAGAAACGATATCTTCTCTTAATTCACCATATAAATAAACAAAAATTGGCTTCGGAATGAAAATTTTTTTAAGAAAAAAAAACCGGTCCGATGCCTTAATCGTCTTAAATCAAGGGACTGGTCCCTAACTTGTACCCGGAAGTCGTCACTCACCCACTTCAGGAAAGGTGATCTGACGGTCCTTTAAAGGGTTACTACATAAATTTAGGTGGATGTTAATTTAAGATATTTTTACACACGATTCAGTGAAGTCAGATTGAGAAACACTGTTATACCTGACGTCAGGTGGTCCGAGGAAACAAGTACCCTAAGAAGTCCGTTCTTATGACTTCACCCAACGGTGTAGGAGGAGGTCCCCTAGAAGGGTTGGGTCTCTGACTTGGACATAGAGAATTGTAGACGACGTAATCGTCCGTCCAAGAAATGGTGATCGTGGTGGTCCATGAACGTATCAGTTAAAAAGACTAGGATAGTAGTGTATAAACTTATGTACATGGTTTTCAATATCCAACCATAGATGTATACGTCGATGACATCGTTTCCATTAATAATGTAGAAATCTGTATTTTACACTCTTGGATATGGGAGTGTTCAATATTTGACATCAGGGTGAATGTAAGATGTAAAAGACCTTTAAAAGACACTTATAGAAATATTCACAGATTACGAAAGACCATCAATGGATATTCATTTTCTCTTTTGTTTGTTTGTTCGTTAATATCTTTAAGTGTCCTAAGTCGGTTCCTGATTAAATTTAAGGTATACGACCGTGGTGAAGTGACCAAATCTTCTTACTGAAAGTATGAACGGTGTTTACATTCATTGGTGAGAATTATGTTGGAGACCTTCTTTTACGTGTTTATTTAAACTTTTTCCTTATTTTCGTCTACATTTGGTCACTACCGGCTTTGAATCAAGATGAAGAACAAGATGAAGAATTTTATTAAACTCTCTGATTAACGTTACAATAAGTGGACCTTTTCTACTTTTTATTGAACAAAACGTCAAAAATAAAACTTTGTAATTCTTCAAATATCCTCCGTAAAATAAAACATTATTTCATTAAATCGAAGTGTATAGTCGTTTCTTATTTTTTTTCACTTAAAACCTAGTTTCTACAAACGCTTTTAGAGTCCTTTATCGAAACCGGGACACATCCGGAGGCACATGTTCTCCCGCTGGCGGGAGTCTCAGACCGCTCTTACTGGTTCCACTTCGTCCTCGCAGGTCGAGCCGAAACGGCCCAATCGACTCCGTCGAAGAGAAGGGGATTGGATGTGTAGCCTCGAGTCGGGTCTCCTGGAGTGTGTGTGTGAAGTGTCTGCCCGCAAGACACTCAAGTCCGTTGACTACATTATTTTACACACATGTGTCCAATATGACGGTTGTCCTTGTATTGAAAAAAGGAATAACACCATTGGTGACACAGAAAGTATATTACGGAGTTTATACACACGAATAGTTTTCAATTATAATTATTTATGTGTTTTAATCTTGTGTACATATATGTATTACTGGATTTGCTGTCTTTCTTCGTTGTATATAATTTTACTTATTCTCGTAAATGGTGAAGAAGATTTTGTTGATCGATGGTAGTCGACGGTAAAGTGAACACATCCGGATATTTTCTTTATTTAATCTACTTTAATCTACTTTGTTTTTATTAGACACCAGTATGTTGAAATATTTCGGTAAATGGATATGATAGAAGACTAATAAAACTATATACTAATCTAGTAAAACAATAATTTTTGTCGTATATATATTACAGGAAGTGGTAGTAGACGACATAAAACCATAGTCCTCTAAATCTAAGTCTCAGGAAGTTGGATTGAGTGTGGAAATAAATCGACATTCTTATTTCGAGTAGTTAGACCCATTTCAAGAGTCGTAAGATATCATTTGGAAACGGTCAAGAAACCGAATCATGGAGCCCGAACCTTTGACTCGAAATCCGAACGTTTAAATCATGGATTTCCGTTAAAAACTGGAACATAAACTTGTTAATCTGAAGTTGATTTTTATTTCATTTTTTCTTAAGATGAGTAGGAAAGAAATAGGGGAATTTTTCTTTATTTACTTAAAAAAAAGATTTTATTTGTACTGGTCCTAAAGATATCTGATGATAATTTTTAAAGATTCTTTTTTAAACTGTTTTATTTTCTGATCCCTTATTAATTACAAGAGGAGTGAAATAAAAAGGTTTAGTTTATACATCAACTAAATGTCATAATCAAAGTTCACATGTCGTATCACTAAGTTTACTGAGGTAAATTTCAACAAGATTTTATATCCGATATAAGGGACACGACGTGTTATACCGAAACACAGAATAAATAAAATAGGAGTATTGGTGAGGGAGGGGTGGAACAGGAGGTGGAGGTAAAAGGGGTGTAAATTACAATTTTAAGTCAATCCGGTTTATGTTTCGTCTTGTACCATATTGGGTTAATAAAAACTTAGTCTGTACATAGCTTGTAAGACTATACTTGAATTTCGGTAGAAATTTTCAAAGTAAGAATTATATATTATATACCTCTTCCGTTACCGTTTGGTGAAGTCACAAGGACGGAATTCTTTTGGTGTTTGTCATACTTTTCCGTTTTTCTATACTGTGGTTTGACATATTACGTATAGTTAATATTTAACTCTGTTCACTTTGTAAAGATAATCCCAAGAAAGTCTTTAATTTGGGTCGGGAACCTGACTCTATCATTAAAAGATTAACTGTTTCTTTATTATCAACGAACGACTCTACACTTTTTGTACTTCATGGAATTTCTTCAAAAAAAAAATTGAACACGTATTTTTCATTTATATAAATAGTGTTATTTCTGACTCAGTTTACTTTGTGTCTTTTACCTTTACTGCTTACTTACAAGTGATATTGACAAGTCCTCTCGTCGTGCAGATAGTCTAAAGTCCATAAATTGATTTGTGTTTTAGTATTGTCAATGAATGACATATTCTCTTCGAGAAAGTTTCATGACTTACCGAAAAAGTGTTTTGACCCACAGTTACATTATCCGGGGCTCGGTGAGCTACTGGAGTTACAACCTGCCCTTTATGGATATACTGACTTCTCACTTGATCAGTTGTTGCCAAGTCAGACGTCGTAAATGGGTGACCGGTGTCATTAAATAGGTCACACTGTACAGAATTAATTTTGTGTGATCGACAGTCTTCGTGACATGTTCGAAACTTTAACGTTTTCTAAACCTCTTGAATTCTAAGCGAACTGTGTAAAAAGTAAATAGACATTTGTAGAAAAATTACATGACTATGTGTTAGACTCAGTTTAATTTATACATTATCTAAGTTTTCGTTACTTTAGTAGGAAGTCCTCTTTTTACTCAAACTTGAAAAATAAAAATAAAAAATAATTTTAGTTAGTTTTTGATTGAAATATAAGGTGTCTACGAAATGAAATTTAGTGATGAGTAAATTTTCGATTATTCGTAAAGATTAAAGATTTTGAATTTTCCGGACGACAGAGGAAATTTTATTGAGTACCTTCCATCCGCTCTGGTGTATGGGTGGAGCATCATCATGACCTTGCGAACCCTGAATAGGGGGAGCGACAGTATGTCGGGAGGGTCAAATCTGTCCCGGGACCTCAGTCACCCTTGTTGCGACTAGTCGACGTAGTTGGTAAGGTATCGAACTGACCCTAGAAGGTAATTGAGCATAGAATCTGTTAAAATTAATTCCTATTGTATTAAAAAGATTTAAGTAACTAGTTCTTCGTTTGGATTTCGGTTGTAAAGTTATTTTTACAAAGAATCAGATATGATTACACGATACATTGTGACAAATGAGGTCCAAAAGAAGTCTCTACTCCTACTTTTTGCCCCAGAGTGACCTTTGTCGTGAAGACAGGGACACATGTGGAACGAAAAGGAAGACGAAGTAGTGATGGGTGATTCTAGCGGTGTAAAGATGTTCTTCATTGTCACACGACAAAATAAGTTGTAGAATAGGTTTTAAACAAGAATTGTTTCTGTGCACCTACGACACAAGTTAATAAGTGGGAGAGAATTGTACTCGTTGTAAAATTTTCTTACCAAAGACACATGAAAGGCTACTCAAAAAAAGATTAATATCATGTTCGGGTTCTGTCGAAAAATATCGAGACACGGAACATTTAGGAGACGTATGTAATTTTATTAAATAAGTATGGTTATGAATGTCTGATGATTAATAAAACATAATCGATGGAATTACTTTTATAAAGTTAGGTTTCAAAGTGACTTTTTATTCAGAAGATAAAAATTACTACTGTTTGTACTGTGGTGTTCTTTTTGTATTTTTATTCCTTTACATAAGTTTATCGGAGTTTGTGTAGTTAACAAACAGACCTAGGTTTGACTAGTCCTTCTTCTGTGGTCGTCCAGTATTGTCACTGTAGAGTCCTCTTTTCTTGAGTTGTTTTGTTATTTCCGATTTTCTTTATTGTTTGTGATAGACGAGATGTTGATTTTAAAAAATCGGTTTTTTAAAATAGATGGGATGGTCTTCTTGTCCTCTGTTATACATTTTGTAATAATAAAGACTAAAAAACCGTGTTACTTGTCCAACATCCTAGAATCAAAGGACCGGTCCTTAGTTTAGGTCCCGGACCGTCACTCTCGTATGTCAGGATTGGTGACCCGATGGTGCCTCGAGGGACTTCCTAGATTAAATACGAGTCACTTCTCGAACACACCTGAACTATACTGTGGGTTAATGAAGTTAATAATAAAGATTTCTAATTATTATCGACGGTGAAGATTTATTAAGGAGGATATTGCGTGTACTGGGAAATTTTGTCCTAGTGAGTTTATTATAAAAGTAGTGTATAATTTGGCTATCGATCTAAAATTTTATATAGGGGTAGTTAATGAAGTGACCAATTCAAATAGATCATTCAGTGGTCGACTCACTTAATTACTTTGGTAAGAATTCCTTCTATGTGTAAACGATAGACCATTTCCTGAACCCGCGACAAAGAATCCTAACGTACTTCAAAGTCCTTTGTCAGGTTTCGAAGTAGTTCGGCCAAATCGAAGAATATCCATTCCGGAGCTTTTCTTCCTTTTCTTTTTTGTATTTAATATTTATGATCGTGAGCATCATTAAAAGAGTTTCATTGTCTTACTTATAAATTTGTACCATTTATAAGTAGGTCTTTTGTTTTATTTTTACTTGTGTTAAACAATTTTTCCCTCTCTTCTATCCTTTAAGGTAACTACAAACCCTCTGTGGTTTGTACGGGTTTCGAAAGTATTAAATTTTACCCCTCACCCCGTCCTTACTGTTTACCTATCTTTCCTATATTGTTTGTCAAGTCTTTGCTCGACCCAATGTCTTAAGTCAGTCACCCGTAAACTCCAACTCCTGTCGATTCCTTGTTCAGCATTTTCACCCTCCTGTTCACTGGTTCATACTACTTTTTGGGTCTCAGGAGAGCTTAAAAAGGAAAAAAAACTTATTTAAGTATTAAATAAGTTTTTTGTCTCTTTTGTTTCGATATATTCATACTTTTCTTTTGTCTTCTTTTACTAAAACATTAGAACTCCACCCCTTCCCGAAGTATTTCGTTATTTGTTTATTCGATGTTCAAAAGTTTTCGGTTTATACTGATGTATTTTGTGTCTTTTTAAGGGAAAGTGCTTTCTTGATTATTTCGAGGAAGTTCGTTACCTGATCCTCTGTGTAAATTTACGTACTTCTTCGATTTTGTCCACGGACCACTCGCTGGAGGACGGGGTTCCCGAGATGTGAACGGGAAGAAGATGGATGGGGAAGGAAGTGTACGTCGAAGTGACAGACGGATACGGTGATTTTGACGAGTAAGGAGGGACGGTCGAGGAGAGTGGGTCGGGGTTGGGTCCTCCCACCTTTTTTTTCCCGGTGAAAGGGTAAAATGAGTGGTTACAATATTTCGCGAAGTCACGTTCTTGTCAGTAAAGAATCTCGGAGAAATATCTTGAGCCGACGGAAGAGTATCAGAGGTGAACGTTTCTGACATAAGGGAAATAATCATTCTCGGCTGCCTAATATAGACAGTCTCAAGTGTCGATTTAGACGTATCGATGACCGAACACGTTTAAGTAAAAGGATTTATTTCATAGTTTGTGTGTTTAATGGACTTCGAGAAGTGTGGAAGAGACTGAGAAGACTCTAATGTCTGTACTATTTGCCTGAAAGACTTTAATGTCTATCCTCTTTATGTGTAAAATGTATAGGACCAGAACGGTCTAAGTAGGATGTCTTCTCAAAATTAGTAGTTCTTCAAAGAATACTTACTGAAGAGGTGTCAGTACCAGACTTGTGGGGTGGTGAGTCTTCAGTCACCGAGCTAGAGGACAGTGGTATACTCGAGGGGTGCGGATGTTGTGGGTCTGTCGATGGTTCCGTGGTTGACGGGGGTGGTGGTGGGACCGACGTACCGGGTACCTAGGGACGTGGTGGTGTCAGGTGTCGGAGGTGACATAGGGGTCACAGTGAGACTGTGACGGACTGTTCCTGTGCCGGCAGGAAGTGGACGGGACACGTCCGGAGAGTGTATTGGTCGTCCCTTCCAGGAGTCCCAGTCAACTCCGTAGTTCACTACCGTACTTCCGGTTCGGGAAAGAGAGGGGAGGGACGGGGATATCCTGGGGATGGAGGTCGGACCCTAGAGACAAGAGGGCGTGGCCGAGAGACGAGAGTTCTTAGGACGAAGGGAAGCACGGAGGGTGGGTAGTCTCAGTAGTGTGACACTCGAAGAGGAGAGGACAGAGGTAGACTGACCGTGAGACCGGAGGAGTTAGGGGTGGGACGTGAGACACGGGATGAACGAGGGACTTGTGTGTCGACGACAGAAGTATGGTCTCGACCCGGAAGTTGTTGTCAGTGAGAGTGTCAAGACCTCCGACCTCCCGTTCCTAGCTCCCCGGTCGTCCGGACCACAGATTGTTCCCGGTACAGGTCTGGACGTCCACGGGTGAACGACACAGGAGTCTCCCGTCCCGAGACCAGAGGAGAAGAAGATTGTTTCCGTGTTTAGGGGAGTGTCGGAACCGATTTGGATTCGGGGATCGAGGTTTATGGTAGTGTACCCCACACTCCCGACGTTTATACTTGGACCCCCTCTACTAGGAGGATAAGTGCCGTAGATAATAGTTTCGAATTTGGAGGTTCTCTGTTGGTCGGTTCAGGTAGAGAGTAGGACTGCAGGGTCGACCCTAGTCAAGGTTCCAGGAGTAAGGTCCTGTCGGGAACGGGAGGACAGGTGTTTCGGTCAGGTCGTGGGGACCTGGAGTGGGACCACAGTACGAGGGGGTCGAGGAGGTCTCGGAGCGGAACCGTGGTCGTGTTTTTATGTACCGAGGTTATGCACGAACACTTTTCGTCTTGAGTGGTTCATTATGTCCTTTCTCTCCAACCAGCGTCGACGTGAGAAGTGAGATGACAGGAAAAAAAGTTTGTAAAAATTCCAGAGGTGTCGGATCTTTACTTTTTAGACGTTCAACAATGGGACTATTGTACTGTCGTGAATCTGACTGCATCCCCTGTTCTAATCGCATGGACCTGTCTCCTGGGCCTTTCCGGTCCCCACCGATCACACAATTCCTCTTGTCCACTGTCCAGTCCTTTAGTCACTAATAGTCCTGAACACTTTTTCCTGTTTGATCTTCGTCAATTTTAAAGTGTTTCCAGGGGAGTGAAGTTCCGTTTGTCTACCTCTTTGTTACCTTAGTCACTGTCTGAAATAAAAGAACCCGAGGTTTTAGTGACGTCTGTCACTGACGTCGGTACTTTAATTTTCGAGGAACCTTCTTTTCGATACTGTATGGATCTGTCACATAATTTTACGTCTCTGTGACGAAACGGTTGCTTTCAGGTATATCAGTTTCGATACCAAAAAGGACATCAATACATACCTATACTCTCAACCTGGTATTTCTTCCGACTCGTGGTTTCTTGACTACGAAAGTTTGAGACCACAACCTCTTCTGAGAACTCTCAGGGAACCTGACGTTCCTCTAGATTGGTCAGTTAGGATTTCCTTTAGTTGGGACTTATAAGTGACCTTCCTGACTACGACTTCGACTTCGAGGTTATGAAACCGGTGGACTACTCTTCTCGACTGAGTAACCTTTTCTGCGACTACGACCCTTTCTAACTTCCGTCCTTCTCTTCCCCCTCTGTTTCCTACTCTACCAACCTACCGTAGTGATTGAGTCACCTGGGTTCAAAGTCGTTCGAGGTTCTCTATCACTTCCTGTTCCTTCGGACCGTATGACGTCAGGTAGCCCATCGTTTCTCGACCTGTGTTGACTCGCTGACTTGTTGTTGTTCTTTATCACTTCAATGCTTGTGTTGACCACCCAGGTGTCTGCTAATCTAAACCGACTCCCTCGTTACTGTCACCAAGACACTTGGACACTACATCAGTCACAAATGGATTTCTTCTGGTAGAAGAGATTCTCTTGTTAATCTTTTCAGTCTATTGAGTGATTTTTATGAAAACTCCCGTGACCTCTCGATGACTCCGTTGTCTTAAACTTCGGTTCTAAGTTGTTTGTGACTCGGATTTATTCGTGTCACTTTCTTTTCCGACTCTTTGTAAGAATTTTGTACTCCCGGGACACCTACCTCCACTTCTCTCCCTGTCTGTACTGACGTCGGGGTCCTTTCCTCTGTGTCGACTTGTCGGAGTTTTCACCCTATCCTCGCTAAGGCCTCGTAATGTTTCACTGGACGACGTCTAGGTTTACACTGATGTGAGACGTCGTTCTTCTGAAATTTCGTACAAGAATTGGGAGACGTTCAAACTCTACAGGGCTGGTTCGTCCTGTGTACCCTACAGTCTGAATCTTCTTTATTGTTTTCATAAATCTTGGAGGTTATAGGTGAATTTTTGTACCTGTCTTATTTTTGTATAAAGTATAAAATTCTAAGATTTGATATTATAAGACTTTTCTGATGTATTATCACTTATCACTAATCACTTCAGTGAGTCAGCACAGGTCGAGAAACGCTGGGGTACCTGACATCGGGTGGTCTGAGGAGGTAGGTACCCTAAGAGGTCCGTTCTTAGGACCTCATCCAACGGTAAAGGAAGAGGTCCCCTAGAAAGGCTGGGTCCCTACCTTGGGTCCAGAGGGTGTAACGTCCGTCTACGAAATTGGAGACTCGGTGGTCCCTTCGGACTGATGTATTAATTTAAGATTATTTTCCTTGTAAGAGTCCATAAAAACCGAGACTTCATCCGTCAAAAGTTTTGCAAGAAATGTACAAAATACTTACATAGGTTGTAAACAAAAATGTTCATTTTATTATATTTACATAAATATTTACTTTGACTATTTTCAATTATTTTAAATCAACATTTATCTTTTTGTTTATTACTTTTATTTGTCACAATCAAACCCCAAAAAATAGGGGGGGTTCTTCTTGACAACACCGATAAGTCAACGATTCAGTACAGACTGAGAGACACCGGGGTATTTGACGTCGTGTGGTCCGAAGGAACAGAAAGTGATAGAGGACGTCAAACGAGTTTGAGTACAGGTAAGTCAACCTCTACAGTAGGTTGGTAGAATAGGAGACAAAGGGGAAAGAGGACGGGAGTAATCCTTTTGTCCATTTAGAGACAAAACAAAAGAAAAGGACCGACTACGACAGACTTCGATGTCCGAAGTCGAAAGGACTTACACAGGTAGATGGTTGTGACCGGAAGTGGGACAGGTACACGTCGAGATTACCTCAAGAAAGAGACTCTATTTCTACTGGAGGGATCGCCAGGTGACTAATCCTGAGACACGAAGGTGACAACCTCCGTACCGAGGTAAGGACTAGTCCTTGATTTTAGGGACGTTCGACGGATCGTACCGGTTTTTCTCTTCCTTTATCCTCATTGTCCAGTTTTAATTTTTGTATCGTAACAATTTCCTTTAATACAAATCTTTATTTTTATAATGAGATGAAGTATTAATAGTGTCCATTATCATAAGATCTTTTCTCAAAGTATTATTATAGCGAAACTAGTACTTTAAGGTAGATTTGTGAAAAAAAAAAACGACCAAAATAAGTACTTTACTCTCGTTCATGTGTTCGACTCGTCTGGGTCCCTCTACCACTGTTGGTCCCCTAGGTCGTCTCAAGGTAGAGTGGGTGAGGTGGGTCCCAGGGGCGGGGCGCCGACTGACATAAGTCTGGATGGGTTTGTGATCCGACAGTCTCGTTCGTCCGGACCCTCCACTCCCCCCGTCAGGGACACGTAGATTTGTGAAAAATTTTTGAATGAACTAATTTCAGGAAAACAGAGTCCATACATTAACGAAACAAATAAAGGTCCAGTAAACGGTCGAGATGTATGACTCTCCGAAAGTGTTGAAGTTGTGTGGATATTTTATTTCGTATTTTTTCCAATAAAATCCCCTGAAGGGTCCACCATGTCACCAATTCTGATACGTGAGGGTTACGTCCCCCGTACCCAATCTGTACCCAGTCCCTTGATCTGGGATGTACGATGTTGATTCTCAAGTATACGGCGTCGAGTTCTGGGGAACATGGGTTGATTCTGGACCGCGTTTTATTTATCTATGCATTAAAAATTTTTGTAACATTGAAAATCTCACAGGAAACGATTAAATGGTATATTATACTAAACGAACTATTCGTCTTTAGTGATAAACGTTAATAAATAAGTAAAAAGATTATTGTTTTAAAATTTAGTTATTTTCTTTTGTGGTACAGGTAGGTTAGTGTCACTTAAAGAAAGAATGGTCAGTATTGGATGTCGTTTCCTACAAAGTTAATGTCCTCGTTACTCAAAACGTCGACAGTACTATATGAAAAGACGGTACCGAAAAGATGTAGTTTTTTTGTTTTGTCAAAATAAATCTTTATGCCATATTTTTCAAAGTTAAATGAGGAATTTTATATTTAAATACGATGACCTCTTCTCGTCTCTTTGTCGAGATCTTTCTTACTTCGTCGACCCGTTTTCGCCTTTACAACTAGTCGACACCTACACGGACCATCACTTTCATTTCAGACTACGACATTTCTTGTTATAACGTATCCTTCGACCTTACAATGTGGATACTTAGTTCCATTTAACCTATACCAGTTCGTCCTCTCCCCTCTCACTTGTGACTCTAGAATCCTTAGTCACTTGATTTTACCTACTCTTACCCACTTAAATTAGTCACTGGTAATATAGATGATAACACCCGTTCTTAAGCAATCTTCTTTACCTCATCGGGAGTATCAGTTGCATTCTGAGGTTTTACGTTATGAACCCCCGTTAGAGTTTTTGTTGTCTTAGTAGAGCCGAGCAAAAGTTCCGTTTGGTAAGTTATAGTGTCATTAGGTTCAGATACGGGGTTGGTCATTACGACTTCTTCGACTTCAACTTACCAAGATACTTCTGGATGTTCTGGAAGATCTTACTTGTGGTTTTTTTCTACAGGAAAAGTAGTATCCCCTGACCTTACGTTTTCATCCTTCAGTTCTCTGTGGATCTCGTTGTCCGTTCCAACTGGAACTTCATGTTTTCCTTCGTCCCGTTTCCGATTGTCTCAAAACGGTTCTTTTACGTGACCAGTATCGTTTGTACGAGAAGGTTGTTGTGTTCTCTGCTCAGATCTGTACCTGTAGTGGTCTACCAGTTTAATAAACGTCGGTTTCAACCTCTTCGATATATGTCAGTCGTTTTCTGGTCCTCGACTGACACCGAGTCTAGTAGTCGAGGAATGACGTTTTAAGTCCGAATTTAACTTCTTTCATCCCTTTTGGAGATCAAATACTGAATTTAGTTTAGTAAATACTAATATGTCACCTCTATTGTTTGTCTAAGTTCCCTAAGCTAAACCATCCTTCTGACGGACTTCTTGATACCTACCTCCAAGTATTGTAACATGTCCTGCCCCACTGGTTTTGATAGGGGTTCTTTTTCTTTACGTTTTTCCGTTTCGCCAACAGACTCCCCCGGAATGTTTGTCGACTGTTTTCTTCTCTTTACTTTCCGTTTCTTCTTTCCCTTTCTATATGGGTACACTTACGTCGTGAGGTTTCTGATAGTTCCTCTTTATTCTTTCGGAAGAATTCACTTTTTAGTTTCTTTATCTACTTTTGTTATCTTACCCTTTCTGGTTTCTAGAGAAGTTCTTTTGACCTCTATGATCCCCTGATAAAGTACGTTTTTACCCATGTTATTTCCTGTCTTTACCGTTCCTGGATTGTCTTCGTCTTCTCTATTTCTTCTCCACTGTTCTTATGTGTCTTCTTGATGTGTTTTTTCCATAATTACTGGCCCTATTGGTGTTACCACACCAGTGAACGGATCTCAGTTTGTAGGACCTCACACTTTAGTTCACCAGGAATCCTTCGTAATGACACTTCTTTCCATCGTCTCCACTATCTTAAGGTCTACTCGTTAAAATTTAAGATTTTCTACTACGACAATTTCACAAGTGAGTTATACGGTCGTGTAAACCTTTTGAGTCGTCAGCGGTGACCTGACCTTTTCCAGTCAAAAGTAAGGTTTAGGTTTCTGTCCGTTACGGTTTCTTACAAGTTTAATGACGTGTTAACGAGAGTAGAGTGTACTGTCATTCTGATACGAGTTTTAGGAAGTTTGATCCGAAGTCGTCATGTACTTGGCTCTTGAAGGTCTACATGTTCGACCCAAATCTTTTCCGTCTACTTGGGCTCTAGTTTAGTGGTTGTAGACCACCTAGTGTCTTTTTCGTTCTCTTAAGTTTTTTTTGTAGATGAAGACGAAGTCACTAATACGATTTCGGTGACTGACATACCTAGTGTTGTTTGGTACCTTTTAAGAATCTGTACCCTTATGATCTGGAGGAATGGACGGAGGTCTCTTAGGATATACGTCCAGTTCTTCGTTGTCTTGTCGTCTGACCAAGGTTTAGTCCTTTCCTCATGTAGTCCCGACATATAACAGTGGGACGAATAAATTGAATATGCGTCTCATGTAGTACTCTTTACGACTCGATCTACTTCGTGTTCGACCTTAGTTCTAACGGTCCTCTTTATAGTTGTTAGAGTCTATACGTCTATTGTGGTGGGAATACCGTCTTTTGCTTCTTCTTGATTTCTCGGAGGACTACTTTCGGTTTCTCCTCTCACTTTTTCGACCGAATTTTGAGTTGTAAGTCTTTTGATTCTAGTACCGTAGACCACGGTAGTAAAGTATCGTTTATCTACCCCTTTGTTACCTTTGTCACTGTCTGAAATAAAAAAACCAGAGGTTTTAGTGACGTCTACCACTAACGTCGGTACTTTAATTTTCTGTGAACAAGGAACCTTTTTTTCGATTCTGATTGGATCTGTCGTATAATTTTTCGTCTCTGTAATGAAATAGTTGTTTCCAGGTGTATCAGTTCCGATACCAAAGAGGTCATCAGTACATACCTACACTCTCAACCTGGTATTTCTTTCGACTCGTGGTTTCTTAACTACGAAAACTTGACACCACAACCTCTTCTGAGAACTCTCAGGGAACCTGTCGTTCCTCTAGGTTGGTCAGGTAGGATTTCCTTTAGTCAAGACTTATAAGTAACCTTCCTGACTACGACTTCGACTTTGGTTATGAAAACCGGTTGACTACCCTTCTTGATTGAGTAACCTTTTCTTAGGCTACGACTTTTTCTAACTTCCACCCTCCTCTTCGCCGACTGTCTCCTACTCTACCAACCTACCGTAGTAGTTGCGTTACCTGTACTCAAACTCATTCGAGGCCCTCAACCACTACCTGTCCCTCCGGACCGCACGACGTCAGGTACCCCAACGTTTCTCAGCCTGTGTTGACTCGACTTGACTTGACGAGGAACCTTCTTTTCGATATTGTTCGTATCTGTCACATAATTTTTCGTCTCTATAGTGAAACGGTTGTTTTCAGGTAGATCAGTTTCGATACCAAAAATGTCATTAACACATGCCTACGATCTCATCCTGGTATTTCTTCCGACACGTGGTTCTTATCTACGAAAACTTGACACCACAACCTCTTCTGAGCTCTCAGGGAACCTGACGTTCTTCTAGTTTGGTCAGTTAGGATTTCCTTTAGTTGGGACTTATAAGTACCTTCCTGACTTACGATTTCGAGGTTATAGTTTGGTCAGTTAGGATTTCCTTTAGTTGGGACTTATAAGTACCTTCCTGACTTACGATTTCGAGGTTATGAAACCGGTCGGCTACGCTTGTCGACTAACTGACCTTTTCTGGGACTACGATCCTTTCTAACTCTCCTCCTTTTCGTCCGCTGTCTCTTACTCTACCAACGTATCGTAGTGACTGAATTACCTGCGCTCAAACTCGTTCGAGGTCCTCTACCACTTCCTGTCCCTTCGGACCACGACGTCAAATGCCCCAGTGTTTCTCAGCCTGTGCTGGATCGCTGACTTGTTGTTGTTATTGTTGCTCGTATTTGTGACAGATACCCGTCGATACAATCGTTAGATAAATGTTTAGTCCAACTTTTGGTGCTGACCCTTTGCCCTAATCTTCCGGTACTGTTGGACACCCTAGTCGTCAAGAACCAGACACTACGGAGACTACTTTCTTCTTTTCGTCCCTCACCTTCCCCCTCCCTCCCTGCGTCCCCTGTCTGTGTCCTGAGACGTCGACTTCGAGACCCTGGACATGGCAGACCCCTTCACTTTCTCACTTTTGGTGGTGACTTCTTCGACACCATTTATGATCTTGACTTGACGATGTACAGAGATGTCTCGACGGATTAGAAGTGGAAAGTATGTTTACCTCAGTCTAAGTACAAATGACATCGTATACATAAAGTAAGTAAAATACCGATTTATTATAAAGTAACATACCTACCTGGTCTATAAAAAATAGGTAAGTACAACACCTGTAAACCCAACGAAGGGAAGAACCTACCGACGATACTTGTAAACAATTCACTGACACGTCTACATACGAGATTAAAATTCGTATAAGTATTGACGAGTAACTTCGTAAAAATAGTACCAACGAAATTTTAAATAGTTTATTAAGATTGTAGAGACAATAAAGTCACAACCGTAGATACCTAACAGAAAAAAAGTGACTCTAGAAGGACCAAGAACCAAACCACTCACTAATGACTAGTTTTGAACCTGTAAAACTCCTCAAGGGATCGTTGGATCAGTAATCCCAAGACCCAAAAGTGATGGTACCAGACCCAAGTTAAGGATCCAGTCCCTTGACTCTAAAGGACGTTCGACTTCGTGTCGGTTTTTTTTTTCTTTCTTTCTTAAAACTGTAAAAACCATATATATACTACTACCTTATAATGAGTCGGTATTTTTTCGTACTTTATTGTAGTACACGTCGTTGTGATTACCTGGATCTCTACTAGTATGATTCAGTTTATACGACAAATATGCACCTTAGATTTTTTTACTATTTTACCTGAATAAATGTTTTGTCTGAGTGTCCATATCTTTTGTTTTCCCTTACCCCTCACATATATATAATTATGTATCTGTCATTTAGTTGACAAAGTTATTTTTCAATTTTTGTTTTATTACAAGTAAGTCCTAGAAGTTATGATGAAAGTGGAACTAAAATTCCTAAACCCTTCACTACATAAAATTTCTCCGTTTACGAAAACATAAAATAAACCTTTTTTGACTATCCATCTTTTATTTTTCTGACTCAAAATAACTTTAGAAGACAAAATCGACAGAAAGAACTGTAGTGAGGTCATCCGCCTCTTCTCTATAGTAGAGTAGTGAACGTCTAATTTCCCTCTACGGGTGTAAGAGGTGTCGGACGAGACTGGGAATAGAACAGGAAACCGATTTTTTCGTCCGAAAAAATTTTTTACGTCGGGGACCGAAAGACTGAGGGATAAAGAAGTCGAGGGTCCGAACCTTCGCACTCCCCTAGTGATGGTCCGGCGAGAAGTTCAGTGATCCCGGGAACGAGTAACCGAGAGAACAGAGGTGTAAAGAAGAGTAAAACAAAATATATGTTAAGGGTCCCAAAAATAAACATGAATCACCTTGCTTGTACCTTTTCATGTAGATGAGGTAGAAGGGTTTTCCTATTCGAATTAAAAATGACAATTTGATTGAGGATTCCTAACTCCCGAGAGGTGTGTCTCGAAAGGTCCATCGAGATCACCATTTTTTTTTTGGGTGGACGGTTGCGTCCCGTGGATTCCCTGTACCCAATCTAGGGACTCAGTCCTTCTAGGGGACCTCTTCCCGTACCGTTGGGTGAGGTCATAAGAACGGACCTCTTAGGGGTGCCTGTTTCCTTGAACCTCCCGATGTCAATTCTCCCAGTGTATCTCAGCCTGTGATGATTTCGCTGAATCGTACGTACATATGTATGTTACCTTATAATAAGTCGGAATTTTTACTTCCTTTAGGACAGTGTACAATTTGTGTCTACTTTTCGGTCAGTGTTTGCTTGTTTATGACACTAAGGTGAGTCTACTCCAGGGGTCTCGTCACCTAAAGTATATTGTCTGTCGTCTCACCACCGACGGTCTCTGACCACCCATCCGTCCTCAACCTCCACCCCTCAACACGTCACCCATGACTCGACGTCACACCTTCTGCTTCTGAAGACTTGTGGTCAGTGTTTAGTTACACTTACAAGGTTATAAATTGTGATAGAAACTTTTCTTAATAATAGATGGTACCAACTCTATTTAAAATGTAATACACATAAAATGGTGTTAAAATTTTTTGACTCGGGAGAGAGTATGTTATATTAAGGATTCTACGGGCTACGTATGAGTTATAATCTTACAAGTTCGGTATGAGCTGTCTCTGATCCATGGTATGACCTCTTTCCTTCTTTTCTATATTTCTCTTTCTTAAAACAGAAACCCTCGATGTTAAATTAACCCGTCCTATTTTTACGTGTCTCTATACAAATTTGTTTCTATTATACTTGTTTCAGGATTATAACGTGGTCTACGTCTCCCTTTCGTTTGATGTCTCTTTGACTCATTTTTATTGACCCTAATTGTACTCCTGACTCTAATCAAACTTCCTCTTTTGTCTTAAGTCATTTCTGTCTTTACTACTTTGTCGTGATAAGATCTTTATATCACTTGTGTTCAGAACTTTCCTTATTAGTCTTACGTGTAAGTTCAGAGAATCTCTTCCATTCTGGTGTAAATTAGCAATTCACGGGTTTTATAATGGAAAGTGCAAGGTAAACAGAGTCTACTAGTAAAAAATATCGAAGTTAGTGATTTAATCATACACCCAGTAGGACCCCCTTTTCACTCCCTTAGTCTTCATTTGTGACTCTTGACCCACCGATTAGTCGGAGTCGTGATCCGGTGACATGTGTCACCTCTCACTCACTCAGAAAGACTTGACAAAAGGAGCACATTTCGTCTTGAAAGAGAAAGAAGACTACTGGACAGTATGAGAAGTGACTTGATTACGTCTAAGATCGTCGACTGTGTTCCAGTCCGACCTTTCGTATCCTGGTTCTTATACCTTCGGTACCAACAGTCATGTTTGTCCACTTTAGGATTCAGTGTACATTAACGAAATTACTGTAGTCACTGAATCATACTGGGATGTAACTGGAGATGAAGGATAATTTCTGTGCCTACTAAAGAAAGTGTTATATGTAATAAAAAAGAGTTATACTTTCAATATATGCTATTAATTGTAGATGGGTCGTGAATGATACAAGGTCCTAATTCGTAAAGTGTACGTGAGGGAGTAAGCTAGGAGTGTTGGGATATGTCGTCCGACAACATTAATCACGATAAAATTCATGTTTCCTGTTCCTCTTATTTATGACTCTTCACCTCGGTTGGTGGTGTGACGGTAAGGGAACATTAGGTAGTTCTTTTAGACGGTCCAACGATAATACTTTAGTTGCAATGATATGGTAGTACTAGATAGTTGTACCTGTTAAAGTGTACTAAACTGATGTGTATTCTATTGTAATTCCTTACTATTAAAAAGTATTCTACGAGGGAAAACAAAAAACTCATTTTAACACGTCAGACAAATTTAGTATTAGAGGTCGGGATAAAGTTATCAAGGCAACAGTTGGATTAGATTTATTGTACTTTTACTTTTTTGTGTAATTATGTCCTGACCGTCTTTGGACTTCTCAGTAGGTAGGGTTGAAGTAGTGAAGACCTCTGTCTCTTCGTGTCTCTTCGTGTCGACCGATACATTCTCAGAAGAAGTATGAGTGCGAACCGCTTTACATAAATAGTAGAAGTAGTTAAAGATCACCTTGTCGTTAGTCAAAAACCTTACTGAAGAAGTAAAAAAGAGCTAGAGGTTACCGTTTCATTGATTCTTAGTCTAACTTCGGACGGAAGTCTAAACCTCGGTATGAGTACTACACGAGTTTTCTTCTCTACCGCAGGCTTATGACGGGTCAAAATTATTTACACTGAGGTTACAAGACGTATTAAAATTAGGACTTTTTTTTTACCTGAGGGAAATTTTCAAACTTGAGGGGTCGACCGTTAGTTCAATAAGGTGTTTATTAAAGGAGGAAAAGAAACGGTACAATGAAGAACAAAACAATTTCTAAATGACTCCAAATAAAATGTGTAATATTTTAAGTGAACGAAATTCATACACTAAGTCATGGATAACGACATGATTGTATCTACACTTTGGTGTTAGTGTGAGATTCAGTAAAGATAAAGGGATCTTTCTTGTGGACACGGGTGGACGTTAGTGAGGAGTTAGATCGGAGGTCGGGGTCCGTTTGCGATTAAAGGAAAGACAGAGAGACCTGACCTGAACGGAAAGATCTGTAACGTATACTTTCCTCAATATGTTGTACCCTGTCACCTCGGACCACCCGACGGTAGATACCCCAGTGTGTCTTAGCCTGTGCTGACTTCGCTGATTCGTCTTCGTCGTCGTATGTTGTACACTATGGGACATGGAAGTAAGTTAATCGTATTAAAAACTCCAAGGAGGTATAGTGTCGTATATTCTCCTACGGTAAGGAAAAAGTAACGACTTATCATAAGATGTGACGTCGATATGGTGGAGGGTAGGTAACTGATACACTATCTATGAACCTGACGAAGATGAAAAACCTATAATATTATTACGACGATGTTTGTGAGTACATGTTAGGAAACACTGCTATGTACAAAAGCAAAGAGAACCAATATATGGATTGTCACCTTAACCAGTATATCATTTAAACGTAAATTAAAAAATTTTTTTGGAATAATAAAAGGTTTCACAGACACGATAAAATATAGGGGTCACGTATTCCTGAGAGTAAAGAGACGTAGAAGGAGTCGTGACTAGTGACAGACATAAACTACTGTCGATAAGATAGAATAAAGGTTGGTGAGGAATTATATTAGGGTAAAGTTGATTTAGGGAAATAAGTATTAAGAGACTGGTAGTCTGGTATCACAAAGGGTCGGAAAAGAGTCACAGGAAAACAGACCTTACGGTAGAGACAGAAGTGAAGTCATTGGTTGAGTTCACATGGAGGAAGTGATTCGGAAAGGACTGTTAAGGACAAGAGTCATTAATAAGGACGTTGAATTCTTTATAGTTATTGGAGTCTATACGTCTACTGTGGTGGGAATACCGTCTTTCACTTCTCCTTGATTTCTCGGAGAACTACTTTCGTTTTCTCCTCTCACTTTTTCAACCGAATTTCGAGTTGTAAACCTTTTGATTCTAGTACCGTAGGCCAGGGTAGTGAAGTACCGTTTATCTACCCCTTTGTCACCTTTATCACCGACTGAAATAAAAAGACCCGAGGTTTTAGTGACGTCTACCACTGAAGTCGGTTATTTAATTTTCTACGAATGAGGAACCTTCCTTTCAATACTGGTTGGATCTGTCGCATAATTTTTCGTCTTTGTAATGAAACAGTTGTTTCCAAGTCGATCAGTTCCGATACCGAAAAGGTCACCAGTACATACCTACATTCTCAACCTGATATTTCTTTCGACTCGTGTCTTCTTAACTACGAAAACTTGACACCACAACCTCTTCTGAGAACTCTCAGGGAACTGACGTTCCTCTAGGTTGGTCAGGTAGGATTTCCTCTAGTCAGTACCCACAAGTAACCTTCCTGACTACGACTTCGACTTTGAGGTTATGAAACCGGTGGACTACGCTTCTCGACTGAGTGACCTTTTCTGGGACTAAGACCCTTTCTAACTCCCGTCCTCTTCCCCTGCTGTCTCCTACTCTACCAACCTACCGTAGTGACTGAGTTACCTGTACCCAAACCCACCTGACGCCCTCGACCACTACCTGTCCCTCCGGACCACACGACACCAAGTACCCCAGTATTTCTCAGTCTGTGCTGACTCGCTGACTTGACTTGACTTAATGGTATGATGGAGAACTGACACCTAACAATTCATGAATGGTATATGATATATTATGATAGAAAAAGATTTTACAAATTTAAGAACCAGAGTGGACCCAATTTTCATGGAGTTCTCGTGATACAAGATATTCAATCTATTGACGACTACTATCACTCTATAGAACGTATTAAGCTTTTGTTTACAAACGCTTTTCACCGTAAATGTTTATTTAATTGAAAGAGTTCCCTTAACGTGACACGGGTCCTCTTTAATACTTGTCATTTATAGGAATTAATAATGGTCTGATTCTATTGAATGACAAAGACGAGAATTTTATAATATTATCCTTTATGGGGTCGTGGAGGGGACGGGTGGAGAAGATTCTCAGTTGTCATTGGGAAGGAAGTGATAAAGGAAGAGTTCGAGACCATTCTTACATTCCTTAATTCATAGGTCAGAGCGTGAGACCTCAGACGATACAAGATTTGTTGACGACAGACTAAACCACATAATGTCACGATTACCGGACCTCCCAATAAAGGATATATCCGGGTAATCGAATCAAAATAAGGTTGACTAGTGTATAGTACGGAAATTGGAAATCGAAGGTAGTATGTTTACGTACGTTCCCAGTCTGGTTTTATGATGTCGATATTCTTTTTAGATTGTGGAGAGTACATGTGTATGGTGTTTCGTGAATCAGGTGACCGTTGTGCAGTCTTCTCACTGAAACAAAGACTTCTTACTGTTTAAAATGTTTGAATGGAGTAAAGAAATACCTGTGAACCTTAAACTAGATTCCGGTAAGCCATCTTAAATTACCGAAACCTTATTAAAGAAACGAAATTTATTTATAAAGGGTATAAGTGAAAGTTGGCAGGATTAAATTTTATTTTAATTACTTATATATTATAGGCTAAAGAAAATGAAAAAGATACTCTGGTTTTTCATATGTCATATTTACGATTTATATTTGTTGTTAGAGAACACCTATTTCAGATGTTCCCTTTCGTACAAGGTATCCCAACGATACCGATTAAGATGAATACTATGTCTTGTGTCAGAAGTAAATGATAACCCGTTATACAGAGTATGGTTGATAAAAAAAGTAAACATAAACACACTTAAAAGTATAGGAAATTCGTCCTGTGATATTTAAATTGAACGAATCTCGTGTCTAGTAAAGTATTCTTATTGACTCCTTTGACATTTAATTGTGATATTTTCTTGATATGAATAGTCTTTTTGATTGATGTGTGTGGATGGACGTAACGATTTGTAGAATAAAAAGTGATATTGAACTATGCACAAATCACGAAGTCGTATGTAGAGTAATCGACTTATGACTGACCGGTTCAACTTTTCTTGGATTCCTTTTTTATAACGTTTCTTTATATATTACTAGTAGAATCCAGGGAAAACGGATAGAAAGATCTCTAATTTTATGATATTGTTACAATCAACGGAGATAGTTCTGAGGGTTTGGTAATTCTTTACTTCAGGTGTCTCTCGTAGAACGTAAGGTCGTACTTGGTCTTGTAATCCTGTCCACCTCGATAGGAGATTTAAGGTGGATTAAAGGTACATAAGAAAGATCAGTTACCTAAACGATAGGAAATTAGAGTCCTTCTGGGTGTTTCTCATATACACATAACAATCATAACGACCAATATTTTTCTCATTCCTTCTATCACCTGGTTTAAGAGAATCTTTTGTATTTGTAATACACCTTTATAGAATTTGGAATTAAACATCTCATCACGACGAGATATACGTTTAAATATTAAATTTATTAACTCGATATCATTTCATACAAGGATCTCCTTTTTCTGCTAGTAATATTTAATAAGGGTTTAGATTTCTAAGGTACCTTAGATTTTTATAATTGATATTTGTCATTTGTAGATTTAAGAAGAAGGAGATTCAAAGTTACAGGAAAAAAGGTGAACAAATCGTATACTTTTGAAGAGGATGACTTTTATGTAGGAAAATTTGTAGTCATATATATACTTTCTTCACAGAAAAGTCTTATCTTATTTAAAACGATCTTTGATCGGCTAAACAAAAAAAAGGGATGATAGGAGTGTCTTGTGACAGAATAATTAGATCAAACTTCGAGAGATTGTAGTGTCTGTGTGCAAGTTTAGAATAATAGATACAACAACTGTCTACAAGTGATCTGAATAACACTAGTAAAGTATTATATATGTTTATAGTTCAACTTATGGACTTTAATTGTCTCGTAACTTAGTGTTAATATGGAGTTTTGTTTTGTTTTATTTTCCTTAGAACAGTTCCATTCGTGTGACTTATCTCGGGTTTATAATCATTAGAAGTTCTCAGGAATCGACCTTCCAAATGATCATAAATGACTAATTTTTACTGATTTAATTTCTTCTAGTGTTTCTACTCTCACCAGGGTAATTGACTTCTCATAATAATTGGATTAAGATCCGTCGAATTCAGGTCATTTCGAATTCCTTGTTCTCTTTTGTTGTTTCTTTTTTTCTGAAGACCTTAGATATTAAGAGTGGTTTTATAGGCATAAGTTGTCCGTGAAACATGAATGACTCATTCAATTTAGGTTCAACTACAAGAGACCGGAACATTGAACAAGAGCAACGGAGTGGTCCTGAGAGAGGAAAGACGGACGTAGAAAACGGAAAAGGTTCCGGACTTTGGTTCACATGTACCACAGTTGAGGAAGTGTTTGAGTGTATCAAGAACCACGTAGTCTCCGCGGACATCGACGTAATGGGGATGAAGGACCCACGAGACTCGCGAGGATGATATTGAGGGGAGAACAGACAGATTGGCACTCGAGAGTAGGGAGTACGTTTCAGGTACACAGAAGAGACCCTTTCTTCCCCTTCGTGTCCCATCCCCGATTATGGACCTGGTATGGACGGGTGTGACTCAAAGAGTAGTGGATGGTGGAAATCCAGATTGGTACGGATGGATGTACAGACTCGATGGTGGCAATCCCGAAGAGACCACCGGGTCGGTTATTTCTTAGACGGATGTTACGTCCTCTGGACTCAAGTTAGGGACCCAACCCTTCTAGGGGACCTCCTCCTTTACCGTTGGGTGAAGTCATAAGAACGGACCTCTTAAGGTACCTATCTCTTCGGACCGTCCGATATCAGGTACCCCAGTGTTTCTTAGACTGTATTGACTCGCTGATTTTGAAAGTGACGTACGGAGAGATGAAGAAAAAAGGAAAGTCGAGAACTTAGAAACCACAAAATTAAGTTAGAGTATTCTTTCCTTAATCCACTCAAACAAACCAAAGACTCTACGAGTTTCGTATCTATTCGGTGCCTGTTGACGATGGATTATCCTGTTGTCTAGGAGTCAAAGTGATTCTAGAATGAGTCTTGTAATTCTTGGAAATTGACTAAAGGTACCTCTCTGACTAGTCAGGGTAATTACGGAATTAGACTATTAATTCAGTGTCTTTGACATAAATACACCACACTACTAGTTTCATTACACTTGTTCCTGGATTCTCTTTTTTTTAATTAATTTTTTTTTCGGTGTCTCAACCTAAGGGTTTCTCGTTTGGTTCTCAAACGCCAAAATGAATCCTGTTTTATAAAATCCCGTCACTCCGAATTTATTATTTTTTTTCGGGAATCATGAAAAAAATACCTAGTGTCATCGAGACGGAAGTCGTCCGACACGTAGTTAGGTCATTAGGTGGTCCGACTTTTTAAATCAGTTGACTATGTAGTCTTAAAAGAGGGGAGGAATTTACTGGTTACTCTTTTTAATGTTTTGGTCGGTTGACAAAAACTGTAGTCTCAAATACTTCGTCTCAATTTTGACATCCGAGAGTTTTATTAATAAAGTCACTTTTGAGGTTCCGGTCAGGTGTCGTTTTACTTTTATAAATAGATCGACACACGTACATACCCACGTATGTGTTTTCATCTGTGTATGTGTGAAGTACTAGAACTTAGAATTAGTCAAATACCTGAATGGTTAAAATTCAGAGGTGTTGACAATCGTTATGTCGAAAGAAGATGGTTGAGTAAATGAAAGAAGAGATTAACAGACTAGAAAAGAAGACCTGACAATTTCTTTTTTGGTTCATATAAGACTTAGTAAGGTAGTGATTATCATATATAATTTAAATTGAATGAAAATTGTATCAGGTAGTACACGACTAATTGAAATTTTCATCCAGTGTCTATTCTGTTTATGTATTTACCGTTACTTGTTATTTACATGGTGACAAAAATTATTGATGTCATATATAAGTATTATTACCATTTATATCGATTGTAAAAAAGTCATATTCACATTAAATTAAAACTCGATTTACGAAATGGATTAATACAGTGAATTAGAAGTATTTTTATAAACTATGTTAATAATAGCAATAAAGTAAATTGACTGTCCCTTTGTCCAAATGTTTCAATTCATGACCGTCAGGTCACCAATCCTGAGACGTGTGAAGGTGACGTCCTCCGAGTCCAAGTTAGATACCAACCCCTTGACTCTAGGGTGTTCACCACAAGTCAAGTCGAGTCAAGTCAAGTCAGCGAGTCAGCACAGGCTGAGAAACGTTGGGGTACTTGACGTCGTGCGGTCCGGAGGGACAGGTAGTGGTTAAGGGCCTCAAGTGGGTTTGAGTGCAGGTAGCTCAGTCACTACAGTAGGTCGGTAGAGTAGGAGACAACAGGGTAAAAGGAGGACGGGGATTAGGGAGAGGGTCGTAGTCTCAGAAAAAGTTACTCAGTCGAGAAGCACACTCCACCAGTTTCATGACCTCAAAGTCGAAATCGTAGTAAGGAAGGTTTCTTGTGGGTCCTGACTAGAGGAAATCTTACCTGACCGACCTATAGGAAATTCAGTCGTTTTTGTTCTGACCCTCGACTGACACCGAGTCTAGTACTTGAGGTATAACGGTTTAAGTCTGAACTTAACTTTTTTCATCCCTTTTGGTGATCTGGTAAGTCCATACTGGATTTAGTTTAGGGAATACTAATATGTCATCTTCACTCTTTATCTAAATTCCCTGATCTAGACTATCTATCTCACGGACTACTTGATACCTTACTCCAAGCACTGTGACATGTCCTCTGTCCCTAGTTCTGATAGGGGTACCTTTTCTTTACGTTTTTTCGTTTTACCAACAGACCCCTCCGGAATGTTTATCGACACTTTTCTTCTCTTCACCTTTCGTTTCCTCTTTTCCTTTCTATATTCGTAGACTTACGTCTCAAGGTTCCTTATCATTCTTCTCTATTCTTTCGGAAGGAGTCACTAGTTACGTTTCTTTATCTTCTTTTGTTGTCTTACCCTTTCTGATCTCTAGAGAAGTTCTTTTAATCTCTATGGTTCCCTTATGAAGTACGTTTCTACCCGAGCTATTTCCTGTCTTTACCATACCTGGATTGTCTTCGTCTTCTATAATTCTTCTCCACCGTTCTTATGTGTCTTCTTGACATATTTTTTCTAGAAGTACTGGTTCTATTAGTGTTACCACACTAGTGAGTGGATCTCGGTCTGTAGGACCTTACACTTCAGTTCACCATGAATCTTTCGTAGTGATACTTGTTTCGATCACCTCCACTACCTTAAGGTCACCTCGATAAAGTTTAGGACCTTCTCCTACGACACTTTCATGACGTGAGTTATACGGTCGTTTAAACCTTTTGAGTCGTCACCGGTGTCCTGACCTTTTCCAGTCAAAAGTAAGGTTAGGGTTTCTTTCCGTTACGGTTTCTTACGAGTTTGATGGTGTGTTAACGTGAGTAGAGTGTACGATCATTTCATTACGAGTTTTAAGAGGTTCGGTCCGAAGTCGTTATGCACTTGGTACTTGAAGGTCTACAAGTTCGACCAAAATCTTTTCCGTCTCCTTGGTCTCTAGTTTAACGGTTGTAGGCGACCTAGTAGTTTTTTCCTTCTCTCAAGGTCTTTTTGTAGATAAAGACGAAATAACTGATACGGTTTCGGAAACTGACACATAGTGTTGTTTGACACCTTTTAAGATTTCCTCTACCCTTATGGTCTGGTGGACTGGACGGAGAACTCTTTGGATATACGTCCAGTCCTTCGTTGTCAATCTTGACCTGTACCTTGTTGTCTGACCAAGGTTTATCCTTTTCCTCATGCAGTTCCGACATATAACAGTGGGACGAATAAATTGAATATACGTCTCATGTAGTACTCTTTACGACCCGACTTCTTCGTGTTCGACCTTAGTTCTAACGACCTTCTTTATAGTTATTGGAGTCTATACGTCTACTATGGTGGGAATACCGTCTTTCACTTCTCCTTGATTTTTCGGAGAACTACCTTCACTTTCTCCTCAACACTTTTTCCTCTACTTCTCCTCTACACTTTTTCCTCTATTTCTCCTCTCACTTTTTCAACCGAATTTCGAGTTGTAAGTCTTTTGATTCTAGTACCGTAGACCAGGGTAGTGAAGTACCCTTTGACTACCCCTTTGTCACCTTAGTCACAGTCTGAAATAAAACCCCCCGAGGTTTTAGTGACATCTACCACTAACGTCGGTTCTTTAATTTTCTACGAATGAGGAACCTTCCTTTCAATACTGGTTGGATCTATCGTATAATTTTTCGTCTCTATAATGAAATGGTTGTTCGCCACACCTCTCCGGGTTTTTTTCTTTGTTTCTTTCGATTCATAATACGGACTATAGTATATCGACCATTCAATGTCTCGGTTCCAAACTTGTGTTTATTCCATTGAGATCTCGGGTACAATAGTATAACAATTATGGTATGGACTTCCCTTCACCTCGGATACCGTTTACTTTTGAAATAGTTACCACCTTATTGACTTCGGGGGTGTTTTCTCTCTTTTTAATAATACTAAATGATGATTTATCTATGGTCTCAACAAAAAAAAACCGGTTCCTCGCGTCGAACACCCTATTGGTTGCCACCTTGGGTCTAGTGTAATCATTCTCGGGCCTCAGGATTAGTGACCTGGTGTTGTCCGTTGAGGGGTGTCTCTGAAGATTGTTCCATTTCTTCAAATTTTTTAGAACTGAGGTAGTCGTCGTGTGCTTCATAGGGGTTTGGTTAGTGTAAAATTTGATCGTAGTCACAACAAAGTAATGGTGAAAGCAGGTTGTTTCATGGTGTTGTGAGACATACATGTAGTGACGGATTTGTTTGAAGATGATGTTTATGCAGTCTTATTTGTAGTTAAGAGGATTAAGAGAAGTTTGCCTGAAAATTTTTCTTATGTCCTTGTTTAATCCAGATATTTTAGTATAAAAAGTCATTTTGGACCCTAATTCCGTTGTTTAAAATAATATCTCTAGACGTTTTAAGACTCATTTACTTATGTTATCTACCACCGAAACATTTTCAATATCTCAAGTCTTAAATTCATGTCTTAAGATAAAAGTTCAACAGACTTTGTGAGATTGTTTACAGAAATTTGTCATGAATGTCTCACAATGAAAATTCGGATTTTACAGTTATATTTTTAAATTTCGATTTTTAGACATTCTCTTGAGGTACTTCTGTCATCGTCATTGGCGGGGTAGGGGTGGTCTACGGTCCTCTTACTTGGGACACACGTCTGGGACGTCCTGCGGGGGTGTCCATGGACGTGGGCGGGCGGTGGGACACGAGTCTTCGGTCCGATGTCTTCTCAGAGGGAGGGGTCGGTTAGTAGACCAAGGTAGTCTGTGGACACGACTCTGAGACCGGTTATTCTTTGTTTCTGTGCAGACGGGCCCCGTCTACAGAGGGTCTTTCCGGAAACGAAGAGTTTCCCCTGGGCTCTGACCGTAGAAGACTCAGATCCACAATTGCTGATGTACTTCCAAAGTCTGAGGGTACTGGGAGAACCTTAGTACTCCTGTCCTTCAGGAACTCTTTTCGGTTCTCACTCGTGTGACACTCGTGACCGATGACAATAAACATTTTACATATCTAAGTGTCACGAGTCCATAGTCATGTACGATGTGTCGACTTAAATACGGCATCGAAAATCGATAAGAGATCATCGTACTTTGATTATGATATTTTTTAATTTAAGAAGTTATAGTTACATTGTTTGTATGTAAAAGAAGTAAAAAAAAAGAAACTTCATACGAAAATTTTATTCTTATAGATAATGTGTGTGTTGGTGTAAACCGGAAGTTCTCTTAGTTATGACCGTGGGTATTTTTACTCTGTACTGAAGTTACACGAGGTCATTTTGACGTGTCTATGTACCCCGACGGAAAGAATCTGCACTCAGAGAAGGATCTGCGATCCTGTTACGAAACTAATGATAAGACGACTGTGTTTGAAAGTTTTATGCATTCCTAATACATAAACTCTTCATTTTTGACTTCTGTACGTTGGTGGTGTCCTTTCGTCGTGTCCTGAACGTATGGACAGAAGTGAGGACCGGAGGTCCCCACCACGGCCCGGGGTGCTGACAGGTTCCCCCAGTTTGCGTCTCGGACCCTGTGTCGTCAGTTCTCCAGAGCAAGTTACACGTAGGTGTGTTAGCCTCCTTGACACTTTGGGACGTGTGCGACAGATTAAGTGGATAAATAATTTACCTTACCTGGAAAAAATACGAATGTACTCATAAGAAATATAGCTCTTTAACCATTCTAAAAATTGTATGTATTTTGGTACATTTATTTTGACGTAATGGTACATTTTTGTTTTTATTGATGAGTCATGAATAAAGAGGGGTGTCATTGGATAGAGACAATACTTAAGATTTGACAGTTAGTACCCTAATTATTGGACCATAACCGAAAAATTAGAAGTAATAACCATAGTATTTGTAATTAAAACAGTGTCTTCAAAATAAAATTTTAATAATGAATTGAATAGTAGGTAAATTTATGATAAAAGTGGAAACTAAGAAATCGAGATTGAGTGTCTGTTTAAAAGTCACACGTCGCACCGTACTAGACTGTACTGTACGTCGCACTGATGTGGAGTTGACCCTGCGTCTTGTGAGGGTGTTGGGAAAAGGAAAGGACTGGGATTGGGATTTTATTAGTTACTGTACAATTCAAAATAAATTTTACCATTATATAAATTTGTATGTTTTTGTCAAATTTTTAATTTTCTAAACTTTTTTTTAATTATCGACTTTATTACATTGTTTGGAGAGTTTCGAGGGAACCATTTCGGTCGCCGAGAGTGACGACAGTACCCAGATCATTGAGGTAGGAATTCTCTTGTTCTTAGTAAATTTTTCACAAGAATGTATACTAGATGGAGAATAAATGTCAAGACGTGTACTGTGTGTAGAATTATTTCGGGGTCAGAACTTGTCTCCAAATATTAAGGAGGGTTGACAAGGAGTGAAGACGGAGGAGTGCACAGTTGGACAGACTTGAAAAGGAAACAGGATATTTTAAAGTTAAGAAGTTAGCTTGACCTGAATGACGGTCATACTTTTCTTTTTGTGAGAAAACCCAAAAGTGATCATGGAATATATCGAATCATCGACCAATGAGGGATGAAACCCGACCAGAGGACATCCGGATACTCTCTTTGGTATCTTTGACGACCTTTACTGTCGCGTCCTCTTGGTCCAGGGTCTCAGGTAGGACGTCTGTTTGATCTTCCGGATACAGGTAAGGGGACACCCTAAAGTGAACTCTGGACTCATTTATCACTATTTAGGTCTCTGACGGTGGTTTCTAAAGTTCGTCAAGTTTATAGTTGAGTGTCAAATTTCTTAGTCCCAGTGATACATTCATTATAGAAATTTTTTTTAAAAACCATTATTATATGATTCAGTGTTCTTTCCGGGTTCTACGTTTGGGTGTGTACCCCTATGGACTTATCGGGGACAGTAGCCAGAAGGGTAACTGCTGTGGTCCCTCCAGAACCTGATCACTTGTTTTTTGATTCAATTTTACTAAGGTTTTTTGAAGATGTGAATTAAAATATTTGGTTCGATATTTTCAAAGAAATATTGAAAGAAAGGAAGTAAGATGACCGTTCATTTGGAAAATAGAGGGCTCCTGTATCCTAGTTTGTTATTTTGAGATTTTGTCCGTAGTCGTTTGATGTAGGGAGCCGGGAATATACCCTGGCTCGGTGTGAGGGAAGCAGACGTACGACAGAGACCGACAGAGAGGTGTCTACGTGTTGACCCAGAGGGTCTCGGATTTGGAGGGCCGAGAAGTGTCTCTTCGAGCAACTGAGGACAAGCCTTTGTAGTAGTTTTGGTTTAAGTACTCACTATAGACGAGACTGACTAATTATTTACCTACAAAGGGTACTATGTGATAATACGTTGCAATTCCGGTGAGAGAGACAGGTGTCCTTCCCCTGTTGACCTTCCGGTCACGGGTCCTGAGATCCAAGACTTCGGTAGAAATGCTGGGGATTCTTTATAATAGTCTTTCTGGTCCTTTACGATAAAGTAGAGTAAGGAAGTAAAAAGAGGGTAAAGAGATGATAAATCGTATTCACTTTTGTAGGTTTGATAAACATTAAACCCGTTCTAAATTTTCTAAAATACCTAAAAATATATCGTAGAAAGGAGGTTTCTAGAGTTTATTTTCGTTCTGGGTTAATATATACGGAGACTTTAAAAAGTTAAAATAAAAAAGTACATAAGAATCATTTAAAAATCTTTAATATTTGTAATGTAAATATATTGTGATTGAAGTGTGTTTTATATACTTACATTATGTGTACTGTGAACCAATATACTATATCTTTTACTTTTCAGTTAGTTGTTTGTGTTACAAATGTCTGTCCTTTTCTATCGTTTTGTAAAACAAAATAAATGTTGGTTTTACTGATCTTATAAGTTTCGATAAATAGTTGTTAAATATTATAAGTAGTGATAAGTTTTACCTTTTATGTGGACCTAGTGCTCGACTTTCCATCGGTCTGAATAAATTTTGACGGATTTCACTTGAATATATACTCTTTTCCATAGAAGTATAGAAGTCGAATTCTTTTGTATGGGGTATAGGTCATCGATGCCCAGATCTTTGACGACACGAACCATAAAATCGTCAATAGAACCCCTCCTTTTTTTTTTTATCAATTATCTTAAGTCTAATTCAATATATTATCTTTTGACCTTTTCTTTACCTTTTATGTCTGAATAGTCATCCCTTTATAAATATATTGTAAATCTTATTAAAAATTTAATAAGATTTATAATTCCTCGACCTCATAAAATTCATGACTCTTCCAGATAAGACCTTAAGTAGACTTTCCTCTTTTCCCTGAAATCTCACTGGACACCCAGTCACCCTATGTCCTAAGAGGTCACCTGTGTGGATGGTAATTAAGACGTACTAATAGTGGGTCTGTGACCCAGATTGTTGTCTGTGACCTGGACCTCAGTCCCTGGGGCCCAAACTTAGAGTCGAGAGGGAGATGAACGACACAAATGAAATGGAGAGACTTGTACTTACAAGAGTAGAGACTTTATTTCTATGTTCCGTGCAACTAGTGTTTTAACATCAGTATCAACTAGTACCTCGAAAAGTGTCTGTATGGCCCGACTTGTCTGTTTGGACTCTCCCTCAGACGGTTCCTCCGTCGGGACCCTGAGGAGGTTTGAAGTTTGACACTGGAGTGTTCCGAAGTGAGTCTGACCTTCCAGTTAGTCGGGTACATTCTGGACTCGGGTTAAATCTTTGTAAAGTGTAAGTTGACCCAACTCCACTAAGTCACAAGGTTCGTAGAGACGTCGGTATGTGTTTTCATTTAAGAGAGGTTATTTTCTGTGGACGGGACTATTCCGTCGGAGCACCGATGACTCGTAGACTTTACTCCGAGTCCGTTATCGTAGACCTAAAATTTAAAAATGAATGAAAAATTACTAAATCTACATTTATCGGTGTTGTACCGATCACCAATAGTAAGGTCTGTCGTGTCTGTGTACGGAATTTTATAGAGATTTTACAAAGTTAATGTTACAGACCGTAAGTCAGATGTTGTTGGTTTGTGTATCCTCGTTCTCAGGGATTAGTTTTAGGTTCTCTTTGTTTTACCTTTCTGTACGTCTTCCCCTTAGTATACTACCTTTGTTGTAGTTTGTGTCCGAGACTGGTCGTACGAGTTGTACAAGTCACTTAGTTTTCTGTTCTAACTGTTAAAGTCATGTCTTGACTTTTGCTGCTTTTTACCTATTCACCTTTAGGATCTTGACTTTTATTACATTTTTAAACCGTGACAGGTCTTTCATCGTTTTATAATTTAATATGATCTGAAACCATTCAATTTTCTACTTATAAAATTAGAAATGTTTTTGTGGTTTTCTTACCAGTTCCTTACATTTGAGGGTTCTATTGTCTCCCTCTTTACATTATTTTTAGTTTGTTTTTTTCCATTCTTTCCTCTCTTTATTTTGTATTTCTTCCTTTTTTGTTTCGTTTATGATTCTGTTGTTTACTTTGGTTAAAGTAATTTACATTCATCTACTTTATGAAGTGATTTTCTTATTCTAATAGACTGTTATAATTATTTTTTGTCTTAAGATAAGTACAACGATCATTTTTTATAAAGAGATTCTTTATGTAGAGTTTATGTGTCTAGACTCTTTCGACCTTCACTTTTTTACCCCTTCTGTATGTTACGTTTGTGATCTGTTTTCTCTTGGACCCATCGATGTTGTTACATGATGATTGTGGACTACTTTCTCTGTGTGTCGTGATGATCTCGATGTTCCTGTAAAGTATCGTTATTTTCTGAGTTGTATTGTTATATTGTTAAGATTTACAAAAATGATGTTTATATGTTTTGTTTTTGGATTTGTTTCTTTAAGTGTTAGTATGACATACTAGATAAAAAGAGTGACTATTATTATCTTGAAGTTAAGGACGCATGGGGGGGTTTTAGTTATTTTTATGACTTGTAAACTTGTTTTAGTAATGGTTTGAACTGGTGTGACTGTCTATTGTCCAGAACCTTTTTGTACTTTTCCTTCTACACCCAGGGTCGTTTTGAAAAGACACTCTTGTTTGACTTCCTTTCTCTGATAAAAAGAAAAATTTGTGAGTGATTACTGATCTAGACAAGAAGACCAAAAATGAAAACCGTGACCTAGGACACAGAGGAGCGAGGAATGAACGGGACGTGGGAGTGGGTGTTTCGGAAAGGAGTGTATGGAGTTCCGACTAGAATTGACGTGTGTAGGAATTTATAAGTTGACATGTAAATAGAGGACTGACAGGGTTGATCCTTATTTCTTGAATAGAAACACTAGGGTCTCGTTAAATATGACAAAAATGTTGTGTTTAATGTTATACGGAACACAGGTGAAATGGGAAGAGACCTCGATCGACCTTAAAATAGAGAGAATTTACTCGGGTCACGGAGAGGATATTTTCAACGTGTCTAAAAAGGGTAAATTATGTCATTCATCCCACACTACTGTTATAGTAAGTTTCCCCACGTCTGGATGAGAGACAAGACCAATACCCATTGACACTCTGGAGAAGAGGGTCGGAACAAAGGACAGATATTGTACTCCCAGAGACTTCAGTAAAGATTTGTAGTTACTTCCCGGTCGAACCTCTGTAATAGTGAACAACTATGTGGTTTAGTGATTTGACTTCTGAAAGTGAATAAGTGATTCAACACTATATTTCTAGACACCTCATGGGTGTCGTTTGTTTCTTTTCTAGTTATTTATTCTGTCAAATGGAGAAGTTTTTTCCAATGTCAGAACAGTAATCGGTTCACGTTCTTGAATTAGATATCAAAAGGAAAGGTATTACTTCCATTGGAATTTTAATTTTATGTCGAATACCTTGCACATCAGTTCTTGACTGAAGTGGGTTTCTCTCGTGACCGAAACGGGAAGTTATGTCCCTCCACTAGACATACGGGGACATTACAGGACGGACTATGTAGGGACAAAGGGACCCCCCGAAACCGGTGGTCTGTCAGATTGGGGTCTATATAATCGAACTTGGAGGTACCCCCCGATCTCTGATTACCCGTCGGTGTTCCTGTCACACACTACCTCGGGGTAATTGTGGCACCTGTAGTCTCAGTACCCTCCTGGAGGAACGATCGAGATGTCCATGGCAGTGGTGTGTCTCCCCAGCTCCCCCAATTTCGGTGGGTCCCGAGGTGTCCCTTTTCTGTTGGTCTTGGGGGTACAGACTGGAGGGTCTGAGACGGGGTCCAGAGAGAAGAGAGTCGTCTAAATTGGATGTAGTAAGAGGACTTTATTTGATAATTCATATTATCGAAAGTCACTCAAGAAACTCAGAAAAGTCTTTTAATGTGTACGACTTCCACGGATGTCGACCTTAATCTTCACTCCTATCAGGGCACCTGGCGACACGAGAGATTGAAACTCCTTCCTTGGGGTGTTTACACTGTCCGTAAAGTAATAACGCCTTGTCAATTCATACCACCCTCCCTTCTCCGGGACTGTCTCACTCCCTCCCGTCCACCCCCCTGTGTGGTAGATGTCGTCCCCTAAGTGAGGGATTGTCGGACAGCTGGACCGTGACGGTCGGAGAAAATCCATTGAATGACACCCCACCGGACGACGGAGGCTCTACGATCCGTGACCAGGTTCAATACTCTTTATTTTTATAGAGGTCCCGTTTGTACACGGTCCCGTCCACCCGTTCACCCGTGACTCTTGGTGACGAGACCTCGGTACCCACCCGTCTTGTGATCCGTGTCTTGAAAGACATGAAGAGTGAAATGGATCACGGTTGGAGCAAATAAAAGTTGATGTTTTCTGAGAGCCATCTCAAGTACGTAACACCTTCCGTCTTCAGATAAGAGACACATTGTATATTTTTGAAATGATTATTGTGACTTTTATTAGTGAGATCGGTACATACATGACCACCTCTTAATTAATCGTCTACCAGTAATTAGGTTCCCTCCACATTAAACGTTGAATTCCGGGTCACAAAAGTTTCTAGTTATAAATGTATTGTAATTTTTAATCTTTCTGTTTAAAAATTTTTTATTACAAAACCCATTTGTATAAGGTCACAGAATGTATTTATTATTATAAATATAAGAGTTCTCGTATTTTTAAGAAACTAGATATAATGAAATTTTAATTGAATGACCTATATGACATTTGATATTTTGTAACGATATTCTTTGACTTTTTCTTTATTTACCTTTCTGTAGGACATAAGTTCCGATATTTTGAAATATAACAATTCTATAGATATAACTTGAAGGGACCACCAGGTCACCAATTCTTATGTGGGTGGGATATTAACTAACCTTCATCGTTTTCACCCGTAATAAGGATTAAGATCCCCTTTTTGAAAACCAGAAAATGGTGGTTTATACAACAATCGTCACTCTAAAAGAATATGTCGGAAATAGTATCACTCAAAGGAAGATAAAGATCAAGTAATGTACAAGAATAACACTTTCCTACACCTTAAAAAAGTTCAAGAAAATAACGTAGTTAACTCTACTAAACCCAAAAAAAGGGAAGTAAGATAATTCCACTGTATAGTGTAACTAATTAAAAACAGACAATTAGGTAAGAGTTTAAAGTCCTTATTTAGGGTGAAGCGGTATCACACATTGGGAATATTATACGACGAAACCAAACGAATATAAAACAAGTCCTAAAGATCCAGTCATAATTATTTCCTATAAAGAATATCACAGAAACGGACCGAAACCATAGTCACATTTTCAAAAGTTTTATATAAGACCTAATTTTTTTTCTTAGCCCCTGTGCCCAAGCTAGGAACCAGTCCCTTCTTGGGTGTAAGGAGCCCCGTTGATTCGGGTACTCGGTGTTGATGACTTCGGGCGTACGGGATCTCGGGCGTTAGGTGTTCTCTTCGGTGGTGTTGTTCTTCGAGTGTGTGACGTTGATCTCTTTCGCGTACACGTCGTTGTTTCTGGGTCGTGTCGGTTTATATTTATTTAATGAAGTTTTTTTCTATAGATGTAATGAGTTTCGTTGTGTGTCTAAGTTACATTAGAGATGGTTTTAGGGTTACAGAAAAAAAAAAAATTCTTTACCTTTTTAGGTTGGATTTTGAGTAAACCTTAGAATTCTTTGGGACCTCTCGACTTTTTAAAACTTTGTCTAGATTCAACCCCCTGAGGATAGACGACTAAAGTTTTGTACAATGTTGCGATGACGTGACCTTTGTTACACCACGACCTTTCTTACTGAAAGTTGTTCCCACAGTTCTGGTGTGATCTCCCTTCCAGTCAGAGAGGGTTTACCGTGACTCTTATGACCTATAGGAGTGCGTTTTGTTCCTTTAACCTGGGAATTAGAATATCTCGTAAGTTTTTACTTGAGTTTCATCTAATTTCCGGGTTTGTATTCTGGATTTTGGATTTTCTGATATTTTGACGATCCCTTTTTGTCTCCTTTTACAGTATCGTAACCTGAATCGTTACTAAAGAACCTATACTGTAGTTTTTCGTGCCCGTTGAATTCGATTTTGTCTGTTTACCCTGGTGTAGTTTGTATTTCGGAAAACACCCAGTTTCCTATGTTAGTTGTCTTATTTTTTGTCGATGGATGTCTTACCCTCTTTTATAGACGTTTCGTATATAGGTTATTTCTTAAGGATGTTGAATTGTTGTTTTGTAATTTATTGGGTCGAATTTTTACCCGTTTTATGAACTTATCTGTAAAGAAGTTTCTAGTATGTGTTTACCGGTTTTTCATATACTTTTCTATTGTAGTGATTATTAGTCTCTTTACGTTTAGTTCTGGTGTTACTCTTGGTAGAGTATGGGTAATTTTGACGATGATAGTTTTTTGTCTTTTATTGTTCACAATACTCCCCATCTCCTTGACCTCGGACGCACGTGACAGTCGCCTTAATGGTATGTTAGGTCGTTGGGGTGAAGGTCTATATGTGGGACTTTTGTCTCGGAGTCCTATAAACACAGGGACTCAAGTATCGTCACGACGAGTGTTGTCGGTTGTCCACCTTCGTTCGGTTCACACACGTCTTGTTCTACACCAGGTAGGTCTGTTACTTTACAGTAAGTCGGAATTTTTCCTTCTTTTGGGACTATGGACGACGTGGTACCTACTTGGAACTTCTACAATACGACTCACTTTATTGACAAGCTAAGGTGAATGCACTCCGTGGAACTTATCCGTTTGTGTGTCTCTATCTCTCATCTTTCCACCCCGGTCGTCGACCTCCTGCAACAAGTCACTCCTGTCTCGGAGTCAAACCCTTTTACCTTTCAAGATTCCCAGACAAAGTGTTGTTACCCTTAATTAAATCGTGAGGGTTACACATGCAAATTTTTGTTATTTGTCCCATTCGAAACAAGCAACAACAAAAAAAATGGTATTATTTTTTTTAAGTGAATGACCTCCAGAAGACGGTACTGATCAAGAGTGTCGAACGACTTTCCGACATAGTAAGAGGTTAAGGATTTTGTTTTACCGTTTAAATTGTAAGTTACACTCCACTGTTTAAAATTTACAAATTGGTGATGACAAACCACAAGTCCTAGGAGATCCTAGGTAGAAAGGAGTAGACGACTACAGGTGCATCCCGAGTTCCTGAGGACAGGAGTTGAAGGGGAAGTGACCTGTACTTTATGGTTTCCGGGAGAGAGGGAACCCCTCTCCTCGTGACTGTCAGACCAGTTCACGTTCCTGTACAGTGACCGATGACCGAGTTACCCATGACAGTCGTACGGACCAGGGTTCTAGTTCAGAAAGAACAGAGAGAGAAGGTTCAGCCACCTCGTCGTTCTTGTCTCTTAGTGGGGGAGGTAGGAAAGAGGGAGGAGAGAAGAAGGTATAGGACCCGACACCGATGATCGGAATGGACACTTCGACTTCTGTCTTTTTCGACGTCTGAGAGGGTCTTTAACCCGTTTGAGATAACAGAGTAGAACGTTCACTTTTACCAAAAAGTAGAGTCCCTCTCCATTTCAAACTCTGTGTCTGACCTCGGTCGGCTCCGAGGTGACCCAGGTTGGACAGTACGAAACCTTGGTTTCCGAGTCGACTGTATTTTGTAATGACACGAAACGACTAAGGACTGCGCACGAGTGTAAGAGGGAGTCCTTAGACTCCTTTCAGTGTAATCAGTCCCCGTTCAATGGTCCCGAGGGTCCAAAGGACCTGTTTTACGATAAAAGGTTGACGGTCACATTGGTCGGAAACGGAGCTCAAGGAAGTGGTGGTGTTCGAGACCTAAGTCGGGAGATATGTGTAGTCACGTGTGAAGAGTGTGAGCGGACTGAGTGAGGTCAGATGAAGGGTGTCTTTATATGAATTGCTAATGACTTTTTGTTTGTTATGTGATTTTGTTTTTTTATCTCAGTCATAGTTAATCGAAAAATTTTGGGACCTCTGTTGCACAAAAATATTGGTTCTACATGAAATGTGTACTTGTTTTATGTTACATGAAATTTGTACTAATATGTGTTCGTAAAAAATCGAAATGAAGTTTATTAGAAATATTGGAAGGTATAGTCGATGTGTTTTACTTCATTCATGTTGTGACGATATAAATTTTACATATTGGTTGTTCCGGGATGACACATCGTGTACCTTGAGACGAGTTACAATACACCGTCGGACCTACCCTCCACCCAACTCTCCCCTCTTACCTATGTACATATACATACCGACTCAGGGAAGTTTTCCTTTTTTTTTTTTTTTACTTCATTCATGTGTTTAGAGTGAGTCGGTATCTTTGGTTCGTTGAAAGTATACTCATGTTCGGTTCGCGAGGGAACCGTGTACAAAATCCTTTTTCTTCAGATTATAAGGATATAATCATCATTTTAAGTTAATTAGTTGAGTTTCTTCAGATTGATTTGCTATTTGATTTTGGATAGTTGTTTAAGAGGTTAATGTTTATGGTTTGATTGTGTTGAAAACAGTAAAGAAAAGGAAACAAGTTCTAAACTAATTATTAAACGTATTAGATACTTGTGGAATCGTTGACAAAGTTCATTAAGTCAATATATAATTGAATAAGGTTAATTAATTTTCCTTTGGTACTCATTTGGTTTAAAAATAAAATGACACATTAAATGAAAACACATAATATAAGACTTATAAACGAAGTTCAATAATTATCTATTACTTCGGTGTGACACTACTGGACTTCTTAATCCTTCAAATAGACTATAAAAATTTTTTGCTAGTACTACTAGCAAAAACGTGAACACCCTGAGATGGGTTCTTTACAAACTAGTGTTCCATTTTTTGATGAATACGTATTTTAAAAAGTAACACAATAACAATAATTATCCCCGTCTTTTGATATTTATTGATAGGATGTCAGTCTTTCATTAGTTGACATATATCAGTCATAATACGTCGGTAATTTTATATAAATTTAAAAATCATAGTACTCTATAATAAATACTGTATCGGTTTTTATCTATTCGTTTGTCTTTTCATTGACAGTCAAGTTAAGGTTTGTAAGATTTTCTTTTAAGATACATATACGCACTTCCTTTCTGTTTGTTTTGTAATCGTCATCAATAAAGACTCACCACCCTAACACCTGTTAAAACAAAAGGTTGTTATCCGTGTATATAAAAAATATAGACATTGAAAATATTGACCCTCTTTCCCTTTCTAAGTTACCAAAAGTATTAATTGTGATTGAATACTTTTACGGGTACAAAATTATGTATAAAATTTTTTAATCAGACATATCAGTATAGGTACATATGTCTACAAACATAATTTATATATCCCTCCCTGTGTGGATAGATATATTTTTCTGTTCCTTGTGTCGTTTTGTAGTCACGATACTGGACGATGTCATGTCCAGTAATGGTCCATTGTCATAAACAGTAAAATAAAAAAAGGGGCTAGAAGACATAAAAAGTTTAAAAGTTACTATTTATCATAGAGGATCTAAAAATAAAGTATGTCTCATTTACTTATCAAAGGTAAAAGAGAAGAACGAAAGATTCAGAGTTTAAGTGTTTGGTAGTAAGAAGAGGTCTCCTTTTTTGAAGTTTTTACTGACTTTGGGTACACTTCTTGAGCTCTTATCTTACATTCAAGGATTTAATTTCAGGAGACTTACGATTATAAACTAAGAGTGTACGATCGTTCTTTTAATTACGAGTGTAGGAAGTAGGAATTTAACAAAGTGTGTGATTAAGTTCCATTTAAATATTTCGTCGAAGAAAACCAAAAACAGAAAATGTTAAACCTTTGACATTGAGAGTGTTACATTTGTCTAAATTTTATTAGTTTATTAACAGAATTATTGTTAAAGTAGGATATTAATGATATGATTTATAATTCGTCTATATCCGAACAACTGTATTCAATTGTAAGTATTTTCCTTTTTTCATCCAATGTTTTGTCATGTGTGTCATACTATGGTGACAGAGGTTTTTGTATCTGTATGTCACATGTATATATATGTGTGTGTGTATATAAGGACGTATCCCTTTGTAAATCGTAATTCGTGACATGGAATCGACTACAAATAGAGACCCACCACTGTCAAAGAGACTAAAATTAAAAAATAAAAATAAGAGATCAAAAAGATATTTTATGAACATATTAAGTTAAGTTTCCTTTTATTGAGATGTACTGTTAAGTTTAAATCCGGTAATTTTTTTTGTTAAAATCCGTGGAGTTCCCTAGATTCAGAAAATTGTATGTATAAGTCTATTGATCACGTTTTCTTATGTTCTTATATTAACTAGGATTAAGAAAAGGTATTGTAAAAAAGTGTAGAGATAGGAAAAGGGAAGACAACGCTAATAATGATAACCATCTTCAATCATGTCAGAAGTCATTATCATGAAAAGATCCGAAAATTAGTTGAATTGAATTAGATTTCGTATTATATCGTCTTGGTAGTTTAGGTTTTAAAAGTGTTTGGCCGACCAATCGTTTCTGGTTTCATTTTTGGTTACTTTGTTAAAAAAAAAATGGAGCCATAGTATCCAACCTAACATCAGTAATATCGGTCTTATTTCTAGTAGAAGTAGACAAAGACCCCGGTCCACATGTAAAACGTAGTAAACCTGGATACTTTTTTAGTGACAACATTTACATAAGAACTTTATTAAGAAGTAACTTTATTTGACATTGATAATTGTTGGAAAGACCAGTTTAAATACATATGTATACAAATACCGAATTTGTAAAAAGCACAGTTTAAGAATTTTAATCCATAGTTTTGTCTGTGTGTTCAGTTAGCTTGTCTTGTCTCTCCGGGGTTATTTGGACACGTAAATTCTAGTTAATTAAATATTGTCAGTGAGTCACTTCAGCGAGTCAGCACAGGTTGAGAAACGCTGGCGTACCCGATATCGGATAGTCCGAGGAGTCAAGTACCTTAAAAGGTCCGTTCTTATGACCTCACCCAACGGTAAAGGAAGAGGTACCCTAGAAGGGTTGGGTCCCTAGGACGTAACACCCGTCTGTGAAATGGCAGACTCGGTGGTCCCTTCAGGTTAAATACTGTTCCCTGGGTTTTTATTTGTTACCTCTTTCCTATCAGAGAAGTTATTTACCACAACCCTTTTTACCTGTCGGTGTAAGTTTTTTTATGTAGACCCGGGGATGGAATATGGTATATGTTTTTAGTTTACTCGTATTCTGAACTTTGGTATTTTGAACATCTTCATTTGTATCTACCAATTCACGGAACTGTAGCCAAAATTACTATAGAAAAAACCTTAACTGTGGTTTTCTTTACTGTTGTTTTGACTTTTATCCATTTACCCTGATTTAGTTTGAATTTTCAAAGACGTGTCGTTTACTTTAGTAGTTGTTTTACTTTTCCATTAACCCTCTTTATAAATGTTTAGTACATAGACTATTCCCCAATTATAGGTTTTATATATTTCTTGAGTACATTGAGTTGTTGTTGTTTTTGAGCTAATTTTTTACCCGTCTCCCCTGAAGGGACCACTAGGTCACCAATTCTTAAGCGGAGAGTTACGTCCCCTGTTGCCAAGCTAGGGATCAGACCCTTCTAGAGTATACGGTACCTCGGACACGAGATTTCGGAAGCTCGGTGTTGATGACTCGGATGCACGGTGTTGATGACTTCGACCACTCGAGTCTCGGACACGAGGTGTTGTTTCTTCGATATTATTCTTCAGGAACGTTGGGTTGCTTCTCGTCGGGGACGAGTGGTGTCGATCTCTTTCGGGAGTGTGTCATTGTTTCTGGGTCTTGTTGGTTTTTATTTATGTCATAAAAATTTTTACCCGTCTCCTGGATTTATCTGTAAAAAGGTTTAGTCTGTTATGTCTATCAGTACTTTTCTACTTTTCTACGAGTTGGAGTGATTAGTAGTCCCTTCATTTTAATTTTTGTGTTCCTCTATCGTGGAGTGTGACCAATCTTGACAATAACAGTTTTTGTGATCTCTCTTCGTAACTACTCCTACACCTCTTTTCCTTTGGGAACACGTTACAACCATCCTTATATTCGACTACTTCGTTGATACCTCTTGTCATACCTCCAAGGATTTTTTAATTTTTATGTCAATGACTTACTAGATCGTTAAGGTGAAGACCCATAAATAGACTTCGTTTACTTTTATCATTGAGTTTTTTCATAGACGTGGTGATACAAACGACGTAGTAATGGTTGTTCATTCTATGTCTTTGTTGGATTCACAGGTAGCTACCTACTGACCTATTTCTTTTACACTACGTGTGTGTTTGTGTACACGTGTGTGTGTTACCTTATGATAAGTCGGGGGGTTTCCTTTAAAACGGTAATACTAGTACCTACCTAGATAGACCGTAACAACAAATCAGTGATTCATCATAGGATAAGAAAACGTTAGGGTATCTGACCTCGGGTGGCCCGAGGAGACAGGTACCCTAAAGAGTCCGTTCTTATGACCTCACCCAATAGTAAAGGAAGAGGTCCCGTAGAAGGGTTGGATCCCTAGTTTTGACGTAGAGGACGTAACCGTCCGTCTAAGAAATGGTGACGTGGTGGACCCTTCGACTCTTCCGTGATACGACTCCCTTTAATTCGGTCTATCTCTTTTTGTTTTTGACGTACTAGAGTGAATTGACACCTTAGATTTTTGTTTTTCTTAAGGGACCGTAAAGTCACCAATCCTGAGTCACGACAATGACGACTCCCGGACCCAAGTTAGGGACCACCTACTTGATTCTATGGTGATCGGGGTATCAACTCAAGTCAGTGAGTCAGTACAGACTGAGAAACGTTCTCACCTGACGTCGTGTGGTCCCGAGGGACAGGTAGTGGTTGAGGGTCTCAAATGAGTTTAAGTACAGGTAACTCAGTCACTACGGTAGGTTGGTAGAGTATGAGGTAATAGGGGAAGAGGAGGACTGAAGTTAGAAAGGGTCGTAGTCCCAGCAAAGGTTGTTCAGTCAAGAAGTGTAGTCCACCGGTTTCATGACCTCAAAGTCGAAGTCGTAGTCAGAAAGGTTACTTATAAGTCCTGACTAAAGGAAATCCTACCTGACCAACCTAGAGGAACGTAAGGTTCTCTGAGAGTTCTCAGAAGAGGTTGTAGTGTCGAGTTTTCGTAGTCAAGAAACCGCGAGTCGAAAGAAATATCAGGTTGAAAGTGTAGGTATGTACTGATGACCTTTTTGGTATCGAAACTGATTTGTCTGGAAACAGCCGTTTCATTACAGAGACGAAAAATTATACGACAGACGACGACGACGATTCAGCGAAGTCAGCACAGACTGAGACACACTGGGGTATCTGTCGTCGGATGGTCCGAAGGGGTAGGGACCCTAAGAGGTCCGTTCTTATGACCTCACCCAACGGTAAAGGAAGAGGTTACGTACTTTCACTTTTCACGTTCACTTCAACGAGTCAGCATAGGTTGAGAATCGTTGGGGTCCTGACGTCAGGTGGTCCGAGGAGGTAGGTACCCTAAAAGGTCCGTTCTCATGACCTCACCCCACGGTAACGGAAGAGGTTATACGACAGATCCAACCAGTATTGAAAGGAAGGTTCCTCATTCGTAGAAAATTAAAGTACCGATGTCAGTGGTAGACGTCACTAAAACCTCGGGGGGTTTTAGTTCAGACAGTGACAAAGGTAACAAAGGGGTAGATAAACGGTACTTCACTACCCTGGTCTACGGTACTAGAATCAAAAGACTTACGACTCAAAATTCGGTTGAAATAGTAAGAGGAGAAAGTGAAAGTGGTTCTCCGAGAAATCAAGAAGAAGTGAAAGGCGGTATTCCCACCACAGTAGACGTATAGACTCCACTATCTATAAAGAGAACCGTTAGAACTAAGGTCGGACACGAAGAAGGTCAGGTCGTAAAGAGTACTACATGAGACGTGTCTTCAATTTATTCGTCCCACTGTTATCTGTCGGAAGTACATGAGGAAAGGACTAAACCTTGGTCAGACAACGAGGTAAGGTCAAGATCGACAACGAAGAATTGGACGTATGTCTAAAGAGTCCCTCTTCCAGTCCACCAGACCTTAAGGGTAGAGAACTTCTTAAAAGGTGTCAAACAACACTAAGTGTGTCAGTTTCCGAAACCGTATCAGTCATTTCGTCTTTATCTACAAAAATACCTTGAGCGAACGAAAAAGCTGTCAGGTCGCCTACGACCGTTAAACTAGAGACCAAGGAGACGGAAAAGATTTTGGTCTAACGTGTAGACCTTCAAGTACCAAGTGCATAACGACTTCGGACCGAACCTCTTAAAACTCCTAATGAAACAATCGCGTACTCTACTCACGTTGACAAACCATCAAACTTGTGAGATCTTAGGTGGACGTTACGTGCTCTGGGGTCAAGTTAAGGACCCAACCCGTCTAGGGGACCTCTTCCCTATCCGATGGGTGAGGTCACAAGAACCCGAAGGAGACACCGAGTCGACCATTTCTTAGGTGGACACTTCACCCTCTGGACGTAAGTTAGGGACCCAATCCTTCTAAGGGACCTCTTCCCTTTCCGATGGGTGAGGTCATAAGACCGGACCTCTTGACGTACCTGATTCAGGTACCCCAGTGTTTCTCAGCCTGTGCTGACTCGCTGAAAGTGAAAGTGAAACTTGTAAGAAACCGTAACGGAAAGAAACCCTAACCTTACTTTGACTGAAAAAAGTCAGGAAACCGGTGACGACTTAAAAGGTTTAAACGACCGTATAACTCACGTCGTGAAAGTGTCGTAGTAGAGTATCCTAAACTTTATCGAGTCGACCTTAAGGTAGTGGTGATGATCGAAACAAGTATCACTACGAAGGATTCCGGTTGAACTGAAGCTTAAGGTCCTACTTGATTCTAGGGTGTTTGGGGTATCATCTCGTGGTTTTTGTTTGTTTGTTTTTTTTTGATGACGTCATATTTGTTACTTGTACGAAATCAAGAAATCAGGTAACAAATCAACACGTAAGAAATCAAGACACGTAAGGAAAAAAATTTAATAAAAAATTGACTTCCTATTAACGAAATGTCTTAATAGACATGATCGAAATCATATCTACACATAAAAGTTAAGATAACTCACACACACATATATATATAGGATAACTCACACATATATACACATATATATATATATATATCCTTACCTTAATGACCGTTGTAATACAAATTGAAAACCTCCTCGACGATCCGAAAAGGTTTCACCGACGTGATAAAATGTAGGGTGGTCGTCACTTACTTCCAAGGTTAAAGAGGTACAGGGTCGGTTGCGGACGATAACCGGGATAAGACTAATGTCGGTGAGATCGTCCGTTTTTCACCATAGAAGTACCAAAACTAAACTAAAAACCAAACTAAAGGAATCACTAATTTCTACGACTCGTAGGAAAGTATACGAATAACTTTTGACAATTGAAAAACAGACAAGTTTACGAAACGGGTAAAAATTTTTAACCAAAAAACTAGACTAAGTACAGCTCCAAACTGTCTTTTGTTATTTTAAGACATTTCGTTAATAGGAAATTAATTTTTTTTAAAAAAATTTTTCTTAAGGAACCCTCCTGGGACCGTCAGGTCACCAATCCTGGGACGTGTAAGTGACGGTACCCCGAAGTGAGGGACCAGGGTGTTTGGTTCAGAACACCGTGTGTGTGTGTGTGTGTGTGTGTGTGTGTTTAGGGATATACAAGAGCTATAATCTGGAACAGTCTCTTTGCTAATCGTTTATAAAAGAGGGTAAGACACGTGACAGAAAGGTGGAAGAACAGGAAACTTCGTGTTTTGAAAAATTAAAGTTACTACCCGAAGGGTCCACCGCGTCACCATGGGATTCTTATGTGAACGGTTGCGTCCTCTACGTCAAAGCTAGGGACCCAGCCCTTCTGGGGGCCCTCCTCCTTTACCGTTGGGTGAGGTCATAAGAACGGACCTTTTAGGGTACCTGTCTCGGACCGTCCGATGTCACCCCAGCGTTTCTCTGCCTGTCATGGCCCGTGCGTGCATGTGTGTGTGTGTGTATTAAGAAACCAACCAACACGAAATCCACTTTCTCGATTTTTCGGTGACGGATTAGGTTCAAGTTCTTCTGAATGTGAACAAAAAAAGATTCTCAAAGTCCCCAAATCGAGGATCGAAATCCTTTAAAAAGAAAAATTCGATTTTCCGTCCCGTACACCGAGAGTCAAGGAGGTACGGGGATGTAAACCACCTGTCTCAGAATTGGTGACCCGGTGGTCTCTTCAGGATCTAACTCCAGAAAAATCAATTAAAGCGTAATGAAAAACCTTTACTTTTAAGTGTTCTCGTTTACAGTTAGTATATATTTACAAGTAAGGTTTTATGGAGGTCTTTCATAATTCAGTAACTATCTTCTATATATTTTTTTAAATTGAATGTTCGAAATCCAGTCCATTACACTTTGGTTACCAAGTGTTTCCAATCGCAAACGGTCTTTGGATGCCTGAACAATTTTAGTCTAACGGTGAGGAGCGGAAGTGGTCAAAAGAATAAGTGACCACCCTCAGTAGTGGGAGTGAGGAACCTCACACCTCAAGATTGTTCAAAGATTAGTCACAACGACTACGACTACACCAGGTGCCTGGTGTGCAACTCCTGGTCACACGAGTTCCTCTTGGAGGACTAATGTTCGGGGTGAATTTAGTTAAATCAAATGTGCAGACAGTCGTTTTGTTCGGCGGACTGTTGACCTCTAGGAAAGAAGACTCGATTGGTCTGGTTTTTTCAAGTAGATACTCTTTGAGGCCGATTTGGCTGTGCCACCCTCGTTTGCGTCTCTCACGGTCACCCCTTTCCACTCCGCGGGTCCACTCCGCCAGCTCGAGGTTCCGGGCCCCGTTTCCGTCGAGGGCCCTGACGCGGAGGGCCTGAGTCGCGCCCTTCAGGGGGCCCCCGGGGCAGGGTTGGTCGCCGGAGGACAGGGGGCCCCAGCCGTGGTCTGTCGGGCAGCGGGTCTTCGCCCCCGGCTGAGGCCGGACCCCTGCGGGTGAAGACACTCCCCTCGGGCTCGAGCGCGGAGAGAGTGGGCGGCTCGGAAGGGCCCTTAAAGCCTCGAAGGGCAGTGTTTGAGCGCCACTCCTCCAAATCCCGGCGCGCTCCCCCTTCTCGTCTCGGGAGAGGGCGCAGGGTGGGGGTGCTGGGGAAGTCTCCCGCGGACCGTGGGCGCGGCGGGGCCCCGGGAGGGGATGGAGCGGCCCTCACCTCCTCCCGTTGGCGCTCGCGCCGCCCCGTCCACGCCGGAACCGCCCTGAGAAGTCTCTCGTCGCGCAGGCGCCGCAACGGTGCGCGCTTTGGTTCCTTCGGCGAGGGTGTCACGAGGCGCTCTCCCGCCCTGGTTCGGAAATCTCTCTCTGTCCGGACCTCCCGCCCCGCCCCGACTCCCCGCCCCGGATTCCGCCCCGGACCTACCGCCCCGCCCCGGCTAGGGATCCTTCACCCGTCCTCCTCCCCGGCGTGTCTCCGACAGGATCTCTCTACCGCCCCTACCACCTTAGCCCGTGGCCCTTGGCCTTCCGTTCCTTCGGTGTCAGGAGATCTAGGACTACTTGAGTCGGCCTCCCGCCCAGTGGCCGCCCACCACGATCAACGACACTTATCGAGGCCACCGACGCCGCGATCGGGCACCCGGGACCTTCGCGCAGTCCTGGCGCGACCCACAGACCTGGGTGGGGGTCGGGGTGGGGCGCCAAGAGGAACCCAGGTCGACCTCGGGCCCTCCGAGAGTCCCCGGAGGACGTGGAGCACCAGGACAGAACACACAAGGACGGGACCTGAGCCCCACCGGACTCAGTCGGGTTCCGGTATTCCGGTAGTGGAGTCACACTACGAGTCGTTTTCTTACTCCTCACCTGAAGTATTGACCAAGTGTAGTAATTTCAAAGAGGATGTAAAATTTTATTTAGCCGTTCTTCCGTAGATTTCTGTGGTCATTAATCACTGAAAATTTGAAATTCAAAATTTCAAACTTAACATGACCTCTTCTGAGAACTCTCAAGGAACCTGACGTTCCTCTAGTTTGATCAGTTAGGATTTCCTTTAGTTGGGACTTATTAGTAACCTTCCTGACTACGACTTCGACTTCGAGGTTATGAAACCGGTGGACTACCCTTCTCGGCTGAGTAACCTTTTCTGGAACTACGACCCTTTCTAACTCCCGTTTTCCTCTTCGCCCGTCACCTCCTACTCTACCAACCTACCGTAGTGACAGAGTTATGTACTCAAACTCGGTTGAGGTCCTCTACCACCTCCTGTCTCCTCGGACCACACGACGTCAGTTACCCCAGTGTTTCTCAGTCTGTGTTGACTGGCTGACTCGTTGTTGTCTGAAATTCATGTACACCCCTCTGTCAAGAGGTACTCACAGAACAAAGACAAGACCTGGTAACACTACCAATTACATTAAAAGTCGACCTGACACGATGGGTCAAAAAACAGTTTGTGGTCAGTTCAACAACGACACTTCCACACAAAATCCACACGACCGTATCCAGTCATCTGAAACTCATTTCGTCTAATAGGAGGTAGTACACCCACCTGGAACAGGTTAGTCAACTTTCTGGATTCTCCATTCTGACTGTAGAGGTCCCTTACACCCTCAGAACGAAGGTCGACGGAAGTCTGAGTCGGTGTTGTAGTCGAGACGGGACCTGAAGGTCGACGAGGGTATTGGAGTCTCACTTAAGAAATTTCAGTAAAGAGAGGGTGAACCAGAGATACCTCTGACATAAAACTTTCTTAAAACATGTCCTTCCCGAAGGGTCCACCGTCTCACTATTTCCTGGGCGGATGTTACGTCCCTTTACGTCCAAACAAGGGACCCAACCCTGTTAGGATCATAAGAACGGACCTCTGAGGATACCTGTCTCCTCGGGCACTCCAGTACTTCTCAGTCTGTGCTGACTCGTACGTGTGTACGTACGTGACCTTCTGACTCTAGTACCGGAGGGAGGTCACGTTTTCCGTCCGACACGAGAGACCGTGTTATCTCTATTACAGACGGAGGTCCCGTTTGCGACTCGGGGCACGACCGGACATCAAGTAGTGTTCTAACTCCAAAGGTAGCAAATCCAAAGAAATCGATACTGTGTTTGAGTGACGGACACGTCGTCGTGACCCGATGGGGGAACTCTGAGTCCTCCGCTCACCTGGCTCCCCCGTACTTCAGGTCCGAGAGAGACCGTCACTTGTCATTCCAGGACAGGGACTCGACCACGAAAGACGGCGTCAGTGTGTGGGCGATTCGAGCAGTCGACCCTCCACGAGAAGTCTCATAGGTACGGACCGAGTGCCGTACAAACTACTTAAGTAACGACTTGAGACGTCTCGGGGGTACAGCGACACAAAGGTAAAAGTAATACAGAAATCTAGAGGGCCGACATTTAAAGGTCGAGGGAGTTAACAGAAACAAAACAAAATTTAGTCTTTGTTTAAGTTCAAGGAAAGTTGAACCAGTGGGAAATTCGTGCTATGGCAATGAACGGTCCCACACGTCCTAGTAGAGAAAGCAAAGTTTACGACATTACTTCGATGATGAATAATTCGTGTACGGATGTAGTGGTCTGTTGTACGATTCCAGTGTATTGAACACAATGATTTTATATTCGAGGTCTCTCTCGTCTAAGAATACAGGCAGGGGAGGGTGGGCCTTCGGTCCATCGGCAGAGTACGACGGGTCAAAGGAATTGGGGACTGAGAGGGGTGACGGAGGAGTGAGGGTAGAAGAGAGCGACAGTGAGGTAGACAAGAGGTGTCACATTCGGATGTACTAGTAGGACGTCACTTTTAGACTAGTGTAACGAGAGACGAGTCTTGGAAGACCTCGGGAGACAGGGAGGACCGGAACTAGACACTTGTTTCAGATTCCGGGAAGTCCCCAGTCCTGAGTCCTAAGAAACAACACCGGTTCTTTTTAGTTAACAACGATTGACTTCGTCTTTTCCTTAGAAAACCTTTCCATACTCCACTGAACCTTAACAGTCTCTTCGAATTCCTCGTTCAAAACCTTTTTGTTGTCGTCTAATCCGTCATTCCGGGTCGGTTTTGGTAGGGGGTCTTGACTCACCGGTTTCGGTACTGGACGGGAGTGGCAGACGAGTCCTGGACACACCCTAAAAGTTCACGTTCGATCCTTTTAGGGTCCTTTTAGTCTTGTTCAACCGGTGGCGTGAATCAGACGACGACACCCAAGGACGACCGAGCCATCGTACTCTGGACGGAAGAACGTCCACCTGCGGACCAGTGTGTCGACACGAGACCCGAGACCGCACAGGAAGAAAGGGTGACCCGGGACCAAAGCAGGGCCGGGGATACCTGGTAAAGATTAGTAGGACAGGAAACAAACGGAGGGAGGACCCAGTTTCGGGGTCTCCTCTTGTATTCAACCGACACAAATTCAGTTTACGATCCTTAAGAATCCACCAGGTCACCAATTCTGAGACACAAAGGTTACGTCCTCCGTGTCCAAACTAGGGACCAATCCTTTGATTCTACGGTGTCCGGCGTGACACACCGGTTTTATATTTATTCATTTATTTTACTCCTGTGGTCAGTGTAACCTAATTCAGGACGTGAGTCCCGGAGGAAAATCCGGGAGAAATTAGGGAGGAATTTCCGGGACAGAGGTTTACGACAGGGAAATACCCTAGGACCACCACCCCGAAGGTGTAAACTTAAACCCCTTGTCCTAAACCAGGTATTGTGGACCACATACACTCCGGGACACCTAGACGGTCATAGTCTCGAGTATTGTCCAGAAAAAAAAAAAATTCTAAATATATAAATAAATTAAATAAAAAACCGACAAGACCCAGAAGTAACGACGTACCCTAAAGAGATCGACTTCGTTCTTCTTCGATGAGAGATCAACGCCCCACGACCGAAGAGTAGCACCACCGAAGAGAACAACGTTTCGTACCCGAGATCCACACGTCCGAAATCGTCGACACCGTGTGCCCGAATCGACGAAACGTCGTACACCCTAGGAGGGTCGGGTCCCTAGTTTGGACACTGGGAACGTAAGATTCCACCTAAGAATTGGTGACCTGGTGGTCCCTTCAGGGAGTATTGTCAAAATATCAATGACAAATAAGCATTTTCAACTAAATTCATGTGGTGTCCACAATAGTGGTGACCCAAGGGTGAGGTCGAACCGTTGTGAATCAAATAGATTATTCATTAAATAATCCGTGACACTTCTGGAAAGTGGAGAAGACGGGTCTTTTTATGGTACTTTACGTCACTAACGGACAATTTATAAATTTTAATAACACCGTTAAATAAATTGGTATATTCGATCTTCGGTTAATCGGACTTTTACATTTAGCTTTAAAAAAAGAGAGTAGAAAATTTATTGACTCTGGTTCAGAAAGGACTCCGATTGTTGTGCTGGTCATTTCTAATAGTAGGAAAAATTATGAATAATTCCTCTATCAGTGGTGAGTTACAGTACTTTTATGTCAGTGACTTCAAGGTACATGAGAAAATTTATAAAATGACAAACATTCTGTAATGATTGGATATATGGTGTCCCTCAAACTGGTCTCCAAGAGAAACCCAACTTTACACGTTCTCTTCCTAACTCATCCGGATTAAAACGTGTAAGACGTAACTTACAGGATACAACGGAGGGAGGTCTCGGTGGAGTCACTCTCAGTATAAAGAATTGTACCTTTCGTGACGAAGAGATTGACCGTGGTCGGTTCCGGCCTCTTCAGTTAGAGTCCCGGAAACCCCTCCTAACAATCTGGGATTTAAGACCTACCTGCCAAACACGAGTCCGAGTTTTCTAAAGAATGGACCTTCAATGTTTAATTGAACTTGGACGGTTATTAAAGTTAGACAAGATTTTATTTACCTGTAGCCTGACACTTAATGGGAGACAGGTAAGTGTGGTGTCTTTGATCCGAGTAATTGATCAACTATAGTTTTCCATTATATGTTCCGTCATACTCTGTGAAGTCCAACATGGATATTGGAAATGGACGGGTGTCCATGAAGAACTTAGACAAAGAAGATCCAATATCAGAAGGTCGAACCGAATTTATTTTAAGAAAAGACAAGGATAATATTTAACAAATAATAAAAGTAGTTTCCCCCCACCCCACCTCTTCCTTTACCGTTGGAAAATGGTACGATAACTTACTAAACGGAACCTTTGCTTGTCTCTAGTAAGACAGTAAAAACTCTAACGTAGGTTCATGACGTAAAGTCTGAGAAAACAACTGGTACTACCGATAAGGTAAAGAAGATTCCCTAAGGACGGGTGTCATCATCTATATTACCAGTAGACTCAATTTAAGTGGGTAAGGTCAGGTCAAATCAAGTGACTAAGGATCCTACAGCTACAAGTGAGAACAGTAGAGAACAAACTGGTGAAGGTTAAACGGAACTAAGTACCTGGATTGTAAGGTCCAAGGATACGTTATAACCAAAAATGTCGTAGCCTGGAACGAAGGTAGTGGTCAGTGTAGGTGTCAACCCACCACAAAACGAAACCGAGGTAGGGAAGTAAGAAAGACCTCAATAAAGAGGTGACTAGAGGTTATCGTATAACCCGTGGATGGTTGGATCCCTCAAGGAGAAAGTCATAGGATAGTAAAACGGAAAAGTACGACAAGTACCCCAAGAGTTCCACTCTTATGACTTCACCATATTATTCACCATATTTTTCTTTTAATCTTCAATTTTTTTATGAGTCTATTTTTATAAATGAACATTTCCTAACGTCTGTCGTAGCTATTTTATAAACCTCTACGTGTGAGAAAGTAGATTGCGTATTTCGAACAAATAGACTCAAGTTTGTGTAAATTATTAAGTGTAGGTCAATATGACTCATATTATTGACGGTTATTGGTACTGTAATAATTCTTATGGATGCATTGATACCCCGAAGAGTCCACCACGATCACCATTTCTTGGACGGTCGGTTACGTCGTCTGTATTCTTTACACCCAAGTTAGGGACCCAGTCGTTCTAGAGGATTTCCTCTCGTACCGTTGGGTAAGGTCGTAAGAACGGACCTCTTAGGGTACCTGTCTCCTCGGACCACCCGATGTCAGACATCCCAGTGTTTCTCAACCTGTGTTGACTTCGGTGAATGTGTGTGTGAGTGTGTAGATTGATATATATACACACACACACACACACACACACACACACACATATTATGGATGTATTGATAACAATTCCTTTTCAAGGTATCATAATCACTTATAAATTTAAGTTTTTATTCTAAAAGGAAATGTACTTAGAGAGTGAAAATTCAGCCATCTCACGGGATCAAAATTCCATTGTTTAGACACAAGTCATACTTTCCTCTAACAACTAATTGTGTCCCCTCATCCCGTCTCTCTTTTTTCACCGTTTTATGATTATTTACAAGTCTGTTGTAAATACCTACCTTTGATCAATGTCCGTTTGACTCCACGGAGACTAGTGACGGGGGCACCAGGTCCGACTCGAACCTCGTTTCTCCCGACCCCACTTTCCCAGAGAAGTCTTTCGGGAACGACCTCGGCGTGCGTGGTACGTGAGTTCTACGAGTCTGAAGTGGTTCCGGGACGAGACTTTCCCGCCGAACACGTCATACACACGTTTCATTTGAGGGAAGTGTAACTGAAAGGGAAAGACGAACGTATTGTCGAACGAATATCTTTCGGAATAAGGGATCATCTTGTACAGTTAAAAAAGATGAACGTACTGAGGCATTAATTCAGTCAAAGTATTATTGTCTGACCTTAAATCGAAAGATCGAGGTTTCATCCTAGTCACTTCCGACCTTACACCGAACCTTTTTTTGGATATTGAAAAATAGGTTAGGTTTTATTTGTGAGTAAGAAAGTAGGTTTTAGTGTGTGTATGTGTGTGTGTGTGTGTGTGTGTGTGTGTGTGTGTGTGTGTGGGTTCATACGAGTTTATTCCTTTTGAGGAAATCTTATAACATGTTCCTATAAAAATTACTGGACTTTGTCACTTTAATTCACGTAAGATAACGGTCGTATTTATAAAAGTAACGAGACACAGTTAACACAAGTCCCAAATTATCATTGTAAACAAGTAAGAAAGTAAGTAAGCAAGTTCACATCCTCTCAGAACTCTTTATTCCGTAAGGACCTTCTACCTCGTCCTACCCATTCGTCGTAATTTAGCTTATATTTCAAATCAAGGAATCAGAGTAACCGACTCAAGTCGTCCACACATGACCTCTGTGTGCACGTCTTGAAAAGGTAGTAGTGTCCTCCTGGACGGGTATCTGAGATATGGACATGTCCTACGTCTCTAGTAATTTGAGTGGAGTACATGGTGGTTCTAGTTGACCTTATTTGACGTCTACAAACATTCGGGTTTTATACCGGATTTCTTAGTGGTCACTGGACCAGTCATTTAAGACGATTTATGGATATTGTTATGTTATGTCTTACAACTCTTTACTTAATGACAACATAACTGCGCACGAGAAGTTTTAAAACACACTTCTTGTTTATAGTGAAGTGTCTTTGTAACAATCAGTAGTGTAAGTAAACCGAGTACAAAACCCACTCAGACAAATTAAGGTCCCCCTTCACCCTCGCTAAACCCCCTTCTACCACGCACACACACACACACACACACACACACACACACACAAAATTCGGTACACCGAACACCCTAGAATCAAGGGACTGGTCTCTAACTTGGTCCTGTCCCGTCACCCTCGAGACCCAGGATTGGTGACCTGGTGGTCCATTAAGGGTCCGAAAACAGAGAAACTCCACCAAACATGTATCTTAACAACTTGACTCGGTTTTACGTTCTCCTTAGAGAGGAAAAAATAAAGTTTACACAGAGATAGGTCATTACGGAAACCTTGTGTCTAATTTCTGGAAAGAGATTTTGGGGTCATTTCAGTTCCCAGTGAGTCCCACTCCCAGGATTAACTAACTCGGGGAATAGAAGTCAAAAGACTCGGAGGACGGTGGGGGTTCTTAGGACTCGGGTTTCTATTTTAGGAACTTACTGTAGAAGAGACCCATTTGAGTCTTTAGTAAACCTTTGTTCAGTATCACTAATATTACAAATACTTTAGGATGGAAAGACTGTTCCTCAATGTTAGAGAGGCCTGTCTCGATGTAAGTTCGTGTACTTAAAGAGATCTGTTATAAAATGAGGAGCGTCGGAGACAGTGTATTCTAACATGTCCGACCCGTGACGTGTTCCTCCCCTATGTAGCGTATAACCCATAGTGTCTAAACCGCGAATAGTCAAGTCAGTCAAGTCAAGTCAGCGAGTCAGCACATACTGAAACGCTGGTGTACTTGGTGTCGTGTGGTCCGGAGGGACAGGTAGTGGTTGAGGGTCTCAGGTGGGTTTGGGTACAGGTAACTCAGCCACTACGGTAGGTTGGTAGAGTAGGAGGTAGTAGGGGAAGAGGAGGACTGAACTTAGAAAGGGTCGTAGTCCCAGAAAAGGTTTCTCAGTGGAGAAGTGTAGTCCACCGGTTTCATGACCTCGAAGTCGAAGTTGTAGTCAGGAAGGTCACTTGTGGGTCCTGACTAGAGGAAATCCTACCTGACCAACCTAGAGGAATGTCAGGTTCCGTGAGAGTTCTCAGAAGAGGTTGTGGTGTCAAGTTTTCGTAGTTAAGAAGTAGTGAGTCGAAAGAAATATCAGGTTGAGAGTGTGGGTATGTACTGGTGACCTTTTTGGTATCCGAACTGATCTCCCTGGAAACAACTGTTTCATTACAGAGACGAAAAATTATACGACAGATCCAACCAGTATTGAAAGGAAGGTTCCTCATTCGCAGAAAATTAAATAACCGACGTTAGTGGTAGACGTCACTAAAACCTTGGGTCTTTTTATTTCAGTCGGTGAGAAAGGTGACAAAGGGGTAGATAAAGGGTACTTCACTACCCTGGCCTACGGTACTAGAATCAAAAGACTTACAACTCGAAATTCGGTTGAAAAAGTGAGAGGAGAAAGCGAAAGTAGTTCTCCGAGAAATCAAGAAGTGAAAGACGGTATCCCACCATAGTAGACGTATAGACTCCAATAACTATAAAGAGGACCGTTAGAACTAAGGTCGAACACGAAGTAGGTCGAGTCGCAAAGAGTACTACATGAGACATATATTCAATTTATTCGTCCTTTATATTATTATTATTTTTACTAAAGGGTCTTCTACCGTTATTTCATAGAACAAGATTTTTTAGTTATATCATGCTGTTAAAATTCGTCTACCCTTATATCACCGGACTCCTCCTTCACGGAAAAAGAGTGAATGTGTTTCCACACTTTATCGAGTAATGAACGAGATCCAGGACATATTACAGTCGGGAGATAATAACCACTTTTACTTGATTACGTCAAATTATCCATCTCTTTTCCTTTTTCTTAATAGATCCCATATAAAACTTTAAGATCGAACATTTTACAGCTGAGGAACAATTCTATTGTCAAAGTTATATAATGTGCACGATATATCATACCTATTATATCGTATCAAATTCGAAAGGATCCGGAGTACCCTGGTACCCATATTTACACTAAATACCTTTGTCTCTCCTTAGAAATTAAAACTCCATGAAAAAAACGCTCCTAGAACGTTAAGGACACCTACAAGGACCTCTGACGGGGACTCCAATATTTAAGCCTCAACTTTAAGTTTAAAGTTTAGAAAACTCTTTGTAACAAGTTAGAATCCTATTTATATTTTGAGTCCCGTCGAATTGACCTTTCTTTTCAAGACTAGGTTCTAAGAGTCATAGAGGGAGTCGGAGACCCTCAGGGTCCGCGAGACAACCCCACTCCCCTCTTACTGAAGGGTCGAGACGTTCCTCCGAGGCTCCCGGTACCCCTTTCATGTGTTGTCTGGACGGTACCTCTTGACACACCTGTGTACAGTCGGTTATGACGGGCACAAAATTTTCCGTAATACAGTTACTTATGTCATTGGTGGAAGTCTTCCTCGAGAATAACACGGGTAAGATGACCCCTTCTTTGATTCAAAACCTGAAGGGACCACCAGGTCACCAGACTTGTATCATGAGGTACAAGAGTGATGACTCCCGTGTCCAAGTTAGGGACCAGTCCCTTCGTTATAGGGTGTTCGGTGTGTCACACAGGTTTTTTTCTTTTTCTTTAATTTAAAACTCCTTACTTAATTGACCGGGTCTAGTGTGTCATACCTTACCTCTTAGACTCTGTCTTCGGGAACGTCCGGTTGAGACCTCGGGGTGGTGACTGACACCATGGTAACTCGGAAAGACTACGACTGGATATTGATACCAGAAATATCGTTCTACAAAAAAACCCTTAATGTCAGTCATTCTGTAGTCTGTAGTTTAAACATTTCCACTTAACGATTGATTGGGATTAGGAGTGGTGTCTAGTGAAAAAGGTCTCATTCGACAGTCCTCTCAAATCTAGAAACCAAGGGATTGATCAGAACCCCATTTCCTACCTTCGACCTGAGTTTCCTCCGTCTCCTCCCTACCACTCCCACCCCCACTCTTCGGTAGACACGAGAAGATGGACGGTACTCCTGACACCCACCTGTCTCCCTTTTCACCCGTCTTTCTCTGGTGGGTCTCTTGACTCTCAAACCTCTATCTCCTTCTTATAAACTGAGGAAAACTTCACACCACAACCTCTTCTGAGAACTCTCAGGGAACCTGACGTTCCTCTAGGTTGGTCAGGTAGGATTTCCTCTAGTCAGGACCCACAAGTAACCTTCCTGACTACAACTTCGACTTTGAGGTTATAAAACCGGTGGACTACACTTCTCGACTGAGTAAACTTTTCTGGGACTACGACCCTTTCTAACTTCCGTCCTCCTCTTCCCCTGTTGTCTCCTACTCTACCAACCTACCGTAGTGACTGTACTACCTGTATTCAAAATCACTAGAGGCCCTCAACCACTACCTGTCCCTCCGGACCACACGACGTCACGTACCACAGTGTTTGTCAACCTGTGCTGACTCACTGACTTGACTTGACTCGACTAAACTGAGGACGACCCCTTAGATTCCTCGGTCCTTTTTCAGTGCCTAACTTATCTTCGGTCCTCTACCGACAATGCAACCTCAGGCTGTACCGGGTTCACCCTCTCTATCCCACGAGGCACCGACGCCTCGTCCTCCTGGGGGATTCTCGTCACCCCGAGAGGGGTGGGGGGTCCGGGTGGACGGGAGGGACATAATGACTTTCGTTCACTCCGGTTTGTTAAGGTGTGCCGACCTCAAACATCGTCTGTTCCAAGTAATACCCCGTTTCGTTCCTCTTTCACCATCACTACCTCCGGTTGATGACTCGGACGTACGGTGTTGGTCTCTCAGACACGGGACTTGCTTCTAGGGTGTACTGCGTTGATTCTGGACTGTGTCGGTTTATTTGTTTATGTATAATTTTTCTTTTTTCTCATACACGAATCATTCCTCTTTTTCTCCAAACCAAGAATTGGAATTCAAACGTTAAATTAACTTCTGATTTGTAATTCGACTGGTCTTGTGTCACCGAGAATACTATCTTTGAACTCACTTACTTACTGAGTCACCGAGAATACTATCTTTGAACTCACTTACTTACTGAGTCACCTGGTTTTCCACGAACGTCCTTCAAGTCTACGAAATCCTTTTCCCGTCAGTGGGTAGTGGCCCAGTTCATCAGTGTCAAAGTCTCTCCTTCACCCCGAACGGATAAATTTACTTCTTTTTAAAAGCCCATTAAACACCACTTCCGTGGTATCCTCGACCCCGAAGTAATATTTAGGTTTATCGAAACACTCCCGAAGGGACCACCGAGTCGACCACTTCTTAGACGGACACTACGTCCTTTGTACCCAACCTAGGGAGCCACCCCTTCTAGGGAACCTCTTCCTTTACCTTTGGGTGAGATCAGAAGACATAAGAGGTAAGGTCATACCTCTTAGGGTACCTGTCACCCCGGACCACCCGATGTCAGGTACCCCAGCGTTTCTCCGCCTGTCCTGACTCGTTGATTCGGAGGTACGTATCAATAAAGTTGTAAATTTCGGAATAGAACCCCTGTAGAAACGACACAGTGAAAAGAGAATTCACTCAACTCACGGAAAAGTTTACGACTGGCTATGGAACACTTTGACGAGACCGAGACTGTAAGGAGAAAGGCAAACCAGAACCCTTCTGTCTCCTTCCCGGGACGGCCAGTCCCAGTGCGCAAAGGCGACCTCGCGACGGAACTGGACCTACCGACCGCACCGGGGCGAGACCACGACGCGACTGTCGCACCAAGGTCCGTGCACGCCGGGCAAGGAGGAGAGACAAAGACTTTTCTCGCGCCCCTGTGAAGGAGGAGGACCTCCTCTCTGGTCGAGCCGGAGACCCTCCCCCGAGGTCCGGAAGGTCACACCACCTGTGGGGGAGGGCGGGGGTCGGGAGGACAGACGGCAGGGTCCCGAGGGCCCGGAACCGGAGGAGACACCTCTTTCCGTCCAGAAGGAGCTTGACTGCTGTCACACTTGGGTCGTCACCCCGGACTCGAGCACGCGGGTCTGCACCACGACAGAAGTGTGCCCTTCCCTTAAGGTCCCCATTTAAACCTCCAAGGAAATCGCCAGCGCGGAACAGGACCAGACCTCCACAGGGGGAGGAACACGTGCCTGAAACCCCCAAGTCATTCCTTGACTGGTTTTGTTTCACTCAGTGATCTCAGGCTTCCCCATCGAGAGGGTGGCCCGAGGGTAGGTGCACTGCGAGGGCCGTGGAGGAGGCACGCGCGAGGCCCCTCTCCCTCCGATCACGAGGCGTGCGGGGCCAGGGTCGGCGAGGGGGATGGGGCGGGTCAGGACTCGAGGGGGGGCGGGGCGGGTGTCAGGGCGACCGGGGTGTCGGGGCGGTCCTCGGGACGCGCGGGCGCCCCGCACCTCTCCACCTCCGAGGCGGGCGCGGGGTGGGTGCCCGGTCCGGGGCCCCGGGACGGCGCCGGCGCCCCGCCCGCCTCGGTCACGGGCCCACCGCGCGCGGCGTTGACAGAGAAGACCGTGGCGCGCCCGGTACCGCAGGGGTCCCAAGAGCCGCGGGCCGCCCCACCGCCACCAGCCGTCCACTCCCGAGCTTGGTCGCACGAGACCTCCCACCGTCCACCCGCGCCAGCAGTAGCGGGACCCCCGACCGCCGCGCCGAGGCTACTGGGGTCGCGCGGAGGGGTCCTGACCCGGCCCGGCCCGGCCAGGAAGCCCGGGGCGACGTCGGGCCAACGACGCGCTACTCCAACGCCCGACTCAACCCACTACGCCCGGCCCGCCCCTGCCACCGTCACCCGCGACGCTCGCCTGTATCCCGACAGCCCGGCGCCTAGGCGTGTCCACACAACGGAGGAAAGGGCAGGCTCCCTACCCGCGCGTCTCCCCGCCGCCCCGGCGCTAGACCCAGTCCGCCCCGCGCCCGCGCCGCCCTCCCAGAACGCGCGAGCCCGGACTCCGACACCGACCCGCTGGGGCGGACCGGACCCTCCCCACCCCTGGGTGACACGCTAGGCCTAGGTCTCGGTACGGAGGACGTACCGCTCCCGCGGGATAGGGGCCCCGTAGGCCCAAGAGGCCCTGAACCCACAGCCCAATCGTCGAGTTAAGGGTAGGTGCCAAAGGACCAACCACGAGGTAAGAGAAAATTTTGAGGACGTCAAAAGTAAAAAATTTCCGCAGGTGCACGTGGAGAGGCAACCATTCGACCGTATCGCTTGATGGGTGACCAGCCATGAAGAACAACCAGTAGTCCGTGTGGAAGACCCTCCGAGACACAACCCAATGCGACGGGTCCCCGACCGGACGGACTGGTCAGTGTCGCGCAGGACTTTATTCAACACAGGCCCGCGGAGGAACTTCGGGGAAGCTCCTTCCCCAGTCCCACGAAAGACAGTCGAAGGGAACGTCCCTCGTCACCGAAATGGACACGGGCACACGAAAGGTCCGTGCTCCCGATGACGGACGGAGGACTTCCCTATATTTTATATCTTCTTTCACGTGAAACAGGACCCGCACCACTGGATCGAACGAAACGTCGGAAACAGTGCCAGTTCACACATAGTTGGTGTCCGACTCTGACCGGACGAACGACCGTGGGTTGTCACAAGTCACCTCAGATCTCAACTGTCATGTCCCCTGGGAACCTGGTGACCGTCCACCTCCTATGGGTGGATAGGTAAGGGTGGCCTCTTCGGTCCCATTAAATGGGAGCCAAGGAGACGTAGTCAGCATGGGTTGACGTCTAGGGTTCAAAACATCCTAAATGGTAAATTTTTTTGAACGAATATCCACCCGGGGCTCTCAGGTCGAGGACAACAAGGTCCCAGGGATACGGAAAGAGGTCGAGATTGACAACACGTTTCCTCGGCACGAGACCCTCAGTCAAATAACGGTTAAGGGATTCAACTAACTGACGTTCTTTAACGTCTTTCGCTTCTCCTTGATTTTTAGGAGCTACTTTCACTTTCCTCTTACTTTTTCAACCGAATTTTGAGTTGTAAGTTTTTTGATTTTAGTACCGTAGACCAGGGTAGTGAAGTACCGTTTATCTACCCCTTTGTCACCTTTGTCACTGTCTGAAAATAAAAAAACCAGAGGTTTTAGTGACGTCTACCACTGACATCGGTACTTTAATTTCTGCGAAAGAGGAACCTTCTTTTAGATAGTGGTTGGATCTGTCGTATAAGTTTTCGTCTCTGTAATGAAACGGTTGTTTCCAGGTAGATCAGTTCCGATACCAAAAAGGTCATAGTACATACCTACACTCTCAACCTGATATTTCATTCGACTCACGGTTTCTTAACCACGAAAACTTGACATCGTAACTTCTTCTGAGAACTCTCAGGGAACCTGACGTTCCTCTAGGTTGGTCAGGTAGGATTTCCTTTAGTCAGGACTTATAAGTAACCCTCCTGACTACAACTTCGACTTTGAGGTTATGAAACCGGTGGACTACGTTTCTTGACTGAGTAAACTTTTCTGGGACTACGACCCTTTCTAACTTCCGTCCTCCTCTTCCCCGGTTGTCTCCTACTCTATCAACCTACCGTAGTGGCTGAGATACCTGTACTCAAATTCATTCGAGAACCTCAACCACTACCTGTCCCTCCGGACCGCACGTCGTCAGGGATCCCACCGTTTTTCAACCTGTACTGACTCGTTGACTTGACTGACTGACTTGGAGGGTGTGGAAATTGTGGAGTCCTTCGTCGGTAGAGGTGAAGACCCCACAGGGACGAAGGGAAGGGAAGAGGGAGGGGGGAGGGAGAGGGGAGGACAGGGGAGACCGGAGAAAGAGAGAGGACAGAGGGGAGGACATGGAGAACAGAAAGAGAGAGAGTTGGGATATCCACCGACCCCTTACACTTAATTGACGATTTTGGACCATTTCAAAAACATAAAGTAAGAACCCAAAGTTGTTTGGTTACGTCCCCGGACCCAAGGTGGGAACCAGTCCCTTGATCTAGGACGTACGGAGTTGATTATGGACCACGTCAGTTCATGTACTTATTTATATATATATATTTTATCACAGAGGGAACACCCTAACAAAAGTCTAATTATCTCCATTCTGCACATGTCAAAATTGTAGTAGTAGAGTTCACCACCATCCTTTTTGACTCCTCCACCCCCTCTACGACAGAGAAAAGAGGCCCAGACCCTGAGTCGGTTGTGACCAGTCAACCCCCAGGGACCACGGGGGGTCCAGACCTCCCGTGACGTCACTCCTGGGTCCTGGAGAACACACCTTCGTTGTAAAATTCACCTATGACGACAGTTTTGTACCTCAACATTCGGTACTCCACAAAGTCATTGTCCTACGACACACGAGACTGTGACCCGACCACGCCTCACCGAGGTGAAAGGTCGACTGGACGTGGAGACGGAAGAAAGGGACGTCGCCCGAGTAGCCCGCCTCGACCCGGTACGACAAGCGGTCGCGTCCGAAGTCCCACTTTGACAAGCTGTAACTCGGAGCCGTCCACTGGCTGCGTGACCAGTCGGAGTCCACTCAGGGGACGTGTACGCCTCCGGGACGCCGGAGTCGGGTAGACAAGTTCGGGAACTCCGACCCCAGGAGGAAGAGGACACCCCAACATCGGAGTCTCGGCCACTTCGTTCCGACTCACTCTACACCTAGGTAGGGTGTCGTCCCCGAGTTTGACACTCCTGTCTGAAGACCCCCCTCTCTAAACGTTCCCCCGACCTCCTTGGGTCACATCCGGGAGTTGAACGTCGGGTTCACTCACTCGTCCACTTACCCAGACACGGTGTACGGGCCCTCGACGTGACCGGGAGGGGACGTCCGTGCCTCCAGGACTTCAGGAGTCGACACAAGAATGGACAACGAAACATACCGTCCTGGCCCTAATTGACCCTACTCACAACAGACCACACTCTCACACGCATGAATCGTCTACGACTCACAACTCGGGTGTCTCCCACCACAAAATCCCTGGTGGAGTCCTTGTTTTTCTTATTCTTGGTTTCCTTTTTCCGACTCTGTCCCTCCGGTTTCTGTCTTCCTGTTTGATTAAGTACCCAACGGGGGCGATACTACGGTAGTGACTAGTGCCGAGACTAGTAGAGTCCGGAACAGTCCATCAATGAGAGGACCAACCCCCGTATCGACACTCGTAATTAAACTTACACGTAAAACACATTGTCTACTACGAAATAGTAACCGAGAAACTCTTCTGTTTATATATCCTGTACTACAGTCCGAGATCCGGAGTTCTTTAATGTATAGAATCCGGTTGAAACAACACATCGTCTATTCTTGGGTTTTGGGTCTCTTCATTTCAACGAAGAATGCATCTCATTGTCCATCGACCACTGATCCACTTTGTCGAAAGTTTAACACTACGACCTTTGAAGACTTTCAGGGACCCTACCGTTCCTCTAGTTTGGACAGTTAGGATTTCCTTTAGTCAGGACTTATAAGTAACCTTCCTGACTACGACTTCGACTTCGACTTCGCGGTTGTACAACCGGTACACTACATTTCTCGGTTGAGTCACCTTTCTGGGACTACGACCCTTTCTAACTTCCGTCCTCCTCTTCCCCTACTCTACCAACCTACTATAGTGGTTGTGTTACCTGTCCTCAAATTCGTTTGAGACCCTCTATCAGTTCCTGTTCCTTCGGACCACACGACGTCAGGTACCCCAGCACTTGTCAGTCTGTGTTGACTTGCTGATTTGTTGTTGACTACTTTGTAGTTAACTTTCTTCGTTTTTCGTTTTTTACTTTGTTGGTGGTATTTCGATTTGTGAGGGGTTACGAAACAAGACACGGTAATCCCTTCCTCCCCCTGAACCGTGTACCTGGAGACAAAGGTCCGTACACGGTGAGTGGTCCTTGTGCACCTACTTGTTCTGTCTCGATCAGGATGTGTAGTCCTGTTCAAGTCGGACCACTAGGATGGTATACTTAAGAGTATCACTGGGGGTGTTCCGTTCTGGAGTACACCGGTGTTTCGGATTTTATGATGTTACACCGAGAAATGTTTTCTAAGAGTTGGGTGTACAAATTTTCAACTCTAAGACCAGAGGTGAGGACTACACACCTGAAAGGATTTAGTTCGACAAGAGACTGGGGTCACGGACAGGACGTTGAGTCGAGTCGGGACTCTGTCGTAGTACAGGCCGTCCACCCCCAGAGGTAGGATGTCCTGACGGGGTGGGGAGTGTGAAGTCTGAGGTCGAGTCAGGTCAACAGTAGACACGAGGGTTGGAGGACCGACACCAAGGATGGTAGGGAAGAACCCAAACGAAATGACCGATCTCACCGAGGGTCTGAGTCCTCTGGTCAATGAGTCATCTAATGACCAAAAAGTGTTTACCTTAATCCCGATGACGTTGGTCGTTGAGTTCGAACCCTGAACTTGGGTACCAGAAAATTGACTCTAGTGTATGGACCAGAGCTCTGAATTCTTCGAGTCCAAGAAATACAGAGGAACTCTTAAGTCACTCTCTGTTTCGCTGTCCCTTCACCTAAATGAATCTCTCTTTGTGTGAAGTGTCTGTCTCACCCCCGGTAGAGTCTTCCGCTCTCGGTGGGGTCTCATCTCCCAACAATCGAAAGTACACGAGTCAGTACAGGCTGAGAAACGTTGGAGTGCCAGACATCGGGCGGTCCGAGGAGACAGACACTTTAAGAGATCCGTTCTTATGACCTCGGTCAACGGTAAAGGAAGAGATCCCGTAGAAGACCTGGGTTCCTAGTTTGAGACCAGAGGACGTAACGTCCGTCTAAGAAATGATGACATTGTGGAATGAATAAAATATCCCCATCCATTAAAGTATCCGACGGTCCGAGGAGACAGGTACCCTAAAAGGTCCGTTCTTATGACCTCACCCAACGGTAAAGGAAGAGGTCCTCTAGAAGGGCTGGGTCCCTAATTTGGGCACAGAGACCGTAACATCCGTCTGCAAAATAGTAGACTCGGTGGTCCCTTCAGTTAAAGTATCCGAATTACTCACCCTTCTCATAAGGTCAAGAAAACCACTTCCCTACCCCTGACAGTACCACGGACCCCCACACAGTGAATCGTACGACTACACAATTCTCACTAACGGACGTTACACCCTCTGGACCCAAGTTAGGGACCCAACCCTTCTAGGGGACTTCTTCCCTTTCCGATGGGTGAGGTCATAAGACCGGTTCTCTTAAGGTACCTGATATATCAGGTACCCCAACGTTTCTCCGCCTGTGTTGACTCACTGACTGAAAGTGTGTAACTCCGAGTCCCAGATCACCCTCAGTTGAACGGACCGAACCAAGACTAGACAAATACAGCACAGGACCCCGACACAGTGACAAAATTTCCAACACGGGAAGGAAGGACAAAGTGAAGGTCAGTTGTCGTCCTACTTCTTTATGTGTCCTCTGTGCACCCTCCGCCCCTCGAAAGGACGGGAGACCACAGGGGGGAGGGACATATAGGTGGACAAGTTGGACCTCCGAGAGACTTGAGGGAGAAACTCAAAAAACCACCGAGACTGTGAATCTGTGATAACTAATTTAGTGACCACTAACATGAGTCGGAGGTCGAGGAGAGGGAGAGGACTTCAGTCCCCGTCCTGAAGTTCACAACCGGGACTTTAATGACCCAACCACTGTGTTCGTTGGTCGGGACAGGACTCCACGAAAGTTTTCAGTGGAGTAATTGTATTGTTTTCTGTGAAATAGCGAGGGGAAGTGTCCTACAAGGTTCCTCAAAATCCTCGAGACACAGTCGAGAAACTTGTGGTCAAGTTTCTACATACAGTGTTGTAGTGTTATCATTATCTACGCTTCTACTTTTATAATTATAATTGTGTAAAACGCCACAAAATAGGGATAACAAATCAGTGATTCAACACAGGTTGAGACGCTGGGGTACCTGACATCGAGAAGACAGGTACCCTAAGAGGTGCGTTCTTATGACCTCACCTAACGGTGAAAGAAGAGATCCCCTAGAAGGACTCGGTCCCTAGTTTGGGTGCAGAGGACGTAATGACGACTCGGTGGTCCAAATAGTGACATCCGTACCTCTTTACCAGGAAAGAAACGAAGATCTAAGAAACCCACTAGACTCTTAATTTGACTACATTCCGTCTAACGGACCTTTTAGGGTACCTGCCTCCTCGGACCATCCGACGTCAGGTACCCCAGTGACTCCCAGTCTGTGCTGACTTCCTGAAGTGAAAGTGAGAAGTGAAAGTACGTAACCTCTTCCTTTACCGTTGGGTGAGGTCACAAGAACGGACCTCTTAGGATCCCTGTCCCCTCGGATTACCCGACGGCAGATACCCCAGCGTGTCTCAGCCTGTGCTGACTTCACTGAATCGACGTCGTCGTCGTCGTTCCGTCTAATTATCCTCTTTTTGTTTACAATAAGATGCACCTACCCTCGGGGCACTTCGTCACCCTCGGGTGTACCTTCGCTCCCCGACTCCGAAGACATTCCGGACCACCCACCTCCCCGCCAGTCCTACACCCCTCCGTCTCCTCCGGAAAGGGTCCTCCCTCTCCTCTGGACCGGACGACACACCCACAAAGAGCCCACTTTGTGAAAAGACTAGGTTCGGGTGGGGGTTGGGGGTTGTGGGGGGGGGGGTGGGGCTTCATATTTGTATCCGTCAACCTCCGTTCAAATCCTCTTCGAGAACTTGGACGACCCAAAACGAACGGAAATCCAGTCTTATCAGGAACACGGTGCCACCGTAGAAAACCCCACTTTTTTGGGTGAGGGGAAGCAACGGAAAACACAAACCACTAGAGACTCGAGTGTACGTAACCGAGATTAGACACCTTTGGGTCCCGGACGTGGCCAGGACCACTTACGGGGTGCCCCCCAAAAGACAGACCCTGTCTGACCCCAGAATGTAACAGAAGAAGTGCGGACTGGACCCCAGAGTCCGGGTCCAGGGGGGATGTACATGGGAGTCCCGTCGGGACGGAAAACGACCAAAGTCAAGAAAGTAAAAAAATCAACTATTTATAAAAGATTACTTTGTTGAGGAAAATTTAAAAATCCAAAAAAGAAAAATTTTAACAATAAGTCAACGAGTCATTACAGACTGAGAACGATGACGGACCTGACGTCGTACGGTCCGAAGGGACAGGAAGTATCAGAGGGCCTCAAACGAGTCTGAGTGCAGGTAACTCAGTCACTATGGTAGGTTGGTAGAGTATGAGACAACGGGGGAAGAGGAGGACGGACGTTAGAAAGGGTCGTAGTCCCAGAAAAGGTCACTCAGTCAAGAAGTGTTTCATAACCTCGAAGTCGAAGTCCACCGGTTTCATAACCTCGAAGTCGAAGTCGTAGTCAGGAAGGTCACTTATAAGTCCTGACTAAAGGAAATCCTAACTGACCAAACTAGAGGAACGACATGTTCCCTGAGAGTTCTCAGAAGAACTTGTGGTGTCAGGTTTTCGTAGTTAAGAAACCACGAATCGGAAGAAATACCAGGTTGAGAGTGTAGACATGTACTGATAACCCCTTTGGTATCGAAACTATATACCTGTAAACAACCGTTTCATTGCAGAGACGAAAAATTATTTGACAGATCCAAACAGTACCGAAAAGAAGGATCGACACGTCAAGTATATTAAAAGTGTGTAGTGTTTCATGAGGGTTCGTAAATTTTTACATTTTTAGTGGGAATAGAGAGTCCGGTGTCCCGTTATCACCTGAGACCAAACGACTGACTACATGAAAAGTCAAGGTAATATCAAAGTAGAGAATACAACATCTAGGTCAAGGTGACGTGGACATTGGTTCTCTTTTGATTCTAGGGATTAACTTTTCAAGAAACGGGATAGAGAACCCCAGAAATATAACTATCTGAAATAACAAATTCACATAGTACTTTCTCAAACCGGTGAAAAATTTCAGGAAAGTCCGTAGTTCCTCTTGTATCCCTTTGACATTTATTCCAAAAGAAAAAGAATCCGATCTAATTTCCGAAAGGATATTATAAAAGGATGATGAAACGAATTAATTCTCGATTATAAAATTCATAATAACCACCGGTCAATTTAACTCGAAAACCTCTAGTCGGATTCTAAAAAATTGGTTCCTTGTTTGTTCGTTGTGGGGAAGGTTTTTAGTCAATCGTCGGAATAAATCCTTTTCGTTTACAGGACTTAATACACAGAAACGAGTACTCACCGAAAGAAAGATCAGGGTGGGGAGAGGGGAGTGGTGCACATTCGACTGACGTGAAATTACACGTCTTGACCAACACGAAGAGACCGTCCTTCGTCCTAAAGTCCCATAGAACACTGCGGAGACGAGTTCAAAAACGACCGTTTCGGCGGTCCTCCTAGTTGACACTCAGCACAGAGGAGTGACAGGACTATCCCCTCTCCATGTGAGTGAAAATCCAGAATACTGAACACATTCAGGTGGATGTAGGGAAAAAAAAAAAAATTAATCCCTTGATTTTCTAGAGAGTACGGTGTTGATTCTGGGTCGTGTCGGTTTATTTATAAAAATTTTTCTTCGTCGTCGTCGTCATATTTGTCACATAGAAGGACTGATCTAACTTGACTGACCACAAACCCCTCTTACCTATATACATATACACACCGACTCAGGGTAACGACAGGTGTAGTAGAAAAAGATTGTCTTACCCTTTTGCTCAGAGAATTTTGGAGTTCATAAATTTGAGTATTGTCCCTTGAACTGGAACCTTTTCGGATAATCGTCTATGAAGTGACGAACCGAAAACAAGAGGTCGTTTACGAGTTACGAACCGGACACAATCCCGAGTTCTTAAACTCTCCCACCAACATAAAGTTCTTCTTTTTGTGTCCAGCTCATTTGTTTCAACTTTACACCTGAGCCTAACCCTCACAAAACAAAGAATACTGAACACAAGTCAAAGTAAAGGTACACCACTGTACGGCCCGAGCGGAGAGCCCTGGTCCTGGGGTCGGACCCGGCACCACTGTAGACTCACTGTCGGGGTGCAGCCCCGCCTCCCGGTCGACGGGCAGACGGACCTCGGGACCGACTTTAACGGTAGAAACCCACTTGAGACGAGCACACAGTTGACGGTAGAGAGAGTACACCGCTACCAGTAAGACTTGAACTCAGTGACTTTTACCTAGACGAAAAGGTGCACCTGTACCTAAATCATCTGGTCGTCTTCGCCAGAGACTTTTGACCCACCGACGGGACCCGAGACAACGGAGCCATCGACTTGAAGGATAGGGCTGTCGACCCAGAGACTCAGCCAATTGAACGGTGAGTCTAGACACGTAAACGAAGTTGTAGAACTTGGACCTAAACTAGACCTAAGGAGACCTGACCAGACCAAACTTCGACGGAAAATCAACAGGTGCATCGAAACCAACCTTATTAACTCCAATTATCTAGTGTCTTACCGGAGGGTACCGAGGGTAGGTTCAGAACGATGTCAGTGACTTTTTACATACGTTAGACCCACATTGGTATTCTTTGTACGTGTTCTGTAAGTACCTCTTTAAAAAAATTTAAAATAATTAATTAAAAATAAAAACCGACACGACCCAGAGGTAACGTCGTGTCCGAAAAGGGATCAACACCGCGCACCCCCGACGAGAGGTCAACGCCATGCGCCCGAAGAGAACAAAGCCCGTGAGATCCACGTGTCCGAGTCATCACCACCCAGGGCCCGAGTTCTCGTGTCCGAGTCATCAACACCGCGTGTCCGAATCAGTAGGGTATCGCACATTCTAGAAGGACGTGGTCCCTAGGTTCGGTTCAGAGGAAGTAACCGTCTGTCTAAGAAATAGCGACTCGGTGGTCCCTTCGGTAGTGGCTCTCTAAAAAAAGTCGACATACTTCCGGTCATTTCTTCTTTATTCAACCGGCCGTCCTCGGACAGACGTCCCTACATTGGTCCTCCCACGTCCCGTAACCCACTGGTCTGGAGGGACCCGACTCTTCAAGGGTTCACTGGACTCACGACAGCGGTCTTCGACTGAGGTTCCCCGGCACCCAAGACACCCAGTAACTTGGACTGCATAGACACATAAGTGTCCAGTACGACAGGGAACCGACAGTGATCCTGTCAGGTTTACTAACGAAGTGCAGTGAATAACTGAGAAGAAGGGTTTGTCCTTACCAAAGGGGAAAGACTAAACACTTTCAACAATAACAACAAGTCAACGATTCAGTCCAGACTGAGAAAAGCTAGGGTACCTGATGTCGTACGGTCCGATGGGACAGGAAGTGGTAGAGGATCTTAAACGAGTTTGAGTACGGGTAACTCATCCACTACGGTAGGTTGGTAGAATAGGAGACAACGGGGGAAGAGGAGGACGGAAGTTAGAAAGGGTCGTAGTCCCAGAAAAGGTTACTTAGTCAAGAAACATAGTCCACCGGTTTCATAACCTCGAAGTCGAAGTCAGAGTCAGGAAGGTCACTTATAAGTCCTGACTAAAGGAAATCCTACCTGACCAACCTAGAACGACGTAGTCAAGAAGTCACGAGTCGGAAGAAATACCAGGCTGAGAGTGTATAGGATTAACATGTGAATTTTGACCCCTCTTCGGTCTCATGAAACTGACAGAGACCGACCATCCCACTCCTCACTGACGAGAACCCAAGCCCCTCAGTGTGGCTGCAGGGGCAGGACACCCGAGGTCCGCACACCTGTGTACACAAGGGACCCGTCCTCTCGACACTTCCGAGTGTATCCTAATTCATCCCACACCTGTGTCCTTATACTCAAGACCAGCGAAGAGGGACACTCCAAAGGGAGCCCGTCACCCAGACCCGTGCGTCTAGGGGTCCAGAGGACACCGTGTCTGTCTCCCTACCAGACGGACGTCGTATGACCGGAAATAGACGGAGACCCCTCCGTCCACGACCCGGCCAGTGGGAGTACTCATTCACCACACAACCCCCCAGGTAGCCGTCTGACCCCTGGCCCGGGACACGACAGTTCGTCTTCAGAGTCAAGTCAAGTGAGTCACACAGGTTGAGACGCTGGGGTACCTGACGTCGTACGGTCCGGAGGGTCAGGTAGTGGTAGAGGACTTCGAACGAGTTTGAGTACAGGTAACTCAACGACTACGGTAGGTTGGTAGAGTAGGAGACAACAGGGGAAGAGGACGGAAGTTAGAAAGGGTCGTAGTCCCAGAAAAGGTCACTCGGTCAAGAAGAGTAGTCCATCCTGATTTCATAATCTCGAAGTCGAATGACTGGTTTGACTAGTGTACCTGGTGTCGAAACAGATCGACCTACTTTGATACTCGGTACGGCACATCCCGGTGGGTTCTATCTACCCAGTATTACCTCTCAAGACTGTTTTACACCAGGAGACCTCTTCCCTTACCGTTTGGTGAAGTCATAAGAACGGAATTCTTGGGGTACTTGAGTCATACTTTTTCGTCCAGACCTCGAGGACAAAAATTATTTTCCGAACCATAAGACGGAGAGGGGGACGGGGGGTGTGTGAAGTTTCTGTAATTTTTATTATTTTTACTCTACTTACTTACTTTTCTCACAGGTGTGTCACAAGGTGACGTCCTCGGTTGTCCCGGGGAACTGTCCCAGGACCCGATCCTGGGGGGAGGGGAAGGGCCCGACCGGAGAACAGAGGACCGACCGGAGACGGGACCCGGAAACACCCAATCCTAAAAGTCACCGTCTCCGGTCCAGTACAGTGTAAACACTCGAACCGGGAGGACCAAGACTGGAGGGTTGAGAAAGGGCGGTAGTCGTCGATAGAGACGTGGAGTCTGGAGTCCCTTCTCCACCCCTCACCTCTTAGGACGGTCTTTGGGAGGACCCCTGAGGTACTGTCCTACTGTCACTCCACGGTCCTTATGGGACTTTATCGATTTTCGGATACGACAACATCAAATTTTAAAAAATAATCCCTTTTTGTACGTATTTCTGTTAACAGTGATGTCTCACATATTGGGTTAGGGAATCAGAGGTCAGACGACAGGACTAGACTGGACCCTTGTGTCAGAAGACAAACCCTTTATAAACACAACAACAACAAGAACAACAACAAAACTCTTCAAGAATAGAAGAATTTACTCATTTACGACGAAAACTTATTTTAGAGTTTTTGTTTATATAAAAATTTTTTAGTGGTATACATGGGATATGACTAGTAACAATTGTAAAGAGAAAGACGATTAAGTTTTGTATTAAAACGAGCAATCCTCCCTTCACAGAAAACTCAGGACCCACCACGAGGTGACGGGAGATCTCCACTTTGACCAAGTGACGTCAGTGGACTGGTCCATCACTTACTTCGACTCTTCGACCGACTCGTAGAGTGGAAAGGGTCCACAAATACAAGTAAGGGACGTTTCGAACTCCGTCTTCAGGATTTTATGAGTCACATTTTATAACCTTGATCACAAAACACCAAAAAAACCGATTATATGATATTGAGAAGGTTTAGTAAAGTCAAGTCAAGTCAAGTCAGCGAGGCAACACAGGCTGAGAAACGCTGGGGTACTTAACGTCGTGCGGTCCGGAGGGACAGGTAGTGGTTGAGGACCTCAAGTGAATTTGAGTACAGGTAGTTCAGTCACTAGGATAGGTCGGTAGAGCAGGAGACAGTAGGGGAAGAGGAGGACGGGGGTTAGGGAGGGTCGTAGTCTCAGAAAAGGTTACTCAGTTGAGAAGTGTAGTCCACCGGTTTCATAACCTCAAAGTGGGAATCGTAGTCAGGAAGGTTTCTTGTGGGTCCTGACTAGAGGAAGTCTTACCTGACCAACCTAAAGGAACGTCAGGTTCCCTGAGAGTTCTCAGAAGAGGTTGTGGTGTCAAGTTTTCGTAGTTAAGAAGTCGCGAGTCGAAAGAAGTGTCAGGTTGAGAGTGTGGGTATGTACTGGTGACCTTTTTGGTATCCGAACTGATCTCCCTGGAAACAACTGTTTCATTACAGAGACCAAAAATTATACGATAGATCCAACCAGTATTGAAAGAAAGGTTCATTCGCAGAAAATTAAAGTACCGACGTTAGTGGTAGACGTCACTAAAACCTCGGGTTTTATTATTTCAGACTGTGACAAAGGGGTAGATAAACGGTACTTCACTACCCTGGTCTACGGTACTAGAAACAAAAGACTTACAACTCGAAATTCGGTTGAAAAAGTGAGAGGAGCAAGTGAAAGTAGTTCTCCGAAAAATCAGGGAGAAGTGAAAGACGGTATTCCCACCACAATAGACGTATAGACTCCAATAACTATAAAGAGGACCGTTAGAACTAAGGTCGAACACGAAGAAGTCGGGTCACAAAGAGTACTACATGAGACGTAGCTTCAATTTATTCGTTCCACTGTTATATGTTGGAACTGCATGAGGAAAAGGATAAACCTTGGTCAGACAACAAGATACAGGTCAAGATTGACAACGAAGGACTGGACGTATATCCAAAGAGTTCTCCGTCCAGTCCACCAGACCATCAGGGTAGTGAAAGTCTTAAAAGGTATTAAACAACACTAGGTGTATCAGTTTCCGAAAACGTATCAGTTATTTCGTCTTTATCTACAAAAAGACCTTGAGAGAACGAAAAAGGTACTAGGTCTTCTACAACCGTTAAACTAGAGACCAAGGAGACGGAAAAGATTTTGGTCGAACTTGCAGACCTTCAAGTACCAAGTGTATAACGATTTCGGACCGAACCTCTTAAAACTCGTAATGAAATGATCGTACACTCTACTCACGTTAACACGCCACTCGTAAGAAACCGTAACGGAAAGAAACCATAACCTTACTTTTGACTGGAAAAGGTCAGGACACCGGTGACGACTCAAAAGGTTTAAACGACCGTATAACTCACGTCATGAAAGTGTCGTAGTAGAAAGTCCTATACTTTATCAAGTTGACCTTAAGGTAGTGGAGATGATCAAAACAAGTATCACTACGAAAGATTCCGGGTGAACTGAAGTGTAAGGTCCTACAGACCGAGATCCACTCACTAGTGTGGTAACACTAATAGACCCAGTACTTCCAGAAAGAACATGTCAAGAAGGCACATAAGAACGGTGGAGAAGAATTATAGAAGACGAAGACAATCCAGGTATGGTAAAGACAGGAAATAGCTCGGGTAGAAACGTACTTTACAAGGGAACCATAGAGATTAAAAGAACTTCTCTAGAGATCAGAAAGGGTAAGACAACAAAAGGAGATAAAGAAACGTAACTAGTGACTCCTTCCGAAAGAATAGAGAGGAACGATAAGAAACCTTAAGACGTAAGTCTACGAATATAGAAAGAAAAAGAGGAAACGAAAAACGAAGAGAAGAAAAGTGTCGATAAACATTCCGGAGGGGTCTGTCGGTAAAACGAAAAAACGTAAAGAAAAGGTACCCCTATCAGAACTAGGGACAGAGGACATGTTACAGGGTTTGGAGACCGGTATCAAGTAGTCCGTGAGATAGATAGTCTAGATCAGGGAATTTAGATAAAGAGTGAAGGTGACATATTAGTATTCCCTAAACTAAATCCAGTATGGACTTACCAGATCACCAAAAGGGATGAAAGAAGTTAAATTCAGACTTAAACCGTTATTCCTCAAGTACTAGACTCGGTGTCAGTCGAGGACCAGAACAAAAACGACTGACATATCTCGAAGAGGTAGAAACCGACGTTTCTTATATTAGACAGAGAATATGTGTAGANGAAGAGAACACAACAACTTTCGCCCACAAACGATACTGGTCACGTAAGAGAACCGTTTTGAGATAATCGGAAACGGGACGAAGTAAGACATAAAGTTCCGATTTAAATGGACAATGGGGTCCACAAAGAACTGAAGGATGAAAACGTAAGGTCAGGGGATATTACTTTTTCCTGTAGAAAAAACCGACAATCAAGATTTTCCAGAACATCCAGAAGTATCTTGGNTCCAGAAGTATTTTGGCAAGTTGAAGTCGAAGAAGTCGCAATGACCAACCTCGTATCTGAACCTAATGACACTATAACTTAATAAACGGAACCTTTGTTTGTCTCTAGTAAGACAACAAAAACTCTAACGTAGGTTTATGGCGTAAAGTCTGAGAGAACAACTGGTACTACCGATGAGGTAAAAAAGATTCCCCAAGGACGGGTGTCATCATCCATATCACCAGTAGACTCAATTTAAGTGGGTAACGTCAGGTAAAATCAAGTGACTAAGGATCTTACAGTTGCAAGTGAGAACGGTAGAGGACAAACTGGTGAAGGTTAAACGGAACTAAGTACCTGGATTGTAAGGTCCAAGGATACGTTATAACGAGAAATGTCGTAACCTGGAACAAAGATAGCGGTCAGTATAGGTGTTGACCCATAACACATACTGTTTTTGGAATTTTTTTTTTTAAATTTAGGTTCAGGAGGAACCACACTACCAAACACTACCGAAGAAGTGGGTCGATAGACCATAGTCCTCTCCGGTATGGACGGATTCCCCAGAACCTGAGAAGGAAGAGAAACGGTACTTCGACGAAAACCAACTTCTATTATTCTTTAGACATAAAGTCACGTAGAAAGACCACCAAAAAAAAAAAAAAAGTGTCATTGTCATCGTTTTCTTAAAGGGAAGGAGATAAACACCGATTTTGTTTTTCAAACTTTACGTGTCGAAATTCCTTCTTTGTCCTGTTCCCTCGACGACTGGGTTCACCCGGGACCGCAGGGTCCTCACGGTCGAAGGGTCCCCTCCTGTCCTGCTCGTCCCCGGGGAACCCACGGACCCGAGTCCCCAGTGGACGTCTAGGAACTGGGTGCGGACAGGGAGGGTCAGTTACAAGGGTGTGAGTCGACACAGTGACGGGCCGTAAGGAATGTCAGGGGTCGGGTCACTGGACTCTGGGTCTGGGGAGTCCAGTGACCGGTACGAACTCGGTAGTGGGGTAGGGTCCCGGAGGGGCTGGAACCGACTATGGGGCGTGGGGACTCGCATTTGGGTCGAACGACGGTTCTTGAGGTTGTCGAATTACTATTTGGATGTCGGATTTTGATACACTCTCACTAACTCAGTGACCGTGTCCTTAGGTCTCTTACAAGACCTCGGACACACACAAACGAGTAGACACATAAATTGCACAGGACTCAATGTCCGTCCTGTGTGACGTGGCAGACGGTCCGGCTCTACCCTTACAGCCGGGTCGAGTCCTCAGAAGTGGGACGGACCAAGTATAGAGGTCCGTGGACGAGAGTCGGGAGAGGGGTCTCCGTGACTTGACTCCGGGTTCTTCGGGACGAAAGACGAAGATACAGGGTGTCCGTAACGACCCCCCAACCCCCTCCTCCGACACGGAACTCCATAACCTTAGAATCAAGGGACTGATCCCTGTTTTGGACACGGGGACCGTCAGCAATTCGAGTCAGAAGTCGTGACTCTTCAGGGGATAGAATTATTGACAACACAGGTAAAACCGTCACAATTCATGTAAGTATCACAACATGTTGGTAGATAGGCGTGTTGAGAACAGAAGAATTTTTTGACTTTGTGACAAGGGTAACTTCTTGCTGAGGGGAGGGTGTTGGGGGTAAGAGAGGTAGAGACACCTAAGACAGTGATGTCAAGGGAGTATATTCACCTTAGTGTACCTTAGACAGGGAAACACTACCGAATAAAGTGAGTCGTAGTACAGGAGTTCCAAGCAGACACCTCATCGTCCATAGTCTTAAGGGAAGGGAAAATCCCGACTCATTGTAATGTAACAGTAACGCTGTTTTTAGACACATCAGTTTCGATACCAAAAAGTCATCAGTGTATGTCTACACCCTCAACCTGGTGTTTCTTTCGACTCGTGGTTTCTTAACTACGAAAACTTGTCGTCACAACCTCTTCTGAGAACTCTTAGGGAACCTGCCGTTCCTCTAGTTCGGTCAGTTAGGATTTCCTTTAGTTGGGACTTATAAGTGACCCTCCTGACTACGACTTCGAGGTTATGAGACCGGTGGACTATGCTTCTTGACTGAGTAACCTTTTCTGAGACTACGACCCTTTCTAACTTCCGTCCTCCTCTTCACCCGTTGTCTCCTACTCTACAACCCGCATTCAAACTCGTTTAAGGTTCTCTATCACTGTCTGTCCCTTCGGACCGCATGACTATAGGTACCCCAGTGTTTCTCAGTCTGTACTGACTCACTGACTTGTTGTCGTAAGGTAACACATAGGTAAGTAGACGGACACCTATACCTCAACAGGGGTAGAAAACTGTTGACACTTGTTACGACGACACCTTTACTCCCATGTTTATAGACTCAGAGGTGAAAATGGAAGCCCTACATCCGGGTCTTCACCCTAGCGACCGAGTGTTATCAGAACAAAAAATAAAAGACTCTTTCGTGGACTACAACCGGTGTGACCTACATCGACAATTCCGGCCCGGTCGTCACGACCCCAAGTAACGAGGTCCAAGAGTGACGTGAACCAAAGAGGAGACGAGAAAGTGACGATTTCCGGCGTGGTACGAGACGAAGCGTAAAGGACGACTACCCACTTCGTCTGGAGACTGGGACTCAACAAACCTTACGAGTACCGAGTGAGAGGTGACGCAAGGTCCTTCCTCTACTTCTACGACCTCGACAGCCCCATGGACTTTCCGGTCGACCCGCGCCTCCTCGTCGACAGTGAGTAGTCGCCGACGAGACTGGACGTCCTCCGTCATCTCCCGCGGGACGTGCACGTCCACTCACCCCTGTGGACGGGCGGGCCGACCGTCCCGGACAGGGGACCCAGGAACCCAGTTTCCGTCCCCTTCTGCACCCCTAGCACTCGGGCGTCCACGCCTACCGCAAGTGCATTGGTCTTTGTGACAGAGGGTGGGGGGGGTGGGCAGTGGGTGATGGGGAAGGGGTCCTACCTCAAGAGAGAACCCCACAATCTTACAACTCGTTTTTCTTACAGAAGACCGGTCGATTATGAAAGGATAAAAGCAGATTGACCTACCGTCTGATACAACAACAAGACTCTATATTCTCTAGCGGATTCTCTTTGGGAAATCACAAAACGTTGCAAACGTAAATGAAAAAGGTTGTTGAAGTGAGTCTCTTAGTCCGGTAGGGGTGACGACTCCTGTGAGGTCCGGATCACCTGACCGCCGTCGAGTCACCGGTGTGTCCGAGGTCGGACGGTCCCGGACTTACGTCGATGACGGGGTACTTCTGGGCCACAGAGGGGCGAAGGTTTTGCACTGTGAATTCGACGGGCCCCAACTGCCCCGGAACGAGGACTCGGGGAGGAGCGGGGTACAGGTCGGTGACGACCACAGAGCAGACCAGACACTGCGACCAACTCGACCCTCGTTTCGGTCCGGACTCGCCCCGAGGACCACGTCTCCGGAGTCCGGACTGTGAGGAGGTCAGGTGTACCATCTGAAGGATCAGAGGAGGGCGAGAAAGATGGCGTAGGACACAGGACGAGTCATTTCCCAGGTCCTACCTACGGTTGGGCCGGGACTCGAGACTCGGGGAGCAGGACCGGGCGACTCCGGAGATAAGGGCAAGAGCCACCAACACCAGTGGAGTTCACTGAGAATAAGGTCCGGTCCGAGGGAACGAAGGTTACTCTTGTCATCCTTTGGGGAAACCCCTAGTTAAACTATGTACTATAAATGTACTACCTTCACTTGCGAATGTTACTGCACATGCTACACTGGACTGTCCACTCGTACACTGCACAGTGGTGCAAAGGGTCTTGTCACCACAGGTGAACCCAGACAGAGGTGATCTCATTGAACCGAAGAAAAGACTTGTCAAAGGTCACGGGAAACGAAAAAGGAGACTCTGCAAACGACATGCAACATTAGACACACACTACTACCGATCTTTCAAAGTAGAGGTCGGAGTTCATGATTGACAGTTCGGAAGACAACAAAGAAAAGAAGGAACGTCACCATACCATACTAGGTGTGTCAATTGACCGTCACAATAAAAAGATTTCGTTAGAAACACACACAAACACAATCAGAGAGTCAGCACAGGTTGAGAGCAACTGAGGTTCCTGACGTCGGGTGGTCCGAGAAGATAGGTACCTTAAGAGGTCCGTTCTTGTGGGCTCACCCAACGGTAAAGGAGGAGGTTTTCGTTAGAAATATTCCGAATAATATTTAAAAGGTCGTGATCGGTAACGTTCCCTTCGGGACACCGAATCACCATTTCTTAGGTGGACGGTTACGTCGTCTGTACCCAAACTTAGGGACCCAGTCCTACTAGGGGACCTCCTCCTTTACCTTTGGGTGAGGTCATAAGAACGGACCTCTTAGGGTACCTGTCTCCTCGGACCTACCTCAGCTTTTCTCACCCTGTACTGATTCGTTAACCCGTACGTGTGTACGTCGATAACGTTTCAGTACGGGGTCCATATTAATTGTACAGACACAATTTAAAGAAAGAGAGGACTAGGGTATTTTTAATTTTTTTTTTTTTCCTAAGACCCAGAAGGGACCACCAGGTCACCAACCCTGAGTCACGAAGGTACCGGACCTCGGGTCCAAACTAGGGACCAGACCCTTGATTCTAGTGTTTACGGTGTACCTCTTTTTCTTTTTTTTCTGGAACTTGGATTTCTTAGTTCCGAATCCCGACGTGAACGAGAGGACCCCGGAGTGTCGTGGAGGTCAGAATCACGAGTCTCTGGAGGACGATCGGCGGAGGAGACTCGTTGAGACATACCGAGGGAGAAAGGGCAAATTCCTGTTTAAGAGTAGCATCTTTTTAAGTGGATCCGAAAAACCTCTGTAAAAAACAAATATTTTTCTTTTGTTAACAATGAAATCCCTTAACGGGTTTCCGTCCTCCTCTCGTACACTTAATTGTGTTTGTGAAGAAATTAGTGTTTGGAAGGTCATCACGCTCAATGACTCGGGACCCTTAGTGGCGGGATCTTTACGCTCACCAGCTAAATAGAAGGTGGGTTCAGGGTCACCCACCTGCGGACCCAGTCTTCCAAAGGAGACGACTTTGCACCGTCCCTCACTCTTACCTTGGACTTAAAGATCGTGAATCACGTTAAAACTTTAGTTTAGACCGGACCGTTCTTTTAGATCGCACGACCTCTTTATTCGCGTAAGACTTTTCAAAGATTTCGTAACTGACAACGTCTCGTAATTCCCAGTAATCGATACTGTGTCTCCGAAATAGAGTAGAGACGTTGAAAAATGGATTCTAGGTCCATCAATCGACCATCCTCGGTACCCTTAAAACCAGTACCTTAACACTCGAGATTTACCTGAAAGGAATATCAGTCGTGTCTGTTAAGTCTACACAAAAAGGTACAGTTACACTCTTAAACGTAAACTTGGAAATGGAGATTTTGACCCTTTTACGAATCAGTAAAACCATTCCTGAAACTCTAACAATCATTAATGTCCTTGGTCACAAGCATTATTTATGATTCCAAATTTTAAATATGCAAACGTTCCAGCCGGAAAAAACCAGAAGAAGGTGACTGACTCTGAGTCTCACTAGAAGGAAAACCACCCTCAGCCCCCTCTCCCTCCCACCGTCGTGACTCACACGGGTCCTCACGTACAACTTAGGACTTAAAGTAAAAAGGACAAGGTACACACATAATTAAACATTTTGACCTAATAATAAGTGTATATTATTTTCGACCGTCAAAATCACAAGTCCAGACACACAAGGCTGTTAACGTACACCAGTACAGTGGTGGAAGGGGGCAGTGGGGGGGGGGGNGGGGGCGAGAGGGGTCGAAGTCTCGTTAAGACGGTGGGGTGTTTCAGGGGAGGAGGGTAACACCAGACCGGACCCGACTTCGGCGACCAGACCAAAACAGGGACGTCGAAACGGAAAAGACATAACACCATGTTACACCTGAGTGGTCCTGACGTGCACGAAACAATCTAAATGTGTATTTGCACAGGGCTAATTCTACGATGACATTTATCATGGAAGTGTTTTAAAATTGAAGACAAACAAGTAACGATCGTGTATCATTATATCAATTTTCACCCAACAAACTAAATAAATTTAACCCTCCCAAAAGGTATATAGAAACAATAACTAAAACTCAAATTTAGACAACATCAGAGTTTTGTTTGAACTACAATAAAGTTAAGAAAATAAAACAACTCCGTACAAAATATTGAGTCTTATATCAGATAAAACCACTTATAAGGTACACGTCAACTCTAGTTATATAAAGCCTCACTTGACATCATACATTTATACCTATTTCAACGACCTATCACAATAGGTCCAGAAAAGGTAGGATTGTCTAAAAGACAATGAAGAGAGGTAGTTACTCTCTTTTCATAACTGTAGATATTAACACCTAAGTAAAGAGTCAAGTTTGGTCCGTATATCAACCCATGACTCGAAGACAGGGGACACTGTCTGGGAAAATTAATCGTACAAAACCAGGTAATGTAAATGTAATAACTATCCCAACCTAATTTGAGCTGACAGAACGAACAAGAAAAGGTAAACAAGGTAAACAAAACACAAGAAGGGATGGGACGAAAAACCGACCGAATGTCTACCTCGTAAAGAATAGTAAAGTAAATAGAGGTACTAACAAGTAAATATGGAGAATCTTTAAAAAAAAACCGCTAATTACCGTGGGGTGAGGTCATGAGAACGGACCTTTGAGGGTACCTGCCTCCTCGGACGACCCGACGTCAGGTGTCCCAGAGCTTCTCAGCCTGTGCTGACTCGCTGAAGTGAAAGTGAAAAGTGAAAGGACGTGACCTCTTCCTGTACCGTTGGGTGAGGTCACAAGAACGGACCTCTTAGGGTCCCTGCCCCCTCGGACCACCCGACGCCAGATACCCCAGCGTGTCTCAGCCTGTGCTGACTTCGCTGTCATCGTCGTCGTCGTCGTCGTCGTCGTCGTCGTCGTCGTCGTCGTCGTCGTATCCCAAATACTTCAAAAAAGATTGATCAGTACCAGATGGAAGTACACAATATCGTCGTGTGAGGGTCGTGGAAAGGCGAAAAGACGACAACAGTGTCCAAAAGGAAAATGTGTAGGACAGAATCGTGCATGTCGACGACGGAAAAGAAACATGTCAGTTGATTGTACATCCCGTTAATTTTAATTTGAAATATAAATGGACGTAAAAGTGGTAAAGTCGCAAGAAGTAAAGAAACACATTTAAGTTAAAGAGGACTTAAAAAAAGTTAAAATAAATATAAATAATAATTTATAATAAATAAATAAATAAATAAATAACCGTGTCGTTCGTCGTACGCCCTAGAATCAAGGACTGGTCCCTACTTTGTACACGGGAGACTTTTAAAGTTTTCACCATGTGTGTGTGTGTGTATGTGTGTTTACCGAATGTGAACATCTCCTTTCTTTTCTTCGTATTTCTGTAATATTTCATTTTTCACTTTAGGGAGAAGGAAGTAGAAGGGTGGAGACCCCCACTTATAACACACCTCTCAGACTTCAAATAAATAGGTCTCAAGATGTTGAGAACAATAGTATATAATGTCTGAATTGTAAAATTATTGTACTTAGGATATTACCACATTACAAAAACTGAACTAAAAATATCAATCATTATATAATACTGAAAAGGGGGGTACAGGAATGTATTACTAGATGGATAATCGCAAAAAATTATCCAACCCTTTAGTAAATGAACATGTGATAGGTTAATAATTGATTTATTACACAAAAATTGGTAACCGGTAATTACAAATCTTTATTTTGTCAAATTGTGTAACTTTATTAGAAATACCAAACTTCTGATGGAATGGTATACTGGGTCGTTAGGGTGATGACCCGTATATGGCACTTCTTTGGTATTAACTTTTTCTGTGTGCATGGTGTTACAAGTAACGTCGTGATAAATGATATCGGTCCTGTACCTTCGTTGGATCTACAGGTAGTTGTCTACTTATCTATTTATTCAACACCATGTATATATTTTACTTTATAAAGAGTCGGTATTTTTCTTTGTGTGAACTCAGTTAAGATCACTCTACCTACTTGGACCTCGGACAACATGTCTCACTTCATTCAGTCTTTCTCTTCTTGTTTATAGTGCATAATCCTGTATATAGACCTTAAATCTTTTTACATGTTAAACGTCCCGTCCTTATCTCTGTATCTGTATCTCTTGTCTGAAACCTGTGTCGTCTCCTTCCTCTTCCACCTGACTTAACTCTCTCATCGTAACTATGTAAATGCAATGGTATACATTTTATCGATGGATCACCCTTCAACGATATACTGTGTCCCTCGAGTTGTGTCTTGAGACACTGGTAGATCTCCCCATCCTACCCCATCCTTCATCTCCCCTCCAAGTTCTCCCTCCCCTGTGTATAATATGAATACCGACTAAATGGAACATACCGTCTTCGGTTATGTGATAACATTTAGTTAATAGGAGGTTAATTTTTTATAATATTTAAAAAATTTTTCCGTAATATGTATCATAAAGTCGGAGACTTTCAAACACACGATTATTTCGGATGAGATTTCACGCACACACACGAGTCAGGACACGTTGAGACACTGGTGTACCTGACATCGGGCGGTCCGAGGAGACAGGTACCCCAAAAGGTCAGTTCTTATGACTTCACCCAGCGTAAAAAGAAAAGGTAATGAGATTATATACCAGGTGTTTAAATTTTTTATTTATTTCCGGTCTATCCTTTACAAAGTCCGAAACTCTCGACTCATGTCGGAGAACGTATGAAATGTCGGGAAGTCTTTAGATTTTCGACATGAACCGACCCCCGGCATTTGACAAACCGGACCTAGGGTCGGACGACCGGGACGAGGTCAAACAACTCCACCAAAGGAGGGGTGCTGAATCCCATTCCTCAGGTGGTAATCGCGCAGATCGGACACCCGGAAAGGCCGAGAAGGAACCCCCGCGCAGAGGCGCCGTCAAAGGCCCAGACGCAAACGGCGCGCGAGAGAACGAGGGGGACCGGAGGCACACGACGTGACGTCCTAGTGGCTCGGCCTGACTCAGGGTAGGCGCACCCCAGTCCCTCTACCTTTCATCGTGGAGCGTGGGGGCTCCGTACGGTCACCTACACGGCGAAGAGGGCCCCTCTCCGACACCCGACCCGAAAGGGAGGGCCAGGACCGCCCCGACCGAATCCCCTCCGCGAGTACCTACTGTGGGTGGAAGTGCGTGAGTAAGAACAGACACGAGGGCGGACCGGGGCGGCGGAGGACCCGACACCGGTGTCCACTCGGGCAGACAGGTACAGGTAGAGAACGGAAGAGACGTTCCGGGGACGCGTCTACCCTAAGCCAGTCAGTTTTAGTTGCACTAGTAAGAGTCACAAAAATGTTTACTGTGGACCAACTACTAGCGACACATAGTAAGAAGACATAAAACTCAACACAAAAATTCCAGTCCAAGTAACTTTTACGTTGGAGCTCCTAATCTGGGTAGACCGGGAACCACCGAACAACGACCAGAACACTCAAGAGGAATGGGAACATTCACGCCGGTTAATTCTGCCTCCTAAAGTCCTAGTGGTCACACCCCATGTAACTAGAGGTCACACCCCATGTAACTAGAAATTCTACGAATAATTTAACTATTTACTTTTGTCCATAAAGTGATCGGTTTAAACACCGTTGTTTGTACAGGAACAGGGTTGTGACTGTAAACATTAAACCAAGATTTCAATGACACTTTGACTTACTCGTTGGGATGAAGGGGGATTTGAAATGTTTTATCTTCGAGTCTAGAGAGAAAATTTTTTCGTGTCATGGTGAGAAAACCTTTCTTCCCCACTGTAACATTGTTTAGGACCGTACCACTGTATTGTAACTAACATATATTATATTTATGTCTATCTTTAGATCTATAGAGACGCATAGATTTGGAAAGAAGGATATCAATCCTTGAATTAATAGGGAATACGGAATCCTTAACATCCAACGATTCAATTACGAGTTTCATTTTTATTTGTTCATAGATTATATTTGTAAAAATAAAATACTTTAGACAATTTACCTTACATATCTGTGGTTGGTTCCTTTAATAAAAATTAGAATAGTAAATCAACTTTTACACCATTCAGGTAAATTTTCATCGGTACCGTACGTATAAATCACGAACCCTACACTCTCAACCTGGTATTTCTTCCGAATCACGTATCCTTGACTGTAAAAACTTGACACGACAACTTCTTCTGAAAACTCTCAAGAGGATCTGACGTTCCTTTACTTTTGGTCAGTTAGGATTTCCTTTAATTGGGACTTATAAGTCACAACGACTCCGAGGTTACGAGACTGGTGGACTACCCTTCTCGGTTGAGTAATCTTTTCTGGGACTACGACCTTTCCTAACTTCCGTTTTCCTCTTCTCCCGTCGTCTCCTACTCCACCAAGCTATCGTATTGACTAAGTCACCTGTATTCAAACTCGTTTAAGGTCCACTACCATTTCCTGTCCCTTCCGATCGCACGACGTCAGGTACCCTAACGTTTCTCAGCCTGTACCGAATCACTGACTTGTTGTTGTTGTTTATCATTTTTGAGAACGTTAACATTATAATGAAGGGGAAAAAACGAGAACCACCACCCACCAGTGACAATTGGTTCTTGGAATCCATAGTATGACATGTAGTACTTCAGGAAGGAAAAATTCTCTATATAAAATTCCGTATACTCCTTAGACCCTTAAATTATAATTATTTTTGGTGGACCCCGTTTTGAGGAACGATCACTTTCAAGCTCCCGGGGCACAGGGCGTCGCTCTCGGCACCTCCGGACCCCACCACAAACAAAAGGACGGTCGAGAGAGTGAGACCGACAAGGACCACCGTGTCCGTGGGCCGTAAGTCTAGACGAATGAGACTCGGTGGGACTACAAATAAAAGTAAACTTTCAGTTATAAGGTTCTGAACGACGGGTCGTATAGACAAACTTGTTGACCCCCTTTTGTATTCCTCCAAAGAAAGTTCAACCACTGACAGGGGAAAATCCTAACCCAAGTCTGGTCAACGGGTCCCCTCTCGACGGACGGACTGTGTACCTTCGGACCAGTGGTCGTGTCGGGACTGTCTACCAGACACAACCCGTACCACGAAAGTGAGATTGAACCTTGGGAAACTCCTGGTGGAACAAGGTCCACCAGGAGAACAAGAAAGGACTTCACTGGGAGCCTTTCGAGTCAAGCCGAGACTGTTACACAGTGATCACTGTCAATGAATGCACTCACCCCAAGGTGCTTCACTAGGACGTATTTCGGTCGAAAATTGTCGACTTTCACGGTCTTTTATACTTTGTGCACAACAGGGACGAAATTTTGAGGTTGACCAAAGACAGGACTTTGTCTTACCGAGAGACTTCGTCACCAACTCTAGGTCGACGAAGAGGAATATCTAAGTCCCGGGTGTGGGTGTGAAAGGACCCACAAGTCAAGTCAAGTCAAGTTAAGTCACCGAGTCAGCACAGGCTGAGAAACGCTGGGGTACTTAGCGTCGTGTGCTAAGTCCTGTCCGGAGGGACAGGTAGTGGTTGAGGGCCTCAAGTGAGTCTGAGTGCAGGTAACTCAGTCACTACGGTAGGTCGGTAGAGTAGGAGACAACAGGGGAAGACGAGGACGGGGGTTAGGGAGGGTCGTAGTCTCAGAAAAGGTTACTCAGTTGAGAAGCGTACTCCACCGGTCTCATGACCTCAAAGTCGAAGTCGTAGTAAGGGAGGTTTCTTTAGGGTCCGACTAGAAGTCTTTCCTGACCAACCTAGAGGAACGTCAGGTTCCGTGAGAGTTCTCAGAAGAGGTTGTGGTGTCAAGTTTTCGTATTTAAGAAGTAGTGAGTCGAAAGAAGTGTCAGGTTGAGAGTGTAGGTATGTACTGGTGACCTTTTTGGTATCGGAACTGATCTACCTGGAAACAACCGTTTCATTACAGAGACGAAAAGTTATACGATAGATCCAACCAGTATTGAAAAGAAGGTTCCTCATTCGCAGAAAATTAAAGTACAGACGTCAGTGGTAGACGTCACTAAAACCTCGGGTTTTTTTATTTCAGACTGTGACTAAGGTGACAAAGGGGTAGATAAAGGGTACTTCACTACCCTGGTCTACGGTACTAGAAACAAAAGACTTACAACTCGAAATTCGGTTGAAAAAGTGAGAGGAAAAAGTGAAAGTAGTTCTCCGAAAAATCAGGGAGAATTGAAAGACGGTATTCCCACCACAGTAGACGTATAGACTCCAATAACTATGAAGAGGGCCGTTAGAACTAAGGTCGAACACGAAGAAGGTCGGGTCGCAAAGAGTACTACATGAGACGTAGCTTCAGTTTATTCGTTCCACTGGTTATATGTCGGAACTGTATGAGGAAAAGGATAAACCTTGGTCAGACAACAAGGTACAGGTCAAGATTGACAACGAAGGACTGGACGTATATCCAAAGAGTTGTCCATCCAGTCCACCAGATCATAAGGGTAGAGAAAGTCTTAAAAGGTGTCCGACTGCAAAAATAATTGACAGACGACGGAGGGATTGGGGATTCATCCCTTAGGGGAAGAAATCTCTACTTCTCAACCTTTGCCTACAGGAAATAATTTTCGTAGCACCATGTTGCCTTAATGGGACAATGAACCTGGGTCAATTGGACTATGTAAACTCCATGAAAGGACTCTGTAATAAGGACTTTACAATCTTATCCCCTCTCAGTAAATTTTTACTCTTTACTCTTTGGTCAATAGAACTCAGGACGGTGGGAGTGTTTTCTGGACGAAAAGAAAAATAAATAAATAAACCGACACAACCCAGAATTAACGCCGTGAACCCTGGAAGAAACGCCGAGTGTCTAGGGGATCAACGTCGAGTGCCTGGGGGATCAGCGTCGAGTCCCTGCGAGGGATCAACGCTGAGTACCTGGGGATCAGTACCAAGTGGCTGGGGGTTCAACACTGAGTATCAGGGGGTCAGCACCGAGTGCCTAGGGAATCAGTACCGCGTCCCTGGGGGATCAGTACCGTACGTCTGGGGGATCAACTCCGCGTACCTGGGTGATTAACTCTGTTTCGTGTATGGTGTATGGTCGGAAAGGAACCCGAAACAACGGGGAGTCGCACACCCTAGAATTAAGGGGCTGGTCCCTAGTTTCGGTACAGGGGACATAACGTTCCGGTTAAGAATCGGTGACCCAGTGGTCCCCTTAGGGTACCATGACTAAAACCATTACATAAAAGATCGGATAAACCCCATCTAAAAAAGTAGTGACCGGATTTCTTCTGTGTCTTATACCGTTTTCGATACCAGTCAACAGCGGCTGTCGCAGTTCGACGTCGACGGAACCGCAGAGGGACCACGCAAAAGAAAGCGCAGGAACCAGGTTCGCAAGTCGACCCTGGTTCACGCACACAGGATCTCCACACTCTCGACACGGACCCCTGCTTCGTGCTAAGACCGACCTTTCCTGAGAGACCTCCCTTTCGGGTAAAACACATTATAAGACCCCGGACTGAGAGTACGTCCCCTCTACCCCTCTTCCACGAGACCTTCGGAGGTCAGACCCACTCTACCAAACCCCGTACCTCACGTGGGGACAGACGAGTTCAACAGTGGACAAAAACCAGTTCTTTTCCTACTCTTTCCGACCGCGGGACCGTTCCGGTGTCCCGTGAAGACGGACAGTCTTCGAATGTGGAAACCCTTCATTCGCCCTGACCTTCATTTAACTTGTGTGTCGAGTCTCGTCCCTCCCTGCTCCCCTCCCACGCTTGCTAGAACCCCGGCCCGTCGAAGACGTGCTCCACCACCCCTCAGAAGGATGTACAGGAAGAGCTCACTTTACTTCGTGATACACAGAATTCCTTTGAAGACGTTACTGGTCTTTCAACATCTTACCCTCAGGTAGACACCCCACTAGACTAAAAAGTCTCCCTTTACGACCCTTTTCTGTGTTCATAGAACCTCCACCTCAAAACACTCCAAACAGGAAAAGGAACCGGTATAAAAGATCTAAAAAGCGTTACTTACACATAATGAAGTCACCATTTTTCGTGTGCCTGGGGGACCGTCCACGAGACCCTCGTCGACTCGGACACCACCAGTTCTGGGCCTGAACCCTCTGTCTGTCTACGTCCTAGGTACCGGACCACGTAGAGAGGGAGTCATGTGTGGTTCAAAGTCGCGCAAGAGTCGACACGTCCTTTGTCGACAGAGAAAAGATTCTGCACCCAGTATGTGTTTTACTAATAGTTCTTAATTTACTTTTCCACATGTTTCGTGTATGGTGTATGGTCGACGAGAACTTTACGAGTCCTTTGTGGTCTCAAAGAATACGGTTGTCGAATTCAAAAAAATATGGATTCAAACTCGACCCGTTAAAACCGAACTAAAGACCAACACTTGGCTCGCACTTACATGCAAAGGACGTTCGTAATCTTCTTAGTACAGACACCGAAACACACGAGTCAACGAGTCAGCACAGACTGAGAAACACTAGGGGTACCTGATATCGGGTGGTCCGAGGAGAACACCTCGGTCCCCTTACAGGTACCTTAAGAGGTCGGTTCTTATGAACTCACCCAACGACAAAGGAGGAGGTCCCCTAGAAGGACTGAGTCCTTAGTTTGGGTGCACAGGTCGCAGAGGACTTGACCGTCGGACAACGAAAGTCAAGTCAAGTCAAGTCAGTGAGTCAGTACAGACTGAGAAACGTTGGGGTACTTAGCTTCGTGAGGTCCGGAGGGACAGGTAGTGGTTGAGGACCTCAAATGGGTTTGAGTACAGGTAGTTTAGCCACTACGGTAGGTCGGTAGAGTAGAAGACAGTAGGGGAAGAGGAGGACGGGGGTTAGGGAGGGTCGTAGTCCCAGAAAAGGTTACCCAGTTGAGAAGCGTACTCCACAACCATCGAGGAGGCCCTCGAACGGGTCCGGGTCCCCCCGACGGGCTGGTCCCGAACAGGTCGGAGGACGTGTGACTCTTCGAACCGTACCCCGCCACCGACCCGGAGGGGTCTCGGCCGACCATTGTGGACGGTCCGGACGGCTCTCCCTTTGTTCGTGAATCAATAATACAATTTACCGGACACACTCATTCACTACGTAGAGTCGAGGACGTCGACGGTCCTTTTTCCAAGGGTGGAGAAGGACCCTCCGGACCGACCCGGGGTCCTGGGAGACACCACGAGTGTACACAGTCCCAACCAGAACAACGACCAAAGGCCGTCGTATACACCAGTAGCGAACGACACACCCACGACCTTCCCGTAGGATCTACGAGATCTGTCTCTGGCACAGACATGGGACTAAGAGGTCTGCAAAGGACCACGGAGTGAGTGGGGGCAGTGGAGGGTGGGGGTCCGACGAGGAACCGTAGTCGTGGACTAGCACGAGGAAACCTGTCAAACCCCAGGGCGAAAACAAGAGAAACGAAATCTAAGACAGATCACCCGACAAGATTCGTCATAGGAGAGGTGGGGGTGATGGGGGGTACGTCAGTGGGTGACGACGGGTGTCCAACCCCACCAAGTGTCTGGGACGAGGGACGAAGGGAGGGGAGGGTCGTGGGACTCGAGAACAAAGAAATTATCAAAACAAACAAGAAAATTACACCAGGGGTAGTGTAAATAAAAACAAATGAAAAAAAAAAAAAAAAAAACGATATGACGTACCGTAAACCTTAGAATCAAGGGACTGGTCTTTAACTTGGACACGGGGACGGAACCTTCACTCTTCAGAATAGGTTCAGAATAGGTGACCTGTCGTTCCTTTCAGGGACAAAGAAATTATCAAAAACCCAAAAACAAAATTCTCACTGTAAGTTATGTATAAAAATCACCGAAATTCTCTAGGTGTGACACTAAGACCCGACATTAAAGACCGTCTTACCTACGACCACCGAGGAACCAATTGTCCACAGGAACCCGGGTCTTGACGGACGGGACACACCAGCACCAACGGTGTCCGGGTCACTCTGAACTCGTGATCTATCCACGACGTTTGACTGTGTCCACATTTTAGGGGTGACCTAAAGTCACTGAATGATTCCCTTTTTCTTTTCCTACATTTTATAGAGTTATCAAAAATTGTGGCTAATGTATAATTTTACTGTTACAAACCCATATAACCAAACAACAAATCAACGAGTCAGCAAAAGCTGAGAAATACTGACGTACCTGGTGTCGTGTGGTCCACAGGGACAGGTAGTGGTTGAGGGTCTCAAATAAGTTTGAGTACAGGTAACTCAGTCACTACGGTAGGTTGGTAGAGTAGGAGACAGTGGGGGAAGAGGACGTAGAAAGGGTCGGAGTCCCAGAAAAGGTCACTCAACCGAGAAACGTGGTCCACCAGTTTCATAACCTCGAAACCAAAGTTGTAGTCAGGAAGGTTACTTATTTTACTGTTATAAAACTATATAACTCAATTTATTTCAAATAACATATTGATTCAAGTAAACAAAGAAGGACGAAAGAATTACACCGATCTTTTGTCGTAACGCACACACTGAGTGCAACACAAAGCAGCCCGCCGACCAGACCTCGCACTCCAGAGGAACCGGGACGAAATAGTCAATTAACACCAGGGACGACAAGGGGACCGGTCCCGGACGGGAAAACCAATGACAAATTTCCTTTCATTGGCGAACAAAATGAGTAGACGCGTAAACTAGTTCGGAGACGGACCTCGACACGCGATACTAAGACGATCGTGTAAACAGAAGTCTACAGACCCTTATAAGACTCACTTAATAGACACTGACATGACATACTGTGGTATAGCTGCTACGACAACTAACATTCCACAGAAGGTTACACTCTTTGCGATTCCTTTTGTTTACGTAGAATCTTCCACTGGGTGTTATAAGAGATTGGAAACTGGATAAACCACAAAACTCAAAGAAGGAAATCAATTAAACATTTACTATTTAGTTTTACGAAACATTACAAAACGTTTCAGGAAATCTTAATGCCTGAACCACAGTCACTCAACCTCCTCAGACCGAAACCTCCCCCCGAGGAATGGGTCAGAGAGACGGAGTCGGGGGAGGTGACATTTTACTCCACTAGTACCCCGACGAGGTAACAGTACTCTTGACTCGCCCACAGACACTTAATTTGCTCGAGGAAAAATACTCGTGGGCTCGTCCCGGACCGAGTCTTCTTCAGCCGTTTCACCCGAGTGGGAAGTCGGGGAACCATAGGGGTAAATGCTGTTCCCTTGGTTTGACTGGTTCCAATTTGTGCATCAGTCACCATCCAGTCACAAATAGAAGAGAATAGTCTAACCCAAAGACTCGGTCTTCACTTGCATTCTAAAGACCGAGTCACTACGTAAAAGGGAGTGTTTGGACTTTGACCTACTTACAACGTAGAGTACACTTGAGAAAGGGTGTAGTCGATAAGAGTCTCAATCTCTCTGACCCGTCCACCCGCGAGTCGGGGTCCCTTTTGTGGACCTTAACGGGCTTGGAAGCCTAAAAAGTGTAATCGTTCACTCTTCAACCTTAAAAATAAAGACTAAAAATTTAGAACCAAGTCCAAAAGAAAAAAAGAAAAAGTATAAATACAGTAATGAATAAACTGACACGGCCCAGAGTCAACATCGTGCACCCTAGAAAATCGACATCATACGTTTGAGTCGACACCGTACGTTTGAGTCAACACCGTGCACCCTAGATCAAGGGACTGGTCCCTAGTGAGACGTGACCCTTACACCTCAGAAAGGATTAGTGTAACACTGGTACACACTGGAGACCGGCGTTAGACCAGATAATTAAGACGAACTGTGATGACAAGGGAAACTCTTGAAGGTACTCATAAAAGAAGAACTGGTGAAGGCAAAATGAAGGAAGTTTCTGTAAAGAGAGTCCGACCACCTATACATATGTTGGGACAACAAAGTTACCACTGAATCGCTCACAATCGCAAAATATAGGTCAGAAGTAATGTTTTGTGTAAAAACCATCCTCCTCCTCCAGATTATTTCCGAACTGTAACTACATTTTTATGAATTGTCTTATAATCGTCTAGTCTAGATTTTTATATGTATCTATTAATATATAGCACTGGTTCATCCTAAATAGCTTCAATATGTTCCGACCAAGTTATGAACTTTTGTTTAATTACATTAGGTAATGTCACGTGACGACAATAAAAACGAAACCTACAAATGAATATAAAATCTCGTTAACTTTTGTTTTGTAGATAAAATAGAAGTAAATGAGGTAAAGGTCACAAGAAGTAAAGAAATATATCTAGGTCAAAAGAGAGACCAATCAAAAAAAAGGAAGACGGACGTCTGAAAGGGAATTTTAAATAAGGATAAGCATCTAAGAGTCCAACCGAACGTTACTTAAGGGTTTGAATGACAAAAAGAGTCTTTTCAAAAACAAAGAAATAAAAACTTTCTACAAAAATGACCGATATCTTGATACTCAACTGTCTATAAAAAAGAAACTCGTGAATTTTTACAGTGAGGTAATGAAAGGTAGAAGATACTAGAGAGTTTTTCAGAATTAAAGTAAGAACATATATAATACACTAAGAAAGAGACTGACGCAAGTCATAAAGAAACAGGCGGAATGAGTCGTCAAACTTGTATTGTATGGAGAAATAGGGGTTTAGGTGTAGGTACACACACTTGACCCCCATTTCTTCCCATAAATAGGATGTAACACAAGAGACTCGAAGTACGAACACATTAAATCCTAAAAGAAATCAAAACCTTATAAGAGTCGGTAATAAAGGAACTTACAGCAGAAGACGGGGTAAGGGACAGGGATCTTTACAAACCTAAAGTCAGTGTGTACACAATCTAGTGAACTATTAAAAGGATGTCCAGGACCTACGAGACATATACGAGGAGTTAGAAAAACGAGAAACAAAAAGTGAAACCGATCAAAGGTAACTGACTAGAAGTTCAAGTGACTAAGAAAGGGTTGACACAACTCAGATAACTACTCAGTCAGTTTCCGTAAGAAGTAGAAACGAGGAAACAAAAAGTAAAAATCGTAAGAGAAACTATAACAGAAGGTCAAAGATAAAGAGACGACTTTAGTGGGTATACTACACCAGGTGTAAAAAGTGGGGTCTCGGAAATTATAAAAATTAGTACCGATGCATTTTAAGTTACAGTCTAACATGGTCGTAGACTTAGTATGGTCCTAGATCAGGACACTAGGGAGACAGAGAACCCACACGTGAAAAAACATACGGAGTATTAAAAAACAAAAACTTTAGGCCTGTAGAACTCGTCCTGTCGTCTAAATGCGGACCCTAAACTGTGCGGAAAGAAGGACTTTCCGAAAATAACATTCCTAAACTCAACTAGATCAATCCTCAACCCGTTCAAAATTCCAAACGTTCAAAGACATCAGTGGGAACCACGTATGCTCAAAGTTAGGAATTCGTTATGAACACAAATCCCACTCCTGACCGACGGTCTCCCAAAAGAGGGAGTTATACAAGAGGTGGGAGTCGAAAGTCAGAAGGGAAACGTCACGAGAGTCTCTCTCTCAGAGAAAGGTACAAGAACGAGACAGGGAAAGGTCTTCACAAGAAAAGAGTGATCAATGAATTGTGAACGACCGGATCCTTCCCAGAAGAGAACCCTAAGACTAATTCGGAACAGAGTCCGTCCGAAGGGACCACCGAGTCTACCGTTTCTTAGACGGATGTTACGTTCTCTGGGTCAAAGCTATGCACCCAACCCTTCTAAGGGGACCTCTTCTTTTACCGTTGAGTAAGGTCATAAGAACGGACCCTTTAGGGACTTTTCTCCTCGGACCACCCGATGGCAGGTACCCCAGTGTTTCTCAACCTGTACTGACTTACTGATTACGATCGTAAGTAAGGAGAAGGAGGGGATCCCTATTCCCAAAAATAAAGTCAAGGGAAGGGGGTGGATCTCACTCAAAAGTCATTACCATCCAAAACACGAAAACAGACGTAGGCGAAGTCACTTAATTCTACATAAATGCAGTGTACGACTTCCTCAGTCTATAACCTGGTGTCAAATCGACATACAATCTTGCAAAATTGTAAAGATGTACAAAAAATTTTTAGAAAATTTTTTTATAAAGAAAAATAAAAAATATTAAATTAATTAATTAATTGAAAACCCACACGACTCAGTAGTGAACGACGTACCCGAAAAGAGGTCAACGGGTTCACCCCCGGTGGGAGATCAAACCACCCCCGGCGGCAGATCAAACCACCCCTGGTTCACGTCCCCGGAGAGTAACACCACCGAAGAGACCAACACCTCGTGTCCGGGACCCGTGTCCCCGAAATCATCAACGTTACACACCCGAGTGATCAACACCGTGTGTCCGAATAATGAGATTTCGTACACTCTAGAAGGACCTGGTCCCTAACTTGGACACAGAGGACGTAACCGTCCGTCGGAGAATCGGTGGTGGTCCCTTCAGGATCTTATAAAATTTAATATTATAAAAAAGTACAATTTGTAAAATTGAATTAACATTTATTCACTAAAGGATTTTCCATAAATTTTTTAACAACCTTACTCTACCCCTATCTTTGTGGTAGTCCGGTCGTCAACAGTGGATACAGACAAGAGAGTGAAGGTAGGCGACACCAATGAACTCCTTTCTGGAGACGACCTTCGTCTGGTGTCGGTGGGACCAGTGGAGCTGTGGGTTAGGGGTCCTGTAAGGAGTCCTGTCGGACGAGACGAAAGATGAAATCTTTTCAGAGATTAACTCATATCAAATAAGATCTGATGATATCTTGTAACAAATCCTAAATATTATACGAAATTTTCATAAAAATAAAAATTCCTTTTTACACTCCGAAACCAATCTCGTGTCACGTCAAATAATAGACACTATAACTTTTGGACATGAAAAGAAATTGTGTACGATAAACAAGATCTCATTCTTCCAAATACCGAAAAAAAAAAAAAAAACATTAATATTGTAGATGGAGAACTCTTCAGATCAGTATCATCAGATAATTAAACTATCTAAAAATTGTTAACACGTGAAAGTTCTTTATCACCCTGAAGGGATCACCACGTCACCTATTCTTGACCGGACGGTTACGTCCCTTGTGCCCAATCAAGGACCAGGTCCTTCTAAAGTGTACACGTCTCGTCGATTCGGGTACTCGGTGTTGATGACTCAGGTGGGAGATCTCGGGTACTGAACGTTGGAGACTTCGGGTACACGGATCTCGGGTACGAGATGTTGTTCTCTTCGGTGGAGTTACACTTCGGACACGTGACGTGGATCTCTCATCGGGGTGAACTACGTTGATCTCCTTCGGGGGTGTTTCGTGTTTCTGGATCACGTCGGATTTTATTTATTTAACTATTTATTAAAAATCTTTATTTTATTTCTTTATCAATTATTTTTTTCTTTAACGACTACCAATTTGTTTAAAGGGTCATAAGTACATACCTACACTCTCAACTCAGTATTTCTTTCGACTCACGGTTTCTTAACTACGAAAACTTGACACCACAACCTCTTCTGAAAACTCTCAGGGAACCTGATGTTCCTCTAGGTTGGTCAGGTAGGATTTCCTTTAGTCAGGACTTATAAGTGACCTTCCTGACTACGACTTCGACTTCGAGGTTTTGAAACCGGTGGATTAAGCTTCTTGACTAAGTAACCTTTTCTGGGACTACGACCCTTTCTAACTTTCGTCCTCCTCTTCCCCTACTGTCTCCTACTCTACTAACCTACCGTAGTGACTGAGTTACCTGTCCTCAACTCGTTCGAGGTCCTCAACCACTACCTGTCCCTCCGGACCACACGACGTCAAGTACCCTAGTGTTTCTCAACCTGTACTGACTCGTTGACTTGACTTGACTTTGTCCAACTTCGTTCTTTAACGACTACTAATTTCTCCAACTTCATTCTCTACATAAATCACGTTTCTCTGTCTTGAATACTACATCTAGTGCAGGTAGGAGTTCAACTCTTACCTAAGGGAAGACGGTACCAATGTCATCCTAAAATCGAGTTTAAAGGAAAGAACGGTAGAGGAAGGACGATTTTAACCATTTATCTTGAAGAAACGTACATTTTATAGAAGTCGTGGTTTCAGAAGATCAAATCAAAAAGAAAGATAGACATTTCTTGTAACTTCTGACAAAGGTCTATAAAGCGTGACCGTTTACATCTAAAAAGATCGTTGTCCTACGGATAGATTCTACGTACTGAACGGAAAATTTTTTTTAGTTACTTCAAAGTAAAAGGGGTACTTTCATAAAGAAAACCTTCGACGTGTCCCAGTGTGTCGCTCACCCAGTAGACGTCTTCAGTCGTGGGAGAGTTGGTCAGGGCGGAAACGGACCCCTAGCAGGTCTTGGGGAGGAGCACCGGTGCGGCGGAGGGGTTTTGGTGGGACGTCCCAGACTCACGACAGGAACCACTTAAGATGACTAGACACACGAATCAGTGAAGTCAGAGCAGACTGAGAAACACTTATTTTGTGATTTCATATATTTAGGAAATGAAATTTTTTAATATTCATTTACTCTCTCTTGTTTTTCAATCTGGATATTATTATGGCAGTAGGTCACAGGAAAATGTAGAAAAGACGATGACGGCTCATTAGAAGACTACACGGCTATTGTCAACAAAATGAACCTTTCAAGGAATGTGAAAGGAACAGGAGTCTTAGACTCGATCACCAACACACACTCTAATAGTGAACAATATCTATGTAGAGAGGGTGAAGTTTTGTTTGTTTTGTGTTTATTATCGGTAACGAATCTTTTACAACAGTCTCAAATTACTTCGTTTCAGTTCGATCAATGGAAGTCGTCACTTTCTCTTAAAAGCGACTGTGAGTTGTAGATCACCGAAAGGGACCTACCCGGGACCTTTCCGAGCCACTCGGGACCCCGTGAGAGTGGATGACCCTCGTTCTACATACAGATCGACAAACGACAGTGAAGGAGGGTCGACAGGTACCAGTGGCTCGTTCTCATCGGCGAGAGTCGAAGCGCTACGTGGGTTCTCTACTGGTAGGGCTCATTGTCAGACGTCTGGGTCCAAGAGTCTGTTCGTCACTCGTTGTCGTTCTACTATTTGAGTTCCGAACTGTATCTGTCTCCGCAGAATTGGGACCGGGTCGTGTGCCTTGTGTTCACCCAATTGTTGCTACCGTTGTTACTTTGAAGTTCGTTTACTGACAATTTTGGGAATGTATTAACATCGTCCGAACCTAAAGGAGACGAAGTTCACAAGAACGGAGAAACTATTAGTCTGCTAGATTTCTTTCCGTATCTTAAAGTTCCCCTCTTAGACGTCCGGTCCGAGTGTTACTCCGGTAAGTGTCCCGAGAAAGTAATCGGACGTGTCATAGCCGTAGTGCTAAGTAGAGACCGAAGTGATGTTCCGAGGTAAATTTGGGTTGGGTTGAGCGTCTGAATTGACTAGGTCCTTAATGAGTTATGTCGGGCGGTCGATGACATCGAAAAGGGGAAACTATTCCCCAAATTGTGTTACCCGAAGTGTCAAGAATTTACTGAGGTGAAAAAAGTGGGACAGAAACTCTACACTACGAATACACTGGAAAACAAGACTTATTTTAAAGTGCACCACACTGATATAAAAAATTTTGATGATCGTCTGTGTTATAACTGCGGAATGGGTACCTCCTTTCGAAAATTTTGGAACATCTACCATATCTTTACTTTAAGTACAGTATTATAAATGGGTCGATTGAAGTGAGATAATCTAATAATCTATAATAATTTGAACTTTTATAAAATAAAACCCCCACTAAACTATTTCAATGTCCGTCATGAAGACGTAAAAAACAACTGAAAACGTCCGACGACCAACAGAAGACCAAACACGTCAAAGACGGAGGTGTCACGACCATCTACCTGGTCCCGTGGGAGTCGTTAAAGGACCACCCCTCCCGCCACCCGTCGGACTAAAGTCCCACCCTCTGGTAGTCCTTACTTACATAAACCGGTGTTTGGTAATCCTCACGCCAACCGGGGGTGACGTGGAGTCTTGACACCCAGAGTCTGAAGTCACTTGTGTTCAGTAGTCTCACTACCTATTTCGTACGTCCACGGACCCGGAATACGACTCAGACTGAGTTATGTAGACGCCACCCCCAGACTCCTAAACGTACCAATTGCTCGTGTCAACTAAGACAATAGTCTGGGGTGATCCTTGGTAATGGGGTCTAAGTGGCCCCTGACACCCTTGAGTCCCTGGGAACAATCATCCTCACTGAGGACCACCCTAAAGGACCCCGTTACGACCCTCCCCTCCCGTGTGGACTTCCAGGTCGATCGTAGGGAAAGACAAGGGACAGAGAGGTGTCGTCCCGTCGTCGACGGGACTCGTAGGTCAAGGGTCCCTGGACGGACACCCGGACACAAACCCACAGACTCTTGCCGAAGGGTGTGGTGGGTGGGGGTGGGGGTGGGGGGTCGGGCGAGACGTGTATTAGACTTAAAGGTTTGTCAGTAATAGACACCATAAATTAGGTTTAAGCGAAGAGATGGGAGGAGGCAATGGGGGAATAATTTTATTAAAATCTCAAAATCATTGTTTCCAGAAAAAGTTTCCTAAAGACTAATCTTCACCTGAGAGTTCTTCGGAAAACCCTTAATACCTACATCGTACACGAACGAGTAAAGTACTTCTATTCTAAAAAGGAACTTCTATTCAGCTAGACTACTAGTCCTGTGTGTTCACCACCACTGATAACAACTATAAGTATGTGAAGTGGACGTGACGACAACACACAAGACAAACATCTTAGGTAGGGGTATGTCAACCTCCCGAAAAAATAATACTCTTAAAAGTCGGACTGTGTCTTGATCTTTTATGTCAAGGGTATATACGTAGTGGGTCAAGGGTCTCAATGGTTCTAGACAGTATGAAAAACTGTCGATAAAAAAAAGGACAGGAATTTATAAATTTTTTTAAAATAAAAACACAAAATATATCAAGAAAAATTTAAATAAAAATTAACCTCATATTACCGAAATGATACAACACTTCATATTTGAATGAGATCCTTGCTGGGTACAGTAATCTGGGCTGTAAGTTATTGTCTTTCATCACTTTAAGTATGTCTTGACATTCCCTCCTGGCCTGAAGAGTTTCTATTGAAAGATCAGCTGTTATCCTAATGGGAATCCCCTTGTGTGTTATTTGTTGTTTTTCCCTTGCTNGGGAATCCCCTTGTGTGTTATTTGTTGTTTTTCCCTTGCTGCTTTTAATATTTGTTCTTTGTGTTTGATCTTTGTTAATTTGATTAATATGTGTCTTGGGGTGTTTCGCCTTGGGTTTATCCTATTTGGAACTCTCTGTGTTTCTTGGACTTGGGTGATTATTTCCTTCCCCATTTTAGGGAAGTTTTCAACTATTATCTCCTCAAGGATTTTCTCATGATCTTTCTTTCTGTCTTCTTCTTCTGGGACTCCTATAATTCGAATGTTGGAGCGTTTCATATTGTCCTGGAGGTCTCTGAGATTGTTCTCATTTCTTTTAATTCGTTTTTCTTGTTTCCTCTCTGATTCATTTATTTCTACCATTCTATCTTCTATTTCACTAATCCTATCTTCTGCCTCCGTTATTCTACTAATTGTTGCCTCCAGAGTGTTTCTGATCTCATTTATTGCATTATTCATTATATTTTGACTCTTTTTTATTTCTTCTAGGTCCTTGTTAAACCTTTCTTGCATCTTCTCAATCCTTGTCTTTAGGCTATTTATCTGTGATTCCATTTTGATTTCAAGATTTTGGATCATTTTCACTATCAATATTTGGAATTCCTTCTCCTTTAGATTCCCTACTTCTTCCACTTTTGTTTGGTTTGGTGGGCAACTTTCCTGTTCCTTTACCTGCTGTGTATTCCTCTGTCTCTTCATCTTGGTTATATTGCTGCGTTTGGGGTGGCCTTTTTATATTCTGGGAATTCGTGGAGTTCTCTTTATTATGGAGCTTCCTCACTTTGGGTGGGGTTCTGTGCTAAGAGGAAAGTTCATAGCAATACAGGCATACATCAAGAAACAAGAAAAAAGTCAAATAAATAACCTAACTCTGCAACTAAAGCAACTAGNGAAAGAAATCTTAAAAATTAGGGCAGAAATAAATGCAAAAGAAACAAAAGAGACCATAGCAAAAATCAACAAAGCCAAAAGCTGGTTCTTTGAAAGGATAAATAAAATTGACAAACCATTAGCCAGACTCATCAAGAAGCAAAGAGAGAAAAATCAAATCAATAAAATTAGAAATGAAAATGGAGAGATCACAACAGACAACACAGAAATACAAAGGATCATAAGAGACTACTATCAGCAGTTGTATGCCAATAAAATGGACAACGTGGAAGAAATGGACAAATTCTTAGAAAAGTACAATTTTCCAAAACTGAACCAGGAAGAAATAGAAAATTTTAACAGACCCATCACAAGCACCGAAATTGAAACGGTAATCAGAAATCTTCCAGCAAACGAAAGCCCAGGTCCAGACGGCTTCAGAGCTGAATTCTACCAAAAATTTCGAGAAGAGCTAACACCTATCCTCCTATTATCCGATGATGCTCTTATCTTTAATTACATGATGGGCTCATCAAATGTTTTTAGGTCATTAACGATAACTAATTCATTGTTGAATTTTGCCATCTTCACTAAATATTGAAGCTGGGAGCTTTGCAAACATATTCGATACACCTGTCAAGACTGTTCAGTTCAGTTCAGTTCAGTTCAGTTACTCAGTTGTGTCTGAATTTTTGCGACCCCATGGACTGTACATTCCACGGAATTCTCTAGGCCAGAATACTGAAGTGGGCAGCCTTTGCCTTCTCCCGGGGGATCTTCCCAACCCAGGGATCGAACCTGCGTCTCTCGCATCTCCTGTGTTGACAGCCGGATTCTTTACCGCACTGTCCCAGCTAGGAAGCTTCTGCTAACCCTAAAGGCCCAGTCCGTTGCCCTCCCCTGCACCCCCATTCCTTAGCAACCACAAGTCTGTTTTCTATGGTTTAACAGTCTCTTTCTGTTTCATGCATTAGTAATCTTAACAAGTCATCATGTTTAAGTGATGCGTCTTTGCAAATGAACTTGAGACGTTGAATTACGCAGACAGACAAGGGACAGACCATATATGGCAAAGGAGCTCAGACCAGTCATATATTCATCATGCAACTCTACATACCTCCTTCCAAGTCATCCCAGTACAGTCCTCTCTATTTATTTGCCTCTCTGCCTGTAGAGGACCCACCAGAGAAGGGGAAATATACTCCCCAAACTGACACGTGAGGTCCCTCACTTCTGGTTATCTGTCTCCAACTCCTCAAGCTAACAGCCTCCAAGCAGGGGACATCTGAATCCATTGCTTTTCTCTCTATCCTGTTTTCCGCTCTCTGCCTGCCTTTGGTAGCTCAGTTGGTAAAGAATCTGCCTGTAATGCAGGAGACCCCAGTTCGATTCCTGGATCGGGAAGATGCACTGCAGAGGGGATAGGCTATCCACTCCAGTATTCTTGGGCTTCCCTTGTGGCTCAGCTGGTAAAGAATCAACCTGCAATGGGGGAGACCTTGGTTCAATCCCTGGGTTGGGAAGATGCCCTGGAGAAGGGAAAGGCTACCCACTCCAGTGTTCTGACCTGGAGAATTCCCTGGACTGAATAGTCCATGGGGTTGCAAAGAGTTGGACACGACTGAGTGGCTTTTGCTCTCACTCTCACTATGTCTACTGGAGGCAAATGGGAATAATCCATTTAACGCCCTCTCCAAGAAAAAAAAAAATTAATGTTTTTTGTTTTGTTTTGTTTTTCCATTAATAATTGAGAATTACTTCTGCAGTAACCCCAGTGTTGTTAGTTTTTATTCTTCTTAAAAAATGCTTTCACATAACATACATCTCCTTTAAATGCTTTGTTTTATTTGTATTTATTTTTTTTTCAATTTTTATTTTTACTTTATTTTACTTTACAATAATGTATTGGTTTTGTCATACGTTGACATGAATCCACCACGGGTGTACATGCTTCCCCAAACATGAACCCCCCTCAACCAAAGACGACATGTTACTTCACTCAGTCGAGAGAGAACTCGGAAGGAGGGTGGGGAGTAGGGTGGGGAGATCCAGTAGTGTCTGGTGACTCGACTCGAAGGACACAATGTGTCGTCGAAGGGTGATCGAGAGACAAAATGTGTCTCATCATATATTTACCCCCGAAGGGGTCACCGAGTCTACCATTTCTTAGGTGGACATTACGTCCTCTGTACCCAAGACAGGGACCCAGCCCTTCTAGGGGACCTGTCCCTTACCGTTGGGTGAGGACATAAGAAGGAACCTCTTAGGGTACGGGTCTCCTCGTACCGTCGGACGTCTCAGTGTTTCTCAGCCTGTGCTGACTTCGCTGGTTCGTGTGTGGGACATATACACAGTCACGACGAGAGAGTCAAGGGGCGAGACAAGTGTTCAGGCACGGGATGGACAAGAACTTACAACGACCACCAAGAGATTTACCAAGTAAAACCCTTCCTGCGTTTGTGCTCTACGAAACGAACCCGGACTCACACCGTTCGGACACACCATTGCATTCCAACAGGAAAAATCCTTACACAGGGCCTCTTGGACCTCGACTTCGCCTTCGACAAGCGAGTCGACCTGTTTTAGCGGCTACTGGTGCAACAGAACTCGTCGAGGTCGAGTACGGAGGACGGGAGGTTCGACAAGCGACCGAACCGTGTGCACTTCGTCACGGACCACCGGGTGGGGCACTCATACAGGTCGGACCTTTGGGTCGCTCAGAGTAAACCCAAAGGTCCTCGTTAAGTAGAGCTGCTTGGACGAACACGAAAAATTGACGAAAGGACTCTACATTAAGTATATAGTGTGTTAAGTTGAACATGTCAGAGCATCGAAAAATCATATAAATCGTTCAACCTACAATAGTAGTAAATTTTTTTCTTAAAATAGGTCTAAAGGAACTTAACATAGAACATAGAGTACGCAACATTCTTTCTTACTTGTTTAAAATGTCTGAAGACCGGAGTTCAGTGAGTGACAGTGTCCGGACCCCACGACACCACTCCAACCGAGGGTGGTGGACTCAACTAAATCCTGTCCACCCCGTACACGAGCCCACCCCACACACGAACCCCACCCACACTCTCACACCGACGGCCTCCCCCTCGCTGGTCCCGTATCAATGTTGATACTGGGCCCCTTGCCCCTCCGGTGTACATCAGAGTCGCACGGACACCACGGTACAGAGGACCCCACCCCCGACTCACCCGTCTCCCTCCCGCCGACGGTCCCACCGGGCCCCCCGTCGTCCCGAATTTCCTTCACACCCGTCCTTCAGACGTTCCGTCGGACGCTCGCTCTGACTCTGTCCTCACTCGGTCTACGTGTCTTTCTACGGAAAATGGACAAACAGGACTGGACACAAGACGGGAATGTTCCGAGTGTCGGGACGTCTCTGGGGTTCGGGTTGTGGGGACAGAACGGTATTTCTCTTCAAGTAGTGCCTGTCTGTACGAGGGTCAAGAATATTAAGACTACAAATTTTTCCGGTCTCCAGTGTGTAGAGACATCCTTGAGTCACTGAGGTCCTTCCCCCGGTCACTAAGTCGACTCTTAACTAAATATCAAATAAACTTTATCCACGAGGGGGTCCTGTCCGACCCTCGTCTCCTTTGGAGGTTCTACACTCCCGTCGACGGGGAGGTCCGACAAGGTCCCCTTTATGTAAGAAGAGAGAGGACACCTTCAGTAAAATTTTACCTACGGAGAACATGAAAAACCATTTACACTCTAAAAATGGGCAAAAGTGGGTATGAGTCTCCTTTTTGTTGAATTTTATGTCATAGCAAACCTCTTTCTCAAATCGCTCGTACATAGACGAATCACCACTCCCAGTAATCGTCGGAAAACAGTTTATCGTAAAAGAAATCTCCATCCTCTTGAGAGAGATTCTTAGAAGTTCTTCCTAAAGAGTTTCATTTGGTTCTTTTGGTCTCGGTTCTTTGGTGTTCTTTTGGTTACGACCCGTCCGTTCGGCAGGGTGGTGCCCGTCTGAGAGAAGGACAGAGTCTACTGTGAACCACGACTCCGAGAGCCCGCAACGGAGACACTGAGTACCCACTCTAAACTAGTCCCCTCGGTTACAAACTCCGAGTCGTACCTCTGTAATTCCCTCAAGGTCCAAACTCCTTCTATGACGGGTATCGTGGCTACACCATCTTACCGTCACTAAGTACACCCTTCTCCTCCGACCCGCTTCCACCCCTCTTCGGGCACTCCCGACCTGTCGACTACCGTCTCGGGGCCCTCCAGTCGTCATTTGTACATCCTCCGGGTGACCGTGGGCACTCGATCTTGGAGTCCCGACCAATGTTAAGGACGTCAAGACGCGGGTTCAAGAAAGAAACAGAGGGCAGAAACGCTTGCTGAAATAAGGAGGTCAAAGAACAGTAACCTACCCGGGGAGTAAGGACACAACTTGGACGAGGGTTGGGTGGGGCTACCAAGTCCTAACACTCACTATGGGGTGTACGGTCTCGGTAGAAGAGTTGAGAGAGGGTTCCAGTTGGGTGGTATAATGCACGGCGACCACCTCGACCAGGGTGTGGGTCTCTGCCGGGGGCGGTGGCACCTGTCCTGGATACGGGACTACGCCTCCCAACCTGTCAGGGGTCAGTCCGAGGACTCCCTCCAGCTGCCGAAGCGGGACTTGGCGGAGGTCATACGCCAGTAGCGACTCCGGACCGCCGAACACCTCCACACACCAACCCGACACCGGGCACCGACTCGCCCCTGCCCACCCACCCGACCCCCACCCCCACCCCCCCTACCCTCCCTGTCCTCCGACCTCCCCACCCGTCTCTTGGTCCACGGGCTAGACAAGGTCTCTGGTCCCCGTGGGGAAGGAGAGTCTCTAAGGAGACATGGTAGTCAGTGGACTATGAACGTGCACTACTTCTGAAGATAAGAACGGGAAAGGACAGTAAAGGTGTGGTAAAAGAGACACTACACGAGTCAAAGGAGTGCCAGAGTCTGACGAGGGGTGGGGGTCACCATGACAAAAAGTTCTCCTTTTTCTTTAATATAAAACTCATTTGAACACAGGAAATTTCCTTGGGGTAAATAAAGTCCTCGAACTCCTTCTTTGTCACCTACCAAAAATTTGAACAATCAAGATACGAACTTCTGAGGGTATATTTGAGAGATATACACTCAATATATATATATTTATTTGAGGAGAGATATACCCTTTGTTCGTATCTTGATTGTTCAAATTTTTGGTAGGTGACGTAGACCAGGGTAATGAAGTACCCTTTATCTACCCCTTTGTCACCTTTGTCACAGTCTGAAATAAAACCCCCCGAGGTTTTAGTGACGTCTACCATTGACGTCGGTACTTTAATTTTCTACGAATGAGGAAACTTCCTTTCAATACTGGTTGGATCTATCATATAAGTTTTCGTCTCTGTAATGAAACGGCTGATTCCAGGCAGATCAGTTCCGATACTAAAAAGGTCACCAGTACATACCTACACTCTCAACCTGACACTTCTTCCGACTCACGGCTTCTTAAATACGAAAACTTGATACCACAACCTCTTCTGAGAACTCTCAGGGAACCTGACGTTCCTCTAGGTTGGTCAGGCAAGACTTCCTCTAGTCGGGTTTCGACTTTGAGGTCATGAAACCGGTGGAGTACACTTCTCAACTGAGTAACCTTTTCTGAGACTACGACCCTCCCTAACTCCCGTCCTCCTTTTCCCTTGCTGTCTCCTACTCTACCGACCTACCGTAGTGACTGAGCTACCTGTACTCAAACTCACTTGAGGCCCTCAACCACTACCTGTCCCTCCGGACCGCACGACGTTAAGTACCCCAGTGTTTCTCAGCCTATGCTGACTCACTGACTTGATTTGATTTTTTATATAGATGTATACCTGAAGGGTCCATCAAGATCACCATTTCTTGGATGGACGGTTACGTCCTCTGTCACCAAGCTAGGGACCCAGTCCTTCTGGGGGACCTCCTCTCGTACCGTTGGGTGAGGTCATAGGAACGGAGCTTTTAGGGTACTTGTCTCCTCGGACCGTCCGATGTCAGGTACCCCAACGTTTCTCAGTCTGTGCGGACTTCACTGAATCGTGTGTCTCCAAACAGTGAAAGAACTTCCCTTCCGAAAAACAAAGTAACTAAAAAAAAGGGGGGAATACTAAAAGGACAAAAAGTAGAGTGGTTGAGACCTCCCTCCCACAGACAGGGAAGTAGGAACGTCGGTTCGTCCTCTCTCTTTAAGATCTCCTCTACCCCAACCTCCCACCCCCGGCGATGACGCCCGGACAACATCACCCTTTGTTCCCCCCTGTACTGGTCCCCACCCCCCTACCCGTCCTTTCCCGAGGTGCCCCGTGTGCCAGGGTGGGGGCCGATACTGACGTACCCCCGACCACCCGTGAGTGACACCGGGTAAACCGACGCCTTAGTCCGACCTCGTCGGGACCAACCGGCCCTTTGCGACTACTGGCGTCGGATCCCCGGGTTACAATCCAGGCACCCACTGCCTAGGACAACGACCCTTTTACGAAAAGTCGGGTAGGAGAATTCGACTACGCGTACTACTCCCTTCTTCACGACTCTACTATCTGAGAACGGGTCTGTCACCGTCTCGAACGTGACGGGTATTTAAGGACAGGACAATGTTCTCCCAGCACCTCCGCTCGCCCCCACTTAGTGTCTCGGCGACTCCTAAGAGTCGAGCAACCTTACACACCCACCATTACTCGAAGTCTGACGACTCGAGTCCACAACAAGTGCGAAGACTCTTTGTCTTGGAGGTTCACCCATAGACGGACACCCGGGACTCGACGCCCCGAAGGTCCCGAAGGAAAGACCACAGGTCAAGCCCTGCATCATAGACACCAGGCATGTCCTGGGAACCTCTCTCACGTCCGGAGACACCGGGTCGAAATAAGACCTGTACCTACGTCGGTGACACTCGTGACGAAAGTCGATGATTCCACGTACAGTTTCAATGCACCATTTTACTCGTCTGGTCCGAAAGACACCATTTGAGGTAGTTCACAAAGACAACTCACATCAAATCCTGTCACGTCACAAAGGGACGTCGATTGAAATTAGTTCAGATTAACGAATGTATGTCGACACTTATGTCGAAAAAAATTTATGTACAAAATAAAAAGATGAAAACCGACACGACCCAGAAACAGATTATTTACAAAAGTAAATAAAAAGATAATAACTGACACGACCCAGAGACAAGGGTGAGTCCGAAAAGAGATCAACGCGACGTCCTCGAAGAGTAGAACCACCGAAGGGAACGACACCTCTTTACGAGAGCTCATAAACCCGAGGTCATCAACACCTTGTGCCGGAATCAACGAGGAGTCATACACCCTAAAGGGTCTGGTCCCTAGTTTGTCCACAGAGGACGTAGTCGTCCATTTAAGAAATGGAGAGTCGGTGGTCCCTTCGGGTTGCAACTAAAAAAATTTTGCTAAATTAAGCGAAAGTGAATCTTGTGTTTGTACAGACTTGTTGCTTGTGATCCAAAAGCGACGAGGGAGGTAGGATGGGGTAGGCGGTCTGCCGCAGAGGGAGTAGGGCGACAGGAGGACGAACCGTAGAACCGTAACAGCATGTCGGAAACTAAAGTCCTCGCCTCCACGTCTACCGTCAGACGAAAAGGAGTAGAGGCAACACACTTGTCTCCCAGGGAGGTTTCCACCGCCGGCCTATCCCGTTGAGGAGTCCGGACTCTCCTTCAGGGAAGAGGCCAGTGGCGCTCAGGCCACGAGGACCCAGTCTGGACGGCGACCCACCACTCGAGGACCGGAACAGGACTCTCACAAGAATCTGACCCCCCTTGTCGTCGAGGAACTGTCTCTCCCACCGACCCCCTCTACCACGTCGGGTCCCTCAGACCCCTACTCTCCTGGGCTCCAACACCTACGGACTCCTCGTGAGTGTGACGAGAGCGAACCCGACGCTAGCGGACCTCCGTCCTCCAGGAACCGAAAGAAGAGAGGAAAGTCTCGGTCCCAATCGCACGCACGGGGATCAAGGGGTTCGGGTTCAAGTAGGTTCTTCAAATGATGAGTGTGTGCGCCGGAGACTCTTCCTGGAAATGACTCAGGTCCCCACCGCCTCCCTCAAAAAAGGTGCTTATAGTGGGACTCACCCAAGGGACTTCGGGTCATTCACGCCCGGGAGGATCGACAAGACCTTACTTTGGTTTTGTTTACCTGTCGCTCCTCCGCTTCCTTTCGTGTCCGGGTCCGACTCGGTGTGCGAGGGGCCGTGACCTAGTCCCTCCGACGTCGGGGTTGTCCTCCTTCGTTCAAGTTTCGGACCGAGGTCCACCACCCACACCCCGACCAATCTTCCAAAGAAGTCTCCTTCCACGACCTTAATCGTCCCGACGAAGTCGAACCGAGGGGACCGTGTACCGGTCTTCCCTTTTCGTCTCCGAACTCACTTCACGACGACTTGTCTGGAACCGCTGTGGGCAGACACATAAACCGTCTAAGCATATCTTCCTGCACTTCCCTTCAGTCTCCTCGGTTCTTCCTCGGCCCGAGGACGGAGGTTCGGTGGTGCGGGAGGCGACATCCTGAGAGATGTAAAATACAACAGATTTTAAATTTGCACTTCCAAATCCCCAACCCTTAAGGAACCAACGGGTCACCAATCCCGAGGTGACGACTCCCGGACCAAAAGGTAGGCACCAGACCCTTGATTCTAGGATGTTCGGTGTACGGGGGAGGAGGGGGAGTTCTTTTTCAAATTCCTAATTTTTTTTATTTAAATAATAGATAAATAAATAAACCGATACGGTATGTCGAACACCCTAGAATCAAGGGGTTGGTCCCTAACTTGGACGTGGGGGTCGTCACTTGTAAGTCTCAGGATTGGTGACCTGGTGGTCCCCTGAGGATGGTTGGAGGTCTAATTGGCTGTGGACGAAAGAGTCGACAATCAACCTTCTCGGAGGACAGTCACCGGAAAGTAAGTCTCCAGTTACCTTGTCCTCTACAAAAAACAATGTCCTGTCCAGACCTTCCTGGGGTACCAGAGTCGTAAAAATTCTTCGGGGTCTTGATATAGTCTTCGTGTGGGTACCGAGTCGTCCACAAATTACAGAACGTGACTGGTGACCCTCGGTAGTCTCTTTGATCTCCGGTGAGTATCGACTGGACTCAATGAGGTGTACATTGTTTGACACCTCGGCCTTCCGACGTCCTCGAAAAGATTCCGGTCACCACCAAAACGCGTCTGAGCCCGAAGGACCCACCGAGTCTACCATTTGTTAGACGGACGTCACGTCCTCTGCGCCCAAGCTAGGGTGTAGTCAATTAATCTTGAGAAGGTCGTCGCTACTAGACATTCTTCATCTGGTAAAAATATTGTCACAAATGACAAAATACCCTCCACTGAAAGACTCATCGGTGTCACCACTCGTCATTTCGGGATAAGTTTCCTCTGTACGACGACTACATAATAAAATCTCTGTTGAGGTCGGGGTAATTGTCTATTTGTATTACTTTTGTGGTTGGTGTGTAAGTCAATTTTTTTTTTTTTTTTGGACAGACCGTACGGACCCAATGAGATTGTCACAAATTTCGTTTTTGTAAATACGATCACAAGATTGTCGAGACTTTTTTTTCTTTTCACTCCACGACAATGAGATTGTGGACTGGCGGACAGGAGAAGGTGTCCACGAGCCCGTCACTCTCCAAAGTCGAGGAGACCACACTCGACTATCCGTCCGGACCCCGGGGACTACCTTCACGTCCCACCCCACCCTTACACAGGGGTCCTCTCCTTCGTCTCTTCCCCCGGTGTCCATTGTCGACCTGTCCTCGGACAAGTAGGGCGGGGGTCACGTCCGCCCTCGACCGGGACCTCCAGTCTCCCCGTCTGACCCAACACACACGGTTTGACTCAACATACACGATTCCCCACCCCGAAAGTGACGAACTAAGTTTCACTTTCACAATCAGGGAGTCAGCAAGGACTGAGAAACGCTGGGGTACCTGGAGCCTTAAGGGGTCCGTCCTAGTGACCCCACCCAACGGTAGTTTGGAGAGACATTTCTCGAAGCAAGGGCTCCTGGGAGTCAGGACCGGAGTGGCTCGGGGCCACGTGAATATAAACGTGTTTGTTCCCTAAAACGACACTTACCAAAATTCCAAGTCTGAAAAACAAAGATAACCGGAGAAATGGTGACCACAAAAAGAAGGACTCTCGAAACAGTGCTCTCTTCACTCATTGTGGCGACACCGGGTTTGTCGAGACCAACAACAAGTCAACGAGTCAACACAGGTTGAGAAACGTTGAGGTACCTGACGTCGTGTGGTCCGAAGGGATAGGAAGTGGAAGAGGACATCAGACGAGTTCAAGTACAGGTAACTCAGACACTACGGTGGGTTGGTAGAGTAGGAGTCAGTAGGGGAAAAGGAGGACAGAAGTTACAAAGGGTCACTCAGTCAAGAAACGTATTCCACCGGTTTCATAACCTCGAAGTCGTAATCGTAGTCAGGAATGTTACTTATAAGTCCTGACTAAAGGATATTCTGACAGGGAACCTAGTCGTGATTCAGAAAGGAGAGGAAGGGAAAGTAAAAAACCAAATAAAGGTGACTTCCGAAATAAGAGTTTTTATGAGTGTCCCTTTTATGGTGAAGATAAGGGATGGGACTCAATCTCACGAAAATAAAAAGACGCAAGAACAGATCAGACACAATTCTTATGAAAGGAGTTCAAAAACAAGTAAAAATTACCGAGCACTATAAAACAAAGTAACTAGAAAAACTTTTTTTAGATTGGAAAGGGGACAACACCCTACAAAATTCCAGTAACGTCCACGGAGAAACGTGCAAGTCTGAGAAGGAGACCGAGGGAGAGGGTCTTACTGAGCCCGTCGCCTCAGCGGGGCAGGCTTCCCTATGGAATGGCCTCCAACCCGGGTGGACCTCGGTGTGTAGGGTCCCCGGGACGGTCGGCCTTATCAGGAGGGACGTAGAGGGTAGTGGAGGGGGCTGGGTCCTAGGACAGACTCCGAGAACTGCGTCCCCTCCCTCCCAACACTAGGTCATGGGACAACGTAGTCGATTCGCACAAGTCAGTCGAGCAGAGGTTCCACGAGCCTCGGACCAGTAGGACTTCCTTACCGGGGCGGGGCGAAGGGTCTTTTGCGTGTCGAGTACCTGGCGGTCAGAACCCCACTGCTCTCGACCGACCGTCGTGCCCCGTCAGGAGAGACACTTCAGGACAGGACAGGAACGGGGTGGAGGAGGTCCTTCCTTGACACCCACCCCTGTCCGCCTCCCCCGGAGAAAGCCAGAACGAGACCTCGGTCAAAGCACCACGTGCAGCCTGTGCACCACGGACAGTTGTTCATATCTCTCCTTTGTGCGTTCACACACACGCACCTCCCTTACTTAAGTACCGAGGTACACGAAGGAGTACTCTTTTCGGCCGGAGGAGTAGTGGCACCGTCAAGAATCAAATTCGAGGTGATAGACATTGACGGAATGAGGCTTAGGACCCAGACGTACCCGACACCCCAACCTGAAAGATTTCCACCCGGGCCGCGGGGATCAACCCGAAATGGTAGAGCGTAATCCCAGTAAGGATAGACCGAGCTCGAACTGGCAGAGACCCTTAGACCCCAATTCAGAGTTCCCCGGAGAAAGGGACTCTGGGGAACAGGACTCGGAGACTGCCCCCACTACGACCTGGTAGAGTCCTAAGTGAGTAAGAGTGGGAGTCTATGTAAAGTAACAGATTGTGCATTGGCTCATTTTACAAAAAAGGGAGCCAGTTCTGTGACCTAACTTCGGACCTGCCGAGACCAACACCCGACCCTTTGAACATATATTGAAACAGGGTTAAGGACCCCCGGTTCAGACAAGACCACCACCACCACGACCGACTCCACCTCTTCACAAACGTGTTCTTTTTGAACTTTTAAGTCCTGGTGTACACCACTTTTTATCTCGTTTTGTTTCATCTTCTTCTAGTTCTCGACCCTCAATCATTAAAGATCTTTTCCTATTTTTTCTTCTCTCTCTCTGGTCCTTTCTACCGCTCTCTTTGTACTCTTTTCGTTCACTTATACTCCCGTCGGGTTTATGTACTTAATTTACTGTCTTAAATCATCCTTTTACCCGACTAATCTTCCTTCTGATAAAGACATCGACCACTAGTTATCTCCTCTATCAGGGGTCCGAACGGAGTGAGTTGTGTAAAACGTAGGGACTTGACATGTGTTGGGGGGAAGAAGGAGCAGAGGGGTCCAGGTCCGGTTCAGGATACCACCCATAAGACCTCTACAGAAGGGCGGAGGAGAGGGACGGGTGTCTCACGGTCTGGGTCCTACGGGCTCCCAGGGGACACTCCCAGCCGGTTCGTCTCCCGGCCAGTAAGACAGTGTGTGTCACGACTGCCACAAACTATGTACACTAATCGTAGATCAGTCGACTGAGTTCATTCCTCTAACAAGAGTTATTAGACCCGTCTGAAGTAGGTTAGTTAACTTACTGGAAGTCCCGTCTCGACTCCAAAGGTGGTCAGTTAGGATTTCCTTTAGTTGGGACTTATAAGTGACCTTCCTGACTACGACTTCGACTTCGAGGTCATGAAACCGGTGGACTACGCTTCTTGACTGAGTAACCTTTTCTGGGACTATGAACCTTTCTAACTTCCACCCTTCTCTTCTCCTGCTGTCTCCTACTCTACCAACTACCGTAGTGGTTAAGTTACCTGTACTCAAAGTCGTTCGAAGTCCTCTACCATTTCCGGTCCCTTCGGACCACACGACGTTAGGTACCCCAACGTTTCTCTCGGTCTGTGTTGACTCGCTGATTGTGTGTTTCTTCAGATGGAGTCTTTTAGGTATACCTCGTCTTTCTTCGTCAATCCTTCTCCTCTATACTTCTGAAAAGGGAAAAGATTGAACAAGTCGATTACTTATCGTTGACTATTTTTGGACTGGCGGGAGGCACCTACTTCCTCCTCCCTTCCTGGTCTTCGGGTCTCCTCCACACCCAGGAGGCCTGGACTGTCACAACCCACCACCCTTCGGAGACTGGGAAACAGATCAGTCCAGTGACAGGGACGAGTGCTGTGAATGTTTAGTTCTTAATTGACGAGACCCCACCGAGTGAAACACCCACAAAACTTTAGAAACCTTCAGTCGAGACTTTCACGTCTTGCATCAACACCTTTTTCTCTCGGTTCCGTTTGTCGTAGTGTCCAGTCCGACCGGAGGGCCAGGTGCAGGGAGTGTCAAACCACGACCTTACTTTTGGGGTCCGACAACCTTACAACTGGGTCCCTGGTCCCGACCCCCCAACCCTTAGTCGGTAGGGGTGGGTCGACGGAGAGTGTCGTAGGGGTCCCCGGTCCCACCGGGACCCTCTTCTGGCCCGGCCTGTGCTACACCCTCCACCCCGTGGAACGGTAGGTCGTCAGCAAAGACCACCAAGACCCGTCGGGGTGGCCGGAGCACACGTGACAAAGGAGGACTGTGGGGGGAGTGGGGGTCACGACAGCGGTCCTCGCCTCCGGTCATCTGACTCGTAAACTCACTGGACTCACCTAGACGAGAGTAGTCACCAGTGTACTTGGGCTCCTACCAAATCCTGATTATCCTTTGAACCTCCTGAGGAGGACGACTACTCCACGAACTATGGGGCCACAACCGTGGTCCCCGTCCCTCGGGTCCGACGACCCCCGTAGCCGAGAACCATCTCCTGCACGGTCCTGTAGGAACCCGGTGGCCGCCAGTACGTCCAACAGTCGTGCACAGGGACCCGGAAGGGTTGTCTTGCGTACCCACCACCTCCGGGACACTTGCCGTCGGGGTGGAGACGTTTGTGTGTCGAGACTCGACGCAAAGTAGTCCCTTCGTGAGAAGATGTTTGAGCAATTTTCGGCCCGTTCCGGTCCGAACGTCCGGCCGTCTCGGACTCCTACCGAAAGGACGAGGAGGCTATACCGGGGTCTAGAATCCACAGTCCCCTGTGAAGACCGACAAAGGAGACTGCGGGGTAGGGGTCACGGGGGTAGGGGACACGGGGGAGGAGGGGAAGGGACTTCGACATTACCCTCGATCTGTTCGGTCCTGTGATCTCCACCCCTGGTATCCCTGTCCTTGACTTAACCACAGGTTGGTAAAGTGCTCGACTAGAAAAGAGTCCCAAGTAAGCACATACTAACGGCACACTACGGTGTAGACTGCTTCGGACAAGATCCCGAAGACCCCACAAACCCCAGGACAAATCCCTTCACTCCTACTCTCGTTACCATTGCTTAACGGGAGGGATACTCGAGTGGAAACCTGGGGTAAGAGAGGAGAGTCCTTCCACACCACAGAGGCCCACTGGAACTGGAGCAGTACAGTCTGCCGGACCCGGACGCCATGCGCAAGTAACCCGGGGACCTCTGGTACGTGGAGTTACGCCTTCCATCCCCGACGGCTCCCCAGACACGGCCAACGACGAAAGCACCAAACATTTGTCCGAACGGAAAAGAATGTTGACTCCTCTTCGTCGTGGCACATCCTCTGCGACGGACCTCTATACAGAGTACAAAAAGAAAAAGAAAGAAGGAAAAAAAAAAAGAACTCTTTTTATTAAGTCCATAGTACTCTTTAACTATCCCTCTCTGACTCTTGTCAATTAAGAGTTTGTTTATCTTTGTCTTCAACTACTTTGAGCTCTTGTTTGTCGCACGTCTGTCCTTCCTCCGGGCGCTGTTAAAAAGTTTGTTTCGTCGACTATTCTTTTGGATTAACCGACTGACACTATCACCACCTGTCTACATCGAAAGTTGAAGTCTCGTAAGGCCCCTCGTCTCCCTCAGTCAAGACTCTAGACCGAGTCCTGGCACCTGTCCACGCACTAAGGAGTGGCACGGTGGTCTTGTATAGCCCTTGCGGAGGAAACCCCACATCAAAAAGCATTTCGGTCGTAGAGTCCAATTCCGACCAATGATCAGAACTTTCGATGCCAAATAGACCTTCACCGTCTCTATAAAATCCTACACAAAAATTAGATTATTTTATCACGGACTCTTTCTCCCCCGGTCGCACGAATGAGACGGTACTTCACGGTCGACACTCACCACCCAAACCGACCGCCCCGGGACGACCTGAACGTTCGATCTACTGGACCACGTCCAGTCAAGTGACGGGGAGTCAAATGGGTGGACATTTTGACCATATCGTCGGCACTGGAAGTGTCCCCACCATACTCTCATTCGGTCTACCTCTGTGACCCGAACTCAGTTTTTGTCACTCTACTCGATTTAGATTAGAGTACTCTTAGACAAAAGGGGGGTAGAAAAGAATAAAACATATTCGTCGAGAATTCGTCAATCCAAGTTTCAGAAGAGAAACCTCCCCCTCCCCCGGACACGGTGTGTCGTACTCTCTAGAATCAAGGGACTGGTCCCGAGTTTGGACCCGAGAGACGTCACCTTCGTACCTGAACATTGGTGACCTGGTGGTCCTTTCAGGGAGTACCAGAAGGTCTTTCGATTCGAAACACTCAAAAACCTTCACCTATAACAACTGGTTCGTCTCCCGTACCTACGTTTCTTCTAACCCCCCACCCCCACCCCACCCGTCGACTCACCCTATTTTCCACTTCACCGAAAAAAGGAAGGGTAGCAGTCACTCTAGTAATAAGATCTCATTAAGGGTATGGTGAGTGGAAAGTACCACATATCATCGGTTTTGATGTCAACCTTTATTTAATTTTGGGAGGAAAATCTGGGATTACCCTCCCCTCTTGAAAGGAAGTGACCTGAAAGTAAGTGTCGTGCCCAAGGTTGAGCGGTGTTTGAAGGGCATACACGTCACTCACGTCCGATGACCGGATCGTCTGTCATCCGCAAATAGGTTCTCGACTCCCGGACGACGTCTTTCACAAGAATACAATCATCCCGTCTTTATAATTAACCGAAAGCTCGTTCAACCCCCATTTAATACTTAACATATTCTCAAAATGACATAAAATAAGACAAGACTTCTTTACTTTTCGAGAAAATTTTGATGTTCAAAATATTTTCCGTCATCCTTTTTTCCATGATCTTTCGGGGACCCTAAGAGTCTACTGAAGTGACCCCGGTGTTCTCTCCTCGCGAACAACTCTTCAGTAATTCATCGGCCTCCACTTTGTCCCGTGGACTTAACGTAGGGTTCCGAGTACCAGCCCCTCCTCCCCGTCCCGTCGAGCAAAAGGGGCTTTCACCCACTCGAGTGTTGATGTCGTGTGGACGGACGAGAGAGGAGAGAGAAAGGTCGAAAAAAACAACCCACAGAGACGAGGGAGTTTTGCCCATTCGACACAAACACGAATCTAATATAGTGGAAATCAAACTTATTTGGATGTTTATCCGTGTCACTTCATTTATAAATTAAAGGTTTTCATTCGTTCACAAACCCCGTAAAAGGTGCAACGTCTCTACGACGTATAGGTCCTCTTGACCGCCTCCAGCCCCCCGGGAGGGGTTTGAGACTTGACGGGGGGTACGAAGACCATTTACGTCGTTTTGGGAAGTTAAATTTTCCCTCGCAGGTCTCGAATTCACGTCCACGACTACAGTCTCTTCATCATACAAACTTAAAAGTGGGTAGCCTGGTGAAAGAGAAGACTCTGTTTCACCCACAGTAGGAAGAATCTCTCTTCGCTTTACTATACTCGGTTTACGTTAACTTTAGTCAATTAAATTCGAAAGTGTGTCTACATCTATGTGTTTTTGATTGGGGTGTCTTCAATACGCAGAAAAAATTCCGCACAGGTAACCTCTAGTGAAAATTCACTTAGTACGTCACATACACTAGGGACCTCCTCCGGTACCGTTGGGTGAGGTCATAAGAACGGACCTCTTAGGGCACCTGTCTCCTCGGACCGTCCGATGTCAGGTACCCCAGCGTGTCTTAGCCTGCGCTGACTTTCCTGAATCTTATGTGCGTGTACGTCACAGACACCCCGTCCACGCTCGGGACGAAACCCAACGAAGTGTAGGACGTCAAACAAACAAGGGACAATAGGAAAATCGGACGGACTGGTTGACGACTCAGAGGGACCAAGACTTTCTCCGACCGACTCCCGGTCCCGTCGAGTCGTCCAAACCTCTCCCCAACGTGACCCGAGGACACTCTGGACGGGGTTCGCGTCCGGACGTGTCTGGCCGGATCGGAGGGACGGACCTCCCGTCCCCGCCCGATCCGACACACACACACGCCTCGCCGACCAGGTCCGTCCGGTGGGGCACACGCCCGTCGGCCACCGAAGGAGAACCTTAGTCGGAGGGGGTGCGTGTGGACTGCGATGGGACTCCCGTCGCAGGGGAAACGGGGAAGTCCCAGTCGGAGACGAGGTGCACGAAGAGGTGGTGTCTGGATCCTGAGGCATGAGGTGACTCCGCGGCACAGCCGCCTGCGCAACCCTCCGCACACCAGTCCCTAGTAGACGTCGGGGGACCCCGACCACCCCGGGATTGGACTGCCGGTGTCGGTCCGAACGGGAAGCCCCCATTTATCGGGCACAACTCTTGGACAGCGGGTCCTCCACTTCTCGGTTGATCTCGGGTACCCATTCTCCGTTCATCCCTTACCTACGTCAACTTGAACGGTAGAAACCAAGAGTCTCCTACGTAAACTCACCACATGTGTCCACTGGAGCATCCGTGTAACAACTTCCTCTGCAAACACCACGTTTCTCCTGAGTGAACTGGGAACTCCTGAGTCTCGACTGGACCCGACAGACTCCAGGGACTCTCTACGATTGGGTCCGTGGTACCCCCGGACCTCCAACCCAGCGAAGAGTCCCGAAATGACGACCCTCTCCGACTCAAGACTGGGGCCACACCGACTCGTCCCACGCACAGAGTGACCGGCCGGGAACTGTGGGTACCACCGACCTGGGACGCCTGTGTGGGTCCAAACCCACCTCTGTCTCGAGTGACTGGGTCCCCACAAGAACAAAGGAAGACGAAGGTCCATACAATTCGATGACACTGTCCATGTCGCTTCCGTACTTCGCACAGGACTTCTGAAAACCCGGGCAAGGGCTCAAGAGACCCCGGTGTCGACTCTTCCACGTGGTCCATACACTCGAGGACGGACGTCTTTGCTCCACAGCGGACGTTGACCTCAGAAACGGAACTGGAGGTTCAAGGACAACGACTGGTAGGTGCCGGGACAGTCCCAGTGTCCCCTGGGACACTCGTCACACTGGTCCCTAGACCACCGAGTGGGGTCGACAGTCAGGGGGGTCCAAACCCCTCAATGTAGTCAACTCCCAAACGGTCCGAAGAAGACAGAGACTTTCGTCTAAGTTCTCACACGTGTTTATCCTCGCCAAAAGGAAGACGAATTAATCAACAGGAAGTGCGAAGAAAGGGAAAGAGGAGAAAAAAAAAAAAAAGCAAGGGTCCGGTACACGCACTTCCAAGGCCTACTGCGTCTCGTGAACCGACGGTCCTCCCGCACCGCCCTGCCTACGGAGTACTCTGAACGGGTCGACTTCGCGGTTGACGGGGTCACTACGACGTCACTGGTGACGACGGGGGTTCGCCCCTGGTGGTCGGGGGTCAGGGCACCGGAACTCTGTGGTCCCACCCCTCCCCCCGACGCCCTCGGGCCGTCTCCCTCGGGACGAACGACAGGAGTAGGACCGTCCACGGACTCCCCCGGTACGGGGTCCGTCCCCAACTAGTGTCGACGACCCCAGACACCTGGTACCTACGGGGGGTCGAGGGTCGTCTGTTCTCTCGATTAGTAGGCTTCTAAACTGGTGAATGAAAGTACACTAAGGTGTACAAATGTATAGTACTAGTCACCAACATCAAAGTTCAGTAAAATTAGATGACGTTTTACAAAAACATTAATAAAAGACTAGAGAACGACTCCTGGGACACCAGGATGTGTAAACTCCTCAAGGGAAGTAAAAAGACTAGGAATAAGGTTTATTTTCACAAACTAACGTATTTCTGTAGAAAAGAAAACGAGAAAGACTCTTTCTACACAGGACCACTACCTGTTGTTCACTGGTGCTACCAGTCCAGTATTTCGTCTACGAAACAAGCCTCGAGGGACAGACGTCAAGCCACTTTTGGGTGTGAAACCCGACCACAAAGGGTACCACGATAACCGGGGTCCCAGTCCGTACAACCTCTTCGGGGGAGACTCCCACCGCCCGTTAGGGGTTTGTAGGGGTGTCCCTCGTGTGCTTCCATTGATAATGGGTCCGGGACACAACGGAGTCGGATCTCTTCCCGAACCGTACCCCCTGTCAAGTCTTTCCCCCAGGACTCCCACTGGGACCCGACACCTCCGGCATACGTCCTGTCTCCGAGACCTGGTCTCCGACCTCACTCTCCGTCTCGTCGTGGGACGTCCCTCCCCGGGACCTCGGGTGTTGGAAGGGGGCCCCGGCGGGGGAGTGGGGGCGAGAGCGGGAGTGACGTAGCAGAGACCTGGACAGGGTCGGAGGATCGGACTCTCCTCTCGTCTATCCTGTCTCCAGGGCACGAGAGGACACCCTGGGAGTCAACGAGACTCGGTCGGGTTCCGACGGGTCGACCCCGACGAGGGGACCAAGGGAGACCGGGTCCCCCGGAAGGGTCCGCCGAGTGGGGGTGGTCGTAGGGAAGAACACCGGTCCCGGCCCGAGGGCAGTCTCTCGGGCGTCCTGTGACGTGGGAGACCTCCTCGACGTCGAAAACGAGGACCCTACCCGGGACCCCGAGTCGAGGACGGACGAGGCACGAACGACCTGGGTCCGACCCCAGGGACCTCCCAGAGAACCACCCTCTCCTTGTGCGTAGGGGGTGACCGTTTGCAAGTGGACGGGTCCACTGAGACCTGTCCACCCTCCCTGAGGGTCGGAGAGTTCCTGTGAGGATAGGAAGTTCCCGAAGCGTCGGTCAGGTCGGGACCCTGAACCCCTTCAACAGGGTTCCGCAGGGAGTCGACCTCCACTACTGGAAAACAAAGGAAGAGCCGTCCCGCCAGTAAACATAAGACGACTCCCTTCTGAGACAAGGGAAGGAAAACCCGACCGAGAAAAAAACCCAAAGATGAAAAAAAGTCTAGAGACTCGTTCCGGTGACGGGAAGGGGGTTGTGTGATCTAAGGTGTGGAGGGGGACCTCAGGCCGGCGAGGTCGGGGCGAGGACGACCGGCAGTCGAGGACCCGACCTCTTGTAGAGACCAGGACCGGGGGACGGGGCGAGGGACATGGGGTAGACGGTAGGGACCCCGACGACCCAAAGACGGGTCAGGGTGGAGACCTGGCTGTGTCAGAAAAAGCGAATGGTACTCCTAGAGTTTACTAGGGAAGTGAAAAAACCCTTTTTGACGGAAAATTAAAACACAGGAATCTATGTGGTACGAAAAAGAAAAACAAAGAAGAAACAAAACCCCCTCACCCCACAAATTGGACTTATTAAGGGTTTTATTGAAATGAAGGTGGTGGGGAAAGGAAGGCCTTCGACCGATTTCTGGTTTCAGACGGAGGATTGGAGTCCGGAGGACACTCCTACTGGGATGTTCAGAGGGTCTCTCCTCTGGCACCTGCGGTTCGTGAAGGAGACAACGAGATTCACAGTAGCACATCTCCGACCTAATTACACGTCGCACCCACTCATCTGTACCCGGACACCTGACCCGGGTCTCGGAGAGTTCTCGCCCCGACGTCCCGCTCAGGTCGATCACCCCCCGACGACCAGGGGGTCAGAGGGGACCCGATAACATGGTCACCTCTGACCTCGGTTCCTTCCATTGCGGAGGGTAGAGTCCTCGTCGAGACGGGACGCACTTGTAGGTCCCCGGTGGAGGAGGGACTTCGGGAGACCCGGGAGACGGTCAGAGAACTCTGGAGGAGCTCACCGACGCCGTCGTGTGCAGGTTGGGGGTCGGTCGACGTCCCCGGTTCCTTAGTAAGTTCAGAACAAAGACCCCCGTAGAGTGCGTCTCGTCCAAGAGTTGTTTTGACCGGGGTGTCTGTTTGCCTGAACTACCAGATGAAGTCCGGAGAACACCATTGTTGACCCACCCACTGAACCTCTTTGAGAGGTGGTTCCTGTTGTTCTTTACTCGGGTGTCCCCGAAAGGACCTCCAGGTCACCAATTCTTAGACGGGAGGTTGCGTCCGCTACACTCAAGGTAGGGGTCAGTTCCTCGATTCTAGGGTACACAATTGTTTCGTTGATTCGGGCACGTGACATTACTTCTGGGTCACGTTGGTTTTTTTAATTTTTCGTTGTTCATGTGTTTGCAGAAGAGTTTGTCTTCTCGATTGTGTTCTACACTCCTTAGACTCGGTGTCAGACTTTTGAGTCCTTCCTGTATGTGCGTTCCTATGGAGAACTTGGTAGTCCCGGCGGTCGGCCCGAGAGAGACACAGTCATTCTTTTTGTCGGTGGTGCTCGGTTTCGTGTTGGTTACACAGTTTCAGACACTCGAGGATTACTTTGATTCTTTAATTTTTTGGAACAGTTAGCACGAATCTCGGAGTGAGTGTACACACCACGGGTGACCCCTGGACCCGAGGACCTATGCCCCGACCAAGGAGACAGGAACCAAAGGAAAGGACCCACTAGATGACCGGGGTCCACGGGGTGACTGGCGACCCGTCAAGATGTCCGGGTAGTACCCCCAGTCAAGGGTCGAGATTCAGGGACTACAGTCTAGGTATCGGACTTTAGGCCGGGGTCCAAGTAGTGTCACACATATACGTACACATATGTTCTTGAACGGTTCCGAGTTTTAGTTCAGGACACAAACCATACGTGGACAAACACACACACGTACACACACACGAACGCACACGTACGCACACTCTCTTCCAATTTGTGAGAGGTCGAACCCTGTCCGACCGTAGTTGGACGACTCAGGACCAACCTTCCCTGCTTGGTCCGTAGGGTTTTGGTGGTGTGTCCCTGAGTCGAGACGGACCGAGAACACTTTTCTACCTAAGGTCCAGAAAGTCTCAAGACGATTGAGCCCCGGAGGGGTCGTCCCGGGTCCCTAGACACAAAAACGTCCTTAAGGTCCATTCGTCGGTCATCGGTACGAGGGGATTGGGGACTATGGCAGAACTTTAGAGACGTTCCGGGGACCCCCGGGCAGACTGGGACCCCTGGGACTGAACCTCCTAGAAAAAATGTGACTCAGCTTAGGTGGAGGACCTAAGCTGATTGGGAACCAATCAGTTAGGGAGATTGGGAACCGAAGGTCAGTCAACACTTGGTCGAAGGACCGGACGACTGAAGGCTGGGTGAGAAAGGTCTTGGGGACCATGTTGTCTGGGGTCCCCAGAGGAGACTGAACTAGTACCCTAAGAGGAATATGTTGACCTTTCCGTCGACACAAAGTTCTTTTACCATGAAAGGTAGTCCTTCTTTTTCCCCTAGGGGTTAATACACCCGACGTTCATTTGACTCGGGGACTCTGAACCGCCGTCCGTGTAGCACAATCTGAGGGGCACTTTCGGATCCGTCGACCTGGACCAAACTACAAACTGCGAAGGTTCCGAGTCTGTGGACGGTGCGCCCGTCGCGCTAGGGTCTTTCTTTGTTGTCTCCTCGTGGAGTGGCCTGACCCAGACCTTCGGTCTCAGGTACCGCCCGGTCGAGTCTTTTGCGAGAACTGCCTTACTCTTTTCGAATGTGACTATAATCGTGTAGAAACTTTTGTCCCGGTCATTAAGAAGAGATTCTGATTCTCAACCCCTTTGAAAGACTACATTACAGCCTTTTGTGTCCGGTGGACTTGAGTCGTGGGAAGGACCACAATTCCGGTGACGACAATGACACGGACTTCGTTACTTAGGAAGTCTTTTTATGAATGAGGTGAGTTTGAGAGTTGTGTCGACTCATTTGACGGAACGAGTCGTACCACCCTTCCACGAATTGAGACAGCCCAGGTAGAACTAATACCCGATGTAAGGTCCAAAAAAACGAACAGATAACGAAAAGGTTTTTACTGACAAACCCCCTAACACTTATTCGACACCTCTGAAACTCAACAGAGTAGAAGGAGACATCACCCCACGAGTACCCCACCCCCCCGTCAGTCAAAGACCGTCCCGGAGTCCGGACACCCGAGGTCCACAGGGACAGCACCCCGTACCGGAAGTCGGCGCCGACTCGACACCAGGCAGACTAAACAGTCCTTGCCGGACACCCAAGTGACTCGGGGTAGGGACTCGTGTCCGAGTCCCGCGAACCCGGAGGTGGAGAATTTGTCTGACCACTCCTGTCTCCCTTTTGAGTTTGACTCAGTCACGAAGGGGCAGGTAGACGGGACGGAGGACCTTGTAAGTGGAAACAGAAGTCGGGTTAAACTACCGGTGAAAGACGAGTTCGGGACAAAACGAAACATAGACCACTGACCGACCGACCAGCCACACCTCGACCGGCCCCAGGGTAGGAGGACACCCCTTCTCCGACGCGGACGAGGACGGGAAGTTTGGTGACCAGGAATACGGACTGGTGAGACAGTACCAGTACTCCCACCAATCAGGTTGTGCTCGGGGGAGGTGTCGACCCTAGTCTTGGGGGACTCGTCGAAACTCTTCGGACCTCCGATACAGATGTGGGGTCTGGTGGGTGGTCTCAAAGGTCCACACCTTGGGTTCGCAGTCATAGTAAGTTTGGTGGGCCACTGAAGACACATTGGTTTGAATGACCTTTACAAAGAACTCGGGAACATACAGAGTCGTACTTTCACTTTCACAATCACTGAGTCAGTAAGTACAGATTGTCGTTGGGGTACCTGACATCGGGTGGTCCGAGGAGACAGGTGTCTTAAGAGGTCCGTTCTCATGACCTCACCCATCGGTAAGGGAAGAGGTCCCTTAGAAGGGTTGGGTCCCTAATTTGGGTCCGGAGGGTGTAACGTCCGTCTAAGAAATGGAAGACTCGGTGTTCCCTTCGGAACATACAGAGATGAAAAGTACTTAATAAAAAGAATTAAGATACCATCGGAGTAATAAAAGTATGTTCCCTTGATTCTCAGTCTACTCGTTCGTAAGGTTCCGGTGTACCTTTAAGGTCTCGGTCCTGAACACCGGTCAGACTTGAGTCTGGACGTGAAATTACGGTGCGAAGTAGTGCCATGTACCCCTCCCGTGCGAACGTCCTCTGACTTTCAAGTCTAAACTTACTTATCGTGAGACAGCACAACGGTATTGAATGAACGTCAAAAGGGACAACATCCTCTCAGTCCTACACCAGTTGTGAAAATGAAATATTTAATAAGACGTATCTTATAAGACACGGATTTCAATTCATCTAGAGATTAACGAATGGGTCCTGTCTAATAACCTTCACCTTAGTCCAAAAGTGATCTATCTTTCCAAATATTTAGAACCATGTGTAAAGGTTCCTGGGACTCATATGTGTTTACGACCCACGTGGTTCCGACATCCGTGTAGAAAGTGACCCTTTATTTGTTACCCAATTAAAGGTCATGTAGAAGGAACATTGCTGGAATTAAAACGATTTGAGATGTAGATGGGTCCCCCGCGATCACCATTTCTTCGGTGAACGGTTACGTCCTCTACGTTCTCTGGGTCCAAGTTAGGGACACAGACCCTTTAAGGGACCTCTTCCCTGACAGTTGGGTGAGGTCACAAGAACGGACCTCTTAAGGTACCTGTCTCCTCGGACCGTCCGATGTCAGACACCCTAGTGTTTCTCAACCTGTACTGACTCACTGAATCGTGTATGTAGACGGGTAGCCGTCCACGCACCCGAAGGACCACCCCTCTTCTCCCACTCTCAAAAAGACACAGGTACCGCACTTGAGTGGACAGGACCTAGTCCGTCCATACAGACGACTGCGACTCAGTGGGTCTCGGTCCGCAGGGGAATTCGACGGACTCGCAAAGGAACGGTAGGCACGGAACGGTGTCGGCGGAACGGTATTTAAGAAGCAGTATAAATAGGAACCTGACTAAACACTCCCAACCACTTCGTTATTCTACTCTAAATTTTTTTTTTTGTTCAAGGTGGGAAAGACCTGACTGATGGAGGCACAAACCACCGCTTTTCGTCCTTCTCTTCCCTCTGTCTGTCGTCCGCACACGTCCAGACTCCACGGGTCCCGTACTAGTCTCTTGACCAACCACGAGACTCAAGAAGGAAACTGTGTACAAATACTGTCCGTCTACTGTGTCGTAAATATCTATAAAAGTTTCATGACTGGGTTCATCTTTTATGTCACATTTAGTCCGTTCAAAAGTCTTGTGTATCGAGACGTTGTGTCATAGGACTTACAAGGAGGGAAAAAAAAAGGGGAAAAATAAAAACTGACGTTCAGTATACCCTAGAATCGAGGGGTTGGTCCCTAGTTTGGGTACGGGGGACTTTACTTTCACATCTCAGAATCGGTCACCTGGTGGTCTCTTCGTGGAAAGGGAAAAAAAGAGAAAGAAAAAATAAAAAATTTAATGTTTTAATACTATTGTATAAATGTCCTGTGAACCTTATATTTCTTGTTTCAATGTATAACAAGGTCATATATACTATTATATATGATAAAAAATTTGATCTAGTTAATACTAAAAATCAACCTCAAATTATAATTTGAGAGTTTTTACTTGTCTTCTTATATATCTTTTCTTCTTCCGATATAATCTGGACTTTTCGTGTTACTTGGTTCAGAATTACATTAATTCTGAATGTGTTAAGAGTGTGTTGTCATCCTATGTCTAAGATAAGTTCAAGGGTATCTGATATTTGATGTTCTGTGACCTTGTATAGGCCCGGAAGGGGAAAATTAAATTAAAATAATAAATGAATATTGCCCCATACCCGAGAGATCGACACCGGGTACCCAAGATCTTACGCCGAATTCAACGACACAACGTACACCCTAGAATCAAGGTCTTAGTCCTTAGCTTGGGAGCAGGGACCGTAACCTTCCGCCTAAGAATTGGGGACCTGGGTTCCCTTCAGGAAAAGACCTCTTGAGATTGTGTCTTAGTCGTCAAGAAGGTCAAAGAGGTTTCGTCTCGTCGCGATGTGTCTTGTAAATTTCAGTCTGTTTTGTACGGAGATTCGGATTCGGACCTTTGGCGACTTTTCAGTCTCCTTGGAGGACTGAGGGACGCACTTATGTCTGGTTTCGGCCCATTTTTGCACAGGGTCATTTATAATAAGACTGTCAATGATTCGAGTCTTGGTTACAGGCAGTGTAGGTGTCCGTACTCCTCCACCACGGAAGGGGTCCACTGGTCGACTCTTCCGCGGAGACACCAAAAGTAGCCGAAATACCTACATATCAACTGTTTCACGTGCGACTGTAGACACCAAAACTCAGGACTGTCCGGACTCAGACCAACGTCTTGTAAACAATTTTGAGGATCTTGGACACATGAGAGCGAGTGCGGGTCTCGACTCACCTGTGTCGGAGGGTTGGTACAGGGACTTACCTCCTGTGTTCGGCGGAGGACTTACCTCCACAAAGGACCTCACCGGTAGTCCCAGCGACGGGAAGTCCAAAATGAAATCTCGACGGATGTGCCGGAGAGGATTGGATGAGGACGTGACTGGTCTGCACGATGGACCTTTTGTCCACTACAAACGACGTTCGTACTTAAACGGGTCTTTTCCGTTCTTACTTGTTCATTATTTTTGTTTACCCTCCTTTCAACCGACAACATCGAGTCTAATGGTTCGATGATCTATAATTAATCCCTTCCCCATCCACACCCAACCCCACCCTACTCCGACCACAAGCGCGGAACAAACACGGGGTCCAGACGTGAGTCTCAGGTCCCGTCCGCGTCACAGAGAGTCCGGTCCGTAGAATGACCTGTTCGAGAGTTACCTAAGACGTACAAAGACAACATGAAAAGTCACGTTGTGGTGCAGTAGAAAAGATCTCTTTTGTGAAACACAACTCTTGCGTCTCGTCTAAATTTCCTGAACCTCACTTAAACCCAAATACAACCTTTGTCTGTACGGCTAGATAGGGGTCAGTCTAACGAAAGAAAAGGAGAAGAATCCCCGTGTGAGACCCCTCTCCCACTACGGGAGAAGAGAGGACAGCCTTGGGTTGGGGGTCGGACGAGGACGTAGACATATCGGCCCGACCGGGCGGGTGTGGGGGTGGGGGCGGGGGCCCGTCGTCACCCTGGGGGACCTCTCCTCCTTCCTTTCGACCCAGGGTCTCGAGCCCCTTCGAAGAAAGAGTGGTACACACGGTCCCTTCCGTCCTCCCGTCGTTCAAACGCGTCTGGCACCAGTCAAGACTACGTCTCGACGTGGTCCCGGTGTAGAGGAAAGAGAGTGAAGGGTCCTGTCACGGGTAGGTCAGACACAGGTGCCCCGACCCCCGGGCTCTCCTTCTGGGTCCCGGTCCGGAGTACCGGTTCTAGGGTTTGAACACCTGTCACCTGAGCCCCTCTCCCTCCAAGGCGGACCGGGGTAAAACCCCGTTGGAACCACGAAGACGAACGTCGAGTCGAGACCAGGACTGGGCGGTGGGTGCACCTTCCGTCCGACAGTGGTGTGGCCCACGTGTCGTGTCCTTCACCCGGGAGGGCTCCCACCCCCAACTCCCAAAAAAGACAAGGTAGGACTCGACGTTTGACAGTCCCTCTGCTCTGCTGGGACAAGGAGGAGGCCCTGAAACGCTAGGATAGTCTCTGAGTTAATAATATGTCGTAGTTGGTCACAGGAGTATCCGAACCCCCTGTGTGTGAGACTCACCAGACCCCCTCGGACACCCCGTACCGAGCACCCCTGCCCGGAGGCCCCTGTCTCCCCAGAGTCCTCTGTCTACCCGACTTCTGCGTCAAGTACCACTTCCGGGTCTCCCAGGTCGGACCCACGTCCTGTCCACAACTCGGGCTTACTCTGTCTCCCTCCTGGTAGACGGTCTGGTTCCGGTCCCGTCGCACCAGCATTCCTTCTCGGGGACCGAGGGGCAGACCCTCCGTAAGAGAGGACTAGAACCCGGGGACACACCCCGGCTCCGGACCAAGGACCGTGGGTAGGAGCGTGTTTTCTTTACACTCTCAGGAAGAGGTCGGGACTACGTCAATCCCTAGACCCAGGTTAAACACCCGCGACCCCGGATCCGTTCCCCCTCGGGGAGACTCGTGGTCGTCGGTTCCAGACCACCCCCATTCACAATCACCGAGGCAACACGGACTGAGAAACGCTGGGTACCTGACGTCGGGTGGTCCGAGGAGACAGGTACTCTCAAAGGTCCGTTCCTTTTAGAATGACCTCACCCAACGGTAAAGGAAGAGGTCCCCTAGAAGGGTTGGGTCCCTAGCTTGGGTCCAGAGGACGTGACGTCCGTCTAAGAAATGACTGACTCGAAGTTCCCTTCGGACCGACCCCACCTCCCCACGGGAAAGTGACCCCTCGGGTCCTGTCCGGACGCCGACCCTCCCCCTCCCCCCCGTCCGTGGGTATACGAGGACGACCAGGGATGTCCCACTGAACCGGTCTCGGTCCTCTCGTTGACACCGAAGACCCGGGTTACCTCCGTCTTCTCGCTGAAACCCCGACCTCCGCAGGTCTAGTTTCCACTGTACGTCGGAGGAGGCCCGGACCCGTACCGAGACCCTGAGTGGGGACATGGGCTCGGGTAGAGAGGTCGGGACTAATTTAACGTGACTTTCGGTGTCTACAGGGCGTTGGTGGAGAAGTGCGACGTCAGCCACCCCCACGACGAGACCTCGACTCGGGACTGAGTCAGATTAGGATCGGAGCGCGTGCCTACCGTCACTCCAAGTGTCGTTGGGTCATACGCACTCCTCTCTCTTCCTCCGAAATACTCCTACGACGGTCACCTTAGGAAGGACCCCCGACTCTGGACCGTTTTGACCCGGTCTTGGTCTCGGTGGGACGGTCCGGGAACTGTGCACTGGACCTCCCAGACATCTTAACCGTGTCACTGGGGGAATAAACGCCAAAGAGTGTCAACCAAACCACGGTTCTGTTACTTTACGAAGGGTCTTCCGTTCGAGGATCCTCTCTCCCTTCTACTTGGAGTGGACCATTGAGCAGGACAGAAGGTACAACTTACGTCGGTGACTTCCTTCTGCGAAGAGAGCGAGAGGGTAGTAGCCTCGGACCCAGTGAGACCGGCTCTGAGACCGACCCCCTCGTCAGCTTAAGGTTTGTGTTCTCCTCTCAGACCGAAGTGGGACGGAGGCACGATGGGTCGCTCGCTCGGAGACCGGATTCTTCCTCTCCTCTCGCACTCCCGTCTGTTCGCGATATACGTAGGGGTCGTGTGCCGATGACCTGCACTCTGTGAAGTATAGGTCCCTGAACATATCATAGACCGGGAAAGGACTGAAGACGAATCTTATTGCAAAGGTTCCGAGTGGGTACACACAGTCGCGGAGTAAGGAAAAACACCGAATTATAAGGTGACACGTCTCCCCAGTACAAAATAAACAAGTAGTCGATTACCAGTAAACTCAACAAAGGTGAAAGTCTATTGTCGCCAAAAATTTTGGTATGTTTTATGTCAAAGAGACGTGTCGTCTGAACGTTCCAACCTCGGACCTGAGTTCCCCTCCACGACTGACCTGGCGTACGGGTGAGGAGGGACACCGGAATCCAGGGTAGTCACGGTCGGACGTCCCTAGAACAGGTTCCTTGTGACGTGTGTGAGCCTTCAGTCGGAGTGAAAAGGACTGTATGAACAGCTAAAGGAAATGTCAGATGTGACTCTTCTGGGTAGGACTGTCCGGTGTAGATCGAAGTTGACCCAGAGGATATTTTTCTCTTCCCCGAAGGGACCACTGAGTCTACCGTTTTTTAGACGGTCGTCACGTCCTTTACACCCAAACTAGGGACCCAGCCCTTCTACGGGACCTCTTCCATTTCCGACGGGTGAGGTCATAAGAACGGACCTCTTGAGGTTCCTGTCTCCTCGGACCACCTGATATTAGGTACTCTAACGTTTCTCAACGTTGACCCATATCATTAAAAAAAAAAAAAATTTCGGTACTGAGTTACAACGGAGCAACACGTCGTAAAAAGATTAAACTATTTAACCTGAAACAACACACTAGTCTATCACTCTATCTTTTATAACTAAAACCAATGTCCGATGTCGACGAAGAACCTTGGTAGAAGTGTGGTCCACACGTCCTCCGTTTCGTGACTAAATTTTAGTCAAATCCCGTTCGGGCGGGGAGGTGGTTCTGTACTACTTCAAACAGTCAGAAGGTCCCCAGGGACATCTGGGAGGTCCTCTAGAGGACAAAGAGGTCGAAGTGAGGACGACAACCCGGGGTCGCCTCTTTTTGACACTGAGGGTTTGAAACCGTTTCACTTCCCTTCCAGTGCCGCCCACAGTTGGAGCTAGGTGACCTTTTTCCTTTTGTCTCCACCAACACAAGACACCCTCCGCTCCGAGGGCGCGTCGCAGAGGACAAAAGTTTCGTCCTTGCGCAGGTGTCGATTATAAACCTACCCGGGTGTCCGTACGGAGGGTGGGTGGCTCCGGAGCCGGTCAGGGTCGTCTCTGTTTCCCGAGAACGACCCGTGGACCCCTCTCCCCACCCGTCCCGGAGGAGCACGAGTAGAGCAAAGTCCTCCTCAAATCGTTTCCCTCGCCAAGTCTCATCTCGTCCCACATCCCGCAGCCGAGACTCTGGGAGACAGAGAGGTGGGTCCTGTCGACCAAGGAGGTCCGAGTCGGTTCCTGTTGTGACCGGGTCCTCGGACCCGGTACATGTCGAAGTGGCGTCTCTCCCGCCTTCCTCGTTTATCTCGGGTGAACCAGACCGGTGGAGAATCGGCCGAGAAGACCCTAGAGTGGGTCCCGCCGTTACTAGGACCGTCACCTCCCGACCCCGACTCGAGACCGGTGGCGGGCGGGTGTCTGTCGCCTCCTAGTCCCGCCCCTTCCGTGCGGACGGGTTCCGAGCGGACCACCCCCGTACCGGTCGTATCTCCACTGGGGTAGTGGGGTCCACTACTTGATACATGTCCCTCCCCTCGTGGCGTCCTCACTGTACCGGCCCAAAATTCCTGTCCTTCAGTGGGACCCTGTCGTACCCCCAACCCCCCCCTCTCCATCGTGGGCTTCAGCTTCCTGTCCGTTCCCGGAGTCCGTCACTCCCCACCAGAACTCCACGAACTCGCACTCACTCGGAAGGGCACACACACACACACACACACACCGATGAGTTCACTAGTCAGTCGTTAGACATTTCAGGACACCTGTTAGGGGATACCTGTGAGTAGTTAAATTATTCAATAAAATTCTAACAGTCAGAAGAGTGATCTAACATTTTCAGCAGAGATAAACTAGTCGGAATTTTTCTGAACTTATTGACCTCTCGACATAATGAAACGACTATTTCCAGGAATATCAGTTTCGATACCAAAAAAAGTCATCAGTACATACCTACACTCTCGACCTGGTGCTTCTTCCGACGTGGTTTCTTAACTACGAAAACATGATACCACAACCACTTCTGAGAATTCTCAGGGAACCTGACGTTCCTCCAGGTTGGTCAGTTAGGATTTCCTTTAGTTGGGACTTATAAGTAACCTTCCTGACTACGACTTCGAGGTTATGAAACCGATGGACTACGTTTCTGGGTTGAGTGACCTTTTCTGGGACTATGACCCTTTCTGACTTCCGTCCTCCTCTTCCCCTACTGTCTCTTACTCTACCAACCTACTGTAGTGACTGAGTTACCTGACTCAAACTCGTTAGAGGTCCTCTAACGCTCCCTGTCCCTTCCCTTCGGACCACACGATGTCAAGTGCCCCAGCGTCTCAGTCTGTACTGACTCGCTGACTTGTCGTTGTTGTTAAGGTTGACTTAAGGTTGTTAGGGTTGTTGTTAAGGATCGATTTTTTTGAAACAACAAATCAGCGAGTCAGTACATGTTGAGAAACGTTGGGGTACTTGACATCGGGTAGTCCAAGGAGATATGTACCATAAGAGATCCGTTCTTTTGACCTTACCTAACGGTACGGGAGGAGGTCCCCTAGAAGGGCTGGGTCCATAACTTGGGTGTAGAGGGTGTAACGTCCGTCTAAGAAATGTCGACTCGGTGGACCCTTCGGTGACCGATCTACTTTTTTGAATTAAAACGTTTTTGTCTCTGTAAGGTGTAATTTGATACCTTCAATTTACATAAGGGTTACCCTTCGAAAACATTACACTTAGATCTAAATTTAAGATGGTTTTTACATTTACTTCTTAGTATAAAAGTTAGTGTATAATTTTGACAGTATTATTTTATCTACCACGAGTACGTACGTGTACATCTTTATCAATCTAGTTGTCTGGTCTCCTCCTTTAAAGCTTTGTTTTAATCCACATGTACTATTAAGTCAATAACATCACCTAGTGTGACAACCACTACAACCTTATTGATCGAACAGTAAACTTTTTGTTAAGTGGGTTTACCGAACCGCGTACATACCAGGTGCACAAGAGTTGTGTGTCGTTGGACAGACGCTCAAGTAGTCGGTTGAGGTACCAGGACACACCGGTCCCCTGTAGTCACGTCTCCTCCTTTGTTATCCAGGGGGTGGACAGGTCGGTGATTTGTACGGGTCCCAGAACGGAAAAGGTCGGGTCCCAGGACAAGTCCTTCTGAACCCAGCGGAGGTCCCTTCAGACAAGAGACTTTCTGAGGATAAACTCGTACACCCCCATGTCACCTATCCCAGGTGGGAGGTTGTTGACCCAAATGTAGACCCCTCTCAGACCAGGAAGAGGGTAACTCCCTTTTCGGGTAGTTCGTTGAATGTCATTTAAGTGATCACCCGAAAGACCCCTTCGAAAGTTTCACTTCCTGACGTTTCTTAAAATAATCCATGTAAGTTGTTATATTAAAATTTGTTTAAGGTGACTCTAATGAACTCACGGGTCTTTCCTCCGTCTTTTCCTGACCTTAACTAATCTTCGACTACTCTCCCGACGACTCCCCCTCGTCGACTACCAAACGTTGTCACACTCACGTGAATTGCGGGACTCGACCAATGTGCGAACAACCAATGTCTAAGTATTTGACTTTCAACAGTCCCTGTTACCCCGGATCGCTACCGTCCACAGACCGGGTACAGGTCAGGGGTTCTCTGCAGTGGGGAGGTACCGTGGGTCGGTACTGAGTCGCCGGGAGAGTCGACGGGGGAATTTGGTATTTCGTCAATACTACAAACCAAAACACATGTGAAATGGTGTAATTCCTTCCTCCTCTTCCTCGGTTACCTGTTCTCAAACTCGTTTAAGGTCCTCAACCACTTCTTCCCTTCGGACCACACGACATCAGGTGCCCCAGTGTTTTTCAACCTGTGTTGACTTGATCACTTGCTCAGTTTGGTTCCAACTTTGAGTCTAGATTGAGATTATACAAAAATGACACTTACGATAACAAAGGTCCCTACAATGGTGTTTCGGAAACGTGTAAGATTACCCATCAAACAGGTTCACTGTCAGTGAAGGGCCCCTGGTTCGTAGGAAAACTGGATGTTTCACCGGTCAATCGTAGTTACTACACGAGTCATCTACAAGGGAGTGTTCGACACCACACTTTCCTTTTTTCAGTTTGCTCCATCCAACAACAACCTAAACCAGGGGTTTGAGGACTAGTCTCAGCTCAAAACTACCACACCTCGGAGCCCAACCACTGTCCCTGTTTGGGTCCGGGAAGAGACCTCGTCGGCGTTTAGTAGTGGCGTCGGTCCTACTTCCCAGGTCCCCTCTCGTCACTCTTGGCGGGTCACCACGATTCCGTCCCGTATGTGCCTTAATTGACCTTGGGCAAAAAGACCCTCCCCTTTTGTACCCACTCGATTCACTGGGTTTATATACGGACCTGGATGGGTACTGGGTCCCTACTATTAAGATGGAGAATACTGAGTTTAGGAGAGGGATATTTTACCCTGTTTATCATGGCGTGAGGGAAATGTAGGATCTCTACCGCCCTCTTGAGTATCTTCGACAGAATTGGGCCTTGGGACCAGGCCGGAGTTTATGTCAGGACTCAGAAATAAAGGATGTGGGATCCCGGTGTCCCCTCCTTCCAAAGGGTGTATTTCGTGCCTTTAGTGGGTCGTACCAGACTCAATAAAGATTTTAAGTCAAAGATGGTTCAAGTTCGTGGGAACAACCAATATCTAAGTATTTGACGTTCCAGAGTCCCTGCTACCCTAGGTCCCTACCGTCCACAGTCGGGTCACAGGTCAGGGGTCCCCTACAGTGGGGAGGAACCTGCCGCGGGACGGTGCGGAGGCGCCGGAAGAGTCGGTGGGGAGGAAGTCGTGTCATCTGACGTCGACCCCAACCGCGCGTCGACGTCTGGACACTGGACAGGGACTAGGTCAGGTTGTGAAAGGAAAATCTCTCCACCTGCGGTTCTCTCTGCTTCACCACTTCGGTCCTACGTGGGTCCTTGAGTGGTGCCCAGTCTCCGTCCCGGACGTGACCTCAGATCTGGAGACTGGAAGTTCAAGTACAAACACAGTAGCAGGACGAGTGTGAACGTCCTGATTACTCTGGGTGACGTGACTAGTACATAGGTCACTCGTCCAAACTCTCGGACAACACATGGTCCGTGACACGGGAGTCGACCGGTCCTTCACCGAGTGTCTGGTGACTGGGAATCAGGTGGGTGGGACCCGACCTAGTCTTAAGTTGGCCTCTCTCTCACCCCCGTCCCCCTCTCCCTCCCTCCCTTCTTCCCTCCCTCCATTCCCCCCCCTCTGTCTATAATGCCGAAATGAAAAAGATCTCTAAATTTTGAAGAGTTTCCCTTCAAACGTTTCAATTATCGTAATGATTATTCTATTGACCACTAATACGGGGTGATGACCGTCAGAACAAACACTCAAAACGCAAAGAGGACACGAGAAGGACTAGTGACTCGACACTCTTAGACATAAATCTTGTCCTGATATGTGTCAAAACTACTTTTTTTGATAATCCCGTCCTTGAAGTTGTGTAACAAAGTTCAGAGTATAGTATCAAATCCTCTCTTTTTTCTAGATTGCAGTATCAAGAGTCAATGTAACTGTAATAGGTGACACTTATGTTACACTCAACTTGCAGTGGACATATTGTCACCCCTGTCGTGACCTGAGTCAAAGTCTTCGGGTCCAAGACCAAGATAAAAGGGGTCCGTCCAACACTGTGGCGTACTTAGTCGGGGTACGACGACTGGGAGACAGGGGTAAACGTCTCACTGAATCACGGGACGGACCGGCCGTTCCGACAATAATCCTAATTAGTGTTATTATTGTCGTCGTGACGATAACACTGAATGGAAGTCGTTGTGAGAAAGTGTTGTTGAGACTCTTCACCCACCCCATCAATATTAATCGGGGTCAATTTCTACTCTATAGGTTCCGAGTCTCTTCACTTCACTGAACGAGGTTCAGTGGGTAACTCTTTCACCGGTCCCACTCCCCTCGTAGACGAAGGGTGAGTGAAGAGGTCCCTTCCGGCGACGCCAGTCTTGTGTGTGTGAGACAGGACCCGTGTACCTTCACGTTCGGCCGAGGACCGTCCCAAAGGTCCACACCTTTAGTCCCGTTTCATAAACGGACTCGTCATAGGACGAAGTTGAAACAACACGCGAGGTCCGGCCAGGTGACAGGACGGTCGAGTCCCGACAGAGGTAGACGCCGGACGAACAAAGGGAGGCTTACCGTGTCAGGTGTGTGTGTGTGTGTGTGTGTGTGTGTGTATACATGCGTGTCAGAACGTATCCGTGTACGGTGGATGACGTTTGTACTGAGGGTCACCTTCCCAGGACCTAGTCGGGGAGTCATTAGTCCAACAAACAAGAACAACAACAACTCAAAGGCAGAGTCCTTAAATGGTAGTCATAAATACGACTTACACAATTTTTCGAGACTAAGATCCCAGACCAGAGACGACAGTAACTCTTCCTCCTCTGGTCCTTCCACTCAGGGACAAGTTCTTTTCCGGGTCCTCCTCAGAACATAACTACCCTGCAGGCCACGGGGTGTGGGGTGGGAGGCCGACAGTCTGTCGGGCGAGGGACCCCGAACCGTCGGTTCTCGACAGGGGGAGGGTGTCGACTGTCAGGTGAGTCGACGTATTAGACCAGGGGTTAAGGTCTGGTCCCTGTGTCACCTCCTCGTCGGACACCCGGACCCGATCCTTCTTCCGACGTCCGTGTCCCCGCAGGAGTGATTCCGGTTGTAGGTAGGTCACTCCCCGTCGTCGGGGACCCCGTTCACCCCTCGGAGGAGACCCCGACGTGTTCTGGACGGCGACGACAGACCCCACCCCAGGGGATCCGACTCGATCCTGTGCCAGTGGCAGTGAGCCCCATACCCTCCTGTTCCTCGGGGGCCCCTTCGACCACCTCCGACAGTCCTGGTCCTCGGGTCTGTCCACGTCCCTCCATGTGACTGTAGGGACTCAAAAGACAGATATTTTTATTATACCTGAGAGGAAGGTCTTTTCCAAGTTGAAAAGAGAGAATCCAGGGAAGGGGAGTAGGAAGAGGGCCACACCCTAGACCCACGTCTAAATCCGACGTCAGTTAAGAGGAAGTGTAGTTCAAGACTTACTCGGGAGGTCCAGTCGTGTTCACCCAAACCCGGACCTCCAAGGACGGAGAGAGTCGAGACGCCAAGAGGAACCTCTTGAGTTTCCAGGAGGCAGAGGTCCTGGAACAGCAGGTGAAACTACCACACACGTCTCCCCGAAGGACGGGGGGTTTGGAGACTCCACGTTTATGTTTGTGGTGGACACGAGTGTAGGACCAGCAAGTTGAGTTGTTCATTTACATCTAGGGAGTGTTGACAAAGTAAGTTCTTTTAGTAAATTATTCTTATGCTTCATTTGTTTTGTCAGTTTTAACCTTTTTTAATGTCTTTCTCCAATTTTACCTCGAATATCTGTATTCCTTTGTGTGACTCCGAGTTTTGGACAATTGAGTGTCTACCTAGTCTTTTTGTTCTCTGTCTCGACCTACGACTACCTACACCTATGGGTCCTTTCAACCTCTCCAGACTGTAGTGGAATCTTCTACTCTTTGTACTCTTTTAATTTGATCCTTCTTCGCTCATCTACACTCATTGTTCCTTCTGGTTGTGCCCTGGGCTCCACCCTTTTGAGTCCTTTATGTTGTCTCTGACGTAGGTTTTCAACATTAAGCTCTCGTAACAGGTCTCTTTCTTTTCCTTGTCTTGAAACTCAGTTTTCTCGGTGTAAAGTCCTTTAAAGGTACGACCACCACCACCAAATCAGTGATTTAGTACAGACTGAGATATGTTGTGTGTTTTGTACATCAATTCGATAGTTTGAAATTCCGTTTCTTGTCTCAGAAGTCTGTACCCCGTCTTTGTAGTTTTGTGTGTTCGGGGAGGGGGAGTCAAGTTACACTAGGGACTGAAGGGGTACCGTACCGAGTGTCTACGTCCCTGTCGTCACCCGTACGCTCCTCTGGGTCCCCCGGGACCCGACCGGACTTCAGGTGCCTTCTCCAACCCGTTACTCCCCTCCTCTGGTTCCCGACTCCGCGACCCGAGGTCTCGGGAGCACTCGATTCTGTCTCACCACGACCCCGGTGTTCGACACCTCCGGTGTGGGGACGTGTTTATTCTTATCCTGCCTGTTTTTGCCACCCCCCTACCCTGTCCCCTTTGCACTTTCCTGGATGTACCAGAGAACTTCGACTCAGTTGTTTTAGAGTTTTGGACTTCGCGTATGAAACCTGTTGGTCGTTATGACTGGGTGACAAGGTTAAGAAGAGTGTCGAAGAGGTAAATTTGATTCTCACCCCTGAAAGGACACCAGGTCACCAACTCTGACACGAGGGTCACGTCCCCCGTGGTGTACGGTGTTGGTTCTGGGCCGAGTCGGTTTATTTATTTATAAAAATTTTGGTTTTGTTGTTGTTTTGACTCCCACTAAAAATCCTTTATCATAAAGAACGTCATTCAAGACTTAAAGTTTTTAGGAAGTCAAATTAAAAGAAGATAATTTAAGTTCATTTTTGTTTAAATTATCGAAATCATTGTTACTGTAAAGTCGTGCTGACATAAAAATACCTTCCTAAAGAGAGGAAGACACCTCCCCACCGCCACTTCTCTATGGAGCAGGTTCCATTCTCTTTGGGTTCGTTCTACCATCCACAACGTTCTCCCGTAGTCTCCCGTCTGTGTGACTTTGGTATTAGTGTCTTTTGATCAGTTAGATTAGTGTACCTAGTGTCGGACCAGATTGAGTTACTTTGATTCGGCACGGGACACCCCGGTGGGTTCTACCCGCCCAGTACCACCTCTCCAGACTGTCTTACACCAGGTGACCTCTTCCCTTACCGTTTGGTGAAGTCATAAGAACGGAACTCTTGGGATACTTGTCATGCTTTTCCGTTTTACTATCCTATGACTTTCTCCTTGAGGAGTCCAATCATCCACGAGGTCTTTCTTACTTCCCTACTTCGGTTTCGTTTTTGTTATGGTTCAACACCCACACTGATCACTATCTTCTTCTGAGGACTCTCAGGGAACCTGACGTTCATCTAGTCGGGACCCACAAGAAACCTCCCTTATTGCGATTTCGACTTCGAGGTCATGAAACCGGTGGAGTACGCTTCTCGACTGAGTAATCTTTTCTGAGACTACGACCCTCCCTAACCCCCTTCCTCCTCTTCCCCTGTTGTCTCCTACTCTACCGACCTACCGTAGTGACTGAGTTACCTGCACTCAGACTCACTTGAGACCCTCTACCACTACCTGTCCCTCCGGACTGTACAACGCTAAGTACCCCAGCGTTTCTCAGCCTGTGCTGACTCGTTGACTTGACTTGACTTGACAGGAAGACAGAAGTAGAGACGGTCCCCTCTACAGGACAGATTACAAGTGTCCCTCAATTGTGTCAGCAGAGACCCTCGTCTCGAGACTTGTGGTGATGAGAAGATACAGGACACAAAAAGATGAAGTATAGTGTTTGGACCCCGAAGGGTCCACCACGATCACCACTTCTTGTGTAGACGGTTCTATTCTCTGGATCCAAGATAGGGATCCAGTCCTTCTAGGGGACCTTCTTCTGTACCGTTGGGTGAGGACATAAGAACGAACCTCTTAGGGTACCTGTCTCCTCGGACCACCCAAGATACCCAACGTCTCAACCTGTGTTGACTCGCTGATTCGTACGTGTGGTCCTAGATTTTAGATTCCTAGTACTTATGTTCATCGGTCGAACATAGACCCCAAACCTTTTTCTTTTTTTTTTGTCTCAGGAAACGTGGATTTGGTCAATCATTACCGAGTCGACCATTTCTTAGGTGGACGTTACTCCCTCTGTACCCAAGTTAGGGACCCAGACCTTCTAGGGGACCTCTTCCCTTTCCGATAGGTGAGGTCATGAGACCGGACCTCTTAAGGTACTTGTAAGGAACCCCAGAGTTTCTCAGTCTGTGCTGACTCGTTGAAAGTGAGTGAGTGAGTGAGTGAGTACAAACTGACAATCTTTTCAGTTTTCTTACACAGTAGCGGCCGGTCCTGAAGTCACACGACGGGAGTTGTCGTCGTGGCCGTACCTCGGTACACTCGTTCACGGAATTTCAGGACACAGGTGGCCTATCCCTACCACAGTCCTCCCTCCTCGACCGAGGGGATGAACCCTGGCCAGGACCCCCCGAGGACACTCCACCCCCATGACGACGACCCCTAACAAAGAGTGGGAATCGCGGTGGGTCCTTCACGATTTCCTTACGCAGACGGAGAGGTTCCGACGAAGGTTCCAAGGTTCGAAGTAAGTGGGGTCTCGATTCTATCCTTCTAACTGTGTTGGTTTGTGCTGTACTGCCTTTTGTCGACAGAGTGATTGTCTTGGGCGACTGACTGCAATAACTAACGGTCACCCGAACACGATCAAGACACAAAGGGCACACAGTGACACCCACAACTAAGTAGTGAAAGGACCAAAAGTCATGAAACACCAGTAAATATATTTTCCCCCGGATTACAAACCGAAAAGATGAACCTTTCGCCCCGTCATCTAAAGTGAAGAACGTTCCTGGGTCCCTCTGGTTTGTAGTACCTTCGTCAGTGGTCAATTGCCTATCCGTCCTCGACTCAAACGACTCCACACTCCCTACTGGTCTCTTCTACTCAGCCTCACATTATTTTCCACAGGCTACTGCGGTTCCACCGCCCAAAAGAAGACAGAGAAACAAACATGGTAAAAATAACTCGTAACCCTTATTTTACGCGTGACATCTCTTCAACGACGTCTCCCAAACTCTCAGAAACCGGACAATGAAGACACGCAAAAACATTATTAGTACCTGAGTCGAGACTGCAACGGTGAATGTATTGGAAGTGTTTGTTACTCGTCGGTACTTTCGCTGGAACACACACTGGGTTACGTGAAAGGACGACCCTAAGGTACAGGACTCCCCTATTCGACAAGGGGTATCTCTTACAGTGGCCACCCCTTATCAGGTTGCAGGATGCTCCCGGTCAAGAGAATTTTTTTGTTTCTCGTTTTCTTTCGTAAATCTTGGTAATGATACTTCTGTTGACAGTAGACGAGAAAATTTCTACTCTTTTTACTGTCGGGGTACTTCCCTTCATCGTGGGAAAATCCATTTCGAGACCGTAGGGTCCTCACACTTAGGGAGTGGACAACTTTATAAAAGTAACAACGACAAGTCGACGAGTTAGCACAGGTCGAGAAACGTTGGGGTACCGGACGGTGTACAGTCCGACGGGACAGGAGGTGATGGAGGGTCCCAAACGAATTTAAGTGCAGACAACTCAGTGACTATGGGGGAAGAAGAAAACGGGAGTTAGAAAGGGTTCAAAACCCAAAAGTAATCAGATTCACTATGAAATTATACATTCCAAGGTAGATCACCAAAAACAGAAATCACTTACTAAGTAAATCTTTTCCGTTTCTTTCAGAACTTCTCGTGACAAATACTCGAGGACGAAACCCTCACCCAACCGAGACTCCAGTAGACCTAATTTCAGACGCAGTCGAAAGTGTAGTCCCAGACCTCTGACGGAGGAGACCGTCAAGAGAGGGCTCAGGAGTACGTCAGTGGGGAGGACCGACGGACTCCTATAGTGATCGTTGGGAGAGGGGTGGGTTACACCAGGACAAGGTGGTGGGTCCCGTCACCCTGAACCCGGTGACGGTCACAAGATTGGTCTAGGTCGGTCCTTGGTCCTTAGGGTCGTGTGTCTACGTCCACCCTCCGTCCACCCTCTACAGTGGTTTCCGAGGGGGCGGTGGGTAAAGAGGTGGTTCAGTGGTTCAGTGACGTCGGCGGGTCAGGTCTACCTTTCGTTTGAGGAAGTGCGGTCCGAGAGTCGTCACTGACTTCAGTGACTAGTCTCTAAGTCTAGGGACGACAGCGGGGGTCTTAGTGCTCCTGGACCCCTCAGGACGACCCCTCAGACGACTCACCCGGCCGAGGACAGGGTATGGGGAGGTCCGTCCCGTAGTTGGTTGTGTTGTGACGTGCCCACTCCGGGAACAGGAGCCTCTTTTACGAACACCAACCCCGTAGAATTCTGGAAGAAATGCTTTTCCTCCTCTATATCTTTGACACGACGAAAGATAAGTCTTTTTAACTTTTGAGAAAAACAAAACGAGACCTCACTTGCAAAAGAAACAGAGTTGACAGGTAAAAACATTCTTTCACTTATGTTCGTTTTGTGTTTGCCGACATCTTATAAGACGGACTGAACCGTTATAGAAATTTTCATTTATTCACGACCTTGGTCCCTTAGGGGTCGTTGTGTGTGGTGTGGGTCACTCCCGACACTCGGTGGTGGTTGGAGTCCTGGGGAGGTCAGTGTGTAATGTTTCTAGTCGGAAACAACATGGATGAGAAACGAAAGTGTAGAAAAATTTTTGTTTGTTTTTTGTTTTGTTTTGTTTTGTTTTGGGTCGAGATAACTCTAATTGAATGTATGTTCTGTTAAGTTTCAAGTGTTATGTCATCAAAACCTTTTTAATGTAACATTTGAAAATTGTAACATTTATTTGTATATTGTATTTTCTACGATAAATTGGAAAGAATCCACATGTTAAGTCACTCACCGAAATTTACGTAAGTGTTACAAATGTTGGTCGTGGCAATAGATAAAGGTCCAGTAAAGGTAGTGGGGTCTTTCTGACACGCTGGAACTTTGTGGTTGAGGGTCGAGGGACGGGGACGGGGACCGTCGGTCGGACGCGAAAGTCAGAGACACTGCGACGGACGACGTCCCAACCACATTTACCTGAGTACGTCCTATCAGAAGAACACAGACCCACCAGAGTGGCCCGGACAGGAGGTCGGAGGAGGGAGACGTCCCAACCGACGGGTAACGAGCCACGTGCACAGGACACATATGAGGTGAGACACGTACACGGAACCCATATGAGGTGAGTCACGTGTACGAGTCCCATATGAGTGTAGACATCACCTGTGAACCGAACAAGGGTAGTGACAGTATCGCTTCCTACGACGACGCCTGTCAGTGCATGTTCGTAGAAGACTCGAGGTCAAAAGGCAAGAAAATCCATATCGGGACCCGTACCCCAGTGACCTCGTGCACGAGTCTAACAAATTGAAAGACTTCTCGGTGACTCGTCAAAAGGTGTCACTGACGTAGTAAAGTGTAAGACTATGTGTGTTCGCCACATGTTCCCGAGGTTAAAAAGGTGTAGGATTTTTTTTTTAATATTGGTAGGATTACCCACACTCCACTATAGAGTAACACCAGAAATTTTTGAAGAATAAAATACAACTTTATATCGGCTAATTGTTACAATACTATCAAAGTTCACTTGTAACGTCCCTGAGTTGGTATGAACACTTACATAAGTAATAGGGGATTTATGGGGAGGGTAGGTCCGACTGTGTATTGTAACTCGCCTCAAGAGACACGATATTCATCCAGGAACAACGAATAGGTAAAATTTATATCGTGACACATGTACAGGTAGGATTTGAGGGATGGACAGGGAGGAACATAAATGGTAGAAGGGGTGGTCGTTAGTATTTAAGTAAGAGATTCAGACACTCAGAGAAAGACAAAACATTCATTCAAGTAGACATAGAAAAGAAAAATCTTAGGTGTATATTCCTTACAGTAAATTATAAAGAGGAAGAGACAACTGAATGAAGTGAGTCATACTGTGAGAGATCCAAGTAACTCCAAAACTAAACACAAAGAAATTGTTGACCACTACAACTCGTGGAAAAGTGCGCATTATGGATGAATCTTAGACATATAGAAACCTATATGTAGATAAACTCAAGATATGGGTAAAAGTTTAACCAAAAAGAAAGTAACAACTCAGTATCTTGAAGAAATATGTAAGACATAAAAATTCGGGAACTTTCTTTCACAATCGACGAGTCAGTACAGGTCGAGAAACGTTGGGGTACCTGACATCGGTCGGTCCGAGGAGACAGGTACCCTAAAGGGTCCGTCCTTATGACCTCACCCAACGGTAAGGGAAGAGGTCCCCTAGAAGGGTTGGGTCCCTAGTTTGGATCTAGAGGACGCAACGTCCCTCTAAGAAATGACGGACTTGATAGTCCCTTCGGGGTAAATTAGGTAGGGAATGATCTATATGTTAAAGGTTTATAAAGGAGGATAAGTCATCCCACAAAAAAACTCATTGTAGGAAACTACATAAAATTTGGAAGTGTACAGTCAGTCATCGAGTCATTTAAGGTGGAGTGATAGTCGGTATCGTCTCACTGATACTTTCCTTTATATCCCAGTCACTCTAAACGGGGCAGAGACTTTAATGACTACCTAAAGTGTTTGAGGAGTCATGTGTTCTTCAGAACCTTCTTACCGAATGTGAAGAATAGTCGGACCGTAGTCTTACTTCGAGGACAGAATACAGGGTCTAGCTGAAGAGTCGGAAGTGAGGTGACTCAAGAGTTCGATCCGAGTTTCCCCAAGGTACTGTTTCCCTCTTGTCAAAACTACGAATTTTTGCTAGTAAATTTTCTTTCTTCACAAAAGTAAGAAAAAGAACGTAACAAAGGAGGACGAAAAACGTGGATCTGAGAGGGCGGGTGAACGACCACCAAAAACAAAAATCCAAATTGGGAACTATGATTTAGATCAGAAAAAGAAAAGAGAGAGAAAAAAAGAGGAGGGTGACCCTAAAGGTAATTTTGAATATTTCCACTATGACGAAATTTTCTATACAGGAATTGTCATCTTGAGTCTCCTCTTTAGTAAAAGTCTACTGAAGACTGAAAACTAAAAAAAAAAAATTTCCTCAAACATTTGGTGTAATGAACAAAATTAAGTGTGACCCTATTTGGAATCACTTGGAGGGAGTCTGACTCCTAAACCATTATTATACCACACAGGTGAGAAAGTTTACGGAAATAGGAAATGGTAGTTTATTTAGAACCTATAAAAGTGTACCTCCTCAGTTTCCGGTTTTAGGAACATAACTTTGACGTCTCTTATTTAGTGACCTTATTGAAGGACCATCCTCAGTTTACCAGTTGACCTTGTCTCTATTTGGACCTAAATTCTACAGAGTGGACAGTAGTGCGGAACGGGTCCAATAATATCATTAATCCGGTGTTTGTCTGGTCATGTCTTCGGAGAGTCGGTTGTAGTTCTGATTGAAGTAGGGGTTCAGACGTCGGTCCGTTGTCCCACCCCCGACTCCCCACCCCCACCCTCGAGAAACCTGTATTCGCCTCCCCGTCACTGGTACTCTACGAGAACGGGCGTTCGACCAGGGGTCCGTGGCTGGTTATCGCTGGAAGGTCGGGGGAGGTAAGGACAGAGAGGATACCTCCACGAGTGCAGTGAGGAAGGACTGAAGCCCCGTCTAGACCCGTCTCCGGGACTTTCTGTTTCCATCCCGTCCTTCCTTCTAAGCGGAAGTATTTTGACGGCAGACCTGGTCTCCGTCTTGGTCCGTTAGACTCGGACCAGTGGGTTGGAGACAGTCGTCATTGAAGACTTCGACTTATAAGGAGTGGGAAAAACCGACACTGAGTGTCCTCCTTTAGCCAAAATATAGTAGAGTGTGTGTGTACGTGTGTGTGTTCATAGATTTTGTTTTAGACATGTTTCGTTATGGAACGTTTTACAGTACCCAAGACTACAAAATAAAGACTTAATAAGAATAATAAATCTTTTAAGACCCACACTGGGTACTTTAACTAAAGTTTCGGACGTCTACCAGACGGCACCAAGTATTTAGTCTTACGAAGGGAGTCCACTGTTACTTATGTTTCTGCGGGGGGAGGGGGAGGGTCGAAGGGCGAAGTCAGAGGTAGAACCCACAAAAACCTTTGAGTGTACTGAAGGATCTACTTCTTGGTAGCAGAGACTATCCGACACCCAGTCTTACATCACAGGTGAGTGTACACAGACACCTCCAAGGGGTCAGGGAGCTCGAGTCCTGTGTTTCGCAAAAGTCCTGGACCCCCTGGCTGCCCCGACCCCGTCCGCGTGTTTGAGTGTCACTCTGGTCGGTAGTTCCCACCGTCGTTCGCGACGTGTCCTGTGCTTCGAACCGGCCACACTGGGAGAGTAAAACCCCGAATGTACAAATGTTATCTGAAATAAGATTCTCGTCAAAGTCCAATCGTTGTTTCAATCCGTCTTCCATCTCTCTAAAAGGTACATGGGTGGCGGGGGTGTATTGTCGGGGGTGGGGGTTAATAGCTACAGAGGGTGGTCTACCACACATACAATCAACTATTTGGATGCGACTGTCCAGTAGTAGTGGGCTCAGGTGATCGAGAACCACAACATGTAAGACACATATTACACGGGTCTCGAGAAGATCAATGTTATAAATCCTTTCTTCCGGATTTTAGGTCGTCTTAGTTCTTTGACTAGAAAAACGAATATTAAATATGGAGTGCATAAACATTTTTTGTAAACCACATTGAATTTTGTACTCCAACATTTTATCAACCTGTGCTGGCGCGGTGATTTGTTGTTTTACAATCTTTCGTACTCCTTTTCACGTACGACTCGGTGAAGTCAGCCCAGTCTGAGAAACACTGGGGTACCTGACATGGGTGGTCCGAGGAGATAGGTACCCTAAGAGGTCCGTTCTTACGACCTCACCCAACGGTACGGGAGGAGATCCCCTAGAAGGGTTGGGTCCACAGTGAATTTACACTTTACGAGAGACCCCTTCATCTCCCTGGGTGTCCCTCAAAAGGAAGACAAAGATTCGGCTCCTGCCTCGATAACCTACCAGAGGGTGGAAGGAAGGATTGAGAGGAGAGAGGGGTATGGACGAAGGAGTAGGGTGCACGAGAGGGAACCTCGAAGACCAGGTGTGGGTCTTTCGCGGAGGGATGACCCCGTGTGACAGTGGAGAAGGACTTGGACAGGGGTAGGTTCGTTGTGTCGGTCATGGGTCTGTCTGGGTGGTAGAGGAACACACCGGGCACCCCACCCTCCAGCGGAGGTGGGTGACGAGTAGGTCCGTCGTCTTGGTGTGACGGGACTAGAGGTGTAGCTTACTCAGTGGGTCGAAAAAGGTCGTCACGGGCGTACTCGTCCGTAGGAGGAGGCGTCGGAGTGAGACGGGGTCCCGGACGGAAGGACCTCGGAGTGTCCTCGGAGGAGGTCGAAGGGCAGGAGGTAGGAGACGTGACAAGGTACCCCCAAAGAACTTTTGAGTCGAGACTCGTTGTACGTACCTGGATCTCTAACAGTATGGCTCACTTCATTCAGTCTGTCTCTTCTTCATAGTATACTGTATGGAAGCTACACTTCAGATTTTTCTCTAGTATGTTCACTCGAATGTTTTGTCTTTGTGAGTGTCTCTTGTACGAGTACCGACCTTGACCCCTTCTTCTCCCCTTCTCTCTCAATCCCTCAAACCCTGTCTGCACATTACCACGATATAAATTTTACCTCTTTGTTGTTCCTGGAGGGACGTGTCGTGTTCCTTAAGACGAGTTCAATTGACCGACGGACCTGCCCTCCTCTCAAACCCCTCTTACCTGTGTACACATATACACCAACTCAGGAAAGTGATAAATGGACTTTGAGAGTGTTATAACAATTAGTCGACGATTTTCCATTTTCATACTCTTTGTTACAGTGACTAGTGATACTGTTTTATTGAGTAGAGACCCCCAGAGTCACGAGACTCGTACTACGACGGGGGTGGGGTGGGCGGTGTCTGGGGGACAGAGTGTATGTCGGGGGCTGCTTCCTCGACGAGGTGGGTTAGCACAAAAACTCTCCTAAGACCAAACAGAGATTCTTGTTACTTTTATTAATATGAGTATAACAATTTTTATAACTAGTAGATAATACACTCAGTCCAGAAAGTTTGTCTGTCGTCGACGGTTTTAAGTGGGCACTACCGGGTCCCAGTTGTGACACCCAAGATCCTAGTGCGGTACCCAAGGTAGTGGTGGTACAATTTTACCTCCCCCGAAGAGTTCCGAGGAGTCCGGGTGTCCGACGACCGAAGTCAACATAGGCTGAGAAACATTGAGGTACTTATCATCGGGAGATCCAAAGAGACAGGTACCCATAAGAGGTCCGTGCTTACCCAACCTCTCCCAACGGTAAAGGTTACCGTTACCTCAACGGTCACCTCACCCAATGGTTACCTCACCCAACGGTAAAGGAGGAGGTCCCCTAGAAGGGGTGGGTCCCTAGCTTGGGTGGGTGTAGAGAATACAAAGGACGTAACCGTCCGCCCAAGAAATGGTGATCGCGGTAGACCAAACATAGTAGGAGATTGTGACAAGATGCACAGTCCATGATTGGTCTAAAAATAGTGATAAAGGGTCTCAGGGGTCCACTAGACTATTTTCGTTGACAATCTGTCCTTTGGAGGAGAGGTGCCACTATAACTTCAGACACGATTAACGGGTCCTGCACGTCATGTACTGTAGTTCCCAAAACGGATTCCGACCCAGGACATGCTCGGGTCGTCAAGGTGATCGGTCCACTCAAGGCCCAAGTCGGACCTGAGACTTCGACAGAGTGGTGACTGACTCAGTGTGTGTGTGGAAGGACCACGTTATACACGTAGAAGGATTAGTGGTAGAAGAGATTGGTCTAGGACACTCATGATTGACGACTTTAAGTGCACTCCTGCAAGAGATCGGGTAGTTGCCCCGATCTTTTTAGTCAGTCACAGTCTTCAGGGTCACACCCTGCCTGGAAGTCCCGACTTTGTTGGTCGGCAGTACTTCGTCGACCCCAGCTGTGCGAGGTCATGTCGACAGTCAAAACGTGCGCATACCGTCTTTTCACTTCTTCTTGATTTCTCGGAGAACTACTTTCACTTTCTCCTCTCACTTTTTCAACCGAATTTCAAGTTGTAAGTCTTTTGCTTCTAGTACCGTAGACCAGGGTAGTGAAGTACCGTTTATCTACCCCTTTGTCACCTTTGTCACCGACTGAAATAAATAGACCCGAGACGTCTACCACTAACTTTCTGCGAATGAGGAACCTTCCTTTCAATACTGGTTGGATCTATCGTATAACTTTTCGTCTCTGTAATGAAACAGTTGTTTCCAGGTAGATCAGTTCCAATACCAAAAAGGTCACCAGTACATACCTACAGTCTCAATCTGATATTTCTTTCGACTCGTGACTTCTTAACTACGAAAACTTAACACCACAACCTCTTCTGAGAAGTCCCAGGAAACCTGACGTTCCTCTAGGTTAGTCAGGTAGGATTTCCTCTAGTCAGGACCCACAAGTAACCTTCCTGACTACGACTTCGACTTTGAGGTTATGAAACCGGTGGACTACGTTTCTTGACTGAGTAAACTTTTCTGGGACTACGACTCTTTCTAACTTCCGTCCTCCTCTTCCCCGGTTATCTCCTACTCTACCAACCTACCGCAATTTCAACCACTACCTGTCCCTCCGGACCCCTCGACTCCAAGTACCCCAGCGTCTCTCAGCCTGTACTGACTCGCTGACTTGACTTGACTTGAAATTTAAAAGAAGAGTGGCCGTAGATCAGGTGGGTCTGTTGTCGTCCCAAGAAGGACTTCCCTATAAAGGTAAACTGCCTAGTTTGTATTCCTCTTATATTTATTCTTTNAACTACGAAAACTTAACACCACAACCTCTTCTGAGAAGTCCCAGGAAACCTGACGTTCCTCTAGGTTAGTCAGGTAGGATTTCCTCTAGTCAGGACCCACAAGTAACCTTCCTGACTACGACTTCGACTTTGAGGTTATGAAACCGGTGGACTACGTTTCTTGACTGAGTAAACTTTTCTGGGACTACGACTCTTTCTAACTTCCGTCCTCCTCTTCCCCGGTTATCTCCTACTCTACCAACCTACCGCAATTTCAACCACTACCTGTCCCTCCGGACCCCTCGACTCCAAGTACCCCAGCGTCTCTCAGCCTGTACTGACTCGCTGACTTGACTTGACTTGAAATTTAAAAGAAGAGTGGCCGTAGATCAGGTGGGTCTGTTGTCGTCCCAAGAAGGACTTCCCTATAAAGGTAAACTGCCTAGTTTGTATTCCTCTTATATTTATTCTTTTACACCTATTCTTGTGTTTTCTCCTCTGTAGGTGCAAGACATAAACTTCGAGACGTCGGACTGTTTACGGACTCCAGGAGAAAACTCCTCTTCCAGGAACATACTCTGGGGGTTAAACGACCCTCTCCTATCGGACCACGACGTCTCATTTGCCCCCGGCTGTCTAGACAAGTCTTTGACCGGAGAGGCTCGGGACCCCGACTCAGTCCATTATACTGTGGAGACTCGGAACTAAAGGGGTGTACATGTTACCCTTAGGTGGTGGATCAGGACGTCCCAAAAAAACTCCCAAACTTCTTTACGAACACCAAAGGGTTCTTGTGGGAGACCGTGATTGTTCTCTGCACACACTAAAACAGGACAGACCAAGTCTTGATGACCCTTGTGTCTCGGGGGTGAGGCCCAGGGAGAAGCCTGGAGGGAGACGGTCTCCTCCAGAGTCCGACGGAGGACGGGGACTTTTGACAGGACTTTTGGTGACCTATACACTCACCCTACGGGGGTGGTTAGTCGTTATTACGCCACCCTCGGAAGAGAGGGCCAAGTGGGGTGTCCGATTAGATTGTATCGTTCTACACACGACGAGTCAGCGAATTGACACAGACTGAGAACCGTTAGATACCTGACTCAGGTGGTCCGAGGAGACGGGTACCCCTAAGTGGTCCGTTCTTATAACCTCACCCAACAGTACGGGAGAAGGTCCCCTAGAAGGGTTGGGTCCTTAGCTTGGACCCAGAGGACGTAACGTTCGTCTAAGAAATGACAGACTCGGTGGTCCCTTCGGGACATCGTTCTACCTCTATGTGGCCTTCACGGTCGGAACCTCTAGTCTGGTGTCGACGGACACTCCCGCCCCCGAAACTGACGCTCGCTCTCCATCGAGGGGTGGCGGGAGGTCTCAAGACTCATGTACTTACTCCTCTAAACCGATTTTTCTCCTGGTGTTACCGACCACACACCTCGTCCCTCCGTTGGAGGCCCGTCTACCCGCTACTCTATTTCCTCGGACCTGGTACTCCTCCGGTCTCGTCTCCGACCAAGAAGGACTACCCAGACAAACCACAGTTTCTCTTTCTTTTTCAGGTCTGGTCGACTCTTTTCGTCGGCGACCGGGGTAGGGTCGAGTAGAGGGTGGACCCTTTCGTGGATCAGGGACGGGGTCTCTATTCTGTGTCCCGTACCACCCCCAACGACCCCGTCCTCTACTCGTCGTCGGTGGCCGTCCTCGAAGAGCCCCTCTCTCACAAGGCCCTTTCGTCTCTTCACCGCGGTACAGATCTGTTGTAGACTGGCCGTCGAGAGACGCCTACCCACACGTCCTCCCGGGCACGTGTCGGAGGTAGTCCCGCTAGCACCCGCGGACACGACGGTGTCCTTCGGATAGCGGGTGAGCGGTAGTGCAGAGGTGTAAGGGGAACTGGAGTTCCCGAACTCCCTGGGCAAGTAAGTAGAAACAAAGTAGTCACGTCTGTATCTTGGACGTTGTCAAGTTAGTCACAAAGGACTTCTCTTGCCTCGAAGTAAAACCACGTCATAAGTAGATGCACTTCTTATTACGAGTAGACCGGTGGTGTGACTTGTGAGTGAGTCCTGTCCGAGTAAGGAAATCGACTGGACACTACCCTCGACTTTGTTGTCAATTGACAAAGACATTAAGAGTCACTTTACTTAAAAGGGCACCGACGGACATACTCTAGTGAAAAAGATTTGTCAGTTTTGACTAGAATTTGACTCGACTCGTAGTGTCCTAAAATGAAGACCATAGGATTCACTTTCAACGAGTCAATACAGGTGTTTGAGTCAAACACTGGGGTACCTGATTTTTGAGGTACCTTAAGAGGTCCGGTCTTATGACCTCACCCATCGGAAAGGGACCTCTTCCGTTACCGTGGGGTGAGGTCACGAGAACGGACCTTTTAGGGTACCTGCCTCCTCGGACCATCCGATGTCAGGTACCCCAACACTTCTCAGCCTGTGTTGACTCGTTGAAGTGAAAGTGAAAAGTGAAAGTACATAACCTCTTCCTTTACCGTTGGGTGAGGTCACAAGAACGGACCTCTTAGGGTACCTGCTCCCTTGGACCGCCCGACGGCAGATACCCTAGAGTGTCTCAGCCTGTGATGACTTCGTTGAAGTCGTCGTCGTCGGAAAGAGAAGAGGTCCCCTAGAAAAGTTGCGTCCTTAGCTTGACCCTATAAGACGGAACGTCAACCTAAGACATGGTTGACCCGATAGTCCCTTCGATTCATAAAAAATAAAAATGTTGAATTACGATAATAAAATAGTATTAGTTCAGTTGTTATGTTTATCGAATGAAATTATATTATCCATTGGTCATGAACCTGTGTAAAATGACAATTTGTGTTTATAAAAGAGAAACTTGAGACGGGTTATTCGAAAGTAAAGTGTAGCCTTCGTTTAAAATAGTTCACGAAGTGTGGGATAGAAGTTTTATATCAGTACTAATGTGTGTACACACAATTACATGTTACAAACCAAAAGAGAAAGAATGAAGTGAGACATATGTCAGGGATCCAGGTAGGTGTAGAGACACGATACGAATCAGCGAGTCAGCACAGGTTGAGGAACACTGGGGTACCTGACGTCGGGAGGTCTGAAGAGACAGGTACTCCTAAGAGGTCCGTTCTTGTAACCTCACCAAAGGTACGGGAGGAGGTCTCCTAGAAGCGTTGGGTCCCTAACTTGGGTCCAGAGAGCGTAACGTCCGTCTAAGATATGGTAGACTCGGTGGTCTCCTAGACAGAGACGTTTACCGTTTTAGAGTAAGGAACAATACCGACTTATTATAAGGTACACGTATATACACGGCGTAGAAAAGATAGGCAAGGAGACAACTACCTGTGTCCAACGAGGGTACAAGACCGATGACATATATCGCGATGTTATTTGTGACTTCACGTACGTACAAAATCTTAGTACCAAAAGAGGTACATATACGGGTCCTCATCCTAACGACCCAGTACACCTTAGATCTTTTTACCATCAACAACGACAAGTCAGCGAGTCAGCACAGATTGAGAAACGTTGGGGTAGCTGACGTCGTACGGTCAGGAGGGACAGGAAGTGGTAGAGGGTCTTTAACGAGTTTAGGTACACGTAACTCAGTCACTACGGTAGGTTGGTAGAGGAGACAGTAGGGGAAGAGGAGGACGGAAGTCAGAAAGGGTTGGAGTTCCAGAAAGATTACTCAGTCGAGAAACGTACCCCACAGGTTTTTATAACCATCTCTACTTGGACATATTTAAAAAAGACAGTCTCTGAAGTTATAATTCATGAGATGTCCGAAAAACAAGAGACAAAAGAAGAGGACAATCCACATCACTTGAGACAAAGTGATTTTGAAAACAAGAGGAGTAGGAGAAGACATTGGTGTCCGTATGAGTCTGAATTTCTAAATAGAAGGAATACGTACAGTGGAGACCGAGACCTTCTATGAAGTGAAGGACGACCAAAGTTGTAAAGAAACAAAGAAGAAAAGGATCAACGAAACCAAACATGAACTGACCCACGTCTTAGTCTCAGTCTTGTCAGTTGAAACTGGACTGCCACGGAAAAAATGAAGCTACGGAGTCATTGTTGACTTTTCCGGAAACTAAAATAAAAGTGATTACTACGACGGGAAAGTGTAGAGAGACTAACAACACTTAAAGAGAGGGAGAAAAGACGAGGTAGAAATTGAAAGTCAAAATTCCCACCTAAGAAAGACAGAAACACGGTGACGACTACGAGGTTTCGATACAAGAACTATAATAATTTTTTTAATAGGAAATAGTTCAACTCCCTAAAAAGATCTAACCTGAATAGTCGACTTCAATGTACAAAACAAGAGACTATTACCAGTACTTGTAAGTAGTAAAGGAGATTATGTAGTATTCACTATTCAAAGTAATATGTTAGTAAACCCAGGAATTTAAGAAGTCATTAAAGTCGAGAAATTTAAAAAACAAGTAAGACATACTGTCCTTAAATTCGTAACGACATTTCACTTTACGAGACAGATCAGCATCGAAGGATTTTTATATTCGACGGAGTTTTACAGCACGTAAATAGTTTACAACGACTTTAAAATTTTAAAGTAGGGTTAGGAAGTCCCGTTGAGATTAGAAAACAAAATCAACTGTGTCAACCCACAATATATTAGGTATATTGTCTATATTTTATGGTCAAGACTAGACCTTCCACATACCTCCATTTTTTATAGTGGTTCGGTTTCGGTTTCGAAGAAAACGTCTGTACGAGAAAAGATTTAAAGAGTAAGATGGTGTCTTCTACCAAGGTTTGAAGTGTGAGGAGATCTCGAATCTCTTCAGGAGCTTCACATGTGATAGGTAGAGGACCTTCGTCGACTCGTCACCGAGCTTCAGCAGGAAGTTCAGATGTCCTCGGGGTACAGATGTTTCCTTCGTACGGTGCACGTCAGGTCGACGACCGCCATCGACTCCTCCTTCGATTCATAAATCATTAATTATGGAAAACACAATTAGTCTTCCTTTCATACCTTTTATTTGATAATTCATTATTATTTTTCCTTCTCTCTAAGAAGGGTTATAGTAAAAAAACATTCATCACTCAAAGGTAGTTCTGTTCCTCACTTAATATTAGTTTCACTTAATATTAATTTCAGTAAAGGACAGATCTCTCAGGAGTAACTGACCAGAGTAGAGTAAACACTGTAAACAAGGCAGGTAGAGTTAAGAAGTCTCAGACGAACAAAAAAAAAACGAAAAAAAAAAAAAGGTACGGTGTGTAGAAAACCCTAGAATCAAGGGACTGGTCCCTAGTTTGGATACGGGAGTCGTCACCTTCGTGTACAAGGATTAGGGATCCGGTGGTCTCATCAGAGATGTTAGACAGAAGTTTTGTTCTTTAGTCACTGGAGATTGTTCCTCCTCATTGGGTGGTGGGGACTTTTTCAATCCCCCAGAGGGTAAAACAGAGTGATAAATCACAGTAGTGAAAGGAAGTCGGATTGCTATGACTTTTTTTTCCCCCCTTATACCGTCTAACTTACGTACAAAATAGAGGAGAGGAGGGGTTCGGAGTAAGTTTACTGGTGTCTCAACATAAAAATTTCCAGATTAAGGGGTTCCTATTTCTAGTCGACCTTTGTCATCGTCTACTCTGACTTAGGTGCTTCACACCCTTGCTTTTCACCTGTCTACTCACCGGTCTCCTCCTGACTCCGTCTCCGTGAGGTCCTTCTTGTTGTGCTTCTTACTTCACCGTGACCACCTATGCTAATGTCGGACTCTCTAAGTGGGACCGCCCCCTCTTTCGGTAACCGGGTGTGTCGGGGGTGCAGTGGGTAGGCTGGTCGACGCCCTCTCGACTGGAGCCGAGGTGACTGGAATGACGCGAGACAGTGGGCGGAGGGTCGTCACAGAGGAGGACCCAGAACAGTAGTGAGTCTGGACGAGATGTAGGCCTCAGAAGGACGACCCCACGGAGAGGGCTCCGGACGACCGTCGAGCATGGGTACCTTGGACGAGAAGGAGGAGTAGGTCTCGAGGACGAGGGTTTGGACAGGAGGGTAGGGTAGTAGTGGGAGGGGAACTCCGGTAGTGGACGGTGAGGAGAGTAAACCTTATTCTGTGACACCAATTTCTGTACTGCTCAAGTAGTAGTGAAGTCAAGTCAAGTCAAGTCAGGTCAACGAGTCAGCACAGGTTGACAAACGTTGGGGTACTTAGCGTCGTGCGGTCCGGAGGGACAGGTAGTGGTTGAGGGTCTCAAGTGAGTTTGAGTACAGGTAGCTCAGCCACTACGGTGGGTCGGTAGAGTAGGAGCCAGCAGGGGAAGAAGAGGACGGGGGTTAGGGAGGGTTGTAGTCTCAGAAAAGGTTACTCAGTCGAGAAGTGTAGTCCACCGGTTTCATGACCTCAAAGTCGAAATTGTAGTCAGGAAAGTTACTTGTGGGTCCTGACTAGAGGAAATCCCACCTGACCAACCTAGAGGAACGTCAGGTTCCTGAGAGTTCTCAGAAGAGGTTGTGATGTCAAGTTTTCGTAGTTAAGAAGTAGTGGGTCGAAAGAAGTGTCAGGTTGAGAGTGTAGGTATGTACTGGTGAGCTTTTTTGGTATCGGAACTATCTACCTGGAAACAACCGTTTCATTACAGAGACAAAAAATTATACGATAGATCCAACCAGTATTGAAAGGAAGGTTCCTCATTCGTAGAAAATTAAAGTACCGACGTCAGTGGTAGACGTCACTAAAACCTCGGGGGGTTTTATTTCAGACTGTGACAAAGGTGACAAGGGGTAGATAAACGGTACTTTACTACCCCGGTCTACGGTACTAGAAGCAAAAGACTTATAACTCGAAATTCGGTTGAAAAAGTGAGAGGAGAAAGTGAAAGTAGTTCTCCGAAAAATCAAGGAGAAGTGAAAGACGGTATTCCCACCACAGTAGACGTATAGACTCCAATAACTCTAAAGAATCGTGTGATGATTTAATATTGTGATTAGGGTTTGAACTAAAACCTTAGTTCCACCATAATAAAGACAATAAATCTTCAGAGTAGTAAAGCACGACGTGTTACTTGTGATATTTATTTATTTTTATTGGTCAGAGTCACTTTCCTAATAACTAACGATTGTGTTAATAGGTACCTCGTCCCAAGAGTGACGTCCTTAGACTCCCTCTACTACACGGACAGCGGACTACTCCCTCAAAGTCCTGAACCGACTTTCGTGGAAGGGTCTTACTGGGTGGTCTCTTGATAGGTTTGTTTGCTCTCAAAGATCTTGTACCGTCTTTGAGTTCGTTCACACTGTTCTCACCTAAGACTGACACTTATCGTAGTTTACGGTCTTTTTTCCCGGATTAACTTCTTTCGGCGTCACCTTTACTCAGAACCACTTCGACCGTTTAGTCGGACCTGCACCCGACGTAACGATAAACCAGATTCCAACGCTACGAGGGTCGAAAATAAAAAAATTCGTCATTTTTAGGAAGAAGTTTAACTTTACTTTCGTCTTGAGACTGATTTTGACTCCAGTCCCCAGACCTCGGGGTGATGGATCAGGGTGACTGAAACCGTCACTACGGTTCGGATAGAGATCTTGATCTTTCTACCAGGAGAGAGGACTCGGTCGAGGAGATCGAGGACAGTGGTGCATGTCACTATAAACGATTTTGTGAACAGGACCTTATAGACTCGCACACACACCCCAACGTTATCGATTGTTTATACCTTAGACTAACAAAAAAAGATTCTTCGAAAGAGTTTAAGAATGTAAAGTTTCACTGATGTACGACAGGGAAAACAAAAAAGAGTTGAGGTCGTTGGTCTGTGGGTCAGAATCCTCTTAGGCCCAGTGGGAGAAGTCGTAGAGAGAATCAATGAATAGATACTTAGTTTATTATTCATTAACGTGCAATATATAAATATATGTACGTATAAATTATCCGTCAACTCTTTGTTTAACCTTATCCGTATTAGAGACGGGAGTTCTTTGAACTTTAGATTGTCTCTAATTTTGACTATTACCATCCCTTAAGGGACCGATAGGTCACCAAACCTGAGACTCAAGAGTGACGTTTCCCTGACCCAAGTTAGGGACCAACTCCTTGATTCTAGGGTGTCCGACACGGTGGTTCTTAGGTTTTTTGTAAACTCTCTAATCTTTATACGTGTCTTTAATACCTTCGGGTCTCTTTTCACATAACTGATTATTCGAATCAGTACAGGTTGAGAAACGGTGGGGTACCTGACATCGGGTGGTCCGAGGAGTCAGGTACCTTAAGAGGTCCGTGCTTATGACCTCACCCGACGGTAAAGGAAGAGGTCCCCTAGAAGTACTGGGTCCTTAGTTTGGGTACAGAAGACGTAACGTCCTCCTAAGAAGTGACAGACTCGGTCTTTCATACACTTGGTCTACTGTCACTCTCTCCAGTTTCCTACAAAAGATCTCTTTACTGTAACCTGGTTCAAAACTTGTTGTTGTTGTTTTTTTGTTCTAATTCTATTTTTGTTTACTAAACAATTTCGTTATCCGTTTCAGGTCTAACACTTTTTGAAACACGAAAAGGAGAGTGTTTCTATTTTGGGGTCAGTACCCCTTGTCTACTCACCAACGATTCCACTCCCACCCCACGGACGACCCCGTTGTCTCCTCAGTGCCCCCTCCCCCCACGTCCTGACGAGACGTAGGACCCCACCTCCAGTGTGACTGGATGGGGACGCGGTTGTAAGTGTCCGGGTGCACACGCGATTCAGCGAAGTCATCACAGATTGAGGAACACTGGGGTACCTAACATCGGACGGTCCGAAGAGACAGGTACCCCTAAGTGGTTCGTTCTTGTGATCTCACCCAAAGGTACGAGAGGAGGTCCCCTGGAAGGACTGGGTCTCTAGATTGGGTGTAAAGAATGTAGAGGACATAACTGTCCGACCAAGAAATGGAGACTTGGTGGATCCTTCTGTTCGTCTCGGTGGTTTCTAGTACAAAGAGAACTAGTTTTTAATTATTGACAGAGTTTTTAATGTTGACTGACAGAGTTCCAGTGGGTGAGTTACGTAACCCCCTTCTTTATTCAGAAGTAGTCACCCCAAAAAAAAAGGGATATAAATAAACAGTCAAAAGATTTTATAAATAGACATTTTTCATGTTATAGACGTTTCACGTTGTTTCACCTTACGTTATTTTACTCCGTACGGACACAAAAAATTTATAAAACTTTACACGATTGTAATATTACAATTTAATTTTTCCGTTCTTATTTCTCGATATATCCCATTCAGGGCTGTGCGTCTGTTTTATCTCACCTCCTGTCTGTCGTCTTACGGAGGTACCCGGTTTCGTTCCCGTTGCACGAAGTGTCCCGATGTGAACTAACTGCCGAGGACACTCCTCTTCTTCTACCGTTTTTTCGTCTTAGGTTCCTCTTGAGTGGTGGTACAACGTTCACGTGGACGACGACGACACACTCAGTGATTGGAGACGTTTGGAGTCACAAGAGTATACATATTGTCCCTTACTGAGGAAACAACATTCCTAATTGACTTTCCCGTATACATGTCGGTAGATATTACAGAATGTGTTAGCACCAAGATTTACTACGTAAATTTACTATTTACTATGATCAAGAACTGTAAACAACTTACGAAGAGGTCCAAGTCTGTGACACTAGAGTCACAATAAATTAAATTAGAAGTTTGGTGGGTACCCAAATCCTTACTAAGAAAGGTAAAATGTCTTTAACTTCCCGTCTCGTCAATTTCCTTGAACTGGTGTTGTTTTATGTAGTCTTTTCGTTACTTTCTAGTTCCTCCTACGTCTGGTGTAGTGCGACTCTGGAGCTGTCGGGCGCCTCTGGGTGACTTGGTCCTGGCTGCGACCCGATCTCCGAGTTTAGACGGGGTTCCAACCAGGTCTGAGCGAAAAGGACATCGAAGGCCAGATTTTACTTCCCCGAGTTCCCCAAGCGACCACCGAGTCTACAATTTCTTAGGCGGATGTTACGTCCTCTGGACCCAAGCTAGAGACCCAGTCTCTCTAGGGAACCTCCTGCCGTTCCTTTGGGTGAGATCATAAGAACGGACCTCTTAGGGTACCTGTCTCCTTGGACCTCCCTATGTCAGGTACCCCAACGTTTGTCAGTCTGTGCTGACTCACTGATTAGTGTCGTGTGTTCGGGGTTGTCCACACTCGACCACGGGGGGTAGAGGCACACACACACTCACTCACACACACACATTCACATGCACACTCACACAACAGACACACACACACTCACTCACTCTTTATACCTTGAGTGGTCCCACAACGTCCACGGTGGACGGGGAGGACACACGGGGCCCACTCAGTGATTGGAGACGTTTGGAGTCACAAGAGTATACATTTTGTCCCTTACTGAGAAAACGGTATTCCTAATTAACTCTCTCGTATGTATGTCGTCAGATATTACAGACTGTGTTAACACCGAAGGAGTCCTCCTAGGACCAAAAAGAACTACGAAACGTAAGGGTATATGTAAAATTTTGGTCGGAAAGTTAAAGGCACTTTTTGACACAACCCGAACGTAACACAAGGAGACCCCTTTTGACTTTGGAAATAGTACTCAAAAGACGAGTTCTAGCACCGTATAAGAAGAATCTAGAGTAAAATGGAGGAAAGTCCTTCCAAATTTCCCAGAACTTGTGGAGAACAACCTGGGTAAGGGTCTTGTCAGTTAACAGGAACTAAACACCTAAAACGTTAAAAGTTCGAACGGATGAACGATTTTAAAGACTGAGGTTTTAGTTACGAACACCGTTTTTTAAACTCAGTGGATTACGTGTAAGGGTCGACGCCAGTCTGTTCCAACCCAAGAACAAGGAAGAGAACATGACATCGTTCATACGAAAAGTTTCTGATAAATCTCAGTGTAAAAATGTAAAGACCAATTAAGAAAAAACTCCCCTCCTCATTAAAACGAAAATTTTACCAGGGTTGCACATCCCAATTTAGTTACATGCCACAGGATTTATTTTCGATACTACATAGAATCCCTCTTTTGGCACAGTCCATACTAAACGAGTCCGACGTCAATGTCACGACAACTGACACTCATTTGATTGTCATATAACAACTTATACATACTTAATCCACAGAAATTTGTCTTGTGTGAATTTCGTTCAAATACATCACTAGGGACTGTCAGACACCGAGACTCCAAGTTAATTGATTGTGGACCCCTTTTACACGTCCTTTTTTTTCTATTATCTAAACTAGGGGTTCCCATTCTCGTTTTCCACGAATTAGGGTCACCGGGGATTCTTAAAAACAAAGACGGAAAAAAAAAAAAAAAAAAAAAAAAACACACGTACCACTCTTTTTTTTGGTACCTTTTGTTTTAACTGGTAGAAGTGGTAAAGATTCATATATCAAGTCACCACAATTATACGTCAACCACGAGTATAGATACCCAAGGAGTAGTAACTCAAGCTGATTGACTTAGTATTTATATGGGGGTTTTAAGGTCTTTCAAGGTTTTTCGTTTTGAACTTAAAAGACACGAGGTCGTTGACAGGTGTGTTGCACATGCAACATAATTCTAACATTCTTTACGTCTCTACTGAGTGTCACACGTCCGTACATACGCCCCCAACACACGTTTGTGATACGACAAGTGAATGAAAAACGACGGGAAGGACCCAGAAGTAACGACGTACGTCGAAAGAGATCAGTACCGCTCACCCCTGCGAGACATGGTGGGTGTGAAGGGTCGAGGGCATTGACAGGTGTGAGGTGGGGACTGGTGTAGGGAGAGGAGGGACGCACAGGTGACGAGGTGACGTACGGGAAGGGAAGTCCCCGGGACGACGGGAGGGAGCAGAGGGGCCGGGTCTAGGGCTCTTCGGGGCAAAGACGTCGAGAGAGTCGTCGTGGTCGGGGGGAGGCGGGGCAGGGACGAGGGGCGTGGAGGTCGGACTCAAGTCCGCCGGAACCAGACTAAGCAGGAGAGAGAAAAGAGTAGGACGGTGTCCAACGGACCCAGTGTCCTCCTCTCCATGTGAGTCAGGAAGTCGAATTCCTTGACTCGATTCCCAGGGGTCGACGGGGAAGAATCCCTCCCGAGGGAGAGGAGGGAGGGGGACTTGGTAGTCCTGAGAGGAGTCCGTGCACTGGGGGGTGGAGGGAACGGGTCGTCGACGGGCACGGGGACGAGGGCTCGGACTGTCGGTGTCCCCGACCACTGTCTCCACGGAAGAACGGACGTCACCCGTCTGTACGAGGTCCTCGGGAGACAAGAGGGTCCTGGGAGGGGAATGGAGGGGAGGAACCTAGTCGGGTGAAGGAAGAGGTACCGATGTGGTGGAGGAGACTCGTCGGTGGATCTGACCACCCGTAGACCCCAAGTCCTACCCCGGATAGGGGAGTGGAGGACCGGACCCGTTGTCACAGGAGGACAGGCCAACCAAGGAATAGGAAGACTCAGACACACCCAGGTCCGGGCCGGGACGGTGACTGAAGGGTGGTCACTGGGTGTTTGGACCCGGCGTGAAAAGAAGAGAAATAACAAATTTTTTCGACACATCGGTCGTACACCTAAGTAGAACCACTTTGAGTTGGTCCCTCCTCACGTACAACACTTCTCATGGGGTGAATGACGTTGATCTCTCTCGGGGGTACGTGGAAAACCCCAAGGGTGGAGTCCCGTGACGTCTCGTGTACCCCCGGGACCCGTGTCTGAAACACTTTCACCTCTCTGGTCCGAACGATCGACGTCTGCGGAGGGCACAAATTACTCGGTTCGGAGAGTAGTAGGTCTGGACCAGTAAGACACAAGGATGATCTTCCTTCCAAAAGGAAATTGTTTTTATAATCTATGTCTTTTCGTTGTTAGATGGAAACTTTGAATTTCACATTAGTCACTAAGTGTCTCGAGTGTTTTACCTCGTTTTTTGTCTAGGAGACATTATTTAATTAGTGTAAGTAATTTGTTTTTAGATTTTATTGAACGTAATGTATTTTAAGGTTCTTTATTTATTTAACTTCTTTACCAATACCGTTAATTATTTTTAGTGGACGTCAACGGGGTCAAAGTACAGATAGAACGATTAACTAAGAGGCGGGACTTTTTTTTCTGGTACAGAGTAAGAGTTTATACTTCAACACATCTGAATAGAGATCCTTTTACTTGAGGTCCACAACCTTTGACCCAGACGGGGCCGAGGCATTCGTCGACACCGGCACCGGCACTGGTACCCCGGACCACGCCCCGTCGACCGTACCCGTCCGCAGGTCGTCTGAGACAGTCCACCTGTAAGGTGTAGGCTCGACGGGTGCGCCGTGGAGGCCGGTGCACCCCCTAGTCCGGAGCGGCACACCAACCACCCCGACTCTTGACCCAAAGACAAAATAAAATAAAATGCTTAAATTTACATTGAGTTGGCGGCACCGGTCACCGAGGACTTAACCCTACTCGTCGGGACTACCGACAAAGGACGTCTTCTCGACCAGAGACGTGGTACGACTACACCTTACCGCTCGAGTTCGTTCCTTGTCCGGACATTCAGAAGGAAGACGGCGAGGTCGACCTCAAGCAAGACGTCCAGGGGCCTTTACGACGACTGAGTCTCGAAGAGATTTGTTTTGTCAGTAGTCTCTCCAGTCTTTTTACATTTTCTCCTTTTCTAGACACAATTTATGTTCTGACATAAATAGTTGTTGATTTACGGCAGTGTGTGGGAGAATTTCCGTGTCAAATCTCAAGAATACACACTTTTACTCTTACTGTCGGAAAAAGTAAGTTGATAGGTACCTTACCTTCGTTGGGTCCTCTTAGGTATCTACACCCAGAGTGGTCCTTCTGATATATTATACTACCAATTTTTACAACTGAATCAACCTTAAAAAATTTTCTATGAAAACTACACCTAGTAAAAAATTCAGAAATAATTTAGCCAATGTTACAACGAAGAAAAAAATTTTAAATAAAAAGCGACTTCCCATTAACGAAATGTCATAACACAACCAAAGACGGTTTGTAGTCGTACTTCAAGGAAGACAAAATACAAAACTAAAAAGTCCGGGTTTCGTATACCCTGGAATCAAGGGACTGGTCCTTAGCTTGGACATGGGGGTCGTAACCTTCTGTTTCAGAATTGGTGACCTGGTGGTCCCATCAGGGACTTTCAAAAAAATTTTTCATCACCGAGGGATTGAAAACCCAGTACACTGGAACCTGTCCAACAACTCGGAGTCTAGGAGTGAAATAACCATTTCACCCTTAGTCCTATATGAAGTGTTCCAACACGATTCAACGAAGTCAGCACAGGTTGAGAAGCGCTGGGATACCTGACATCGGATGGTCCGAGGAGTCAGGTACCCTAAAAGGTCCGTTCACATGACCTCACCGAACGGTAAAAAAGAGGTCCCTAGAAGGGCTGGGTCCCTAGCTTGGGTCCAGAGAGTGTAACATCCGTCTACAAAATGGCAGACTCGGTGGTATCCTAACGACTCCCAATTTACTCTGTTTCTACTTGTTCCGAAGTCGGGTTTGTGTCGTCTGTAACCTATTTACAGTCCACAGTAGTTGAACAATGGGGCAGACGGGGTGTCGTCCAAGTATGAAGAGGTGACCAGAAGTATCACGTCCACCAGAGGGTAACTACCTGAGTCCGAGGAGTTGGAGTCGTCTTTCGACTTCTGGTACGCCGGACCGGGGGTCGTCGGGGGTCCCCCTTGGTCTCCCACTACTTAGCGGTCCTTCGTCCACATTCCAGTTTCCCCTTCCCCCGCACTCGAGATGTGTTGCTTCTGCCCTTGGTCAGGGACCTACTGGGGTGGTCTGGGGACTTTTGATTTGACCTATTTTCCCCTGGGGGTTTTACAAGTAAAAATTAACCTCAGGGAGAAAGTCCTTTTCTTTACATGGTTACCAGGGTGTCAGGTCACTTCCGACACGAACGACAAATTCTGTGCAGGAGGAGTCGTGGTTGGTATCGTCTCAACACCCAGGGAGACACATACACACACACACAACACCCAGTGAGACACACACAAACACCCAGTGCACACACACAAACCCAAACCCCCAAACAAAACCTCTCTCTGTCGAAAGCGAACAAACTAAAAACATCTTATTATTTATTGTCAGCCGTTCTTTAAGACGGTCCTACACCGGTGTCGTCAGTTCAAGGGTTTGTTAGAAGCCACCGGGAACTGTTGGTTTACGTCTTTCCTGGAAGGGACCCCTTTCTGCTCCTTTATGCGCCTGTGACCGTTCGGAGATGCAAAAACGTTTTCAGGTCGTAGTCTCTTCGGAAGAACGAACCGGATGTAGAGGGTCAACCAGTGAGTACTAAGTCCAATTTTTGTTTTGTCTTCGTTCGTAACAAGACTAGGAACGGGACTATTGTAGGGTTCTTTTGAACTCTCGACCGTCCTCTTTTCTCGTCTATTACCAGTTACGACAGTGAACTGAAATTTTTCGTGACTAAAAAAAGAAAATTTCCTTGTAGAAATCAAAGGTTCTGGCATGTGCTAAAGAGTGACGTCGAGTTTTAAAAGGTGACCCGAGGGAGGACCACTAAAACCTGCGTGTGTCATCATTCACCGTCGAACGTCGATCGTTGTCGTTCACCATCGATCTTCGTCCCAGAATCAGAGGATCTGGTTCTCAGGATGGGTGACCTGGTGTCCGCGGTCGTCAATCCCGATCCCAGGGATCAGAACGGACGGATCAATTCTTACTTGAGTCAGTTACTCCGTCTTCCATGTCTCATTTCTTTCTTCAAATAACCTTTCTTTTCATGAACAGTTTTCTGTGTACCCACTCAAGTCTCTCTCAATACGGAAACCCTTCAAATTTAGGATATATTTCCCAGTCAAAAGACCCAGACACAGAAGGGAATTCGGTTAATGGAACGAAACAGGGATGACAGAGTCCTGGGATGGAACCCTACGTGTGCGTGTGGGAGCGGTGCTACCTAGAACTTCACTTCCGAAGACCCTCCTCGTTCTGAACAACACCGGACCTTAATAGGAGACCGAAAACTGAGTTTTCTCGGAAAGACCCGGACAGAAGGAATAGTCTGTCCTAAAAAAGGAAAGAAACAGGAACGGTAATAATGAGGGGACCTCCACAAATTGTTCTCTGTTTCTAACCGATAAATGGACAAAAACAACCGACAAGGAAGAAGTTGACCTCGGGTAGATGGAGAATAGAGTCCCTTATGTTTCTCCTCCGACCAACTAACATTTAAAGGTTGGACCTCGGGTAGATAGAGGAGGGAGTGACTCTTAACTGTCCCAGGTCACGTCTACGTCGTCCTAGGCGACCGGTGACCCGTCCGGGTCGGTGTCTCCGGTCCTCCAGCCGAGACAGGACCCTGACGGACGGTGAGGGGGTCTTCCTGGAATGTAAGGACGAAACGGACACTTGTCACAAGGAGTCTAACTATAAGTTCCAGAAAACGTTAGTACCAACTAAAAAGATCCGACTTTTATTAACATGAAATAATTCCCGAAACGAATCCGAAGGGTCCACCACGTCACCATCTCTTGGGCGGACGATTACGTCCTCTGTGTTCTCTGTACCCAAACTAGGGACTCAGTCCTTCTAAGGGACCTCCTCCTTTACCGGTTGGGTGAGATTTTAAGAACGGACCTCTTAGGAATACCTGTCTCCTCGGTCCGTCCATGTTAGGTGCCCCAACGTCTCAGTCTGTTCTGACTGGTCTGTGTGTGTGTGTGTTCCCGAAACGAGTAAACACTATTCAGTAACTTAGGAAGTTTATCGTGAAACTTCTACGAAGAGAGTCGGGTCGTTGGAAAGAGTCCTCCCAGTACCCGACTCTAGTCTCCCTCACCCCCTCCCCGATGGGCGTGGACGGCCCTGGGACTAGCAGTGGGAGGGCCAGTCGAACAGAGGGTGGGTGGGGGCGACAAGGTGGGCGACGAAGAGGTGCAGAGACAGTGGCAGTGGACGTCGGCACTGAGTGATGGACCTTGGCGTGAGGGGAAGAGAAATGGTGGACGGACAGGAGTGGAGAAGGGGTTTCGGACAGGGTCAGCGGGGTACCGGGACCTAGATCAAACAGACAAACCTCTACGACCCCATAACCGACCACCTCGCCTGCCAGGTTAAGTCTGAACCAAAGGTCCGAGACTAGTAGTTAGCAGTGAATTCGGGTCTGAGGCCAACGTAGTGGAGGGTCTCCGCCGTTTACAGATGTAAGGTTCCGCCGGAGTGGGGGCGGGGGCTGTTTGAGAGACCCAGCACCGGGTCTCCTGCCTCAGGACTGTGTGTACACGGATCCACTCTCGAGTCGAGGAGAGGTGGGAGTTCCAGTCAAGACACTTACTCTTGTTTCGTCGTCCTGTCCCCACTGTCGACTATCCAGTCCGACTCCTCGTGGGGGTGGGGCAAGAGTTCTTGGACGACCTCCTACTTGAGGTCGTTTTACTCCCCCACTTCGTTTCTTCTATGCTCTGTTCTGAGGTCCTTCGTCCTCGGGTTATGTCCTCCTCGTCGCCCGTCCGGACGCCCTGGCAGGTCTACCCCCACCCCTCGTTCCTCGGTTACCTCACCTCCCCAGTCTTGGTACAGGTGAGGTCGTCGATGAGGGCTCGTACACTGTCCGCGTACCTTCTCGTCCCTTTTGACTTGTTATCTGTGTGTCTCTTGGACCGCTTTCCTTCACACCCGGGACACCGAAACTCCCACCCACCACCGTCTTCCTGACATTTGTCGTTTGAGGTAGGTCTTCACTAAAAGAGACATCAATTGTGTTCGAGGTCAAAACAAGAGACCAAAAACAAAAAACAGCTCTCCGAACACCCTAGAATCAGGGAACTAATCCCTACCTTGGAGCGGAGGGACGTCGCCTTCGTGTCTCGGAAGTGGTGACTTAAAGGTCCCTTCGGGGACACCTTGGTCATAAATAAAATGGTTTTATACTTTACACCTAAACAATACTCCTTCCTCCTTCCCTACCCACGACCCACCCTCGGTGGGCACATTCCTCTTCGGTCGGGAGGTTTATGATGTCTTCGTCCGTCTTCTGGGTCTAGTCCTTTGTCGTCTTCTTCGTGTAACAAATCTCTGGTCTCTTCCCCACCCTCACTCCACCCCCCCCAGTGACAGTCTTTACTCCCGAAACGAACGGCAGCCCCGTGTCGTGACGGTACTCATCTCCCCGTCCGCCTTCTGACTCAATAAAGGAACTTTCGGAAAATCAAGGTGAACTCAGGAATTTGACACATGTGTAATAAACCTATTTAAAAAGTTTTATCATGAAATCAGTCTTAAATCAATTTGTCATACTTTATGTCAATTTGGGACATAAAATGTTTAAATTTATTACCTACATCTAAATGATCCTGTGAACCGTTCCCAGGCCAGGGTTTACTCTTTCTGGACCCTTCGCCCTGGAGGGTCCGTGTGTCAGGGGGGACGGGTGGTGTCGGGGGCTCCTAGCTCCTCGTCCCAGTGACGACTACCGAAGACTAAATGATTGTCCAAACTTTGTGTTCTAGAGACTGTTGATGTGGAAATTGGACAAAAGTACTACCTCTCCTTAAAGTTAAGTCAAGTCAAGTCAGTGAGTCAACACAGACTGAGAAGCGCTGGGGTGCCTGACGTCGTGTGGTCCGGAGGGACAGGTAGTGGTTGAGGGTCTCAAATGAGTTTAAGTACAGGTAACTCAGCCACTACGGTAGGTAGATAGAGTAGGAGACAGCGGAGGAAGAGGAGGACGGAAGTTAGAAAAGGTCGTAGTCCTAGAAAAGGTTACTCAGCCAAGAAGGATAGTCCACCGGTTTCATAACCTCAAAGTCGAAATCGTAGTCAGGAAGGTTACTTATAAATCCTGACTTAAGGAAAACCTACCTGACCAACCTAGAGGAACGACAGGTTCCCTGAGAGTTCTCAGAAGAGGTTGTGGTCTCAAGTTTTCGTAGTTAAGAAGACACGAGACGAAAGAAATCTCAGGCTGAGAGTGTTGCTATATACTGATTACCTTTTTGGTATCGAAACTAATCTACCTGGAAACAACCATTTCATTACAGAGACGAAAAATTATACGATAGATCCAACCAGTATTGAAAAGAAGGTTCCTCGTTCACAGAAAATTAAAGTACCGACGTCAATGGTAGACGTCACTAAAACCTCGGGGGGTTTTATTTCAGACAGTGACAAAGGTGACAAAGGGGTAGATAAACGGTACTTCATTACCCTGACCTACGGTATTAGAATCAAAAGACCTACAACTCAAAACTCGGTTGTAAATCCTTAAATCCCTTTGAATTCTTCCCTACCAAAGACTGGACTTTGTGGGTCCAGTCGACAGATGTGACGAGTCCGGTAAAAGAGGGAGGAGGGAAAAAGGGTAGACGACGACGACGATGACGATTCAGCGAAGTCAGCACAGGCTGAGACACGATGGCGTATCTGCCGTCGGGTGGTCCGAGGGGGCAGATGTCCGGGATTTTGTTCCCCAAACCCCTTTGATCCTTCTAAAGCAGGACTCGAGAACAGGGATACTTAAACCCTAACAGTTCAGGAGGTACTACCATTAAGTGTAGAAGGAATAAGTGTGTCGTCGTAGGGCAGGGGCATACTTGTTGACTTACTTTAAATTCTGAAACTCGGGGTGGGCTCTCGGGTACCAATGGTCGAAGGGGCATCCGGTAGTGAATCCCGTTAAGAACAACAGGTCTACTACGATACTATGTAAAGGGTCCCCGACCACCTTAGGACCCGGCTTACTTGGGGCCGCTCGTGACCTGCACCAGTGTCCGTGTCTCGTCTCTCTCTTGTTCCTAAGCACAGGGGCTCCCAAACACTGGGTGGGTCCTGTAACACTTGGTTGTCTCGGCCGTCGAACTCTTCTACGGACTCCTCTTCCCCCACCCCCGACCCCACTAAAAGACGACTTTGGCAGTCCGTTTTTGGAGTCCTTCGTCCGTCCCGATCATCTGACCGGTATCACGGACGCCGGTGAGTAGGGTTGAGAAGGACGGTGACGACCGAGAGACAGGGTAGTGGGTGGTAGTGGGACGTCAGATAGACGACTTGCTCTCCTGTAGGCCGAGATTCACCCCCATCACTACTTCGTCAATGTCTCGTAAGTGAATTTTGTGACAGCAAATTGATTTGACGACTGGGAAGGAGTGTGGCGACGGACCCCAAGGGTCTCTGGGTAACAAAAAGTAACAGATTTTGAAGTAGTAAGGACCAGCACCGAGTGCTGTGGTTGAATCTCGTTTTACCTGTCCTCGACGGTCGATGTAGATGTGCTAACAGTCTTTTGACTCTTTGGTATTCTAAAGTCCGTTGCCAATGAGTGGTAAAGCCTTATGTTTTATTACTCAAGGTACCCGAAGTAGATAGATCAGTGATGATATTGGGACACAAGTCCTCTGTCCTTCACAGTCAGTACAGGTTGAGAAACACTGGGGTTCCTGATATCGGGTGGTCCGAGGAGACAGGTACCCTAAGAGGTCCGTTCTTGTGACTTCACCCAACGGTAAGGGAAGACGTCCCCTAGAAGGACTGGGTCCCTAGCTTGGACGCAGAGGACGTAACGTCCGTCTAAGAAATTACAGACTCGGTTGTCTCTATTGACCATTTAGGAATAAGGACTCAATTACTTACTTGTCAGTCGTGTGAATATTTTTTAAGAGGTTCAGGCAAAGACCTATAAATAGCCTTCTTTTGTGTTGTCATTGAACTTTTCTAGAAGTGGGAGTGCAAGTGACGCCTTAATAAATGTTGTCGGTTCTAGACCTTTGTCGTATTTACAGGTAGTCACAAACTTACCTATTTCTACACGAGGGGTGTGTTACCCTGTCATAAACAAGTCGGTGTTTCTTACTCTAGGACAGTAAACGTTGTGCGTCCACCTGGGGTTCCCGTAATACGAGTCACTTCATTCAGTCTGTTTCTATTTGTGACACACTGGAGTGAAGTTTGTCGTCTGTCCGTGGCTCGAGTATCTGTATCTTGTGTCTACCTATCACCGATCTCCCCTATCGTCCCCAGCCCCGTACTCGTTTTCCCTCAGTTTCCGACGTTTGAACACCAATATATTATTTATTTAGTACTCCTACGGTGTATGTCGTACCACCGACATCCATTATTAAGACATACGTATACACTTTCGACGATTCTTATCTGGGATTTTCACGAGGAGTACTCCTTTTTTGGTTTTAAGACATTATACCTACGATTAGTTGCAAACAATCTGATTGACCCCACTAGTAAGGTGTCTTACATGTTTATAGCTTAGTGATATAACATACGGACAATGGATATACTACAATCTACAGTTGGTGTGGAGTTATTTTTGTTTTGTCTTTTTTTTTTTTTTGGGTTTCGTTGTTTTTGTTTGAGAGGTCCCTTTCTTTGTTTCCCGTTTTACAAATTAGGATGTCTTTACAGCGACGACACTTTTTACGTGTCTTGTAAAACTCCGAGGTTCTTTTACAAAAATTCTAGGGACTAGAGCACTTTCACTCTCCGACTCGAGTCGGGGCACTTTCGTGAGAGAAGTACTCTTGCTTACAGTTTTCTTTTTCTTCCTTTTAGGACTCTCAGGGGGTCCCTCTCCACTGGACGGACGACACTTTCGCGTCTTTTCCCTTGACTTATTTACCTAGTCTAAATTCCTTTACTGAGCGAAGATACCACCCCCACTTTCACAGATTGTCCCTCTTGTTCCACTCTCCCTTTACTTTCTTTTTGACCCCTCTGAGCGAGTCCCTCTTTTTTAAATTTCTATTTTTCTAAAGTAAAGTTTCGAGGGAGAAGGGTCGTAGAAAGACTTGTCTCGAACTGGTCTTTGGTCTTGTCCCGTCGTCTTAAATGGGTGTCCCTCGACCACTGGCGTAGTCCTGGGTCTCCCCTGGGGGTCTGGTAACAAGAGTACTTCCCTGGACCCCGTGTTGACCCCTGAACCTGTGGACGAACCCGGCGTGAGCGCAGGTACAGATGAACAGTAGCCGAGACTCGGTACGTCCTTCCATTAAGGAGTGACCTCGCCCACCACGGAAAGGTCGAGTCGGTGAAGACGTACTCGTCGGACCTACGTCTCTGTGGAAGTCTGTAAAAGTTCTGGATCCAGGGAACGACCACTTCGAAGCAGGTCCTCGGCGAAGACACCGGTGCCCCGGGCCCAGTCCTCCCTCTCGAGTCCCAGGAGAGAGTGAGGACTTCCCTGTAGTCCGAGCAGGGACAGGACCAGAGTCTATCCCCAGGAGTCCACATTTAGTGTGTCCCACTGACACATCTGCCCGAGACACGGGGCAGGTGGACGTGGTCGTGCCGAGACCTTTGTCTGGGCGCCACCCGACTTCCGCCCCGGCACCGGTGCGGTCCGTTCAGGTCGTCTTGGTTGTGGGCCCGGACGCGTAGGTCCTCCGGACTGTCCCGAGTCCTACTTGGGGTGTTCCTCTCTCGGGGTGTCCCCTCCTCCGACGGACCCGTCCGACCGGGACCGAGTCGAGGACGACCTGTTCGACGTGTCCTGTGGGGTGCCCTCTACCTACCTTGAGTGTCACACGAGTCAGTAAAGTCAACACAGGCTAAGACACTGTAGTTCCTGGCATCGGGTGGTCCCAGGAGACAGGTACCCTAAAGGGGTATTCTTATGACCTCACTCAACGGTAAGGGAAGAGGTCGCCCAGAAGGGCTGGGCCCCAAGTTTGGGTGTAGAGACCACAGAGGACGTCACATCCGTCTAAGAAATGGTGACTCGGTGACCCCTTCGGGTCTTGGGTGTCTTAGTGTTCTTTATTTTTTGGTCACCTAAAAATTCGGTGGTTCCAAACCGCACAAACGATGAGTCCTACACATTGAACTCGTTATTGCGATTATCTTCAAGATTTCTGCAAAGGGAGGAACTGTTCGAGATAAGGAAGGTGTCTGGTGAGACTTCTTCTTCAGCAGTGACTCACTGATTTACGGAGACCCAAGTACAGGTACTTGTCTCGGAGACAGGATCCCACCCTTCTACCTCACCGTTCCTCCGTGTACCCGTGGACGGCCCGTGGTCCCAGTAGGTTTGGGTGGTCGAGTCGGTGGAGGGGTCGGGAGGGGGCCCCGGGTGTGTCAACCGAATAATCTTCATTTTACGTCTAATAATGAGAAAAGTTAAAGAGGAAAATTTTAAGTTTATAGGTGACTGTATCAGCGAGGTGTATGATGTCTTTTTGTCCCGTTTGTCGGGGCCTCTACACTCGACCCCGGGCACAGTGGGGTTACTTCGTCCCCCGCCGGTCCGGGTCCACGAGACGGGCCCCACTCCCCACTCCCGTAGCCCGGGCCGTAATGTCGGTCCGAAACTCGTCCAGACGTGGTCCCCGACCAGGAAGTGGACGGGTCAGTGGGAACCTGGCAAGTGGTTGGACAGTGAGAAGGACTCGACCGGTGGAGGGGCCACAAAGGAGTCCCCTAGCCGGGGGTCTACGACAGACGGGTCGTGTCGAAACACTAGTTCTCGACCCCGTCACTGGGACCCGGTGTGCCGAGAGCAACGGGACTGTCCCGTCCAGTCTCGACCAGAGTACTCATCGTGGGTCTCCTACCGCCCCCTGTTCCCCACTGACCTTCTCTGTCCCTGGTCTCCACCCGAAGTGCGACTGACGCCGGCGAGTAGAATCTTTCGCCTCAGTTCCCAGTCGAAAGGTTCCTCTCCCACATTTTTCGGAGGTTCTCCCTGTTAGAAAGTACCGACGTTGTAAATGGGGGTTCGTAATGATGTAGGGGAAGTGGACTCAGACCCAGGTGTGATGTAGTACCTACTGTCTCTTTTTAGCCAACAGTGATCTTCATAAATACTGGTTGGAGTATCTTCAACTAACCCGTCTCAACAAGTCAGTGATTCAGCACAGACTGAGAAACGCTGGGGTTCGTGACTTCCTGTGGTCCGAGGAGGTGGTAGAGGACCCCAAACCCGCCTTAATGAGTGTACCATTCACTTTGGACTACGATGTAAAGGTTCTAGAGTTTTCCGGACTTTGTCCGTCCTTTCTCGACCAGAAGGGGGCCTCGAGTCACCCGTCTGTTCTTCTCGTCAGTATGTCTGGACCGCAGTGCTGGGCGATGGCTAAGGGGACGCCGGCACCCAGAGAGACTGTTAGATCAATTACGATGTTTCAGAAGGACTCTTTCTGTGTGTACTGGTGTTCGAAACACATACCAGTGCACCTCGAATCCTTGGTCTTCGGGTAGGAACACCGAAACGACCGTCTCGTACCCGAGGTCTGATTCTTAGAAGGTGCACTACGGACCCCAGGACGGGGCTCCGGTCCTCTGTTCTCGAGTGTAGGACGAGACGGTAAATACTCGATACCGATGTGGTGAATTGGGAGTTGGTGTCTGATCCCTAGTGTAATGTAGAGTTCATAACAAGTCAAGTCAAGTCAAGTCAGCGAGTCAGCACAGGCTGAGAAACGTTGGGGTACTTAGCGTCGTGCGGTCCGGAGGGACAGGTAGTGGTTGAGGGTCCCAAGTGAGTCTGAGTACAGGTAGCTCAGGCACTACGGTAGGTCGGTAGAGTAGGAGACAACAGGGGAAGAGGAGGACGGGGGTTAGGGAGGGTCGTAGTCTCAGAAAAGGTTACTCAGTTGAGAAACGTACTCCACCGGTTTCATGACCTCAAAGTCGAAATCGTAGTAAGCCCTTCGTTTCTTTAGGGTCCTGACTAGAGGAAGTCTTACCTGACCAACCTAGAGGAACGTCAGGTTCCCTGAGAGTTCTCAGAAGAGGTTGTGGTGTCAAGTTTTCGTAGCAAAGAAGCCACGAGTCGGAAGAAGTGTCAGGTCGAGAGTGTAGGTATGTACTGGTGTCCTTTTTGGTATCGGAACTGATCTGCCTGGAATCAGCCGTTTCATTACAGAGACGAAAACTTATACGATAGATCCAACCAGTATTGAAAAGAAGGTTCCTCATTCGCAGAAAATTAAAGTACCGTCGTTAGTGGTAGACGTCACTAAAACCTCGGGGGGGTTTTAATTCCGACTGCGACAAAGGGGTAGATAAAGGGTACTTCACCACCCTGGCCTACGGTACTAGTAGCAAAAGACTTACAACTCGAACATCACTCCGAATTTTAGTCAACTCTTCTAAGTGGACGATCACGTAATAGACGTGTGTTTGTGGACGCTTTCGCTACGGACTTGTTGTGTACCCACTGTGAACAGGCGTTCAGGATTCTTTCACGACCGAGTCGACTTTCTGGTCCAAAAGGTCCAGTGACGACTTGTGTCCGGCGGTGTTTGTACTCGTTCAGTCTCTGTTTGTGGCATGGACCTCCTTAGTCCCAGTACCTGGGGTCGCCGGGACGGGTCGGTCAAGACACCCCTACCAACATTTCCTGTCTTTACTTCCCACTTGTCCACCGACAGGAAGACCCGTGGAGAGTTGACTCCTTCGACTACTTTGTTACAGTATCTACTCGACTTGGTTCTTCTCTCCATGGGACTAAAACACTTTTTGACCTTCTTCCCGACTCGAGTATGTTGGCCTCAGAGGGTCCCCGAGGACGTTTCCGTTGTCTGCAGACCAGGTACAGGTGCAAGAGGGTCAGTGGAGGCAAGGGTCGTAGAGTAGAGACGAGGCGAAGTGTCTTCCCTCTTAAGGACGGTGGGGGTAAAGAAGTCCGCAAAGTAAGGTCCGTATACTCCACCACCCTTCTTGAGCCCACCCCTTAGTCCTTCTCAGACCTAAGACTGTGTAGGGGACAGACCCGTTCACGGACGGACACACAGACCGAGTCGGTAGGTTATTTACGAACACTTTACTTCTTTACTTACTGGCAGAGACTTGAAACTCAAAAGAGGACACATTCCCGTTTGTAACTGGAGTAGACCCTTGACAAAACGTCACTCGAGGGTACACACTTCCGCGACGTCTTAGGTACCCGTTTCTGTCGTCCAGCACGCTCGCGTACCGGGGGGAGGTGACGACTCCTGGGACTCTTTGGTGTAACCCCCCGAGGGCCGGTCACCCGGGGCCCCGACGGTCGCCTCAACCGGCAGTGTGGACGTCCCCTCTGGGTCCGAAACGGAGTTACAGTGGACACGGGTACGTCGTACACTCCGGGCGTATCCGGGTGGAAAGTTGGTGTGGACGGATGAACACAATCGTCATGGGGACACCCCGGCTTAGCGCAGGGGGACCGAGTCCCATTTTTGGTGTAGTCCCAATGAGGAATAGGGTATGACTTGAGACACCTGGACCTACAGTCGATAGTATCCTGTACACTAAAATCAATGTACGTTCTTTTAAACGTCACTGTAGGGTAGGTATCTACCATTGAGACGTCTCTTGAAAAGAATTATTTCCTTCTCAGATTTTAATCATGAGCCAATCTCTTCACCCGTGAGTGACTTGTTTTAAGGGACTTTTAGACGACACCCGTTCCATGAACTGGACCGTCTCCGACCACGACCCACGACTCACGACCTATGACCCGTGATCTTCTCCGTTACTATAAAGACAGGAGTCCCCAGAAAAGGGTATTTTTGTCCATTCATTTGAGAGCCGTAGGGTATAGTGACTTACTGGAGTTACGTCTCATTGACACACTTGTTGTGTGTCTTGTCAGTCTCCCTTTACTGATAGTGAGGATCTTGGTTCCTTTCGTTGACTCGAGACTCTCGTCCTGACTCAAAGGGTCTACTTCTTTCACTTTAGGTCTGACGTCCCTGTCGAGGTGGGTCTCTACGGTTCACTGGTCGTGGTTCACGTCCCTCCCGGTGGGGGGTGTCCACAAGGGCGCCGGTCACCCCATCCAGGTCACCCTCCAGCCCCCCACCTACCCACTCCACCCCGCCCCTGTGTCACCCCTGTACCACCCCGGGGGAGTCCCCGTCGAGACGACGACCTTTGAGAGGGACTCCACGGGTGCACTCGTGCGTCGGGACCCCGGGTATCGGCGAGTGGAGGTCTCCGGGGAACCGTGGTCTTTCACCAGGGCGGGAGGCGGACGAGTCGGGGATCGGTCAGGACCTGTCTCCCAGGTCCGGGGTCACAGGGGTCCCGGGGCGATGGGTGTACGTACTTGGGAGTTTGTCCGCTTCACTTGTCTTCTTAGTCGGTTATTTTTCCACTGTTCCCGGACTTACGGCAGTCGTCTTTCCACTCTTGTCTCTTTGGTCTCCGTTCTAGTTACACGACGGGGATCCCTCCCTTTCCGGACCCCTGTGGGACTTCGGTCATTCCCCTCCGACCTGGGGGTCCCTACTCTGACCCCGGACGCCTCCGACCCCGGACGCCTCCGACCCCGGGGCCTTCGAGGTCCGGGGTCACCCTGCAGTTACGGTCCTGCACTGGTCAGTGGCCGACACTCTGTCAGTCTACGGTCCGGAGGTCTACGACGACCTGTTGTACGGGCTGAGAGGAGCCTCGGCACGTCTCCAAAAGTAATTTCTACTTTGTCTCGTCGTCACCCGTGTTGGAACAAGGGCCCGCTCTGGCTACAAAAGACGGACCTACCGGACTCGACACTTGACTACCCCCTCGAAGCCCTCACTATGACGACTCCGAGACCCAGGTTCGCGACGCACCCGGGACTGTCGGGTCGACGACTTCACGGGAGTCCAAGACGTTTGTCGGGGTCCCGCATCTACTCATTGACAGGCTTGGAAGAAACGTAGAGTCTGTTATTACGAAACTCTTGGGTCTGGACACTGTAACCAGACGAGGGGAGGACAACACAACGAAACGACATTTTAATCTTCGGGGATTTGGAAGATTCGCCGGTGGTATGTCTAGGACGTTTCCTTCCTAGGACTCACGTCTCCGGTCCCGTGGAGGTTGTCTGTCTTCCCACTCTCCTCCGGTTCCCCGGTTTCCCCTCTCCCAACCCCCGGTGTCGTCCCAAGGGCGAGAGCGAGGTGTGCACGACCCGGGACACACTCCTGACCTTGTACCACTTAGGAGTGGATAAACGACTCGTTTACCTTTTCTTTTAGAGATACCCCTAGTACACTATGTCTGTGCAGATAATCCTCTTGCTCGACAAAGTTGTAAAGTTACCAACAACTTTAAAAAACACTCGTTTACGATAATCAATTACTTGTGAGAAGACAATTAATTACGGTCTGGAATTCAATTTCTCGGTTCCCGAAAGGAAATAACTAAAAGAATTACTCGTCTGAAATAAAAAGATCCAAATCCGAATGTTTTTTCGACTCGTCTTTCACATCTCCCAAGGGTATATGGTGGAGAGGGGATACGTCAAAGAGGGCTAAAGTTGTAGGGGGGTTGTGTGCTATGGGAACAATAATTGTGTCACCTACTTGGGTGTGACTGTACAATAGCAACGGGTCTCGGGTACCAGATGTAACCCCCAGTGAGCACGTGACCTGAACGATGTCCAAACCTATTTACCTGTTACTGCACATAGGTGGTAGTAGTAGAGTATGTTTCGTCCGGAGGGTACCTTAAGAAGACACGAGGTGGACAAGTAGGAAGGGAGGGAGTTTGGGACTTTGGTAACTAGAAAAATGACGGAGGTACCAAAACGGAAAGGGTCTTACAGTACATCAACCTTAGTATGTCACAAACCGGAAAAGTCTAACCGAAGAAAGTAAATCAGCACACGTGTATTCAAAGGAGGTACAGAAAAGTACCGAAGTGTCGAACATAGATTTATTATAAAGTAACAGACCTACGTTGGTGTCAAATAAATAGGTGGTGGATGACTTCCTGTAGAACCAACGAAGGTTCAAAACTGGTAATACTTATTTTCACGATGTTTGTAAGCACACGTCCAAAAATACTATGACTCCAAGGTTATGAAATCGGTGGAGTACGCTTCTCAACTGAGTAACCTTTTCTGGGACTACGACCCTCCCTAATCCCCGTCATCCTCTTCCCCTGCTGGCTCCTACTCTACCGACCTACCGTAGTGACTGAGGTACCTGTACACAGACTCACTTGAGGCCCTCAACCACTACCTGTCCCTCCAGACCGTACGACGCTAAGTACCCCAGCGTTTCTCAGCCTGTACTGACTCGCTGACTTGACTTGACTTGACCTGTATTCAAAGGTCGAGGAAACCCATTTACGGTGTTCGTGTCAACGACCTAAGGACACCATTCTGAACATTCTTTGACGGTTTCGTGGAAGGTTTCACAGATATTCAAAACTTAAGGGTGGTCGTCCCTCGTTCTCAAGGACAACGGTGTGTCGTAGGGGTCGTAAACCTGAATGGCACCTAAAAGTCTGTAAAATTATCCACACATCACCCTAGAGCGACGACAAAAAGAAACGCAAAGGGACTACTATATGTTACACCTTGTAGAGAAGTACACGAATAAACGACAGACACACAGAGGAAACCACTCCAGACAATTCCAGACACCGGACAGGAAAGGAAGAGAATGGTCGAGAAAGTGTCTCGTCTATAAAAATTAAAATTACATCGGGATCGGATCGACTCAACCGTTGATATGCCTCTTCCGTTACCGTTGGGTGAGGTCATGAGAACGACCCTTCCAGGGCACCTACCTCCTCGGAGTATCCGACGTCAGGTACCCTAGCGATCCTAAGCCTGTGTTGAAGTGAAAGGGAAAGTACGTAACCTCTTCCTTTACCGTTGGGTGAGGTCACAAGAACGGACCTCTTAGGGTCCCTGCCCTCTCGGCCCACCCGACGACAGATACCCCAGCGTGTCTCAGCCTGTGTTGACTTCGTTGAATCGTCGTCGTCGTTGGATCGTTACCCGAAGGGACTAACGAATCGTCATTTCTTAGGTGGACGGTTACGTCCTCTACGTCGAAGTTAGGGACCCAGTCCTTCTATGGGGACCTCTTCCCTTACCGTTGTGTGAGGTCATAAGAACGGACCTCTTAGGGTACCTGTCTCCTCGGACCCCCCGATGTCAGTACCCTCAGTGTTTCTCAACCTGTGTGAAATCACTGATTTGTTGTTATTCGGATCGGTACAAAAGAAAGAACCTGATAGGAAGACCACAACATCGATTTTACAGTAATAGTTTGGATTCCAGTGGAAATCTAAAGTAGAGGATCCGACAGAAGATTTCAAAATGTCAAAACATAAAATGTAAATCTCGATACTAGGCGAAACTTAAATAAAGACACTTTCCAGACACAGATCTAAGGAACAAAAAGGAAGGAAGAAAGAAGGAAAAAGTGAAAAAAAAAAAAAAAACGTATACTTTCAGGTCCACAAAGTCTTGGTAAATAACTTTTCTGAGAGGAAAGAGGTAACTTAAGGGAAACAAGGAAGTAGTTTTAAGTCAAGTGAAGTAAATGGACCCAGACAGAGGTCGAGAGACAAGAGGAGGTAACTAGACACAAAGGTAAGAAATTGGTCGTGGTGTGATAGGACTAAAGACATCGAAATCTCTTCGAAAAGTTCGACCTACCGTTTGTAGGAGGTTGAAACAAGAAGAAGTCATAAAACGATAGATAAGACCCGGAAAACGGGGTGACGAGAAAAGGACCATATTCAAAATACTAGTCGAACGAACAATTACATAGGTGTTTATAGAAGGACTCTAAATCTACCTCTGTCGAGATATAGATCTCTGGTTTAACCCTCTTCGTCTATAGAACCATTCCAACTCAACGGGACAAATTCTTGTGATGACACCCAACTTTACCCAGGGGTCTACTATACGACTTCAGGATGTGGGGTCCTGGGCACTTACACTGGAAGAAACTTTTCTCTCTATCACTCCTACTCCGACGTGACCTAATCCCACCGGAACTTCGGGTTTTACTGGTACGGAAGAGTTCTCCTTACTTGTCACTGGTGTCCCCTCTGTGTCTGTCGGTCCCTCCGGTACACTGTGGTCTCTATCTCTGTCCTCCCTCCGGTGGTGGGTTTCGCCCTGTCTACTCCCTCGTCGAGGACTTTAGACGTCTCCCTCATGTCGGACCGGGGTTGAAACGTGTCTTGAAGATCTGAGGTCTTGACACTTTCTTTTTTAAGACAACAAAACAAGTGAATCAAAGACTGTCGAACAATGTCGTCGTGATTTTTAGATCAAGTTTGTACTTGATAGAGACAAATAAATTTACATGATAGATGAAGTGGTCTCAAACCTCAAAAAAAAAGTATATCACGTGTAATCAATCCAAATCTAGATTATTAAATTAAAAAAAAAACTTCCGACCCTACCCCGTCCCCCCCATCGAAAGGAGCACCAAGTCTGTCATCTCTTAGACGGACGTTACGTCCTGTAGGTCCAAGTTAGGGACTCAACCTTTCTAGGGGACCTCTTCCCTTACCGTTCGGTGAGTCATAAGAACGGTTCTCTTTGGGTACCTGTCTCCGTCCTATGTCAGGTACTCCAACGTTCACTGATTATGTATGTACCACCACCAAATCAGCGATTCAGCACAGGCTGAGAAACGTCGGGGTATCTGATATCGGTCACTCCGAGGAGACAGGTACCGTAAAAGGTCCACTCTTATGACCACACCCAACGGTAAAGGAAGAGATATTATGTGTGTGTATTATGCTTAAACTAAAAAACCACGATTATGTTCGAATGCCACAAAAGTTGAAGTTTAAGGTTAACAAGGAACGACTGTATATCCCTTCGTTAACTGAAAACGTATAATTAGGACATAGGATATTGAAAGGATATTAAAAAATAATCAAGGTTCTCTTAAAAATAACAAGAAAAAACAGTACATATTTTATTCTGTCAAAACAATGAAGGTGAAGGAAGGTATAGACATTCTCAAACGTAAAGGAAAAGACCACAACAATGTAATTTACCGTGGAGGTCATCCTACAACTACCTGTACCACGCGGGAACAAGGACTAGAATCCTCTTTCGTAACTTTGTAATTCTTTGTTTATTGTCCTTTTTTCAGTCGAGGTACCCAGACCATGTCTAGTGTTCTTGTCCTCTTTCTCTGCGAAAAAGAGACCACAACTCTACCGGGGTAAAACCAGTGGACTCGTTTACGTTGTGTTAGAGCACCGACGAGACCTTCCAAGAAAGGAGCTACCAGGATCTTGTCGACGGCAGCGAGGCCTCGTTTTGACGAGTCCACCGTAACGCACCTAGGGTACAACCTCACCCTTACACTCGTCAGGAAGTTCTCGTTTTCGGCAAAGATCCTAGTCGACAACACAGTTCTCTATTTAGTTAGTTCTGCTTTCGGGACTGCCTCGACGTAGACGACTCACCCTTCGTGGGACGGACCACGACACCTTTAATCTTTTCCAGAACGGCCGAACAGTGAGTCAGCACAGACTGAGAAACACTGGGGTACTTGACATCGGGCGTCCGAGGAGACAGGTGCCCTAAGAGGTCCGTTCTTATGACGTCCCCCAACGGTACGGGAAGAAGTCCCCTGGAAGGACTGGGTCCCTAGTTTGCTTTCAGAGGACTTAACGTCCGTCTGAGAAAATGGTCGACTCGGTGGTCCCTTCAGGTCTTTTCCAGAACTTTACGAATATTAGAGGTTTCTACAAATGTCGGACGAATATTTCAACTCAATAAAATGATGCGATTACGACACGGACCGACCTCGCAAACAGACCACCCCTCTCCCCCCTCTTCTGACCTTTTCCCGGACGACCTCCTCCCACCTCCCACCATCTCCTGGGAGGTTTGGGAGTTCCGGTGTTTACGTACCGCCGTCGTCCAGTCAGAGGACCTTTTCGGACCTTGTCTAAAAACAGAGAGAGGTGGGGATGGATGTTCTGTAAGGTCCCCGGCTTGATACAAGAGAGAGAGAGAGACTTCGTTAAAAGTCTCTTGAAGGAAGAGAAGTTTATTTCATAAATCCTTCTTCGCAAAAATTATATCTCAGAGCCAAGTCGAAGGTGGTGGGGCCTCTCTGCAGAGTCCGAAGTGGTGATTGGGAGACGGAACCTCTTCTTCACGTCTGTCGTCGGGGACCAAACCCCTTTTTCCATCCTGAGTCAATGGTCAAGTAACTTTATTCGTTCTGTGCAGGGGACAGACGTCACCCTGTCCAAACTTGGACATTTCGGACCAGGGATTCACCGAAGGTGGTAAGGGTAGCGTGACCTGGGACACCGCCGATGGACCCCGTGGGGACCCCGAGGTTCCACTGGACGTCCTCCCCCACGTCCCGACCGCCTCTTCCGGGAGAGACGAAGGAGGTCTCCTCCACCGTTTCCCGCTTCCACTGATCATTTTGTTGGCGAAATTAAGAAAATAAAAATTAAATAAATAAAATTAATCTCCGATTAATGAAATGTTATAACATAACCAAAACGGCATGTAGTTGTACTTAGGCGGTCCTCACATGTGTACAAGGGGTAGGACTTGTGGGGAGGGTGGAAGGAGGGACATCGTAGGGAGACCCAGTAGGGTCACGTAGTCGGGGTTCGTAGGACACATTAAGATTGTTCGGTAGTCATTACTTACTTCTGGGTGTCAGAGACACGGAGGTCCGACGAGAGCCTCTCTCCCGGGACGTCCGTGGACCGTTTCGTCCCCACGCAGTTTCTGTGACGGAGGGAGTGCGACTCGCGTTGGTCAGGCCGGAGCCTTCGGAGCGACGCCCGGGTGGTCGGGCCCTCCAGGGAGTCCCTGGAGTCAGTCCGCGGGTCCAAGAGTCAGTTCGCCGGCGGGACGGGGTCCCGTCCGAGACCGGGGGCTCAGGGGCCACAACGCCCCTCTGGACTCGGCGAAGTGGTCAGGCCCTGGTCTGACTCGGTCCGGCGCGCGGGGCGCGGGGGTTTACCTCCTTCCTCTCCTCCGGACGGGGCGTGGGGGCACGCGGAGTGTGGGGCACTCGGGGCGTGGAGGTACGCGGGAGCACTCGGGGCGTGGGGGCACGCGGGGCCCCGCCCGCGCGAGCCTAGGGGCGCGCGAGCGGAGAGCGGAGGGCGGCCTCTTCGCAGTCCTGTCTCCGCCCCACCCCGCGCCAATTTTCCGCGACGTCCACCCTCGGCCCGGTAGGGGTTCTCCTCGCCCGCCTCTCGGGACGTCTGCGGGGTGTGGCGGCTCGGGCGCCGCGGTCCGGGAAGGACGGGTAGGCCGACGCTGGCTCCGCCCCCGCGACGGGACCCTGGGGCGCGGGGCTCGCGCGCGCCGTCCACTCACCCCACCCGCGTGGCGGGTGGAGCCGGTGTCCTTAACGTAGGTCTTCGACCTAATCCATCCAGCCGCGGGCGCCAGGGGACCGGGAGTCGTGGGGTGGAGGCGCGGGGACAGCCGCTGGAACAAGCCCCTATGTCAGGCGGCCTAGGCGGACGCGGGGCGTAGGAGGGCGGGCGGCGGCCGTGCGAGCGTCCTTGCTCCTACCTGACCAAACTGAAAAGGGGCCCAGGGGGCCCTGAACGCGTCGTCCAAAATATCTTCGGAGTGCTCACAAGTTCACGGGGAAAGGGGGTGAAGGAGACTCCGCCAAACCACACAGGACCGAAAGTGCCCAGTGACCGTTCCAGCCCGAGCGAAAACCCCCGCGCCTTGATTGGTTGTTCGGGTCCCTCTGGACCGCCCTCACCGGGCACTACAGTCGGCCCCGCGGACACCCGGCGTGCACTGTTCTGTCAGTGACCTGTTGCCATTAATTCATAGTGACCACTGTGTAGAGTCAATTTTCCGCCTCCGTGGTCTCCGGAGAAGGGAGACCACCCCCTCTGCCCGACCCATAGTGGACCGTGTCCACACACCAACACTGGCCAAACCGACAGGAAGGACCTCTCACCTGCCTCACACTCCACTCACACCTGCCTCACACTTCACTCACACTCTACCTGTATCGACACCTGGGGTTCCCCGACCCCCGGACGTTGGTGTGGGGACCGTAGTGGAGGGGTCCACCGTAAAGTGACACCCAACTCGCGGACCAATTTAAGTAGGTCCACGGGAACGAGAGAAAGAACCGTCTGAACTACGGTTTCTTCTGAAGAACAGGGTCGAGACCGGTCACAAGATCTTCTCTGAGGACGGGGTCGGTCCGAGGAATCTTAACGTCCTGCGTGTCTCGGAACAGACGACGAGCAGGCCTCTGAGACCCCACCGTACCCTTGTGACGGTCCGTCCCCTCTACCCAATCCTTATCTCTTCGGACGCTGTATTGACAGCCCCCCCCCCAGGGTGAACGGCAGTAGGACGACTGGGTTGGGCCTTTTACGATCAGCCAAGTCGACGAGGTGGCATACTTTTGTTTCAGACTATGGTCTTTGTCCCTGAAGTAAGAGGAAAAGACTGAAAAGACTTAATATTCTCGAAATTCTTCCTTTTCTTGGTCGTCTCCAAGACTGACTTGTTAAAGTTGTCCCTCACTCCTCTGAGTGGTGTGTGGGGCCGAGCAAGACTTACAGGGTCCTCGACACTCACCAAACATATGAAAACAATTTTACAATCTTACTTTAACACCCTTTTATTAAAAGTCGGGTCTCAAGGTTCAGACATTTCCGTACTACGACGACCTCTGAGGTAACAGTACAATTCTAAAGACAAACTGAGTGAACTAGACACTCTTACTTTGACCCAGGGACTCCCGAAAAAGACAAAAATAAGGGTCCTAGTAAATTGAGGTCGACCTGGATTTACAAACCTTCCGTGTGTCCAAACGAACTTACTTGTCTCTACCGATTTACCTTTTTTTTAAAATTGAGAAACTTAAGAATTTACCTAATTCTTCATGTATATTAAGATACTTCACAGATGAAGATATAAATCTGAGGTATCTGACCTTAAAAAAAAAAGTAAAAATGACTCAATTAAAACTTCTTCATACACTCAGGATTTAGGTAAAATAGAAATGGCCAATAATGAAACTTACCTGTCAACTACTTAAAAACTCATGATTTTAAATTTTTAGTCGATAGTGTAACAGGGAACCTACTGAACTCTAAAGATCTCTATTTTCCTTTTCTGAGAAAAACTAATTCCTCTCTCAAATTTCAACAAAGAAAAAGTCCGACGACTGAACCCCGACTCCCTCATATAAAATAAGGAGTTTAAGGTAGAAGAAAAAGAATTTCTTCCCTTACCCGAACTCCAAGTCGCAACCCGTAAGAATAGTAATAACGAAAAAACGATAATAATAAAACTATTCGTTTTCTTGGGTGTGATTTTTAAAATAAAAATAAAATAACACAAAAACTTCATGCGTCGTAGTCCTTTGACCGTCCCCGATCTGTTGGGGGTATTGTCAAGACCCCTACTTCCTTTTGACCGTGTGGTCCCAGCACGTCACCTGTGGGTTCCTCCTCGGCTTCCGGACACGTGTCGATGAGAAAGAGGGAGGAACCCAGTGTAGGAGTAACGGGAGTCTTACACGTGACCCAAGGACAAGGACCCCCTACGACTCACGACGACCTCCGGCCCACTACCCACTAACCACTAACTACCACGTCCTTTTGTTGCCGGACCTTCTCCCTGGGAGTGGACCCCAGGAGAGACCGGCTCCTCGACACTCAGGAACTGGTCTCGGGTCCCACGACCAAAACGTAACCGGACTAACGGAGAATAGTCGTGTCCGAAAAGGTAGTAGGTCTCGACTACATCTGCGTCACTCCTCACACGACAGGAGTCCAGGTAGCCTCTGAGCCCCTACTCAGTAACCTCCCTCAGGGCGGGACCCTTTAGAAGCGGACCTCCGTCCACGACTCCCTACACCAGAAAGGACCCGGAAATCAAATCGAAGACAGTGGTCACTGTGACCTTGTCGAAACAGTCGGTTTGATCAACACTTATTTATTCAAAATTTTGTTTTTTGATATAACGACTCCGTCTTACAATTATCTGAATTTGATAAACTTAACATTCTCCCTTCGTGTCAGAGAGAAGGATCGTGACAGAGAAGTATTCAGTCCAGGGACCAAAGGATAAAAGTCTCGTTTCGTGAACCCGACGCCGGTACACAGGTCACTTATGTCTGTGGTGTGTCGGGTCGCCAGAAACGGAGGTCCTCCAAATCGTAGCGGTGGAAGGACGTCGGCCTCTGACCCCGGTTCGTTTGGATGAGAAAGGAATTTCCTCTCAGTCCTTCCGCGGTCAACTTTCTTTGGTTAGACCCGGTGTTCCTTTCTCAATTATCACATGAAAAATAACTTTTTCGAGGAGGGCAACCGACGTCGGACGAACTTCGGACTTTCCTTTCTCCGTGAAACAAATTATGATTAACACTACCAAGGCTTCCTCCGTCAATAATACCTTTCATTAAAACGGAAGTCCAGAGGACGTTGGTTGACCAAAGGTTGTCCGAGTGGGACCGAGAGGACGTCCCCTCCCCCCGGACGAAAGCCAGATCACGAGGATCATGTCTACGGAGGTCCCACTGTCTGTGGTCTTTCCCACGTCTGTGGGATCCTTCCGTGGAGTAAAGAAAAAGAAATAAATTTCCGTTTATCGACGAAAATCAGTTTCAGGGGTCACATCAACTTTCTTTATTTCGACGGCGGTGCTATCAACAGGGACAAAAAATTCCTCTACGAGGTCCCCGTCCTCACCTCCTTAGACGAGATCTTTCACCTCAGGAATGAACTCCCCACTGGAGGACTGGAGAGGGAACTGTTGTAAGAGAGACTTAGGGAAGACCGGTCACACCGGAGACCGGGAACCCAACCCCCCACCCACCCCTAACACGGAAAGAGTCCGTCGACACTTCTCTCTTGAGTCTCTCCTTTCTTGGAAGAATGGCCACCCTCTCAAATTTAAGAGATGTGAAATTTCTCAAACTTTTTGACACTGGAAATAAACTAGTTAGTTTTCGAACGACCAACCCGTAACTCAGGTGGGGTGAAAACACCCTCTCCAGAAGACCAATTGGCCTCTTGTAGAGGTGGAACATTTGTCTGTCTTCCCTGAAGGACCCACTTACCGGTGACATTTCATACAGGTCTGTAGTCTGCTGGTGCAAAGAAGGAGGGTGACCCACATAGGGTCACGAAGGTCTCTTGCTCCTACTACCGACCCTCCTAAATAAGACTGTTGAAAGTGGTCCTCGACTTAGTTAGGATGTCAGGTGTTGTAGAGGTTGTTCCGAAAATCTAGTTTCTGAGTAATGACACCTGAACCTTTAGGTACTCGGGTACCCCAGTCGCCAGACTCGGACCCTGTTCAGAAAGACTGGTTCCAGGGGTACAGGGGTGGGGGACCCGTGAGTGTGTCTGAAGTTAGTTTTGAAATTCCTGGTCTTTGGTGTTGAAATTTCTCACACGAAAATTTCTCCACGTGAAAAAACAAAAAGGAGTCGAGAAAAAAAGTTTTTTCGTTTTTGGACCGAAAGACTGACGTCTAGACGGAAACCCATGACAGGACCTAGGTGTATCCTTAGTTCGGAGACCGACGTTCGTGGGGGCCCCGAGGAAGGTCCGAGACGGGGTGGAGGTCCAGCTACGAGGTTACGCATGTCTAGAAAGGTCCTTGTACTCACTTTTCGACGGGCCCCTTTGGTCCGAGGGGACAGGAGTCGTCGGACTCGAGAGCTTGGAAGGGCTGTGGAACAGTACGCCCACAGGGAGCACTCTCTGTGTTCTTGTGACCGGCGTCGTCAACCGCGTGGGACCTGTGTCGGTCGAAGAGTACCACACTCTCAGGGGAACCGGTCCTGGGTCGACCCGGGGCCCTAAGTGCCCACTACCGACTACAGACGTAGGTCGTCTGCGAGTTACTCACTACCGGTCGGGAATCCCCGACAGCAAACCAACCGGGACCACTACGTCACCTCCCTCCCGAAAGGGACATGAACCGAGACTGACAAAACCTGTTTCTTTTTCTATCTTCTCCTACGAAGGTCGTGAGACGTGCGGCGAGGGGGACGGGTCACTCACGGGCAGAGTGGGGGTGGTCTGCCGTCTCCTCCCAGGGTATGTCCTGTTGCACCTATCTCCGTACCGGAGGACTGTGGAACTCAGAAGGGTTCCTGTATACGAGATTTTCAGTTTGGTTCCCGTTTTCTAAAGAGTCTAGCGGTTGGCTTTACCCCCGTAGGAAAGTGTCATATCCTACACTCTCTCGACCGAAGACTTGTGTGGACCCATATGGACCCGAGTCGACCCGTGTGGACCCGAGTGGACTCACGTTGACCCGTGGTGGAGGTGGAGGGGTCAACGGAGGATCATAATCGGTCATACTACGGTTCCTTCGTCCACCACCTGTCTCACCCCCTGGGATTTCTCTGACGCCCCTCAGTCGGACTTTCCCTCCTCGGACTGGGTGTAAGTTTACGTTCTTTCAGAGGACCCCCCCACCTGTTTTCCGAAACCCCCCGTAGAGGGACATTTACCCGTACTCTTGGACCACTCGTACAAAAAAAGACTCCTCTACCAGAAAGGGAAAATCTTCTAAGAGTTTCCCAGGTAAGAAGAGACAAGACTCATCTACGACTGATCGAGAGTCCAGACGACAACCGCCACACCTCCGCAGGTGGCACACTTGACACGTCCAAGTGTCACCTCCGAGATGGAGTCCTACGACCTAGTCCCGCAACAGCCGCCCCCCCTTGGGGTGACGTCCTCCTCGACCGGGAGGTGAGCACCGAGGACGACACTTGAACCTCGGGTAGTCGTACCTCGACCGTGACGGTCACTACCCTCTCGTTTCAGTCGGACAAACATCTCCGGACACCAAGAGAAGACTTTCTCCGAGAACCTCATCGATACCATGATCCAAAGGACTCTCGTGCACTAATACCGTTTACTACAACAAACTCAGGGAAGAATCAGACGACCTATTTTACTTACTAAAAAAGGGTGAACCTATTCGGTAAATTACGTATTTCAGATGACTCCTTGGAGACACTAGGGAACTGGTCTCACTTTGTTCTTAATTTTCCCTCGAACCTTTGTTTACACAAACGGACTCAAGGACCCAGTCACAGTCCGTCGTTAGATTGAATATTAAGTTGAAGTCGACTTAGTTCTACTTCAGTCTTTTTCTTTTTACTTTTATAGGACACAATTACGTACATACACCTTAGATCTTTTTACCATGTCTACTTGGATAAAGGGCCCGCCGTTATCCCTGTGTCTTCATCTCTTGCCTAAACACCTGTGTCTCATCCCTTCTTTCCCTCCCTGCTTGAACCTCCAATCTTAACTGCAGACATGTGATGGTACACATTTTATCTATAATTATCGATCGTCCGTCGACGACATATTGTGCCTCGCGAGTCGAGACGAGACACTACTGATCTGTCCACCTTACCTCCCACCCTCTCTTCTCTATATACATATGTATATCGACTAAGTGAAACAACATGTCGTCTTTGATTGTGTCGTAACATTTTGTTAATATAAGAAAATAAAAAATAAAATTTCTACTAGGATTTGGGAATACTCTTGAACTCTCACAAGAGTCCCACCCATAAGGGGAGGTGGTCTTTTGACGGATGAGAGTCAGCTCTCCCACTACAGTTCTCTTTCCGAGGGCAGACACTGTAATCTCCACAAAATGTGCCTCCCTGGTGGGGTGAGTGTTGAGACACAAGAGTGGACTCGTCCCACTTCGCCGTCGTACCTGACCCCGTGAGACGTGTGCAAGCAGCCCCCGCACTTGTTCGTGAGGTGGTCGTAGCCCTTTCACACCCAGTGGCAGGAGAAACAGAAGGCGCAGTACTAAGACCACCACCGGCGGGTCCTCCACACCCCCCTGCTCGTCCTCCTGAAGCACACGTTGTGGGACGTCGGGCCGACGTCCTTGCACACGATGCTGGTGAAAAAGGGCCAGAGCGTGTAGGCCGAGACCCGCGACGTCGAGTAGAAGCACAGGTGCGGGCGGGACGACCACCGTTACGTGCACCGGATGATGTCCGTGCTCCGACGGGCCGCCAAGTCCGCCCCACTCTGCTCCTCACTCAAGTTCCTGGACCTCCTGTAGTTCGCCGTCTTCCAGGCCTAGCTCCCGAGCGACACCACCTGGATGTGGTCGTCGTAGAAGAAGGCGTAGCAGAAACTCCGACGGAAGTACATACAGAAGATGAAGGACATGTTACCCATGGTGGACGGGACCCACGACTTCACGCCGTAGGTCGGGACGGGGTTGGACCACCTGACGAAGTAGAGGGCCGGGTGGCTCTTCTGCCAGAAGTGGTAGAAGTACTAGAGGCGCAGGCAGTAGACGTACGACGAGTTGCACCGGCTCGACACGATGGACGACGAGTTCCACACAAAGTCCTCCAGGTTCGCTCGCGTCTGCGTCTTTCGTGGGCGGTTGGTGCGGGAGTTCCTCTCATTTGTCTTGCTCTACTTACTCGACTAAAGGCTCCCGCCCGTCTTGCGGTAGTGGCCCAAAGGGTCAATTTGTCACCTTCCGTGGCGTATCGACCGAAAGGATTAAGTATCTGTGGACTCAATTGAAGGACATCTTATTGGTCCTACCCTGGTACACCAGACAAGAACTGTTGGCCCGGTACCACATTGAAATGTACACCCAAAGTTACCTGTCAGACTGTACCCCCATAAAGGACTTTTGAATTCCTGTATTGACTACAGCTATTTCCTGTAAGTAGATCTTTAACTATGAAAATAATCCTTTTCTATAAAAATATCCTAACTTACAAAATCAAGACTTAAATATATTTCATAAAAATATTACTGACTAGAAGGAATGGACCTTTTTGTGTGTTACAATCAAAAACTTAGTAGGGCATTCACAGATTATAAACTTGAATGAGACAGGACAGCATCTATAGACGTAACAGTACTCGACAGAACCGACAATCCCACCTTTCACAAACGACATGTTACATAAAAGTGACGAAAGACCCGTACCGGTCTCGATATACTTTCCCCCTTCGAAAAGTTTACCCACTAAACGTTAGGAATACTTGTCGACTACGTTCTTACGTGAGAGTTATTTCTACTCAGCAACGACTTCGGTGGACCGAGTCCCAAAGACAAGGCAGACCCCGCAGTGTAGGGACCGCTGGACTAGTCACCCAACCCCATCAACGACCCCTCCGACGCCCGAACTCCGACCTCACCGATCTCAGGTACCTGAGGACGAGAGAGAAGTGTAGGGAACTCGTCGCCTCCCAATCCCAGTCAACGAGGTCCTGTTCCTTTCACAGGAGCCCCAGTCGGGTCGGAACAGCCTCCGTCCACCCTCCAAGGTGGGAAGACTACCCTCTCCCCGGGGAAGCCAGGTACCACTGGTCGTTCGTGGGTCGAGGTACGGGTGTCCACCATAGCCCCAAGTACCCACCTGTGTCTACGAGAATCACTCCCGTAACCCCGTGGTGGGTCTTGACCAGTGAGGCGTCTACAGCGTGTGGTCCCGGTGGGCACACTTCCGTACGTCAACCGTGTGCCCGATTCACATCTCTGTGGATCTCTCGTTCCCTACCAGAGGTCCCAAGGTCTGGGTGAGGGGTCTTTTTGTTTTGTCATTCAGAGTAAAGGAAGTCTCAGACTTAAAGTCTCTTTGAGAGAGTAGGTATTTATAAAATCATCGTTAGGTCTTTTTAGTTCTAGATTGGATATTTTTGTTTCGGTGCCCCCGAAGGGACCGTCAGATCACCAATCCTGAGACGTGAAGGTGACGTCCCCTGAGTCCAATCTAGGACCTAACCCCTCGATTCTAGGGTGTCCGGTGTACCGTGTCGGTTATTTTCGTTTTGATGTTAGGAGTGAACGTTTTAGGTCGGCCGTAGGCATTAGGGGCACTGCCAAAAAGACCTATTTGCCGACAAACGTGTCCAGAGGTCGTTTCGGGTGTCTGTGCTTTCCCCCCGCAACCCTCGTCCCACTCTGTCGGGACCACAGTGGGGGTGGTGCACCCTCTCCGTAAAGGAGAGCCCCGAGAGTCGGTCGGGGACGGAGAAGGTAAAAGGTAAAGAAGAGACGAGGAAATGGTAGGAGTTGCGAGGACGGGGGTCTCGGCAGAGACCGGCGGGTAGTCCCAGACTCCGCCACCAGTGTGACGGATGGAGGGGGGCCGGGGGTGGAGGGTCGTGGAGGGGGGTCGGGCCTCCCGGACACTGCGAGACTGTGGTCGCGTCACCGAAGAGGAACTCCGTGACGGGGTTGGGACGTGACCGAGGAGGGGCGGAGACTCCCCCTGTAAAGGAAGGGAAGGACGTGGGAAGGAATACTCTACAATAGGGGTGAACCGTCTACTCCGGTGACGTCAGTCTCTCCAGTTTATTGAACAGGTTCGAGTGGGTCGATTATTCGTCGTCTCGGTTCTAAGTTTCGTCCGACTGCCACAGGCCCCAGCTACCGGAGTGACACCCGAGAGTTTGGAGGAACGAACCCCTGGTACTACGGTGCTCCGGTAGGGGAAGGTGGGCCGAGGTCGTTGGTGGACCTACTGAGATTTCGTTTAGGGTCTGTCTACTAAAGTAGACCTCCATAAAGACATACCTAGAAATTCCTCGTATCTGATTTGAAAATTTTGTTTTTGTGTTACGATGGAAGTGTGATTTTTCGGTCAGACACAAGTATTAAGGGTTTAACAGAATGACTACGAGAAAAGAAAAAAATTACTTTGAATAATAAAACTCCATTAATATCTGAGTGTACATCTGTATCCCGAATGGACCACCGAGTCACCATTTCTTAGACGGATGTTACGTCCTCTGGGGTCAAGTTAGGGACCCAGCCCTTTTAGGGGACCTCTTCCCTTACCGTTGGGTGAGGTCATAAGAACGGACCTTTTAGGGTGCCTGTCTCCTCGGACCACCCGATGTCAGGTGCCCCAGGGTTTCTCAGTCTGTGCTGGCTATACCAGGAAAATACACACGAGTCAGTACAGACTGAGAAACGTTAGACATCTTACGGTCCGAGGAGACAGGTACCCTAAAGGGTCCGTTCTTACGACCTCACCCAACGGTAAAGGAGGAGGTCCCCTAGAAGGGGTGGGTCCTGACCTTGGACGTAGAGGACATGACGTCCGCCTAAGAAATGGTGACTGACTTGGTCACCCCTTCGGGCACCGGGAAAATATGGGTGTGGGTCATTAGGGGAGAAGGCTAGGGTGGGTGAGGATCGTTGGTGATTAGACGAGTGGTAAAGAGACTAAAGCAGTAAGGTTCTCAATGTACCTTCCTTAGTCCGTCGGTCGTTCGTGACCCTGACCTGAAAAAAGGAGTCACAATAAGAGACCTCCAAATGTGCTCGGCCCGTGGTTCTCGAACAGGGGTACCGACCCGACGTACCACCAACGTGTAAAGTCAAAAATTTTTAGTGGTTCTACAAAAGGTCTCATTGACGTAGTAATGTGTAGGGGTGGTCGTTGTAGACTCAGTGAGCTAGAAAGGACTCGAAGAAATCGTAAACCACACCAGAGATACAAAGTAAATATAAAGTAAATTCATATTTACTTATTAAATATAAAGTAAATTCATAAAGAAAAAAATTCATTGGTAAAAAGATTAACTTCATATCAATTGTCAATTAAATGTCACTACACAATCAATCGAAGTCCACTTGTCGTTTCACTAAGTCAAATATATATATTTGACTTATATATATAAGAAAGAGTCTAACGAAGTGTAATATCCAATAATGTTCTGTAACTTATACGAAGGTACAGTAAAACAGTAACACTATCCGTACAAAGTACACATAAAGGATTTACCGATAACTTGAACTGGTGGAAAACCACAAATAAACGGTAGAGAGACAGGAGAAGTACAGAAAGCGAGTAAGAGATTAACCCAACAAAAAAGATGACAACTCAAAACTCTCTAGAAATATATGACATTTATACTCAGGAATCTGTCTCTATCACCAAACATTTATAAAAAGTGAGACACTGAAAAGAAAAACAGAAGAATTATTCCAGAAAACGTTTCGTTGTCTAAAAGCAAAATTACTTCAACTTTCAAGAAAAGTGGAATACCCAACACCGAAACCACAGTTCAGATTCTTGAGAGACGGATCGGGATCTCAGGTTTCAAAAAAGGACACCAAAACGATTTTCGGTAGATCAAAATACGAGATGTAACTTCAGACACCAGCAAAGCACAATTAAAAATATTTTTCCAGACTCTGAAAAATTGTTTACTCCAAGTAAACATCGGACGACCGTAGGTCGACGGGTCGCAATGCACTACTTTCCGTGAGAAAGGAGTGGCTCACCGAAAACGTAAAACAATTTTTAGCTGTCCCGTGAAAACACACCCCGATGAACAGCCAAGAGCCAAGAAAAAAGGAGAGTGGGGACAAGAGAGTGGTCGTGGTGTCAGGTCTAAGAACGCGACATGTTCATTCAGCACTTACGATGTCGCTAAGGAGGGAGAGTTAAGAGGAAAAAGTTTGAAAAAGTCGATAAGATAAAGGAAACAGAACGGTATATTTGGATTATTATTAAAACAGATATAAATGTTTTATTGAAACGACGTAAAAAATAACGACACAAAAACTAAATTTTTGTAATTTGAACATATAGTTAAACCTCTCTTAACTGTAGAAACAGTTTAGAATAGACATTTGTGTCGTACAGACAAATAAATGTAGTAGAAAGAAAGTAGTCGTAGAGTATCAAAAGTCGTATACTCAGTGTTTTCAAAATAAAATACATTTTTCATTTTTCTAAATGAAAATTCATAAAGTAAAAGAAACTCACTAGCACTTATCGTAATATAAAATTAGAGTCACAAGTGTACAAGTAACGGGCATATATCTTTATTTACATGAAGAACTAAATAAACGACATAGGACACTAGAACGACTTAAGTACATAGTCAAGACCTCGAAATATCAAAGGGACCCTAAATACATATCTGTCAGTATAGTAGACGTTTATCTCTATCAAACACAAAAACAAAAATAAAACCGACGTGACTCAGAAGCGACGATCCGCACCCGGAAGAGATCAACACCTCTCGTCCCCAATGAGAAGTGACACCATCCGCCCGAAGAGCGATGTCTCCGAAGAGAACAACGTCTCGTGTTCGAGACCCGCGTACCCGAAGTCATCAAGACCACTTATCCGAAACAACGGGGTGTCGTGTATCCTAGAAGGACCTGGTCCCTAACTTGGGTCTAGGGGACGTAACCGTCCACCTAAGAGTAGGTGATCCCTTCAGGAGTTATCAAAATAGAGAAGGTAATACCAAACACATAGAGTATAATTAAAAAGAACGGTACATCGGGACCGATCTTGGAGTCCGTGACACAACTTATCCTTACCATTTTCGTCTTTAAGAACGAGGACTAGAGTTCCCCCTTCCAAGTAAGAAAGTGGTGATTCATACTACAATTGACATCCCGAAAACAACTACGAACGATAGTTCAACTCTCTCAAGAGGAGACAAGGATAAAAAGACTCTCAAACATATCCACACCTTAAAACACCTTTTTTGAAAACGTGACGTACTATACTAACACACTGAAAAAGAAATCGGGTCATTGTACTACCTAATGGAATAGAAGTATGTCTTTGTTTGAACGTAGGAACTTTACTTTGAGACCAGTGACACACACTAGGAGACATATATAAGTTACTTGTTGAGTAAACAATTATAAAATAATTCGGAAAAATGTAGTTGTAAACACCCCCTATGACCAGACATCAAGGGGGGGCGGGAAAAAAAAAACGACAGTAACAGACCAAACCACAGGCCCATTATGGTCGTTATGTTTTGCTTGACCCTTACTCGAGTACAGAAGACAGAAACCCTTCTCCAGTACGTCTTGTCCACACTAGGAAGAAATTTATAAACCACCTTAAAGGGTCACTTTGATAGACCCAGACCTGTAAAGAACTCACAAAGAATTAATGTGTAAGTTTTAGGAATTATCAATGTTCCTGGAAGTATATTAGATAAAGTATAAACCACTCACAAAAAACTCTCTTATTGGGTTAAGTAGATTGAACGTTCAGATATTCATATCTTAACAAATGTCATGAGGGACAATAGGAAAAGTACAGGAATACCAGATATCACTGCACGGGAGAACTACGGACAATGACCATTAAACAGAAAAGAGAGAAAGGGGGAAACAGTCAGAACGATCTTCAAGTTGTTAAGATTACTATAAAGGTCGAGAAACAAATAAACTAAACGAGATAAGAAAAAGACAAAGTCAAATTAACTAAAGACGAGAATGGAAATGATAAAAGAAAGTAAAAGGAACCCGAATAAAAAGTGAAAAGGTAAATAACTTTACCCTCGTATCTGCCAACTCAGAAAGGAAGAAGTGAGGACAAACACAATTAGAGGAGAGTTGTATGAACATGACATAGGGGTTTTAAAACTATGTAGTTAAAAATTAAAAGTAAGTTATGTGACATAGTTGGGTACCAAATAAATCTTCTCACAAAATCAAAGGTTCACAAGTCTCTAAAAAGACAAAAGAAAGAAAGGTAAAAAATAACTAATTATTAACAACTAAATGTGAAACTAAGGTGACACTAGTCTCTTGTGTGAGATGACAAAGTTAATAAAATTTATAAGACTCTAAAAAGTCACCGGGACATAATTCGGGTGGAAAAGGAAGACTACAAAACCACGGACACCGGAGGGATTACGACCCCTCTACCGGGGAGGGTCCCGACCCCTTAAGGATCTTTGTCGTCTGTTGAGAAGACACTACACGTGAAAAGTACTCGGGTGACTGGTTGGGGTTTGGGCGAGGGTGAGGACGTCGGAGGAGGGAGTCCGACAGTGAACGGGCCGATCACGGGGGGACAGGAGTGGAGGGGGGACGGGAGTAGTGGGGTCCGGTCCGGGGTCGACTCGGTGGTCTTGTGAAGTGTGACTGGGTGGAACTCGGTCCTAAAGTGGACGGGAGGGGTTCTGGTGTCGGGTCCCGGACGGACCTGCAGATAGGTCGTAAATGTCGATAACGAAAAAAAACCTCATTTCACGTAAATAAAAAATAGACTAAAGGTCCTAAATTCAACATGAACCGATCTTCTTATCCTTTTCATGTAGTTCGTGGAAGGGCCTTCACTTTTAAGGGAAAACTTTGTCGTCTGCTGGGCTCTAGTGACTTCGGGCCCGTGGTCGACCAAGGACGCGGAGAAATACGACGAGTAAGGGGAGGGGGAGACAAGAGGACGAAAAAAGGGAGTCTTAGACCCAGTAAACAGAGGGTCTCAAAGAGTGTTCGACCTGAAACACCTAACGTATAAGTACCACCACATGTGCCAGAAGGTAGGAGCACGAAAGATGTTATATTTGGTTCTCAACTGTACTGTGACCCCAATAAGGTCTCAGAGAGAGTAACCACAGAGTCGCGAAGGTACACCTCGTAGGGGCTCCCGGTGAATACGGTGGGGTGGGGGCGGTCGGGGAGTCGGGGGTGGGGGGAGGTGAGGAGTAGGAAGGGAGTCGGGGGAGGTGGGGGTGGGGAGTGGGAGGTGGGGGGTGGGAAGTGGGAGGTGGGGGGTGGAGGGTCCGTAGTGCGGTCGAGGGAGGAGGGTAGATAGGAGGAGGCGATCACGTCAGAAGAAGGGTCCTACGGGGGGTGGCGTTCCAGTGACACCCGAAGCACGAGGTCCCAGGAACGAAGAGACGATCCCACCCCCGAGGTACGTCCCGTCTCGGTTAGGACGAGGGACACGGGGGTTGTGTGTCAGGAAGTGTGGTGTTCGTGACCGCGACCCGTGGTTCGTGACTCGTACTCGTGGTTCGTGGTTCGTTACTAGTGTTCGTGACTCATGGTTCGAGCTCGTGATCGTAGTTCGTCCTCGTGACCACCCCCATACACACGTTGGACGACCCCAGAACGAGTGTTGGGAGAGCGGGGGGCGGGAGGACTCCCCCTGGTTCCAGGGTCTCTTCTGGAGGGTCGGCTCCGACGGAGTCGTGGGTCCGGTGGATAGACGCCTGTGCCGGCGGGTTCCGGAAAAGTCCAGTGACAGTCTCCCCTGTAGTCCCTTCACTGTCTTACCGGAACCTCGGTAAGTCTACAGTCTCGTGTTGCCCTTTGAGAGGTGGTACTCCTTGATTTCATTGTCACTTTGGTTTCGGTTCTCAGAAACATTTCTACTGTGACGTCTGGAGTCTCTGAGGTAGTAATTAGTTGGAGTCTTTACACTTCGAAGAACAATGGGATTTAGTAAAGACCCACACTAAATAATCTGTCTGTGCTTTTATTACATAAAGATCGAAAAGACGATAGTATGAACCTAAGCCCCAATTCCACCAAATTTTGCATCAATCGCGAGTTGACATTCACTCCAAAGAAACATACGTCAATGGGAATGAGTGGAGTAATCGATTCTCTAATCAAAGATGGGTTTTGTATACTTATGTTGACCTCTGTCACAACTACAAGTCTTTGTCCTTCCGGATTCAGTTGTTCCCTTAACCAAAAGAGACCTACTTGAAGTCGGGGCTTTCCTGGACCTAAGACAAGACCCCCAGCCCTCGTCCCCGTGGGTCGTCAGTAGTCCTCGGTTGCAGACACAAGTCAGGAGTGTGGTGTCTCTACTAGGACCGGTGTACGGTCCGAGGAGGAGTGGTCTGCAACCCCAGACCCCGAAATAGGGTAGCACGGAAGCGGGGCCTACGGTACCAAGGTTAGGTTTGTCCTCCGTCTGTGGCGAGTCCGTCTCATCTGTAGCATCCCAGTCCTAGGCTCAAAGAGACTTCGTGAAGACTGTTCTATCACGGCTCAAGTCAGTGTTTTGGTACTCCTGTTTGATTTCACCTAGTGTCTGGTGCCAAGGGTGTAGATGACCCTGTCGGAGAGACCGGGGTGTCAGGCCCTTAGACATACAAATTGTTCGAGAACTCGACCAAAAATAAGCCGGTCGGACCAAGGTGGAAGGGTGTCTCGTCAGTCTAGAGTCACTGTAAGTATCGTGGACAGGGTCCCAGTAAGGTCCCAGTTCAAGTCGGTCGGATCCCACCCCCCCAGGACGTAAGGGTGGAGGGGACGTGTCCCTCGGAGTACGATCTGAGTGTCTGTACACCTTAAAGTCCGTCCTTGCTAAAGTTTTTGTCAACGTAGGGTATGGAGACTCTGGGACCGTGCGACCTTTACGGTACGAGTACCGTCCTACTATTTTGGACGTGGGTGGGCTCCCGGACTGAGAAACGTCGGGGCACCTGTCTTGTACTCAGACAGGAGGGTCACCGAAGTCGTCGGTCAGGGTGAACACCCCTCACAGAACCGACAGGACAGAGACGGGACCCTCCCGCAGGGCACACCAGTGAGTCGTGTGTGGGACGCCCGCGGGCCCGGGAGCGAAGACGTGTCTACTTTGACGTGATTGCGACGACTCTTCGCGAGAACCCCTGGACTGCAGGAAGAAGTAAGGAGCCTTGGTCTGGAGTCGGCGGGAAAGGACGGTCGAGGAAACGAAACAAGAGACTGGCGATAGACGAAAGAGGAGGGAAAGTTTCACAAGAGGAATAGAAGGGGCTGTGTCCGTCCTCCAGTCCTCGGTTCAGGCAGTGCGCCACTGTCGGGCAGCAGGGTCAAACGGGACCCAGCCCCCCGACGCCGACACCGTCCAGGTCTCGGCCCCGGACCACCGTCCACTCGGACCCCGGCGTCAAAGTTGGTGTCATCTACAGACTTGGTGTAGAGGGGAGTTCCTACCTCCGTCTACAGAGGGTGTCGACAGAGAAGGGGTTGTGAATGAGGAAGGAAATAGTTTAGCTTAGGGAAATTTGGGTCCCCCTGAGAATTAAAGAGATCGGAGAGGACGTTCGGTTCACGACCCGACCTGATCTTTATGGGAGAACCTCAATACACTACTTCATTTGGATTTCGTAACTCGTGTCAAGTCCTTTAGGTCGGCGCACAGTCATCGAGTGGGCAAGCGTGACCTAATATGGGTCCCTCAGGCAGGAAACACAGAGACACAAGATATACAGTCAGTGTGTTGGATCAATCAACAAGTCTAGGCAATGGAGACGTTGTCAGATGGAAAAGGAAACCATTTGACATCCGTCCCTGATACAACAAGGTTTCGGATCGTTGGATCATTGGAGCACACGTTACAGTACCTCGGACACTCCTTTCTACCCACAAAGGGTGGTGTACCACTAACTCTATTACTACGAGTCTAGGAGGTCCGACTGGGTGTCGTAGAAGTGGATGGTGAGTGACTTGTCTACCTCGTAGTGATTCCTCTCCCCCAGGTTCACGGGGGTGGTGCCTAGTTTCCGGTGTTTCTTTGTTGCTTTCCGACATATAAAGAGAGAGGATAAAGGGTGTCGTGTCATCAGGGTGGGTGTGAAAACTGTAATTTATGCACTAGGTGACTTTGTCGACTGGGGACTGAGGACTCATTCGACTTGTGGTCTCGTAATATGCACCCAGGAAAAAAATCTGTTTATTAAAATAATTCAAGTATTTTCTAATTTAGTTTACCACAACGACGAAGAGGACGTGGGGACCTTGGATGTAGGAGTCTGGTCTCCCCTCGGGACCTCTTTGTTCAGACTACCTCCGTCAGGTGAGGGTCGGACTCTCCCCAGAAGTCGTAGACCCTCGGTTCGAGCCTCCTCCGGGTCCTCTCGTCCGCCGGCTCGAGTCCCGGACCCCGAGAGAAGACACTGTGACGAAGGGGACTCCGGTGTCCCTGAGAGAACAGTGGGACCCTTATTTTACTGAATAGATGTCGTCGTCCATGTAAAATGGGACCTCGGTCGTGGACGCACTTATACCTTTGTGTGTACTTTGTTTGTGACGGACTTTGTACTGAATTGACAATAATTGTCGTGGTACAAGACTATAAAGGATAAGATAAAGTAAGGTAACGCTTATTTTCTTTCTGTAAACAAAGGGTCAGACAACTCGACAAGTGTCGTTCCGATCTGAATTCTATGAGACCGGGACCTAGGAGCACCACAGGGGACCAGCTCAGGAGGATCACGGTAGATGACCCGTGAGACCCACAATGTTCACGGAAAAAGGGTCGTGTCTCTAAAACGTTTTTACTCTACTTTAGTTTCTTGAGTTATGTGGTGATACATGAAGAAGGGGGTTTCATCTTTCCGAGACTTTGTCAAATTCTTCTCCAAATCCACCCACCGATTACCTGTTTGGGTCAAGAGTTAAGATTATAGTTTCTGAGGTACAGGTAAAGGGTTTCTCCCGAAAGTTGGTCTCTTGTCTATCGGCGGACCACGTTCTGACTGGACCTTGGTCACCTGAGGTCTATCGTAGTCTAAATTTGGTCTTGTCAGGTGTACTCGTAACGTGTTTTTAGACGGTCCCAGGTCGTTTGAGTCAAGTGTGACCCTGAGTAACGAGACGACGGGAAATAGTTTGGATACAGAGAGAGAGAAAAAAAAAAAAAATGATTTCGTTAGGTATTATTTCACAATCAACGAGTTAAAATAGGTTGAGAAACTCTGGAGTACCTGACATCGGGTCGTCGGAGGAGACAGGTACCTTAAAGGGTCCGTTCTTATGACGTCACCCAACAGTACGGGAAGAGATCCTCAAGAAGGACTGGGTCCCTAGCTTGGTCCACCGGACGTGACTCGGTGGTCCCACGACACACACACGACACACGATTCAGTGAAGTCAGCACAAACTGAGACGCTGGGATACCTGGTGTCGGCGGTCCGAGGAGACCAGTACCCTAAAGGGTCAGTTCTTGTCAACGGTACGGGAGGAGGTCCCCTAGAAGGACTGGGTCCCTAACTTGGACGTAGAGAATCCAGAGGACTTAACCGTCTACCCAAGAAATGGTGATCGTGGTGGTCCTTTCGGTCACATAAATGATCTAGGATTGAATAAGATTCAATCCCTGGAGAAGTCCTACTATATATTGTGTTATAACAGGATTGTGTTGATTTTACATGTTGAGAGAAAACAAGGAAATGTTCAACACGTCTCAAAGGTAAACTGGTCGAGTGGTCTCGAATGTCTTAAATTAAAAATATAAATTATCTTCAGTCAAGAGGGATGGTCAAACGGACCCCTCAATGTCGAAACATAAGTGAAGACTGGTTGTGTTCGAGAACTATGTTTATGTAGACCTTTGTAGAAACATAAAAGAGGTGTCAAACGTTTGTTCTTGATGTGTTACATAAACGGTTATCCTCGTACATGGGTAGGTCATTCCGGTTCCTTTAGTTGAACAAATGGTGTGGGAACGTTGTTTTTGTAGGTTGTTAAGTTTAAAGGGGGTTTATCAAATACATACTTGTATTCTTATCTCACTCCCCCTTAAGGGAGGACCAGGTCACCAACCCTGAGACGCAAGAGTGACGGTTCCCGGACCCAAACTAGGGACCAGTCCCTTAATTCTAGTGTGTTCGGTACACCACCCCCCGTGGGGAGCGGGGTTTTTTATCATACTCCTTTGGCCTTTCCGGAAATTGTCAAAGTTAGTGTTGAGTCTCCAACCTTAAAAATACTGAAATTAACTTTCACTTCTTTTCTTAATTTATCACTATAGACTTCAGAAAAAGACAAGATGAATGAACCTTACCTTGTCAAACAGAAAAAGGGGTTTTAATAAACTGTAATTTTTAAAAGTCCCACATGTTCACTTCCACACCCAGTGATTTATACCACGTCTCTATTTAGAATCACACTACGACAAGAGGACCCTATTAAAAGGCGTTTTGACACTTTCCTAGTGTGGTCCCGGTGAGGACGAAATTTTACTATAATAGTATACATTCAGTAATAATTGATTAATGTGTCTCTGAGGTCCCGAAGAATTATAGACGGGTAGACTCCCAACTTAAAAGGGAAAAACCGTTAATAATTATACTAATTATAAAGTTGTCGTTTCAGTTCTTTCACGTACGTCTGGTTGTCGATTACCGAATATGGTTATCGAGTCTCTGTAGGTCGCTGGAGGTTCGACGGTTCTCAATTCCGTCCCGCGGGTGGAGAGTGTTCAGGGAAGAACAGACCTCGTAAAGACTATAGTGGATGTATCCTAAACACTCAGTCTTTAAAGTGACTGTGTAATAAATACATGTAAGTCTCGTAGGAGGGGTTCCCTTCAAGACCCCCGACGGGGTAGTCCGTCGACCCTCCGTTAGGCAGTAAAATTATACAATTCTTTATGAATAAACAGAGTGTGACTAAAGAACGGGTTATCGTTGAAAAAACCAAATGACTATTTTTGTTGACAGTTTAATTTTATAGTTTATCGAAAAGTGTAATCGTAAAGGGAAATGTCGGACTGTTAACATGTTTCCAAGTCGAGTTAACACTTGTGGACCCTAAACTGACGAACGATGTTTCGTACATACACTTTAGGAAGTAGTTGTGTCACGACTGTGACACTTCACTGTCCACGCGTGGTCAATCAGTAATTATCAATGAGTCCTTCCTTCCCGGACCGGTAGGGACCTTTCCCGGTCAGGAGGTATAGTCGAAGTAAACTCGGGATGGGGCCTCTGTGGTTCGAGAAGGTAGTCTGAGGTTTGGATAGGAGATAGCACAAGCCGCGGGTCATCTGTTCCGGCCTCTCCACGCGGGTAGTCCGACCCTTCCGGCCTCGACTCCCGTCCCACCCCCGTCCGTCGGAAGAGGCCCCAATATAAGTTTTACTTCTGAACTTAGGTCCCAGTGTCCTACTTCCGAATAAAAGTTACAAATGTATATTGTGTCATTACGAAAATTGGTTTTTATTACGTCGTTGTACTTACATGACAAGTGTTTTATTAATGTCCTAAATATTTCTTTTTTCTAATTGGGGACCACACTAGACGATTCACGTATGGGTAGATTCTAGTACACTGTCACTGAAGTGCACAGGTCTGGACTCTGGGACAAGTCAGTGAAGGAGAAGGGGAAGAGACGAGACCCCCTGTGTCTTTATGGAGGTCTCCTAAAGGACGAGGTGACCTTAGGTTCAGGGCAACCCTTCTTTCGTGGGTGTGTGTCTTTTATTGTTTTCAGTGTTGTTTGTCTTCCTTTAGTTCACGACTCAACATTAATTCTCAATTCTCGACATCCGTAAGATTGATATTTTGGGTTTTGTGTCTCACCGATCTATATGTTAATCGGTTGTTGTAGCGTCAGTAATACGTTTAGTCCTCTTATTCAGTCCCTTTTGTCCTTTCCCTTCAACTTGTCGTTGGACGTTAGAACGGTATCTGTGTTTTTCGGTCCTCTTTAAACAGTCACCCTCTTTCGGTTAGTTGAAAGTTAGACGTTCGGTGGAAATGGTCGACCGAAAGATGTTTCTACGGTCTAGGAAGGAAGTGAGGTTACACTCTGGCGGGTATCTCACGACGGGGACCGGTGGACTTCCCACCGGGCTCCGACCTCCACCCGTCGCTCGAGAGGGGGTCGGTGGGTGGAAACGGGACAGTAAAGGTTGGACGGCTAAGTCGTGTAGAGAGTCTACCCGGAAGGACCTGAAGGAGACAAGCACTTGTGAGGGAGGGCCCGATTCTGGAACCCGTCGTTCCAGCCCATCACTGGCGCCCTGTTTCAGTCCAAGGGGTCCGTTCTTTCCGGGTTCGACTGGGCACCGCTACCCCATGTTTAAAATGTTCCTTTTCAGTTGTGGAAATGCGGTCACAACCGTGAGTACCCTTTGAGTAAACATTCCGGTCTAGACGGCATAGTCCCACTTAGTAGAGACGAGTTGAATTTCTGATGAGTTCATTTCGCCTCCACCCTCGCTCGTGCGGGCGTGGAGCCCCTCCGGGAGAAACGCCCTTAGGACCTCGGTCTAGGATGGGGGGTGAGGGTGGGGATTACGACCTGTGTCCAGGGGTCTGCGCCGGGTCAGAACCCTAAAATTAAGAGGTAGGCGAGAGACACCTGGAGTCTTATGGGTTGGTGTCCCCTTGTTACTTGGGACATTAGGCTCTAGTCCGAAGGCCCTCTCCTCGGCCGAAGGGTCCTAGCAGAGGTCTTTGGGGTCGGCGCGAGGGGAAGGGCCGCTCACACGTCCCGTCCCCAGACCCCTGAAGTAAGCACCGCCAGGGGGCTGGGGCTCAACCCATTGCAGGAGCGCTAAAGAGCCGGCACCCTTCGCCTCTTGTGGCCGTCCCGGGGCCCGTGGGAGCGACCCCACGTCCGGACCCACTCGGGCGTCCCAGAGGGGTGGTGGCGGTCGGGGCCGGGAGCCGCGTATCAACTCCCTAGCTCAGTGTGTCCCTTGAGTTCCTCTGCAAACAATACAGACGGACACTGCAAACTCCCCTGTTTGTTCGTCCGTGAGCCGGTTCGCGTTGCGACGGGGAGGAGCGGGTGGCACTTGGGTGTAAGGGTCCTCCCTTCGCCGGGCCCGTGGGCGCGCGGGCGTCTCGGAGCCTCCATTGCCGGGAGGCGAGGACTTGAGAGAGAAGTTGATAAAACGTTATTAATTAATTTAGGCTCGAAACTCGTGGTGTCGTGAGATCCTGGGCAGGTCCGTCTTTGGTGTCATTGTCGTTGCCGTGGTTTGGAAAGTGTAGTGTGTGTGTGTGGGGGGGTTGGGGCGCGGGCTCTGCGACCCTTGGGGTCGGAGTGGCGCGAGCCCGGCGCCCTTCGCGGCACCTGGGGCCGCCGCGCGGGGCGGGGAGCCGCGACCCCCGCCGGCCTGCGGCTCCTCGGCGGGGGAGGCCTGAAAGAGTTGTCGAGGGTCCTCCTCCGCCCCACGCCCCGCGCCAATTTTCCGCGGCGGCCAGGTTGTCCACAGCTTCCGGGCTCGCGGGGCGCGCGGCGCGAGAGACCTGAGTCCAGCATCGCCGCGGGGGCGGGGGCGCTGGGGGCGCTAGGGGCGCTGACGGAGTGTCGGCGGCGCGCAAGGCGGGCACGCGGGGCGAGTGTAGCCATTCCGGCCGCGGGTGAGAGCCGACGGGGCTTTCCCTCCCCAAACACCCTGGGGAGCCCCTCTCTGGGGGCCCTGGCGGTCCCCGACACCCTGGGGAGCCTCTCCTGGGACCCTGGTGGTCCCTGACACCTCGGGGAGCCTCTCCCTGGGGCCCTGGCGGTCCCCGAGACCTTGGGGCGCCCCTCCTTGGGCCCAGGGGTCCGACGTGGGCCGCGCGAGACTCCGGGGCGCGGGGCCGGTCACCGGTGTCGCCGCGACCCGCGGCCCGCTCTCCGCCAGCGCTTGGACACCGGCCTCAAGGAACCCGGCTCCCACGACGCGTCGCGCGCCAGGTCTCCCTCGCCCCGGCCCTCGCCTGTCCACGCGCCTGAGCCAGTCCCCCAAGCGCCGAGGAGGCCCTTTCCGACCGCGCCGGCGGCCCGAGAAGTGGACCTCGGAGGCCAGCGGCCTCCAAAGCGAGTCTTTCTTTTGCGCCAGTGCCCGCACTTCGCCTTCGAGTTGGACGTCCTTCCACTAGAAGGCGCCGGCTCGCCCTCGGGTCGCCGACCGCACCGGAGAAAGGGAGGGGCTCGAGCTCAAGGCTCGACCCGAAGGTCCGCGTCAGCACCCCCGCCGAAAGCCGCGCGGCCAATGTGTGCCCCTCGGCATGAAGCCCCGAGGGGGCGGACGACCTCGGGTCCGGAGTAGCAGGAGGGCGTAGGATTCTCGACTGGGGGCGCGGGGGGTAGAGATCTACGCCACTATCGGCTCAGGGGTAGGGGAGAAACTCAGCCCCCGCCCCAGACACCTCTGTTCCTGGTGGTGAGTTTTTCGCTCCCAACTCCTTAATTGCCCACTTCCTGAGAACCACTGGAAAGATGTTGGACGCGAAGTGGGTCGTCGCGGCGGGTGGGGGTGGGGGGTGGGGGCGGTGTTACAGCGGGGAGGCGGGTGGCCCGTCCACCACACCTGTCCAGTCCTTCCCGTCCCCAGTCGCGGCCCTACTTACAACTCTTACGAAAACAGGCCGGACCAGTGGACCGGTCGAGAGGAGAGTACAGTGGGACAGGGTACCCAAGTTTGAAATTAATCGAGGAGATGGAGTCCCTAGAAACCTGTCCTTCGACAGCGGGTTGGTTCTCGAAAATGTTTTCCTGTTCCTACCTCCCAAATGAAGGGTGACACAAAAGACTTGTAGTCGGCGACCAACTGACCAATCTCCTTACACCCAGGACCCGACCGTGGGTGGGGTGGACCTTAGAAATCGGTCTACGTGACTATGTTCAGTCTGCCCGACAAAGTCTCACAGGACAACCGGGAATCATTCACTCCGGCTCTTCACCTCCCAGACTAAAGTGTCCCTGACACCAGTGCTACGGCCGGTCCTGCCCGGTCGAGTCTCCTTGGGTTCCGGAGGTCCGGTAGACAAAAGTCCCAGTCCCGACTCGGAAAAGGTCCACTGCAAAGGGAGAAAGTTCGGTTCGACGGGTTCACAGAGTCACGAGTATCGAGAGGACAGGACTGAAAGAAAACAGACCCGACGGAGGAGACTTCCTCACCGGTACCTACCAAAGTCGGTCCGGACCCACGGGGTTGGTCACGGGGTATCCGGAGCCCTACTAGTCTGACGGGGGGGTGGGACCGACGAGCCCTTCAGGTCGCCCTTTGTCCTGGGCTGAACGAGTCTTATTCCTCTTGTGATTCGAAAATTCGTTCTTCTTCGTGACTCTTGGTCAAGCCTTCCACATCTGTGTCTAATGAGTAGTCTAACATCTCCCACCTCGGAACAATATTCTCCGAACTAACTCTGTCTGCCCACACTGACGTGCATTTACTTCTGTCAAGTATGGGACGCTACTCTTCCGGTGGCCGAGGACCTCCGTTTACGAGGGGTCCAGGAGAGGTCGTCCGTCGTGTAGTGGGGCGTCGTAGGTGTAACTGGGAGTTATGGTACTCCCACGGACGCTGCCGATCAGGGACCCCTGAGTGACTCAATTCGAAAGTAAATAAAAGAATGTTACGTGGAGAAATCTTCGTACAGATTTAATTTTGGTGTCGGTGTTATTTGTACGTGGTAGACTTGTCAAAAGTTTGGTCTCATGACTGACTGACCAGCCAGGGTCGTCCTGTTGTTCCTGGGGTCGGGCGTGTGTCTCGCGTGTATCTTTGGGTCCGTGTGTGACCGAGAAGGGACTCCTTCCTGACAAAGATTGACCGAGGGAAAACATGTCCTTTTCCTTCACTTCGGGTAACCCTTTACAATTTGTACTTAAAATGGGAACCCCTGTCAGTAAAGCGGTGGAGTAGGGTACAGGCCTTTTGACTTTATTTAATTCCTTCCTCCACGACACCCCTCTGTACCGGAGAACCGGAACTTCCGCTCCAGCCGGGGTCGTCCGTGCTCGGGTCTCATGGTAGGTCTCGATCTCCAGTCGTTAGTGAACCCCCACGACTTACGGTGACCTCCCAGTCCCTCTGGGCTTGCCCCCCACAGACGTCTCCCAAACCAGTCGTATAGGTCCCGGGACCCAGTCACCCGTGTAAACGACCCCACGAGGGAGGGGTGGGGTGCTCAACTAACACGACTTCCGACCCACGCAATGACCCCACACATGTGGGGACAAATGATTTCTTGTCTCTTGTTCAGGTGTCAGTTGACGGACGACGTGTCGTTTGGGGTACCGTTCGGACCAACGAGAACAAAGGGGAACAACTCCCTCCGACACATTCTTGACCGGGAAACTCTACCGAGCACGAGTACCCGGTCGGGGGGTGTGCGAGCAAGGTGTGTAAGTGGGGCACAACGCGACATAGTGAGAGAAAAGGTCGTGTTCGGCGGGTTTGCTCTGCTACCTGACCTCACGTGACGTCTGCTAGGACCCCCCACACTTGTTCGTGAGGTGGTCGTAGCCGTTCTAGACCGAGTGGCAGGAGAAGTAGAAGGCTTAGTACTAGAACCACCATCGGCGGTTCCTCCACACCCCCCTGCTCGTCCGGCTGAAGCACACGTTGTGGGACGTCGGACCCACGTTCTTACACACGATGCTGGTGATGAAGGGGTAGAGTGTGTAGGCCGAGACCCGTGACGTCGAGTAGAAGCACAGGTGCGGGCGGGACGACCACCGGTACGTGCACCGGATGATGTCCGTGCTCTTCTTCGCGTTCAAGTAGTCTCCTCTCTATTTCTGGCTCAAGTTCCTGTAGCTTCTCTAGTTCTTGGTCTTCCAGGCCTAGCTCCCCAGAGACACCACCTGGATGTGCCCGTCGTAGAAGAAGGCACAGTAGAAGCTCCGACGGAAGTACATACAGAAGATACAGTACATACTACCGAAGCGGTACGTCGCGGACCACTTCACGTTACGGACCGGGACGGGGTTGTGCCACCTGACGAAGCACAGGTCCGGGTGTCTCTTCTGGCAGAAGTGCCAGAAGTACTAGCGTCACAGACCTTAAACGTAGGACGAGTTACAGTGACTCGACACAATGAACGACTAAGCTAAAACAAGGCCTTTCAGTTTTTTTGGTCACATTGGTATCACCAGCGGCCCAAATCTATTTTCTCCTCACGCTAGACACGAACCGGCACCCCGTGTCAGTCGGCTCCGGGGGGTGGGGGCGGGACCCATGTCGAGCCGAAATCCCGGTGGAAACTGGGGGAGGGGTCATCTAGCGTGTACGTTGGGGTCTGCGGAGATCTCCGACACGGGGGGTGGGGTGGGGACGTTCACAGGGTAACTTCCGTCTGAGTCTCGGAGACGGTGAAAAGAGACTTTGACCAGGAGCACCCCGGTTCGACCGGTACCACCGGTACGGATAAATCTGTTTCCTGTACCACAAACAGAGGCAAAGAAACTCCTTTCCTCTCTTTGTGGTCCCGGACTTCTCGTGTCCCAGACCAACTAGGTGAATCCCGGGAGAAACGGTAAAAGGGACGTAATTTCCACTTGTGTCTCTTAGAACCAAGAAAATAAACGAAACTGCAAAGTCAGAAGTTGTCACCTGCGTGAGGGATTACCAAGTTTGTGACAATGTGTAAAAAATTCACTTTTAAATTGTATACTGCACGAGAAAACTAGACGTTCCTTGGTAAGTAATATCCAAGGAGAATAAAGTTTCCGAGTCTAATACTATACATTTGCCCCATATTAATCTACGAGAACAACTTAAATTGATACAGGAAAGTCCACACTCACCAAACGTGACGGGGGTTCTCCGACAGGTAACACACTGCACACCACACACGATGTCCTTGTGTAAAGTCGAAGGGAGTCACTTTGTTTGATCCCGAAGATTATCAACCGCTACCGAAGATTATCGTTTGTCGGAGTAAAGTTTTCGAATCTACACTAAAACGTACTCCTTACTTCTGAAATATATGGTACTCAATGATGGTTGCCACCCCACCAAGTTCTGTGGGACTCGAAGGAATGCTACCACGGAAAAGGTGAGGGTACCCATCTTACGACTGAATATCTCTAACGAACCCTGACAAAATAACGGTGTCATACTAAATTACCACGTCTTCTTTTACCGTTTAACTCCCCCTTCCCCGTCATTGACAAAGATTTTTCTACATTTTTGATCTGAGATTTAAGACTGTTAATTTTTACTCAAAGTAGATGAAGTTTCCAAACAAGTGAAGGGAAAAGTCGTAGGTCCGAAAGTTTCACTTTTATCTAAATTATCTTTAAAAAATTTTTCATCTTTGATCCCAAATCTATTGATAAATCGTCAAGATATTCTGTCTGTCTTAGGATTATAAAAGTACTACGAACTGTACCAAAGTTTTTTTACCATGAGTCATATGAAGTTACTCTCATTTATGAAAGGACAACGGTTCTTATCGAAATATTTTTGTAAAACATTATTATGTATTATCAAAACTAATGTATGGACATTAATTTTATTAAAACATTGTAGCGTATATAGTAAATTTATAATTTTATATTAACTAAGTATATTACCAATAAAATTTAGATAATGTCTTACACACGATTCATCGAAGTTAGTGCAGGTTGAGAAACGTTGGGGTACCTGACACCGAGAGGTTCTAGGAGACAGGCACCCTAAGAGATCCGTTCTTGTGACCTCACCCAGCGGTACGGGAGGAGGTCCCTAGAAGGGCTGGGTCCCTACAAGTTGGACTTAGAGTACAGAGGACATAACCGACCGTCCAAGAAATGGTGATCGTGGTGGACCCTTCGGGAACCTTATCTTATCTTATCATCGAAGATTAAAGTAGATATCGACCAATACACTTTTAAAGTATTATGATTTACCCATTCAATGGTGACACAGACAGACTCTGAGACCCTAGGAAGGCGAGGTCAATGTCTTTTCGGACACAGTGGTCTTCCTGTCAACCCTTTCCTATTTCTTCCCAATAAGGACGGGGTACGAGTGGTGATCGCCCAAGGACTCTTTGTACGTGTACACCCACACCTGTCCGAAACGACGAACCTCCTGCGACTCGACCCCAGTGCACTAGTCCAACCGAGGATCTTCTTAGTAAATTTCTACAATTTTACAATAAGTGTCAGTTCCAACCGACTCCGTACTTTTTTAAGGTAGTCCACAGAAAAGATACCCCAAAAGATACCCCAAAGTACAGGTAAAAACACGTTGGTTTGACCAGAATAGTGGACGGAAGACAAGGGACTCGTGGAAGGTCAGGCACGCACACCGGACGACGGGTCGTGTGAGGACCCTACGTCTTTGTGGGTTCCACCAGCCTCTGGAGGAGGTCCCTGGACTTTCGTGAAATGTGTAACCATTAATGTTCACACAAATACCCGTTGGTATACGGGGAAACAACAAATCAGAGATTCAGTACAGGTCGAGAAACACTGGGGGACCTTACATCGGAAGGTTCCGAGGAGACAGGTACTCTAAGAGGTCCGTTTTTATGACCTCACCCACCGGTAAAGGAAGAGGACCCCTAGAAGGGCTGGGTGCCTAACTTAGGTACAGAGGACGGGTAATCGTCCGTCTAAGAAATGGTGACTCGGTGGACCCTTCGGGTATGTCAAACATCCACCCAAATCTTCCTGTTTTTCGTCAGTGAAAAGGAGGTCTACTATCTGTTCCCTATTCTTTACCAGGGACCGGTGGAAGGTCCGATGGGAGGTGTGTCGGACAATGTCCTTGTGTACTGAAAAATTTATCTACGTGAGTGTTCGATACTTCTAATACTAAGAACCCATAATTTTCTGACCCAGTTTTATTAATGTCTGCTGATGACTGGCGAAAATTCTTAAACGTCTGTCCAAACCGGCGTACGGACTTTTAATCTCGAACTTGAGATTTTTGCTAGTAGGATTATATATAGAGTTCGGTGAGTAAATATTAAACAACATCCACTTTTTTTCGAGACGAAAACATAATAAACACTTCTCAGGTGGGTTCAAGGGACACAGTCCAACCGGTGTGGTTCGGGTATTCTCCGTCACCCTTGTCGGATCGACGATTCCGAAAGAACAAGCCCCAAATAATCCTGTGGGCTGAGAAGGTACGTACCCGTCGACACCCGTCGATTTAGACCCAACTTAGTCCTTCTGCTTCCACCCTTAGACCCCCACCGGTCCCGGACTCGCCAGGGAGTACGGCAGGGACCGGAGCCCCTTCCCTGACCCCTCTCCGTCCCGTGACTCCCCAGCCAGCACCCATGTCCCTCGAGTGAATAAACAGTCTGGACCAAGGAGTAGAATTTCACGGTCGACTTGTCATGGGCTCCCAGTGTCTTTGGGTCATTCTATCAAATGTAGTTTCACAGGTGTGTCGTTTCGCGATTCACTATATGTGAACAGAGACAAAAGGTGGTCCACCTAGGGTCCGACCCCTTACCTACCTACCCCAAGATCTTTCTTGCTGGGAGGGTTTCGAACCCCTTTGGCAGACAAGTGAGTTTTGGACTTTATTCATGTTAAACCCCCCGTCCCCCACCTCACCGACTCTGGTGGCTCTTTCCCTCCTCTCCGAGACAATGGGACGTGGACTTCTTTCTGGAGTTTTCTTTTTTCGAAACAAAGTGTAACAATCCCAGTGAAGTGTAGAGGAACGCTCAATGGTTCACGAGGACTCGACGGGTCGTTACGGGGTCCCCACCGGTGCGGAAGAGGACAACCCCGTGTCGAGTCCCGTCTTCGGGGCGCCCCCGCCCACCCTCCGTTAAGACCTCGATCCCCCCAATGAAGGCCTTCGACCGTCGGGAAAGTGGGGCGTGGCCGTCCCGACTCCCCGGGGGAGACCACTGTGGTGGAAGGTAAGGACGGACACCGATTACTATAATAAATGAGTCGGTTCTAAATGTCTCACGGGCGACTCGTGGTCCTTGACAATCCGTTGTCCTGACCCTCGTTTGTTTTATGGTTGTTTATGGACTTCTACTCACGTCACCTCTCTTTATTTGCCCTTTCTCCGCCACGGTCCCCGGTCTACCGGTTCCCCTCCGGAGACCCGACCCCACTGCGGAGGAGGTCCTGTGGACGAAGGTCGTAGACAGGACGGGAGACGACCTGGGTCTCCTTAGACAGGCGGAGAGTCCTTGGAGGGTAGTGGTTCTTGTTCAGGTTCAAGTAGGGATTGAAGTAAGAGGTCGGTGTACCCAGGCGCAAGGGCAATCGTCGAAGACTGAGCAAATAAGTAGTGCTACTTCGTCGAGGACACGGGCCTAGGTGGTCCAGGTCCGTCTCTTCCTTTTTCTGTCCGGAGCGGGACTGGAGACGGCACCTTGGGGTCAATCAGGGGGGGTCCAGGTCGTCGTCCTCGAGGAGGGTCGGGAGACTCGTGTCTGTCGGGCCGGTGTCTGTGTCGGACACCGATTTCGCCTCCCTAGAGCTCAAACGAAAAATTGTCGGCGGGGTAGAAAGGAGTACTAGTTAGTTTTTCCGGTCATTACACTACATACTCTAACACCTTAATTATATCTTCATGTGACCGAAACTCTAATTTATGTCTCCGTTTCAGGTCCACGTCCAGAGGAGACGCCGGGATGAGCTACAGGCATAATTGGGGACCTACGTCTGGACGGGGTCTCGTGGCGTCTATAAATGTGTGTTTGGGCGTCTCTGCGTGTGCCGGTACAATCAGACGAAAAGAATGCAGTAAAAGGGACACTACCACAGAGTGAGTCATTATGCGGGGCCTTGAGAGAGGTCCAGACACACATCGAGATTGCACCCGAAAAAAATGTCTCCTCGTTACAAGTCTCGTCATTAACACGGAACAATCACGGTCGACAGTGTGACAAGGTCAAAAAGTGCTTCTCATTGGGGGGAAGGGACGAGGGGCGGTGGAGGTAGAGGAAAGTTTGATGTGAAGGGGAAACATCGTTCGCGGTGCACCTAAAAGTTCGGATTGAGTCCCGAAGCGGAAAAGGACTCACCTAAGGTTGGACGACTGTACCGGATAGGGAGCCGAGGTAATCTGGGAGACACCGGGGTATAAGTCAAATATACTTATACAGTACAGCCTTCGTTAAGGAAGGTTGAAGTACAGTGGAGAGTCAAATTGCGCGGATTCCGGTAAAGTCGGTCATTTTTACAACTGACACCTTACGGAGGTCTGAGAAGGAAACGCGAGGTGGTGTCAAGTAAATGGTCGTCCTAAACTCAATCCTCAAAAGGTCCATTTACATGAATCGACGGAGACCAAGCGTGCAAAAGAAGAATTCTCATTCCTATAATACTATCTGACCCGTTTCCCGGACTCACGCAAATGCTTAGACCACACGAGAGATTCCTGTGTGAGTGGCTCCAGGGGTGTCCACCCCCCATGACTATTTGTGTCTCTACCAAGGTCTTCGTTAGTACCACACCTCCCGTCCACACAGGTTTGTCTTGTCGTTGCACGACCCCCACTGCCCGTGTGGTTCGTGGTGTCCTCTCTGGACCCGGTCTTTACCAAAGAAACCCCGGATTTCCTCGTGTTTCATTTGTCACCTTCTACGTCGGAAACCGGTCCTTCCCTCTGTCACAAGTCGGACCGTAAGAAGGAAAAGAAACTCTACGACGTACTGAATAGTTCCGGAGAAAGATGGTGAACCACAATACTGACGGGGCGGTCAAAGACCCCTCGGGTCATAAAACTTCAGAATGGTAGGTCCTGGCATTTACGAGACGACTCTAATAAAGAATAAGTCCTGAGTAGATACCCTGTCCCTTCAGAGCATAAATTTTACAAAAAATTTGGTAGTAGATTATAATTGTGTCGTCGAGATTTATAAGTCACAATAAACCAGAATTAAGGCAATATCTACCCTTTTAGTGGATTATTGTAAGGTGAGTTTTAAAAGTCCGTGAAATAGTTAACACTATAAATGTGTTAATTATAAATATTCTGTATTTTTCACCAAACCCCGTTAACACTGAGTGTTCTTGAGTTATTTCGTAATTAAAAAGAGTAAACGGGACTAAAAAGGTTTTCTTTGTCTAGAGTCACAATTGTCTACACACAAACGAACACAAGTATCGTCGAAATAAGTGTGAACGTTTTTGATCTTCGTGATGTCCACAGGTAGCTGTCTACTTGTCTAAAAATTTTTACACCGAGTGTATGTGTTGTTTTATAATAAGTCGGACTTTTTTTTTTTTTTTCCTTTAATACTGTGTCCGATGGTGTACCCACTTTGGACTGTAATACGAGTCACTTTATTTAGTTTGTGTTTTCCTGTTTATGACATCCTAAGGTGAAGGTACCCCGGGGGTCTAATCAGTGTAAGTGCCTCTATCTTCCTACCGAAGGTGCCAGAGCCCACCCAGTTTCCTCGTGTTGATTGTCCGTCTCCCAGAGTCGAACCCTCCTGCTTTTCAAAGACCTCGACCACGACCCCTACCAGAGTGTCACTACACTCACACGAAGTTTCACGTGTGTGTTTTACCGATTATGTCACTCAAAATACAGTACATATAAAATGACATTAAAAAATTACAGAAAAGAGTTGCGTTCTCTGTTACCTAACAGAAGTGTGTTCTGTGACGACCACTAGTATTCGTGATTCTTCTCAAGACTCGAGTCTGTATGGAATTTGTGACGTTTGCAGAGGTTTGGTCAAATAACCACGATATTGCGAGGGTTTATTGAGGGATTCGGACATCTAATCTACATTCGTGCTGCGTTTGTGTCCAGACTCGTACCTCGGAAAGACGGGGTGTCTCTCGTGAGGAAAAGTTCAGGTCAGTCCAGCAGGTCTCTTCTTCGGGGTACAAGTCCGTGTCCCCCCCGAAGAGGAGTGGAGCCTTCACACGTGGCACCAGAGGCGACGGACACAGTCCTCTTATAACGTTTGTCTCGCTGAGGGTCCTACCTCTACTTTCCGTCTCCTTTACGGGCACCGGTCCAACACTCTCCAGTGTGTGTAGGGCCGGGGCCCTCCACCTCGTGTAAACGCAGGGACGTCACTGACGGACCCGAAGTAAAGACGGGGTCTGTATACGTCCTGGTAGACACTGTGAGTGTGTTCAGATCTTTGTGCATCCCCTTCTCAAACGAGGACTCCCAGTCGCGTCGAAAATGAGTGTTTTTCTTAAACTACCCGAAAAACAAGAGTTCATAGTACTGATGGAAACGTAAAGACTTTTGCATGTGTTTCGAGGGTCTTGTCGTTTGTCTCGGTAGTAGAAATGTTCTTCGTCTTTTACCTGTAGAGACACCAACAGCAGGAAAAAACTTTTCACTAAATAAAGACAAAACAGTCCTGTCCTTTCAGGAAGACAAATGACGGACACTCCGCCACTCCGTCTCGACTCGACGACACACAAAACGACGGAGCCGCGGTAGGACTCGCCGGTCCTCTAGTCTCCGCACCCCCCACCGCCGCATCCCCCTGGGGTCGGGGAGTACGCGAGTCTGGAACCTGTCGTCCCCGTCTCGGGCGCACTAGAAAGACAGGACTGGACGGGTACGGAGGGCACACGGGACTCTACTCTGGGATTCCTTAACTTGTTTTAAGGTCAGAAAACAAACTTAGCTGGTCGGGACGGGATGGGGGTCTGGGATTATTTCCCGTGGGTCCAGGACGAAGGGGAGGGGTGAGAAGATAGACGTGGACACAGTTGGGTAGGAGGTTCAAACAGGAGGTCCTGGGAGTTCAGGAGTCAAGTCAAGTCAGCGAGTCAGCACAGGCTGAGACGTTGGGGTACTTAGCGTCGTACGGTCCGGAGGGACAGGTAATGGTTGAGGACCTCAAGTAAGTCTGAGTCCAGGTAGCTCAGTCACTACGGTAGGTCGGTAGAGTAGGAGACAGCAGGGGAAGAGGACGGGGGTTAGGGAGGGTCGTAGTCTCAGAAAAGGTTACTCAGTTGAGAAGCGTACTNTTATTTCCCGTGGGTCCAGGACGAAGGGGAGGGGTGAGAAGATAGACGTGGACACAGTTGGGTAGGAGGGTCAAACAGGAGGTCCTGGGAGTTCAGGAGTCAAGTCAAGTCAGCGAGTCAGCACAGGCTGAGACGTTGGGGTACTTACCGTCGTACGGTCCGGAGGGACAGGTAATGGTTGAGGACCTCAAGTAAGTCTGAGTCCAGGTAGTTCAGTCACTACGGTAGGTCGGTAGAGTAGGAGACAGCAGGGGAAGAGGACGGGGGTTAGGGAGGGTCGTAGTCTCAGAAAAGGTTACTCAGTTGAGAAGCGTACTCCACCGGTTTCATGACCTCAAAGTCGAAATCGTAGTAAGGAAGGTTTCTTTAGTGTCCCGACCAGAGGAAGTCTTACCTAACCAACCTAGAGAAACGTCAGGTTCCCTAAGAGTTCTCAGAAGAGGTTGTGGTGCCAAGTTTTCGTAGTTAAGAAACCGCGAGTCGGAAGAAATGTAAGGTTGAGAGTGTGGGTATGTACTGGTGACCTTTTTGGTATCGGAACTGATCTGCCTGGAATCAGTCGTTTCATTACAGAGACGAAAACTTATACGATAGATCCAACCAGTATTGAAAAGAAGGTTTCTCATTCGCAGAAAATTAAAGTACCGACGTTAGTGGTAGTTCATGAGTCGAAGAGAATTGAGGGTCCAGTGACAGGTTTGACGCACGTGACGAGGTGGCCCCGAGTCTCGTCTCCCACCTCTGCACCAGGGCAGCCTTCCTCCCCTTCTCTGGACTTGACCGCCTACAAGTCGTGAACCTGCAGGTACGAGTCCTTTCGGGTCTCCGGGTACTCCTTTGGGTCGACTGGGGTCCCTACTTCTCCCTTGTCAAGATCTGAGTAGGTCCGACCGAGGTGTGCCGAGAGGAACGTCTTCCTCTTTCCTGACGAGTGGAGGAGTGTCGGCCCCTGTCGCGGCCTCCCTCGTCCGCTCACCACGGGGGTCCTGTCTCCGCCGTCACCCGACCGGTCCGGAACCTCGGGAAGTCAGTCTCTCCTGTCGCGACCCTTCCCTTACCGCGAGTGAGTGTCTAAGATTCTGTTTTTCAAGGAACCAAGAAAGCGTAAACTGGTAGGGACTTTGTCTCTCGACACAGGATGGTGACCGTTGTAGAGTCGTAGTACTGACTCGGAAATAAGATCACCTTCTTTCGTCTCCCTAGGGACGGAGAGTTTTGAAGTGAAATACACCGAAACGAAAATGGTTTCTGGACGGAAGCACGGGTAAATGGTAGCCGACACGAAACTCCAGTTACCTCGAGTCGCACACACGACCACTCCACTGACAAGTCACCGGTAGCACAACCTGGAGCTCAAAGGTCCTGTGTCACTGGTCGAGTCGGGCACCGGCGCGGGGGTCGGACCACCTACAGAACGGCCCGGGGACCGTCTACCCACCGTCCAGGAAGTGCCCCTCGTCTGTCAGGAGAGGCGAAGGTGGTCTCGAGTCTCAGGGACGCTGCCACGACGGACGTGATTCGTGAACGACTCACTTGCCGCAAGTTCGACCTACCTCTGGTAGATGGGGGCTGCCCGGACACGAGTAACTCTCTTTCCTTTCCTAATTTGTACGGAGTAAGAAGAGCTCCCTGTTCACGACCGTTCTCACATGTGCCGGACACACAAGAGAAGGAACCGGTTGTCGGTCGGGTCGGAGACCTTTCTCTCACGACGAAGGACTTTGGACGTGTGTACTAGAAAGGACAGCGGGAACACCGTTGTGAGACGGAGCCCCTGCAATGTGCCCTTAGTGAACTTTCGTCACAGTCACAAAAAAAGAAGAGGTCTCCCAACCACTATACTTCTGTTACTGTGTAGGCATATGAGGGCCGTTGACGTTCGGTGAATGTTTGTGCAAGGGTGTGTAGTTCACTTTACCTAGACCTTGTGCGTCTTTTCATTCAGACAGGGGTACACACCCGTGTACCCCGAGGACCAGACCCGCGGAGCCACACGTACGAGTCCCGTCCCCAGTCCGGTCCACGGGTCGTAGGGAAGTCGGAGACGGGACGACCGGGGGTCCCCCGGTACCTCCTTGTCTTTCCTCTTTCCTACATTATCCCACAGGACACAGACGGACAAGTGAGTCTTGACTGGACACTGTGAATCAGGGGTCAACGAAGAAAGTCGTTGAAAGACTCCTGAAGTGATTAGTATCTACGTGGAGACCAGTGAGATTCCTGGAAAGAGGCTCTTGTCCTTAGTACTGCACGTCTGGTCACAAAGAGTCTGACAGACGTCACTTTCTAACAAAAAAGGGGGAGTAGAGAACCCCTGGTTATGAGAACATTTAATGTTATATTTACAGTGTCGTTACTACTATTTAACGTCCTTTTCAAAGGTTCATGATTATTATTCTCGGTAAACCTCCGCCGTCGACACATGACATAATCTGATAAAGTATGTGCCCGGTGGACCTAAGTAGAAGTTTTGTTAGGGTGTCCCTAAAGGGACCACCGTGTCTCTTAGGTGGATGGTCACGTCCCCTGTACTCAAGTTAGGGAGTAGACTCTTCTGAGATGTACGGTACCCTGTTGTTCGGACACGTGGTGTTGATGACTCGGGTACGACGTTGATTCTACGTTCCGCCGGTCTATTTAATTAATTAGTTCCCCTTTTTTAGACAGGAGAATTTCTTTTGATGTCTGATGTATCTACGATAAAGTACAGCAAAACCCGTTCACTTGGAATTGCTTACCCCTCGGCTACTCCCAGTCCAGATACTAAACTCGAATCTGTAGGAGAGTCAATAGACTTCTTGTATGAATCGAGAAAAGACTAGTAGTGACGACTCCCATCCCTGCGACAGTCGACCCTTCCCCCCGAACGAGTGGGTGGAGACGAGTAAGGGTAGTGTCCACACCCCACACCTTCCCCTCAGCAGGTGGGGCTCCTCAGTCCCCTCCCTTTGTTCTTACTGTGCAATCCGTTTTCATTTTAATTTTACTCTCCCACTGTTTCTTCTTTTACATAGGCCATCTTCAGTTCTTCCTTTGTTCATCTTTCGTCAACTTTGTCCACTAGTCACTTTTTTTCAGGACAATTAGTTCTCGGACCGACGTCACCTCGGCTCGGAGTCTGCGACGATAGAGGGGTTTCGTGGGGTCCCGTCTCCGACGTAGTCCTCGACAGAGTCCCCCGGGTCCCGCCGGTGACGAGAAGACCGGGGAGAGTGAGACACGGGACCTGCGAGCCAGAGTCTCCTGGGGTCCGAGGGTCGCCTCCTCCTTCGGGGGGTGGAGGACGGGAATGTGTTCTACCGAGTCTACAGGAAGACTGTTTACAGGTCAGTCGATCCCGTGGATCATCCAAAATAAATTGTGTGACTGTGTGGCTCGACCATAGGTCGGAACTACCCTAGACTTGAGTAAGGAGGCAACACCTTCCGACAGGAGTGGAGAGGTGTCCGTGTCAGGGCCGTGGAAAGTGACGCAGGAAGGAAAGTGACACAGGAAGGACGGGGGGGTTGGACTGGGACGTCCCGAAGTTCGTCGCCCTTGGTGGGGGAAGATCCTGAGGTCCGTGAACACTACCTAACTTCGTTTTAGGCAAAAGAAAGGAACCACCGAGTCTGCCATTTCTTAGACGGACGTTACGTCTTCTGTGTCCTCTGTGTCCAAGTTAGGGACCCAATTCTAGGGGACCTCCTACCGTACCGTTGGGTGAGGTCATAAGAAAAAAAAAGTTAAATAAAAAAATAACTTCCTATTAACGAAATGTCTTAAAACAACAAAAGACAGTTTGGAGTTGTACTTAGTCGGTATCCATATGTATATAGACGAGGGAAAACTTGGAGGAGGGGGTAGAGGGAGGGGTAGGGTGGAGAGATCCAACTATGTCTCAGGGACAAACTCAAAGGACTCAGTATTGTCGTTTAAGGACAACGGATAGATAAAATACCAAGGTTCAACCTTTTCCTCATACAGTTCCGACATATAACAGTGGGACGAATATATTGAATATACGTCTCCTGTAGTACTCTTTGCGACCCGACCTCCTTCGTGTTCGACCTTGGTTCTAACGGCCCTCTTTATAGTTATTGGAGTCTATACGTCTACTGTGGTGGGAATACCGTCTTTCACTTCTTCTTGATTTCTCGGAGAACTACTTTCACTTTTTCCTCTCACTTTTTCAACCGAATTTCGAGTTGTAAGTCTTTTGTTTCTAGTACCGTAGACCAGGGTAGTGAAGTACCGTTTATCTACCTCTTTGTCACCTTTATCACCGACTGAATTAATAAGACCCGAGGTTTTAGTGACGTCTACCACTAACGTCGGTACTTTAATTTTCTGCGAATGAGGAACCTTCCTTTCAATACTGGTTGGATTTGTCGTATAATTTTTCGTCTCTGTAATGAAACAGTTGTTTCTAGACAGATCAGTTCCGATACCAAAAAGGTCACCAGTACATACCTACACTCTCAACCTGCTATTTCTTTCGACTTGTGTCTTCTTAACTACGAAAACTTGACACCACAACCTCTTCTGAGAACTCTCACGGAACCTGACGTTCCTCTAGGTTGGTCAGGTAGGATTTCCTCTAGTCAGTACCCACAAGTAACCTTCCTGACTACAACTTCGACTTTGAGGTTATAAAACCGGTGGACTACACTTCTCGACCGAGTAAACTTTTCTGGGACTGGGATCCTTTCTAACTCACGTCCTCCTCTTCTCCTACTGTCTCCTACTCTACCAACCTACCGTAGTGACTGAGTTACCTGTACCCGAACCCACTTGAGGCCCACAACCACTACCTGTCCCTCCGGACCGCACGACGCCAAGGACCCCAGCGTTTCTCAGTCTGTGCTGACTCGCTGACTTGACTTGACTTGACTTACATTCAAAGGTACAATGAGAAAGGTATGTAGAGTGGCAGAGGAGGGGAGAGGGGTACAGGCATTCAGATAAAAGATACGGACAAAGAGGTATCGACGGGTCATTTATTTAAGAAGTCTTGGTAAAAAGAACTAAGGTATATGTACATAATCTTATGGTATAAATAGAAAGAGTAAGACTGAGTGAAGTAAGACATATTATCCAAGTAGGTGGAGTAGTCTTGACTGAGTTTATGCAAAGAAAAATACCGACTCATTATAAGGTAACACATATACATGGTGTTGAAGAAATAGATAAGTAGACAGCTACCCATAGATCCAACTAAGGTACAAGACTTATTACGACGTTACTTGTTACTCTATGTACACAGAAAAAGTTGGGACCAAAGGAGTCCCATATACGGATCCTCACCCTAACGACCCAGTATACCACCAAAATAACGATTAAAAATTTCTTTAGAGGTATGGTAGAAGACATCACCGATATAGTCAAATGTAAGGGTGGTTGTCACGTTCTCGTAAATGAAAAGAGGTGTGGGAGAGGTCGTAAATTACAAAAATCTGAAAAACTACTACCGGTAAGACTGACTACACTCCACTATAGAGTAACACTAAAACTAAACATAAAGAGATTATTACTCGTTACGACTCGTAGAAAAGTACACAAACAATCGGTAGACATACAGAAGAAACCTCTCTACAGACAAATCCAGAAAAAGGGTGAAAAACTAACCCAACAAACAAAAGGATCATAACGATCCTTTATAATCATAACGATCATAAAGGATCATACTCGACGAACATATAAAACCTTTAATTAGGAAACAGTCAACAAAGTAAACGATAATAAAAGAGGGTAAGACTCCCAACAGAAAAGTGGAACGAATATCAAAGGAAACGATACGTTTTCGAAAATTCAAATTAGTCCAAAGTGAAATGAAAACAAAAATAAAGATAATGAGATCCTCCACCCAGTGTCTCCTAGAACGAAACTAAATACAGTAGTTCACAAGACGGATACAAAAGGAAATTCTCAAAATATCAAAGACCAGAATGTAGATCCAGAAGTTAGGTAAAACTCAAATAGAAACATATACCACAATCCTCCATAAGAGTAAAGTAAGAAAATGTACATCGACAGGTCAAAGGGTCGTGGTAAATGACTTCTCCGACAGAAACGAGGTAACATATAAGAACGAAGGAAACAGTTTTTATTCCATGGGTATCCACGTACCCAAATAGAGACCTGAGAGATAGAACAAGGTAACCAGTTATAAAGACAAAAACACGGCCCTGGTATGACAGAACCACTGACATCGAAATATCATATTAGACTTCAGTCCTTCGAACTAAGGAGGTCGAGGTGAGAAAAAAGAGTTCTGACGAAACCGATAAGTCCCAGAAAACACGAAAGTATACTTAACACTTGAAAAAACAAGATCAAGACACTTTTTACGGTAACCATTAAACTATCCCTAGTGTAACTTAGACATGTAACGTAAACCATTATATCAGTAAAAACGTTATAACTAAGAAGGATGCGTCTCTGTAATGAAACGGCTGATTCCAGGCAGATCAGTTCCGATACCAAAAAGGACACCAGTACATACCTACACTCTCAACCTGACACTTCTTCCGACTCGTGGCTTCTTAACTACGAAAACTTGACACCACAACCTCTTCTGAGAACTCTCAGGGAACCTGACGTTCTTCTAGGTTGGTCAGGTAAGACTTCCTCTGGTCGGGACACTAAAGAAACCTTCCTTACTACGATTTCGACTTTGAGGTCATGAAACCGGTGGAGTACGCTTCTCAACTGAGTAACCTTTTCTGAGACTACGACCTTTCCTAACCCCCGTCCTCCTCTTCCCCTGCTGTCTCCTACTCTACCGACCTACCGTAGTGCCTGAGCTACCTGCACTCAGACTCACTTGAGGCCCTCAACCACTAACTGTCCCTCCGGACCACACGACGTTAAGTACCCCAACGTTTCTCAGCCTGTGCTGACTCACTGACTTGACTTGGGTCTTTGTACCTTATAGAGAGGTAGACAAACAGTAGAAACTAAAGAAAGTAGTCACAGAATATTAAAAGATACATGTTAAAAAAACAGAACAAGTCAAGTCGAGTCAAGTCAAGTCAGCGAGTCAGCACAGGCTGAGAAACGCTGGGGTACTTAGCGTCGTGTGGTCCGGAGGGACAAGTAGTGGTTGAGGGCCTCAAGTGAGTCTGAGTGCAGGTAACTCAGGCACTACGGTAGGTCGGTAGAGTAGGAGACAGCAGGGGAAGAGGAGGACGGGGGTTAGGGAGGGTCGTAGTCAGAAAAGGTTACTCAGTTGAGAAGCGTACTCCACCGGTTTCATGACCTCAAAGTCGAAATCGTAGTAAGGAAGGTTTCTTTAGTGTCCCGACCAGAGGAAGTCTTACCTGACCAACCTAGAGGAACGTCAGGTTCCCTGAGAGTTCTCAGAAGAGGTTGTGGTGTCAAGTTTTCGTAGTTAAGAAGCCACGAGTCGGAAGAAGTGTCAGGTTGAGAGTGTAGGTATGTACTGGTGTCCTTTTTGGTATCGGAACTGATCTGCCTGGAATCAGCCGTTTCATTACAGAGACGAAAACTTATACGACAGATCCAACCAGTATTGAAAAGAAGGTTCCTCATTCACAGAAAATTAAAGTACCGACGTTAGTTGTAGACGTCACTAAAACCTCAGGGGGTTTTTATTTCACACTGTGACAAAGGTGACAAAGGGGTAGATAAAGGGTACTTCACTACCCTGACCTACGGTACTAGAAAAAAAAGACTTACAACTCGAAATTCGGTTGAAAAAGTGAGAGGAGAAAGTGAAAGTAGTTCTCCGAAAAATCAAGGAGAAGTGAAAGACGGTATTCCCACCACAGTAGACGTGTAGACTCCAATGACTATAAAAAGGGCCGTTAGAACTAGGGTCGAACACAAAGAAGGTCAGGTCGCAAAGAGTACTACATGAGACGTATTTTCAATTTATTCGTCCCACTGTTATATATCGGAACTGCATGAGAAAAAGGATGAACCTTGGTCAGACCACAAGGTACAGGTCAACATTGGCAACGAAGGACTAGACGTATGTCTAAAGAGTTCTTCCTTTCAGATGAGGATCTATAAATTAAGAAAAACAACGTTACCACTTACCCTAACTAAGGAATTAAAGAGAAAGACTAAAAAGTAACAATCATATATCTTTACGTTCACTAAAAACACATAACTGAAACATAGGACGTTGAAACGTTTTAAGTGACCAATCGAGATCATTAAAAGACTATGATAGAAATCCCAAAAGACACATTTTATAGTACAGTAGACGTTTGTCATTTTCGAAATGAAGAAGGACCTAAGGAAAATAAAAAAAAGAAGAGACTAACGACATCGATCCTGAAGGTCTTGATATATCTTATTATCACTATTCTCACTTGTGGGAACAGAACGAGGACTAGAATCTCCCTTACGAAAATCAAAGAGTGGTAACTCTTATTACAAACCATAACCAAATAGTATATACCGGAAATGATACAACTCCATCCAAGGAAGATACGGGTAAAAATCTTCTCAAAATTAGTATTTACCCACGACTTAAAACAGTTTCCGAAAAAGACGTAGATAACTCTAATAGTATACCGAAAATAGAAAGTTAAACAATTATACCATATAGTGTAACTAACTAAACGTATATAACTTCTTAGGAACGTAAGGACCTTATTTGGGTTGAATTAGTACCATATACTCGAAAAACTACACAACGACTTAAGACAAACGATTTTAAAACAACTCCTAAAAACGTAGATACAAGTAGTCACTATGACTGGACATCAAAAGGAAAAAACACAACAGAAACAGACCAAAACTATAGTCCCACTACCACCGGAGTATCTTACACAAACCTTCACAAGGAAGGAGACGTTAAAAAACTTTCTCAAAATTCTTCTATCCGCAATCGAGAAGAGATTTACAAACTATTTTAAGAGGACACTTCGGTAGACCAGGACCCGAAAACAAAAAACCCTCTAAAAACTAGTATCGAAACTAAAGTCACGAGCATTAACCCAACAAGTATTAAAGATAAAGAAGGACCAAGTCAGAACCTACTAACTCGAAAAGATTCTTAGATAAAGAAGGTCCAATAGGTAAAATAACGGTAAATCAACAAGTATTATCTGAGAATATTAGGAAACATAAAGACGTAACAGACAACATTGGAGAGGATAAAGTAAAGATCAAAACAACTAATCTTTTTTTAATCATCTTCCTTTCTTTAGTATTTCTAGACTCGTCTTTATTTACTTTTTCTTTACTTTCTTTGTTATCATTTCTAATTATTTTGATTTTCGACCAAGAAACTCTTCTATTTGTTTTAACTATTCGGAAATCGGTCTGAGTAGTTCTATTTTTATCTCTTCTTAGTTTAGTGAGGTTATAAGAACGGACCTCTTGGGGTACCTGTCTCCTCGGACCGTCCGATGTCAGGAATCCCAGAGTTTCTCAACCTGTGTTGACTTCACTGAAATCATGTGTACATGACAGAAACAACAAGTCAATGATTCAGCACAGGTTGAGAAACGATGGGGTACATGACATCGTGTGGTTCGAACGGACAGGAAGTGATAGAGGGTCTCAAACAAGTTTGAGTACAGGTAACTCAGTTACTACGGTAGGTTGGTAGAATAGGAGACAGTAGGGGGAGAGGAGGACGGGAGTTAGAAAGGGTCGTAGTCCCAGAAAAGGTTACTCAGTCGAGAAGGGTAGTACACCGGTTTCATAACCTCAAAGTCGAAGTCGTAGTCAAGAAGGTTACTTATAAGTCCTGACTAAAGGAAATCCTATCTGACCACACTAAAGGTACGTCAGGTTCATTGAGAGTTCTCAGAAGAGGTTGTGGTGTCAAGTTTTCGTAGTTAAGAAGACACGAGTCGAAAGAAATATCAGGTTGAGAGTATAGGTATGTACTGATGACCTTTTTGGTATCGAAACTGATCTACCTGGAAACAACCGTTTCACTACAGAGACGAAAAATTATACGACAGATCCAAACAGTATTGAAAGGAAGGTTCCTCGTTCGTAGAAAATTAAAGTACCGTGACAGAATCAAAGGGGTCAAGAGTTTGTCTGTTGTATTGTAGAGGGGTCCGCTACTGTCCCCTAATTCGAAGACGTCTGTCACTCTCTACATGCACGAACTCCTGGGGTCTTTATGGTCGGGTCGTAGTGTTGGGCACCGGACTGGGAAGGGACCACAATGTTCTGAAAGGAATAAGTATTTGTTGCTTCAAGAAAAGGAGTAGCCGGAGTGTTCCGAACACCAAAATATGTTTTTCATAATAATTATCTAAGTATCAGGTTTCACAATCGACGACTCGACAAATGGTCGCCACCATTTCCAGGGGAGGGACGTTGAGTCGAAGAAAGAGGTATTGTGCCCCTTCACGGGGACAGGAGTGTGAACACGTCACTCCGAGTTCAGACTAGTTCGTCGAACTTTTGATTTTTGGTGGCTCGTCGATACCCGTCGACGTAACAATAACAGTCTCCCTTCTGGTAAAAGTTGGTTTTGTTAGAAATAAAGACTTCTCGTACTTTGCGGTCCTTCTCCGGACACGAGACTCCACTATTGGGTCGTTCGTCCCGGAGGGTATGTGAACAAAATAGTCGACACAAGATGAACGAAATCTTTAGTGTGAGAAGTTGAACTCCTCTACCTTAAGTCGACGGCCTTATTGGAGGGACAATTGGGGAGACAAGTGTAAAGAAAATCCCAGCATGTCATTCACACTCCCGAAAAAAGTGAAAAAATAACACCATTTTATGTACATTGTATTTTACACGGTAACATTTGTAAAGATTCACACGTCACTTTACCAAAATTATGTAAGTTTTACAACACGTTAATGGTGGTGGTAGACAGGGGTCTTAAGACAGGTAGAACGTTTTAACTTCGAGACGGGGGGTAAATTCGTGGTCGAGGGGTGGAGGGAGGGACGGGGGTGGGTAGGATGAAAGACAGAGGAACTTAGACTGATTAGATCCCCGGAGAAATTACTCCTTAGTGAGTCATAAACAGAAAAACACTGACCGAATAAAGTGAATCCTATTACAAGAGTTTTAAGTAGGTACACATAGGTGGGACGTAGTCTTGAAGGAGGGAAAACTTAAGACTCAATACGAGGTGACATACGTACCCGGTGGAAAACTTAAGACTTAATACTGGCGTAAAACGATTAGGTAAGTAGACAGTTACCTGTGATCCAAGGGAGACGGAATTTCGGTGGCACTGATTGTGACGACACTTGTGGTCCCATGTCTGTAGAGAAACTCTGGAACGAAAGTTAAAAAAACCATTAAGGGTTTTCACTCTAACGATTTAGTATACCATTCAGATAAAAATTTTTTTAAAAATTCTTGAAGGTATGACAAATGGTACCGAAGGGACCAAGAAAGTCACCATTTCTTAGGTGGACGGTTACGTCCTCTGTGTCGAAGCTAGGGACACAACCCTTCTAGGGGACCTCCTCCTGCACCGGTGGGCGAGGTCATAAGAATGGACCTCTTAGGGTACCTGTCTTCTCGGCCCGCCCGATGCCAGGTACTCCAGTGTCTCAGTCTGTGGTGAATCGCTGTTTTGTTGTTGTCGTTCAGTCTTATCCGACGTTTAAGGAGGTCACCCGTCCTATCCCGGGTCTCGAGTCGCGTTCTTTAAGAAACTCACCTCTTTCGCCCCTAGAAGTGTAGAAAAGGTCGTGAGTAGGTACGGGAACTTACTCGTCTACAAAATATTTTTATCATCAACGTAATTAAAAGTTTTCATATCATCTTCTATACATGTGGAGTGTTCATTGATTTTCTGGTACGTAGTGGATAATCATATTCGTATATTACTTAAAATTTGATTTTCCTTTTTTGGTTCATTGTTGAAAAAGACTTGGAATTTAGACCGATAAATTTCTTTTCGTGGTAATTTAAGATGACAGGTGCTAATGTCGTCCCAATGACACAAATGAGACCCGCTAACAGAAGTCCTCACTCATTCACTCACTCACTTCAGCGAGTCACCACAGGCTGAGAAACGCTGGGGTACCTGACATCGGATGTTCCGAGAAGACAGGTACTTTAAAAGGTCCGTTCTCATGACCTCACCCAACGGTAAAGGTGAGGTCCCCTAGAAGGGCTGGGCCCGTAGCTTGGTCCCAGAGCGCATAACGTCCGTCTGCGAAATTGGAGACTCGGTGGTCCCTTCCCATAGATATAACTTGTTTATAAACAACTTGAAGAGAAGCATATATTTCGCGTCTACGTGGGTCTAAGTTGTGTCCGGGACTTCCAATCAAGGCCGAAACTGGCGGTCTCCCGTCGTCTCCGCTCGCGTAGAAGCGCCAGAGGCTCTCTCTTGTCTCACCCGCTGCGGAAGCGCCCTGGTGCTCGCCCCCAGAGGCCCGACAGAAGTGACGTGCAAAGAAAGTCTATATGTATAATTATCGTACACCTTTACTCCAGATAGTCAACTCCTAAGTCGAGATTCGTCCAACCGTATACACATACATAAACATGTATATACATAAAAGGGGACTTTAATAGGATTTGTGTTAGAGAGAACTTTGGTTTAACCGTCAGAAATGTAGATTTTGACTTTGGTATGCTAATCGTAGAATCAAGAGATGGATCTATTATATTCACATTTCTTTGGTGACAAAGGATTAAAACCATCAGAAATGTGTTACAGTGACTTTAAAAAATAACATTATTTTGGATGTATTATATTTTAAATGGTAAAATCGGTGAAATTAGAAAGTCGAGAGACACAATCTTGACGAGACGTTGGTGGTCGCATTGAAGTAGAAGAGTTTGACTTTGACAAGGGTGATTTGTGATTGAGGGTAGGTCGGGACGGGGACGTGGGTGGTGGGATGAAAGACTGCTGAAATCTATAAAGTATCCACCTTAATATGACATAAAACACTGACAACTGAAGTGAATTATAGTAGTAGTTCAGGAGTTCTCAGTAGACACACCGTCGGACACAGTCTTAGAGGAGGGGAAAAACCCCACCTATAAAGTAAGATGTATCTTCGTGTAAAAAATTCGGTAAGTACCTCAACAGGGGTGTAAAACCGCTAACACTTAGTCCAACAATACTGTTCCACACGTTCATTAACTCACTGTGTTGTAGTAAAATTTAGACGTAAAAATTACTTTTCGAAATTTAGTAACGTTACAACATAAATGTGCAAAATCGGAACCTTATGGTTATTCGCAAGACGTTTCTCTGATATTTATAATTCTGTAAAATCAAGAAGATACTAGTTCTTTTTTATTTTGATAAAAACATGAAGAGTCTCTCTTAATTTTTCACTCTTTTGTAGATTTCTGGATAAACACACACACACACACACACACACACAACCAATGAGTTAGTACAGACTGACAAACACTGGGGTACCTAACAATGGACGGTCCGAGGAGACAGGAACCCTAAGAGGTCCGTTCTTATGACCTCACCCAACGGTACGGGAGGACGTCCCCTAGAAAGACCGGGTCCCTACCTTGAGACCAGAATACGTAACGTCCGTCTAAGAAATGACATACTCGGTGGTCCCTTCCGAAGATATCATTATAAAGAGTTAAATTTTTGTTTTGGTTTTTTTTGGGATTGTTGGTTTTTTTGGATCTAGGTCCATTGGTGGTGGATGATTTATGTGTGTGTGTGTGTGTGTGTGTGTGTGTGTGTGTGTGTGCAGGCTCAAGATGTTCCCTTCCACAAAATCTGTTCGGAAATCGTCGAGTCGAAAGAAAGGGGGACCCAATGGGAGTTCAAGTCTAGGGTGGGCTTGTCCATTTGAGACGCCCCTCGCGTCGAACGATCAGTCTAGACTCGCGATTAGTTCGTTGGAACCTTCGTTGGTCTCTGAGCCAACAAGAATTTTTTTTTTTTTTGTTATCCTTAGGGTCACGGGACCTGACTTAATTCACACAGACTGCGCTCGGTCCGAGCGACGCGATAAATATCGGGGGCCGGGCTGTGGTGATGGGGGGGGCGCTGTCGCACCCGGCGACGCTAGTCCGTTGTGCGTGAGCCGCACCTAGGACGTGGGGCGTAAGTGCAGGATGTGGGCGTGGGGATGACGGGATTCGCTCGCCGGCCCTCCACGCCCCACCCCCCACGCCCTGCACCTCGGTGTCGAACCGGCCCCTCTTCGCCCGCCTACGCCCACACCTTACGCCCTCAATCCGCACACTTGATCACCGACCTTCGTCCTACGCCCACATCCTACGCCACGGTCTCGCCCTACACACTACACCCGCCCCGGCCCGCCCCGCCCCGCGCCCCGGGACCTCGGCACATCCTACCCCCCACGCTCACACCCAACACCCCCACACCCGCCCCCTACCCCGCCCCGCGCCCCGCCCCGCGCCCCGGGCCCGCGCCCCGCGTCGCGTCCCGCGACCCTACCGCGGCCCCGCCCCTCGGGCCCAACGGCCCGCGTGCGCAGCTCGAATCGCGTGCCTCTGGCCCACAGGTCGTCTCGCCGGGCTCGGGACGGGCGCCCTCCTCGCTGGCCCAGCCGCGCCGCCCATTCGCGCCCGACGCCCGATGGGGAGCCCCAGGCCCGTTCAAACCCTCATCGCCCGGACAGCCGCGCCGAACCCGTGAGGGACCCCTTGAGACCTCGAACCGCGCCGCTACCGAAAAAGCCCCACACCTCCCACCGGCCGCTACCGAAGTCTGGAAAGGGACCCGACGCGGGGACACCCCGCGGCCTGGACGCGACTCTGGGACACCCGCGGCCGTGAGGGCGCCCCGCGCGCGGCGAGAAGGGGTTCCAGAACCGAGCGGACGCGAGGAAATTCTTTGAGAGAGTTTCAAAAAAATTTCTGACTGACCGAGACTCGCGGAGCCGGAGCAAAGAACGGCGCACACGCGCACCGCCGCCCAAAGTCGTCTTTAACGCCTCTTACCCGACCAGGGCGCAGACGCGAGAAGCCCGGCGCGAGACCCCGACGCCCGCGACCGTGCACGAGCAACAGGCCGGCCCACTCTGAGAAGGTAGGGCCACCCGTCTGGGGAGCCAGGTCTCGTCGACGCTGTGCCTGAAGTCGCTGGTCCCGTCAGGCGGTCCCAAACGAATTCGTTCCAAAGCGGGTTTACACGGTAAATTATTACAAGTATACGTTTGTCGTCCCCTCACCTACCACGAAACCAAAAATTAGTGCGTTCTTAAGTTTTACTACCCAATACTGTACACGAAGTGAAGCGACCGTCCGGGAGGCACACGACCTTTTACATAACGTTCAGTCTGTAATTTTCTAATCTCACCTTTTGCCTGAATAAGGGGCTTCCAGTCACATAAGTTTCATTTGGAGTCGATTAGACCGCGACTAAGGTGACCAAGTCGTCAAACCAAGAACGGCTCTATTCGTAGACAACTCCCGTCACGTGCACAAAACATCACTTTTCATTAAGTGTCTTTGAAATGTTGACATTGTCTAATCTGTTACGACAAGCACAGTTGGTCGTTTACGAATTGACCGAATTTCGACGGAATATTATTACCGCACATTGTCTTAAAGTAACAACCGGTTGCTCTTTCTCTTAAAACTTTATTAAAGAAACTTACAAGAATGTAAAACACAAGTAAAAGAATTGATTCCATTGAAAATGGGACGTGTAAACTTTGAAATTATATTAATGTCAGTGTCGGTAAAATGTGTCAGAGTGTGCTCAGTTCTTAAATTTAGATTAAACGGAGAGTGAACAATGGTAATGAACTTGTGTGTGGATTGTGTCCTATTTATCCTGTATGTACAGAAATCCTAAAATGGAGTCATGTCGTGTATTTATATAGTTCTTCGTGTATCAGAAACATTACATGATTTTATAAGGGTCTTGTAAGATCTGTCACACTTTCGGAAACTCCAACGGGTCCCAGACATACCCTTTTTCAAGTCGGTTTGAGTCAACGATAGGACTACATGGGGGAGAAAGAGGGACACGACACAGTCCAGAGGGGTGGGAGGTTCCGGTACGGGTCTCGACACATTGCGCACACCACGATGGAAAACTCGTCAAACTGTTCGGACGAAGAGGACGACATACTCTCCCACCTGACCCAGACCTAATAAAACCAGTGAGGTACACATCGTGTCAGGGTGTGTACATTATTCGTAAACTATTTGTGAATGATTGAATTCCCCGAAGGGACCACCGAGTCTGCCATTTCGCAGACAGACGTTACGCCCTCTGGGTCCAAGATAAGGACCCAGTCCTTCTAGGGGACCTCTTCCTTTACCGTTAGGTGAGGTCGTGAGGGCGGACCTTTTAGGGTACCTACCTCCTCGGACTATCCGATGTCAGGTACCCCAGTGTTTCTCAGCCTGTGTCGACTCGTCGAAGGGAAGTGAATGATTGAATTTCTCACGTTTTTTAGGTTATGTACACCGGGATTTATCGTATGTGTACAGAGATTTTTGTGAATACAAAAACGTTAAAGTTACATTAAGAATTTTCGTTATTTATCGGTATCTAAAAGTACAATGAAAAGTAAGGATGTTACCACTTTTTAAATAGAGTTCTCTATCTAATCATGATACGACGAACGAAAACCCCTTAGAGACACAGAAGTTTTCACACTGTGCTTACCAAGTACATTCCAAAGACGTAAGAATATAAAAGAAATTAAACTTCAAACACCGAACGAAATTCAATGGACAATTGTCTGATAACTATTTACTACGAATTACATTTTTAGTGAACTAAAAAAAGTAAGTCTAGTGTACTAATCGAGGACTTACGAGTAGACAAGCACTTTGAGGTAAAGGAGAATCGAAATTTTACTTAGAAAATAAGATCTTGTCTCTTCTCTCAAGACGAAACATGATTATCTTTATCTAAGTTTATTCTTTTAAGTTTATTCTTTAACTAGGTTTATTCTTTTAAGTCTAAGATAAATATGATATCTTTAATAATAAAGACGTCTTGTATCTTTTGTAAAAGTGTCTACATTAAATACAGACATTATATTTACCTTGTTATTTTACGGTATTAATATTCCGACACTCCAAAACAAGTGATTCGTTCTCATTTCTATTATGGACTTAAACTAAATTTTACTGTTAAGGTTAAATATACTACTCCATCGAACAACAACAATCGTTAGTTTTTATAAACTGTTAAAATCTGTAAGACCTGACCTTCTTTTCTCGTTTCGGATTTTGTATGAGATTGGGTACAAAGATGTGCAAAGAAAATTTCACACCATCTTTGTCGAGTTTTCCGTGGACAACAGTAGACCTGGTACACGGACCACGAATTAGGGTACTCCAGTGTACCTGTCCCTGGGTCTCGTCTTTCAGTCCTCAAGAACACGGTTGAAGTCGGGACGTACGACACGTTGCAGTCCCTTTAGTGTCTTGGAGAGACCCGTAGGTAAAAGACTAGACATTTCACTTTTACTGTCATCCCGGTGAAGATTCCAGGAAGGTCGAGATTCTACGACATTAAGGTACAAGGAAAGTACCTAATACTTATTCTAAGGACTTTCCACAGTGACCCTAAATGTATCCCTTTAATGGAAAATTGACGTAAGACCACATGACAACTCTGTAGGACTGGAACACAAAGTCCGTACTACTCGACGAGTCTCGTGTCCTTCGACAGTGTGGGATATCAAAAGAACTAACAATAAATGAGAACCGGGTTTGGTCGGAAGTCTTCTAACACACGACAGTACTCCCTCTGTTGAAATAAAAAAGTGATAAGTCAATAATTTTGGAACTCCCGATTACACCTTCATATAATTTTCATTGTGTAGTGATTTTACAGATTTATTTTGCAAACTCACTCACTTTTAATGATTACCACAAGAATCCAGAAAACGTCTCAAGTAAGATCTTTACACGTTGCACCAAATTATTTCCCGCCCTCCTCGACTGTTCCGTCACCCATCCCCTGACAAACTTCCCGAACCTCTCCCCCCGGTCGCACCGTACTTATCGGAACCTTCTGTCAGTACAAAGATTAAAGTAACGTCTGATAGATGTAAAAGACAGTTGACTTGACTTCGTGCTGGTCGACCATTGAAAGATCGAATTATAATCTTAAGATTAACACCTTGACACTACACTATGAGGATAGACCTCCCTTATAAATAAAATAAGTTCATAAAATTCTTTTTTTTATGACACCGATTGTAGAATTCACATGAAAATTAAAACGGTAAGGACTTATATGTTCGAACTTCTGTAAACAAGAAACTGTATCACCAAATTTAACGAAAACTGAATTTTAATCGAGAGTGATTCAAACATACAATATCTTCCAGTTTTTGTTTCTGACCACTTAGGAAGGGAACCTGATTTTTAGTTTCACAGTGGGTATAAATGGAAGTGGTTTATTTCTAAATCCTCGTATACTAAAAAACGTATAAGTATTCATTAATTTAAGGTACTTTCTCTTCTATACTCTTATTATTATGTACCTACCGTCCTTGATAATATTTACAAAAGTGTGTAAGAATTACTTATTTATTCTATTACTTTAATTTTATACTTAAATTTTGTCAAAGTACAAAGACCTCTAAAGAAGAAACTGTCATTTTATATGTTAGGATCTTTACGAAATCTTAATGATTATTTCTTCGACCTTTCAATCACAAAATATTAAGGTGATTTAGTCAGTCAAGACTCACTGTCACTATAAAGGACGGTCTCTAAGTATAATAACTTTTCAATTTAAAGGTAAATTTTAATCCTTCCCTTTGGGAACCTATATTATTCTTTATTAAAATGTGATTCCAGTTCCTATGAGAATTTAACGTATACACAGTAAATGTTTCGGTAGTCATTTGTGATTTTAGAAGTAATAGATAAATTTTCTAGGAATCCTCAAAAACCATCTACATAAGATACGTAACACTTATATCATACGTACTATTCTGTAACCTTTTTTTATTGTGAGAGTAAGAAAAAGTTCGTATAGTTTTAGCTAAGAAATAATTTTCCTTGTAAAGATCGTACTGATTATGAAATTGTCGGAGTTTGTTATAAACCCTTGGTTTGTTTTCTTAGATTGATGTCTATAGTACCTCAGAAACGTAGTATTTTTTTATGGTACTTATTAGAATACTGTTGTTTAAACTTTGAACCTACTTTACCTTTTAAGAGATTTTCTGTATTTACTAGTTTTTACTGAAATCGTTTGGATGAAGACAATTATTGTCAATTACTCTAACTTAAACACTAGATCAGGAGGGTTGGTGAGTTTTATTTGTTTTTCTGAAATCCGGGTTCGTTCTCGAAAGTACCCTGTAAGAAAAAAAAAAAAAAAAAAAATCCATTCTTCATCTAAATAAGTCTAAGTCTCTCTTCGTGTGAGGTCTCTGTCTCATACCCGGTAGTGTCTCCCGTTCACGTCGGATAACTTGTAAAATATGTCGAAAAATGTGTCTCTTAAAACTTTATTGAAAGAAAAGTTTGAGGTTACTGTCATGTTTTTTGTTATTCTAGTCAGAGTTCATACTTGTTTTTGTATTAGATTTTATTTCAACATCGGTCAAATTAAACTAACATATAATTTTTATTTCAGTACTGGGTTTTCTACGAAGTGGTAGATTTTCAGTGGTAGTCAACACCTTCACTCTTTATCTAAATTCCCTGATCTAGACTATCTCACGGACTATTTGATACCTACCTCCAAGCACTGTAACATGTCCTCTGTCCCTAGTTCTGGTAGGGGTACCTTTTCTTTACCTTTTTTCGTTTTACCGACAGAACCCTCCGGAATGTTTATCGACACTTTTTCAGTGGTGTCTAAGTCTCTTTTTTCATGAGGTGGTTTAGGTTATAAGTAAGTACTAAATCTTTTGTTTCGTCTGTTTCTGACTTCCTTTTAAAGAGGTGGACTATGTTCAACTTTGTAGTGTGAGTTACTATTTTGAAGTCTTCGTAGTAAAAGTCTGACTTTGGTCCCTTTTACAGTGGTAAGGTGTAACATGGTCTTCAGGTTCGGTTACATTCTTCTGTTCCCCTTTTTTTTTGGTCCCTAAGTTTAATCTTCTCCTTCTCTGTGTAGAGAGGAATTCTCCTATCCTAGGACGTAGAAAGTGTCTTTTAGGTTTCCTTAGAGGACTGACCAGGTAGATCCTCCCCGAAAGACGGTCCAACGACTTATGTTCTAGCTATATGTCTTTATTCCAAGGACGACGACGACGATTCAACGAAGTCAACACAGGCTGAGACACGTTGGGGTATCTACCGTCAGGTGGTCCGAGGAGGCAGGGACCCTAAAAGGTCCGTTCTCATGACCTCACCCAACGGTAACGGAAGAGCCTTATTCCAAGGATCCATGGTTATTGTTGATGAGTCTTTAATATTACTTTTGTTGATAAATCTTACTTCTTAATCTTGTTGATGTTTCAATAGAGCCTTATTCAGAATTGTTTTCACACATTCTGGACAACCCTGTCGTAGGATTGCCGTATTTCTACGGGAAGTAGATACCTCGTCATCACGAGTCGTCACCCTCGTGATCTAACATTTCTCCATTTAAACTAAGTAGACACTTAAGGTACGTTAATCTTAGTTTTGACACAGAGTCTAAAAACACCTTGAACTGTTCAAGACGGATTTGAAGTATACCTTCTTTATTTTTATTTAACAACACTGTTTATACTTCTTACTTCGACCTCCTGAACAGGAAACTCCACACTTCACACAGACGTCGATGACGGCGACCCACAGGACGGAGAACGACACCAGTCAGGGAAAGAAGACCTCTTGTTCATAGGACAATCAGTCACACTTTGAAACCTCCCAGCCGAAAAAGGGAGAAAGTACGAACAGAAACACCAACTAGAAAAGGTACGTCCGAGAATGTCCGGACCGAAGGTAGAACGAGAACCCTAAGGTTTCGATGCACAAACCCAGTAGAGGTTTCTCGTCTTTTTCTTAATTAGAAAACAATTCTTTGAATAAAAGTCAATATAAAGGAGAAATTTCTCAGTCTGGTCTTAATATTTTTCCACACTATTCATACTATTTCCACCACGATCTCCATTTCTTGGGCGGACGGTTACGTCCTCTGTGTTCGAGTCAGGAACCAACCCTTCTAGGGGCCCTCCTCCCGTACCGTTGGGTGAGGTCATAAGAACGGACCTCTTAGAGTACCTGTCTCCTCGGGCCGTCCGATACCAGGTATCCCAGTGTTTGTCAACCTGTGCTGACTTCGTTGAATCGTACGCAACAACAAGTCAACAAGTCAGTACAGGCTGAGAAACACTGGGGGCACCTGACGTCGTGGGGTCCGAAGGGACAGGAAGTGGTAGAGGGCCTCAAACGAATTTGAGTTCAGGTAACTCAGCCACTACGGGTGACTCAGTCGTACGTACGTCCATGCATTATGGTATCAGATCCAGAGAACCGTAGATCTTTAATGACAGAATTCACACTCTCGACCTTTATCCGTACATTTTGTACTTTCTTTTTTTTTTCGCTTTATTTGTCAGAAAGGTTACCGATTTTTCTATGGGTCTATTACGGTGAAAAGTCATGTGGTTTGGGTGAAAAGTGTCGGATGGTTCAGGAAAATCGAAACATGGTTCAGTCCCTAATGTTTTTTTATCGTAATCCCGGTGGTGACGGGTACGGTTTGGGACCGTTTGTAATGATCAATTTGTATCTTGAGAAAGACCCAATCGGAAGTCCAGTCATAGGTCTAGGATGGACACCACAAGGTCCTTTAGTGTTCTTTTGTACCTTACTTATACGGACCAGTAAGATAACGGAGGTTAAACATTTGGTTCATCCTCACAAAAATCACAGTCAGACAATGTTTTCCTTTAGATCACGTTACGTTTAACATGTAAAACGAGAACAAGTAAGACCCCAGAGTTGATTTTGACCGTAAAGGTGTACCCGTCGAGTACCAGGAGACCTACGACCTCGGGGACCGAACTAGAGGTCGGGGAAACGCGACGGGAGGGGTGGGGGCGCGGGCAGGGTCAGGAATCTCCTGGAGTCACGACAGAGTCCCAAGGCACTACTGAACTGGAGATTACGGACAGATTATCTGTAAAGTCAGACTTGCAAGCAAGGATTTATTTTGACAAGCAGGAGACGGGGGTGGGGGGTGGGGGGTGGGGGG